>OY740798.1:50185711-50785711 GCA_963514005.1 Raja brachyura | reverse complement strand
TGATGTGTAGCGTTAAAGTTTAAGGCGAGAAAGGCAACGTTTAAAGGTGATGTGCAGGACAGAGGGTGGAGGCAGATGGAGGTAGTGGCGTTTAAGAGTCTTTTAGATAGCTCATGGATATGCAGGGATTGGAGGGAGATACAGTACGATATGATACAATAGAACATTCATTATATCAGGAGGGGAATTGATCCGCCAACAGGCAAAGAACACAAATTACATGAGACATGAAATTAATGTGACGAGTGGAAAGGATTGGGGGGGGGGGGGGGTGTGGAACACAGTACCGAAACAAGGTACTGCAGATACTAGTTTACAAAAAAGCACAAAGAGCTGGAGAACTCAACGGGTCAGGCAGCATCTGTTCCGGGTTTGGATAATGGTGACATTTTGGGACGGGACCTTTGTTCAGGCTGTAAACTCATGCTGGTTTAAGAATAGGAAGGAAAGTTGTAATCAATCTGGTTTGGGTACCACACAGCATATCATAATCACATGAATGTGTTATTGCAGTACAGTCATTTTATTATTAAACTTGGGTCCCGTCCCTCAACGGGGGGGGGGGGGGGGGGCTTCGGCATCACACGCACTGACCACCCCACATTAACACACATACTAAACCCCCCCTTGATGTTATATTAATATTATTAATTCGCCACTTCACCCCATCCCCCGCCCTATCCACTCACGCATAACCTCCAACTGCGCAGGCGCGGCTGGGGAGGGCTGGTTCCCGAACGCAATACTCCACCACTCACGCATAGGTCCCAATACTCACCACTCCCTAGAGAGGGAGGGGGGTAGAGACAGAGAGAGGGCAGAGACGGAGAGGGCTGCAGTGTCACACACACTAACCCCCCCCCTCTTGATATTATATTAATATTATTCATCAGCTTCTTTAACCCCACCCTCCGCCCTATCCACTCACGCATAGCCCCCAACTGCATGGCGAGGGGTGAGGGGTAGAGAGAGGGGGCAGGGAGAGGGCAGAGACAGGGAGGGGAGAGAGACAACAACAATATTGAACAAAACACAAAGAGCTGGAGGAACTCAACGGGGCAGGTAGCATCTCTGGAGAACGAGGATAAACACTAACTGATGACGATGTTTCTGTGGTCTATAACCCACATGTTGTGGGATAGAAAAGATGGGCAGACAGTAGTGGTGTGTGTGTGTGTGACAGGGAGTAGTGGTGGGTTGTGTGCAAGGGGAGAGCCACATTCATTATGGTTTAACTCCACATGATGATGCAAAAGTGGGGGGTTTTGCAGATAGTGAAGATGGTTGTGAACGATTGCAGCAGGATCTGGATCGATTGGCCAGGTGGGCGGAGGAATGGTTGATGGAATTTAATACAAAGAAGTTGCATTTTGGGAAGTTTAACATGGGCAGGACCAACACAGTGAATGGTGGGCCTCTAGGGAGTGTTGTAGAGCAGAGGGATCTAGGAGTTCAGGTGCTTGGTTTCTTGAAGGTGGAGTTGCAGATAGATCGGGTGGTCATAAAGGCTTTTGGCACATTGGCCTTCATCGGTATTGAGTGTAGAAGTTGGGAGCTCATGTTGCAGTTGTATAAAACATTGATGAGCCTGCTTTTAAAGTATTGTATTCAGTTCTGGGCACCACGTTATAGGAAAGATGTTGTCAAGCTGGAAATGGTGTTGCCAGAACGAGAGGGTCTGAGCCATAGGGAGAGGTTGAGTAGGCTGGGATCTATTCCTTGGAGCGCAGGAGGATGAGGGGTGATCTTATAGAGGTGTATAAAATCATGAGAGGAACAGATCGGGTAGATGCTCGGGTAGAGTAGGTGAATCGAGGACCAGAGGACATGGTTTAAGGTGAAGGGGAAAAGATTTAATAGGAATCTGAGGGGTAGCTTTTTCACACAAAGGGTGGTGGGTGTATGGAACAAGCTGCCAGAGGAGGTAGTTGAGGCTGGGACTATCCCAACATTTAAGAAACAGTTAGACAGGTGTATGGATAGGACAGGTTTGGAGGGATATGAATCATATGCGGGCAGGTGGGACTAGTGTAGCTGGGACATGTTGGCCGGTATAGGCAAGTTGGGCTGTATGACTCTATGACAGTTTTTTTTGAGAACTGTAACAACTATGAATAAAATGTACAGGCTTCATTAATTGTGGCACTGAAGTCTGAAAATGTGGAAGGAGATTTATTAAAATAGCAATAACTGGAGGATGTAATTAAGTATTAGTTTATGAGAATTGCGTGGACATGCATGACATTTAATATGTCATATTGTGGTTGGCTGGTGCTTAACAGAAATGCTTGCAGCAAGATTATATCTCTGCAAATTAAATGCCTGAATATTTCCCAGTCTAGCTGTCTCCTGTGTAAATAAAGAATTTTAGAAGGAAGCCTTTGTTAGATTATATGTATCTTGCCAAGCACAGTGGCTCAGCCTCACAGTGCCAGAGACCCAGGTTCCATCCTGACCTCGGGTGCTGTCCGTGTGGAGTTTGCATGTTTTCCCTGTGACCAAGTGGGTTTCCTCCTGGTGCTCCGGTTTCTTCCCACACCCCAAAGATGTGTGGAGATGCAGGTTAATTGTCCCTGTGTAAATTGCCCCTAGTGTGTAGGGATTGGATGGGAAAGTGGGATAACATAGAACTAGTGTGAACGGGTGATCGATGATACTAGCAGTGCGTACACTTACTAGAAAAACATATGGCAGCGCGCACGCAATGGGCAACAAGAGTTTGTACGTTCTCCCTGTGACTGCGTGGGGTTTTTCTGAGATCTTCTGTTTCCTCCACCACTCCAAAGACGTGTGGGTTTGTAGGTTAATTGGCTTGGGTTTGTGTACTTGTTATAAGTGTAAATGTGTCCATCAAAAAGCTTCTATCATAACTGCCTCCACCAGCACACCTGGCAGCATGGTCCAGGCACCATCAGCATCTGTGTAAAACACTTGCCCCACACATCGCACTTACACATTTACACTTTGCATCTTAATGCTTCTAGTCTGAAATATTTCTGCAGTTCTATAGTATGTCTGAGAAAGAAATACACAAAGACAAAAGACAAAATACACAAAACTCCGGTTCTTTGTGAATAGTATTTCTATAGTGCAATAAGAACGAAAGAGATTACAGAGAAGAGTGGACACTGCCCGCTCCATCACGGATACTGCCCTCCCCACACACACTGCCCGCTCCATCACGGGTACTGCCGTCCCCACACACACTGCCCGCTCCATCACGGGTACTGCCGTCCCCACACACACTGCCCGCTCCATCACGGGTACTGACCTCCCCACACACACTGCCCGCTCCATCACGGGTACTGACCTCCCCACCTTCAAAGGAATCTACAAGAATCGCTGCCTCAAATAGAAGTGGCTGCATTACTGCATGAGAGACCCGGGTTCAATCCTAACTATGGGTGCTGTTTCTACGGAGTTTGTACGTTCTCCCTGTGACCACGTGGTTTCCTCCGGGCGCTCCGGTTCCTCCCACACGCAAAGATGTGCAGGTTTCTAGGTTAATTGGCTTTGGTTAAATTTGGAAATTGCCTTACTGTGCAGGATAGTGCTGGTGTATACGATGATTGCTGGTCAGCATGGACATGGTGGACCGAAGGGCCTGTTTCCGTGCTGTATCTCTGAAGTCTAAAAGGACAACCGGACAACCAGCATCATCGGAGACCCACACCATGCTGGCCACATTCCCCTCTCACTCCTACCATCAGGAAGAAGGGACAGGAGTCTGAAAACTGTGACCTCCAGGTTCAAGAACAGCTTCTTCCCAACAACCATCAGGTTATTGAACACCAAGAACGGAACTAAACTTTGAACTACAAACTGTCTTGTTGCACTAGGGACCGGACTTTTGTTTTGTTTTGCACTAATATTATGGCAGGCGGGTGTTTCATTATTCATTGAACTATGTTTGATTTGCTTTTAACATATTATCTCTAATTCCTGTGTTTTCAGCCAGTCTGTTAAGCTGCTGCAAGTAAGAATTCATTTGTCCTGTTTGCTGATATCTATGATATTTGTTCAAAAAAATAAGTGTTCAGCGGTAATCATTTAAAATCAACTGCTCAGATACTTTATCCTGTGTTATTTTCCTTCAGGCGTGCAGTATCAACTTCCCGGCAGCATCAGGGCATGAAGGGAGGATGACGATATTTGGGTGGAGTGCACGTTTAAGGGAACACATGTTTAGTTTTAGGTGTTTTACTGTCATGTGTCATGAGATACAATGGAAACCTTTGTTTTCCATACAGTCCAAACAGATTAGACAGACCATATAGAAAGCCAAACTCAAGGGAAACTGAAGAAGGGTCTCGACCCGAAATGTCACAAAGAAATGATAGAAAATAGGTGCAGGAGGAGGCCATTTGGCCCTTCGTGCCTTTGTCACATATTCCTTTTCCACAGAATATGTGAAAAGCTACTCCAGCTTTTTGTGTCTATCTTCGGTTTAAACCAGCATCTGCAGTTCCTTCCTACGTATAGTAAAGGGGAAGATACAGAGTGCAGAATATAGTTCTCAGCATTGTAGCGCATCAGTTCCAGAGACAAAGTCCAATGTCCGCAATGGGGTAGAGGTGAATCAGACAGTACCCTAGCTTATGGAAGGACCGTTCATAACAGAGGGGAAGACGCTGTTCCTGAGTCTGGTGGTGTGCTCTTTCAAACTCCTGTAGCTTCTGCACAATGGTAGCGATGAGCAGAGGAATGACCGGGGTGGGACGACTGTTGGAGACACATGGAACTGCAGATGCTGGTTTACAAAAAAAACTACTTCTCTTCCAGCTTTCCCCCCATTACAATCAGTTTAAAGAAGGGTCCCGACCTGAAATGTTACCTATCCATGTCCTCCAGCCTTGTCTCACCTGCCTTGTTACTCCAGCACTCTGTGTCTTTTTAAGGTTTAGGTTTATCATTGTCATGTATACCGAGGTACAGTGAAAAGCTTTGTTTTGCATTCTATCCAATCAAACCAGATACTATACATGAATAACATCAAGCCAAACTCCAGTACAATAACCATATAATATAGCCATATAACAATTACAGCACAGAAACAGGCCTTCTCGGCCCTTCCAGTCCGTGCCGACCATTCATTTTCCCCTAGTCCCATCTACCTGCCCTCAGACCATACCCCTCCATTCCCTTCCCATCCATATACCTATCCACTTTACTTTTAAATGTTAAAATCGATCCTGCCTCCACCACTTCTGCAGGAAGATCATTCCACACAGCCACCGCTCTCTGAGTAAAGAAGTTCCCCCTCATGTTACCCCTAAACTTCTGTCCCTTAATTCTCATGTCAAATGCCCTCTTGTTTGAATCTTCCCTACCCTCAATGGGAAAAGCTTATCCACGTCAACTCTGTCTATCCCTTTCATCATTTTAAAGACCTCAATCAAGTCCCTCCTTAACCTTCTGCGCTCTAAAGAATAAAAACCTAACTTGTTCAACCTTTCTCTGTAACTTAGTTGCTGGAACCCAGGCAACATTCTAGTAAATCTCCTCTGTACTCTCTCTATTTTGTTGACATCCTTCCTATAATTAGGCGACCAAAATTGTACACCATACTCCAGAAATGGTCTCACCAATGCCTTGTACAATTTTAACATTACTTCCCTACTCCTATATTCAATAGCTAGAGCAAAGAGTGCAGAATATAGTTCTCAGCATGGTAGCATACCAGTTCCGAGGAATAGGTCTGGAGAAGGGTCTCGACCCGAAATGTCACCCATTCCTTCTCTCCAGAGATGCTGCTGGTCCCGCTGAGTTACTCCAGCTTTGTGGGTCTGTCTTCAGTTCTATGTTTGAACATAATCATAGAGAGAGATACAAGGAACTGCAGATGCTGGTTTGCATAAAAGGAGTGCTGGAGTAACTCAGCGGGTCAGGCAGCATCACCAGAGAAAAAGGATGGGTGATGTTTTTGATTGAACCATTCTTCAGACTGCGTGGGTCTTGTACAACAAGTCTCAGCTAGCATTCGCTAGTTTAGTTTAGTTTACAGATACAGCACGGAAACAGGCCCTTCGTCCCACCGAGTCCGCGCTGACCAGCGATCCCCACAAACTAACACCATCCTACACACTCGGGACAATTTACAATCATACCAAAGGCAATGAACCTACAAACCTGTATGTCTGTGGAGTGTGGGAGGAAACCGGAGCACCCGGAGAAAACCCACGCAGGTCACGGGGAGAACGTACAAACTCTGTACAAACAACACCCCTGGTCAGGATGGAACCACCATGCCACCTCTCACCAAGGGATGTGAGATCCACGCTGTTATACGTGAATATAATGTCATAGATCATAGGAGCAGAATTAGGCCATTCAGCCCATCGAGTCTACTCCGTCATTCAATCATGGCTGATCTATCTCTCACTCTCAATCCCATTCTCCTGCCTACTCCCAAACAATCCGACCCCAGCAGCGAGGAGCAACCTGATTACACCATCTCTCCCTCTCTCCCTCTCCCCCCCACTCAAGGATTGTACTAATGAAGAATCCGCCAATCTCTGCCTTGAAAACGACCCAATGACTTCACCTCCACAACCTTCTGTGGCAATTAATTCCACATTTTCACCATCACTCATCTCCTTTCTAGAGTACGTCCTCCGACTGAGGCTGTGCCCTCTACTCCTAGATTTATCATTGAAACGGGAATGTAAACAGTGGATAGACACAAGAAGCTGGAGCAACTCGGCGGGGCGGGCAGCATCTCCGGAGAGAAGGAATGGTTGACGTTTCGGGTCGAGACCCTTCTCCAGACCCATTCCTTCTCTCCAGAGATGCTGCCTGTCCCGCTGAGTTACTGCAGCTTTTTGTGTCAAACTTCAGTTTAAACCAGCATCTGCAGTTCCTTCCTACACAAGGCAAAGTAGAGTCTGATGCAAGGTTGTGCTCCATACGTTATATGCAGTAACGATCGTTGGGTGGAGAGAGAGAGAGCGAGAGAGAGCTGTTGTGATCAGTTGTTCCTCGTTGCTGCAGGCAGTTTGTCCTCCATCCCCTGCTTAAAGGCAACGGTGTCCTGTGCAATAGTTATTTTCTGCCGGCGGAAAAGCAACCTGCAGTGTTCCTTTAACCTTGATAATCCAGGGGGAGGGAGCTGGTTGTAATGGTTGGATCATGGCGGCTGCCTTGAGGCGGGATCAGTTACCTGGGCTCTGGTCTTATGGAGTTTGCGAGGACGGCCGCATCTTTTTCATTGAGTAGGTGCAGTCCCCGCACGGCCCCCCTCACCTCACCTCGCCTCGCCGCCCCCGGGGTTTCACAGTAAACCACTTCTTTTGTTCACTGTCTGCTCTGCCCTTTTGTGTTTCTCTCTCTCTCTCTCGCAGCGACCAGACGCGGAGCACGACTTGGCTGCATCCCAGAACGTCTCTCCCTGTCAACACTGGCCACATGACTCTCTCAGGTGAGAAGCTTCCCCTAACTTTGCCCCAAAGTTTCCACTCCCCCATAACCCCCACCTCAAGCCTCTGCCGTTTGTTGTAAACCTGCTGCGACTAACCCCTCTCTCTCTCTAGATTTACCTCTGGGATGGGAGGAAGGCTTCACTGAAGAAGGAGCCAGCTACTTCATAAAGTGAGTGTTTTGTTGAACCTTTCTGTTTGTTTCCAAAACTTGTGGCAATTTCCCCCACTTGCCGCCCTGGAAAGTTTCAGTTCACAGTTCGCCTTTTTGTTTTTATTAACTTCGAGGCACAAAGGTTAATCTTACAGGTGCCATTCCCAGCCGGTTGCGTTTGGTATTTGGTGTACAAATATTTATTGAATGGCGAGGCGGTGATGTGATTGTGGGTTTCAAGCAACAGGTGAAATGTACAATGCAATGGACTTGTAGTGTTTCAACTTCAGTCTTTTCCAAATAGCGGGTATTTTCATTTGAGGAATCTTCCAGTGTCGTGTCGTTTTTAAAAAATAAAGGCAGCAGTCTCCGAGAGATGGGAGAAGGCTGATAAACCCCCCACTCTTTTCTGTTCTGATGCAAATTCCATTCCAGCGTGTTGCGTGTGTAGAGATTCAGTGGCCGTCGGTTGAAGATAGGAGTTGGTATGGCGGGCAAGTGAAGCTGCACAATGCACAGGCTGCCCCAGTCCCAACCACCAGTCTCGCTGGGGGTATTAAATCTTCGCTTTGTCGCTTCACAAACAACAAAAAAAGGCAAAATATTTTCCACCCTGCAATGTGTTTGGTTGCTATGGTGATAAATAGCCCCTAGAAGTGACCTGTTCAGTGTCGAATTTTTAAGTGCTTTCTTCCCACAACTCTGCAAAAGTGCTGATTTTTAAATAGCTTCAGACAATCTCTGTCTCCATGTACACTGTAACATTATGGGGTTGCATTGAAATTGTTTCACAGATTGGAGTCTGATTTGTATAATCCATCAAAACAACTTGCGGCAGTGAAGCACATTCTGTGTTGTCTGTCATTTTTGTTTAGCTGGCTGTGTTAAAAAGAATCGAGTTACTCAATTCTATAATGTCATGTTGCTAACAGTTTAAATTCAGACATTTATAGTGACTGCTTTTATGCCTAGCTTAGTAAACAGGTTATTTGTGGTGTTAGTTAATCCCTGTTTATCAGTTAGTTGGAATGTGTGAGGTTATTTTGTGTTAAGGAGTTGGTGTAGACCCACACTAACACATTGTTAGTGGATAGATGCGTACAGTTAGCACCCATGCGGTAGATTCAGACCACACACTAGCAATCGTGTCGACTTCGCAGGCACGAAGGAAACGTGCATGTAGGTAAAGATAGGCTTGCAATTATTTCTGATAATAACTCACTTCAGAAGTACCTGGTTTGGCTACATCTTCATTTCACAGATCGATGATAGACTGTCCGTAAACTCTTTGGATCAAGTTGGTCATTCCAGATGTTGAGAGGCGGCAACTGATAATGGGCGGGCGGCGCAATAGAGCAGCTTCAATCCTGATCTCGGCTGTTGTGTCTGGCTGGAGTTTGCACGTTCTCTCTGTGACCTCGTGGGTTTCCTCCGGGCGCTCTGGTTTCCACTGTGCGGGTTATTATCCAATGGCCCTATTGTGTCGTGAGTGGATGAGAAACTGGAGAATGTGCAAACTCCACACGCAGACAGCACCCGGGGTCGGGATTGAACCCGGGTCTCTGGCGCTGTGAGGCAGCAGCTCTACCAGCTGCACCAATGTGTTATGGTGAGATGGTGGTATGATGTGTGGAATTAATTTAAATTTAAAGCCTGTGCCGCAATTGAATATTTCTGAATTTATTTATGAAGCAGTTGGAGTCTTTTGAGTAAATCATTGCCTGATTTGTCAATTCACCAAACGTCTGGGAATAGTTCACTGCGGCTTGTATTAATCCACTTGAGATATTGAGTTGGGGGGAATGAGCGAGGCACAATTGTACATGACTGATATCTGCAATCCCCCCCAGTGGGAATCTGTTGCCTGAGCCTTCCCTGCTGCCTAGTATAATTGGGAAATTTACAACTTTCTCTTTGGAAGTTTTCCATCATGAATTGCAAAGAGGAATGGATCTGGAGCTTAAATGTTATAAAATAAAAAAGTCCTCGTCAACAAGGATTCTTTTGAATAATGCAAACCAAGGCTTGAGTTAACGGCTGCATATTTAAAATCCAGCCGCTGTAATAACATATTGAAAAGGCACAAATTGCTGAGTGTAGATTGATAACAAAGCCGTTCGTAGTTCAGGAGTTGACAAGTGTTTACCTTTAGTTTAAAGATAGTGTGGAAACGGGAGTCTACACGTTCTCCCTGTGACCACGTGGGTTTCCTTCAGGCGCTCTGGTCTCTTCACACATTCCAAAGATGTGCAGATTTGTAGGTTAATTGTCCCTAGTGTGTAGGATAGACCTAGTGTATGTGGTGATCACTGGTCAGCACCAGACTCAGTGGGCCGAAAGGCCTGTTTCCATGCTGTATCTCTGAAGTCTAAAGATTGGTTCCAAAGTGCTGAAGGAACAGTGTGTCCGGCTGCCTTTGTGGAGGAAATATATAGATTATGGTTTGAGTTCAGACTCTTCAGATCGATAGAGTTGAGGGGGGAGGAAGCTGGAAAAGAGAGGTGGGGGCAGGACAAAGCTGGCAAATGGTAAACAGACGTACTGGAGTAACCAACGGGTCGGGCAGCATCTCTGGAGAACATGGTTAGGTGGCGGTTCAGATCGAGGCCCTTCTTCAGACTGGGACACTCCAATTCACTGCTCCCTTGGTGGATGCGGGGGGGGGGGGGGGGGGTGCTTGGCAGATGGGTAGAGTAAGTGATCAAGGCTGGAGGTGGGAAGGAGAGAAAGTGTCGGGTAAAGAGAGGAGTGAAATGTAATGCCGGGGAGCGGGATATGGGTGGGTGGGAGTAAGTGATTAAACGAAGTAGAATATTTGACTCTCAAATGGTTCCGCTTGCAATATGTAAATGGTCAGCATCTATCCAGTGTGAGGGCATCCCAGTGGTGCAGCGGGTAGAGCTGCTGCCTCATAGTGCCAGAGACCCAGGGTCCATCCTGACCTTGGATGCTGTCTGTGTGGAGTTTGCACGTTCTCCCTGTGATCGCGTGGATTTTCTCCGGGTGCTGCAGTTTCCTCCCACATGCCAAAGACGTGCGGGTTTGTATGTTAATTGGCCCCCTGTAAATTGCCCCTAGTTTGTAGGGAGTGGATGAGGAAGTGGAATAACTCGGAATAATGCCTTTTTGATGGTGAGTAGTCGCCCAAAGAGACGTACCCATGTTGAAAATTTTCAGCAACCTGCTTGCAACTATGACGGGTGCTGGCTAGTCGCCGAAAAAAATTGCGTAAGTGGGACAGGCCCTGAGCAATTCCTCACTCTTAATCCGAGTTTGAATTGCATGAAGTTCTTCTTCTTGTGTTTGAGGCAGCAGAAGTTATGTAACGACCCCCAGGCGCTGTGGCCAGTTCGGCCTTTCGCATTGAGCTGCAGCAGGGTAATGCCATCCGGTTCGACATCCGAAGGTGCCCGCTCTAAAAAGGGCGCATGCTCCAGGTTGGCGCCAAGCCGCAGCAACTGAGGCTGCATTAAGGCTGCAAGCCGCGGTGACTGAGGCTACATTAGGGCTGCAGGCTGCTGCGAATGAGGCTGCATTAGGGCTGCAAGCTGCGGTGACCGAGGCTGCTGTCTCTGTTTGTTGTCGTTCGCCTAGCTGAGGTCAGTTGACGGGGCTCACCACGGGGGGGGGGGGGGAAGGTCGACAACATGAGCCCCTGCATGGTTAAGAAACATCAAAAGCAGAGCAGCTTTACTGTATTCCTGTACAGTTTGTGTGAATTGTGATTATTGGCAGAAGGTCTAGGATTTAAACTTTGGTCACTATCTGAAAATTCATTGTCAGAAAAATATTGCCATATCTGATATTTACTTGATAGAAGCAATTATTAAAGTAGGAAACTGAAACTGCTGGATACCAGAAGGAAATGATGGTTTAACACAATGTGAATGTTCAGAAACATTAGGGTGATTGAGGAGGTGAATTTACCAACATTCCCTGGGTAAGATTAAACAGTGTGAATAGTCGGCTTTTACTCCATTCCCTAAAAACATGAGCCACATGAATAGTTTAGATTATTATTCATACAAATAAAGGCACTACTTTGTGGCAGAAATTGCTTTTGAAACCTTCAGAAGTGGTGGCCAATGCCTGGTTGAGTATTGTATTGAAGAATGGTCTGAATGTCCTGGCCGTGTTGCACTGTTAGTACACTAACACAACTGGTATTTAATGTGCCTTTGGCTTCTGAAGAAAGGATGATGAGAGGTAACTAAGAGAAGTGTGAAACTGCACACATCCAGATTCAGGGATAGTTTCTTCCTAGCTGTTATCAGGCAACTTAACTATTCCATCACTAACTAGAGAGTGGTCTTGACGTACCATCTACCTAGTTGGAGACCCTCGGATTATCTTTAATGCCCCTCAGGTTCAGAGCCTATTTTGCGGTTGCTGTGTTTAACAGCTGTACGGATGAAGCTGCCCCTGAACCTGGATGTTACAGTTTCCAGGCGCCTGTACCTTCTTCCCGATGGCAGGAGTGAAACTAGAGCATGGTCAGGGTGGTGTGGGTCTCTGATGATGCTGGCTGCCTTTCTGAGGCAGCACCTCCTGTAGATCCCTTCAATGGTAGAGAGGTCGGTACCCGTGATGGGCCGGGCAATGTTGTACATCATGTATAGTCTTTCTACTGACTGGATACCAGGCAATAAAAAAGCTTTGCACTGTATCTCTGTACACGTGGCACTAAACTTAAACTAAACTAACTTCAATGAACTAATAGGCATTGCAATGTTTAGACAATAGGTGCAGCACTTGGCCATTTGGTCCTTCGAGCCTGCACCGCCATTCACTATGATCATGGCTGATCATCCACAATCAGTACCCTGTTCCTGCCTTCTCTCCATATCCCTTGATTCCGCTATCTTTAAGAGCTCTAACTAACTTTATCCCATTATGTTCACTAAATCATCGACTTTCCTTCCTTTCAAAAGACATCTTGGTTTGCACTGTGAAAAGTTCACTGGTTCAGGAACAGTTTCTTCCCTGCATTAAGGGCAACAAACTCCGAATAAGCTGAAGAAGGGTTTTGGCCAGAAACGTTGCCTATTTCCTTCGCTCCATCGATGCTGCCGCACCCGCTGAGTTTCTCCAGCACTTTGAACTATGTAGTCTTGGCCTTCTCGTTTATTATATTGTTTACAGTGTGCTATGTTTACATATTGTGGGAATGTACGTTGCCCGAAACCAAAGCTGTTAGCAAGGGACAAAAACACAAAGTGCTGGAGTAACTCAGTGGGTCAGGCAGCATCTATGGAGAATATGGATAGGCGATGTTTTGGCTCTAGACCCTTCTTCAGACTGATTGGGGAGGGGTGGGTGAAGAAAGCTGGAAAAAAGTTGGGGGCAGGACAAAGATCACAATGAATGGTGCTGCTGGCTCGAAGGGCCGAATGGCCTCCCCCGCACCTATTTTCTATGTTTCTAAAGTCTGGCAAGTGATTGATGGATAAAGGTAAGGAGGGGGGTTTAATGGGTAGTTAGTGGGGGGTTATCTTTTTGTTTAGTTCAGAGATACAGCACGGAAACAGGCCCTTCGGCCCACCAGGTCCTCGCCGATCAGCGATCCCCGCACATTAACACTATCCTACACCCAGTAGGGACAATGTTTACTTTTACCAAGCCAATAAACCTACAAACCTGTACGTCTTAGGAGTGTGGGAGGAAACTGAAGATCTCGGAGAAAATTCACACAGATCATGGGGAGAACGTGCAAACTCCATACAGACAGCACCCTGGGATAGTCGGGATCGAACCCGGGTCTCCGGCGCTGCATTCGCTGTAAGGCAGCAACTCTAATGCTGTTCCACCGTGACTGCCCTAAAATGTGTTCATTCAATGCTCATACCATTCGTTAGCAGAGGAGGTGATTTGCTGTATCTTTTAGTGAACGCAGCCCAATAAAATGAAAAGAAAGTGTGACAAGTGAACAGACCTTCCACCGAAGGAACAGTCATTAATTAATATTTATTATTGTGGATTGTGTTGCTGAGATGTCCAAGTGAAGGATATCATTTTGTGTACCCAAATAATCATTCACCTGTATTCCATTCATATGAGAAGCATGAAACGATGAGGGGAATGGCTAGGGTGAATGCACAGTCTTTTACCCAGAGTACAGGAATCAAAAATCAGAGGACATTTTTATTTAAGGTGAGAGGGTTTAGATTGAATAGTAACCAGAGGGGCAACTTTTCACACGGTGGGTGTATGGAACAAGCTGCCAGAGGAGGTAGTGGCAGGTACTCTAACGACATTTAAAAGACATATGGACTTTTAGCCCATGGATAGGAAAGGTGTACATTGATATGGACCAAATGCAGGCAGTTGGAACTAGTGTAAATGGGGCACCTTGCTTGGATGTGGGTAGTATGGGCCGAGGGGCCTATTTCCACACTGTCTCTGAGGCGGTAGTTGAGGCAGGTACTATAACAACTTTTAAAAGGTATTTGGACAGGTACATGGATAGGATTTTTTTCGGGAAATATGGGCCAAATATGGGACTAGCTTAGATGGGGCATCTTAGTTCAGCATGGACGAGTTGGGCCGAAGGGCTTTTTTCCGTGGTGTATGACTCTACGAATGTTTTTAAATGATTCAATTTTCTTCAGCAAAGTTTGAATGTGAGATGGAACCTGCTGCTGGCCCTGTACATTGCTGGGGTTTGACTTGAGCAGAACCAGACTCTGAATATAGACTCAAAATGCTGGAGTAACTCAGCGGGTGATGCAGCATCTCTGGAGAGAAGGAATGGGAGACGTTTTGGGTCGAGCCCCTTCAGACTCTGACCTGTCCTCAATTTGTAACATTTAATTTGCCCAAGACCTGCGTTTATTTAATCTGTACATGGTATCTGTACTGAAACATTAATTTCTATCCTTGAATTTTCTTTGCTTCTAGAGAAGAAAATAAAACACACATCTGTAAGTGTGTTAGTTTATTTTCTGTGTTTTCATATGTTGGCAAAAAGGTGTGGGTTTGCACATCAATTAACATTAAGTCCATAGTTATTCTCGCCCATTTCTTCCCCCCCCCCCCCCCCCCCCTCCTGTGTACCTCCCTCTGGCTTTAAGTTTCATTCCTCTCCTTATCTGAGACCATTGTCTCCATTTCACCTCCAGCCTTTGTCATTTACTCCACCCATCTGCCACTCAAACCTCCCTCACCTGTATCCACCCATCACTCGCTGGACTGTACCCTGCCCCCATCTCTTCATGTTTTCACCCCCAACTACAATCGGTCTGAAGAAGGGTCCAGACGCAACCTCTCCTGTTCCTCGTCTCCAGAGATCCTGCCTGACCTGCGATACTCCAGCAATGTGTGTTTCACTCAAGATTTCTGTGTCTGCAATTCCTTGTCTCTAAAAAATCAGGTTAGAGTGAGGCTAATGGTAAATTAGAGGAACAGCATTGCGTATTTTGCTTGGGCAGCATGAGTTTTGATTTCTTTGGTACTTTATGTAACCCCTGCACTCCCTCTCTCTCTCTCTCTCTCTCTCTCTCTCTCTCTCTCTCTCTCTCTCTCTCTCTCTCTCTCTCTCTCTCTCTCTCTCTCTGTCCCTACCCAACCCACACCAGGATCCCGTTTTCACCCAGAAAACAGCCAACAATGGCCTGTTTACTTGGTCATCATTCCGTTTTTTGCATATCTTTCATTCATTGTTCTTTATCTCTCCACATCACTGTCTTTATCTCCCATTTCCCTCACCCGGACTCGTTTGAAGAAGTCTTGTCCTGAAACATCACCCATTCCTTCTCTCCAGAGATGCTGCCTGCCGCGCTGAGTTACTCCAACATTTTGCATCTATCTTACTACTTTTATCAATTTATTTCCATCAGTACTCCGTCACTTTTGATTTTGTGACCATTTAAATTCTAATTTAATAAACTAACAACTCAAACTGTACCATTCCGCAGAATCACAAAAACACAAAAGTATTTTTCACCAAGAAATGACTCCATGCAAAGGGATTAAATACTATTGCAACAGGATTCTGCTGCAATTGTATAACGTGCCGTATGCTAGCATTTATTTTGAGAGGGCCAGACTATAAAACCAGGGTTGCAAGGCGGAGGCTCTATAAGGCACTGATCGGACAGCATTTGGGGCAGTTTTGGGCTCCGTATCTGAGGAAGGATGTGTTGGCATTGGAGAGGGTCCAGAGGATGTTTATGAGAATGATCCCAGGAATTAGTGGGTTAACATATGAGCGTTGGAAGGCACTGGGCCTGTACTCGCTGGAGTGTAGAAGAATGAGGGGGGACCTGATTGAAACTTACCGAGTAGTGAAGGGCTTGGAGAGGATGATTGTTGAGAGGATGTTTCCACTAGTTGGAGGGTCTGGAGGCCATAGCCATAGAACAAAAGGATGTACGTTTGGAAAGGAGATGAGGAGTTTCTTTTGACAGACAGTATTGAATCTGTGGAATTCATGGCCACAGGGGGCTCTGGAGGCCAAGTCAATGGATATTTTTAATGCAGAGATTGACAGATTCTTGATTATTAAGGGGGTTATGGGGAGAAGGCAGGAGAATAGGGTTGAGAGACAAAGATAGATCAGCCATGATTGAATGGTGGAGTAGACTTGATGAGACAAATGACCTAATTCTGCTCCTATAACATGATTCACAATTCGTAATGACTCGTATGATATTCCCACAATGTTACTTAAAATTAGTACGTGTGTCATTTTGTTTTGGAAGATAGTGAAGCACTAATTGGTTTCTAACAGGAATTAACTTGTGTACATGATTACATGGAGCCCCTGTTCTGCAGCAAACTACTGCTACTGATGGCTTATTTATGCAAAGTGTTGATTGTTTAGATTCCGCATGGAAACAGGCCCTTCAGCCCATTGAGTCCATGCTGTCCAGCGGTCACCTATTCACACTAGTTCTATGCTATCTCACTTTCTCATCCACTGCCGACATATCAGGGGCAATTTACAGAGGGCCAATTAACCTACAAAATCTGCACGTGTTTGGGATGTGTGCGTAAACCGGAGTACCCAGAGGAAACGCACACGGTCACAGGGTGAACGTGCAAACTCCACAAAGACAGCGGCCAAGATCAGGATTGAACCCGGGTCTCTAGCGGTGAGGCGTTGAAATTACTTTTGCAAAATCATAACTCGCGTAGATGTTTGTGCCTCCTGATCACTTCAAGTGAAGCATGACAACCACGGGGATTTGGACACCTTGTGGTTGATTTTGGAATGAACTTTCCTGAAATCTAAGGCACACACACCTATGTGCCCATGTCAAAGTCTTATAAACGCCACTGTTGCTCCACGCACCCACTCTCTGAGTGCAGTAAAACACAAACGTTCCCTGCACTTCATTTACACTTTTCCCCTCTCACCTTAAAGCTGTCCCTCCAGTCTTTGACATCTCCACACCACTATTGGAACTAGTCATACATAGAAACATAGAAAATAGGTGCAGGAGGAGGCCATTCGGCCCTTCGAGCCAGCACCGCCATTAATTGTGATCATGGCTGATCGTCCGCTATCAATAACCCGTGCCTGCCTTCGCCCCATATCCCTTGATTCCACTAGCCCCTAGAGCTCTATCCAACTCTCTCTTAAATCCATCCAGTGATTTGGCCTCCACTGCCCTCTGTGGCAGGGAATTCCGTAAATTCCATACAGTTTGGAACGGGCCCTTTGGCCCAACTTGCCCATGCTGACCAACATCCCCCATCAACACTAGTCCCACCTGCCTGCATTTGGGCCATATCTCTAAACCTATCCTATCCTTTAACTTATCCTAATGTCTTTTTACACATTGTGATAGTCCCTGCCTCAACTACCTCATCCAGCAACTCGTTCCATACACCCACCACACTTTGTGTAAATAAAAAATAATTGCCCCTCGGGTTCCTATTAAATGTTTCCCCCCTCACCTTAAACCTATGTCCTCATGTTCTCGATTCCATTACTCTGGGCAAAAGAGTCTGTGCATTTGCCCATCCCAACTTGCTTGGGATGACTGCGAGTAATCTCGATATCTCCAAAAAAATGACTTCACAGGCGACGTGATAATGCACTTGAGATTTACAGACTCTGGATATCTACAGTTTATATCAGCCAATCTACCTCGAAACCTGGGGGTCACCTCGATCTGTTTTTGTACCCACTTCCTCCACCCCTCCAAATCCACCGGTGATACAGTGTTAGCAAAGCCAGAGACCCGGGTTCAATCCTGACGCTAGCTGCAGTCTACGTGGAGTTTGCACGTTCTCCCTGACAGCGTGGGATCCACCGGCTGCTCCAATTCCAACGATATGCAGGTTTGTAGGTTGATTGGCCCTCTGTAAGTTGCCCCTTGTGTGAAGGATAGTGCTAGTGTATCACTGACCGGCGGGGACTCCGTGGGCCTGTTTCCCACGCTGTATATCTGAAGTCTTGTCAACAACCGGCAACATAATGGACCAACAGTAGACTCGCTGCCTTACAGAGTGGGAGATCCAGGTTCAATCCCGACCTCGGGTGCTGTCTGTATGGAGTTTGCACGTTCTCCCTCTCTCCGGGTGCTCCGGTTTCCACCCACATGCCAAAGACATGCTGGTTTGTCAGTTAATTGGCCCTCTGTAAATTGCCCTCTAATGTGTAGGGAGTGGATGAGAAAGTGGGATAACATAGAGCTAGTGTGAACAGGGATCGATGGTCAGCAAGGACTCGGTGGGCCGAACGGCCTGGATCTCTATTTCTAAACTATACTTTGTGTTTAGTATGAACCACTTGTATAATGAGGAAGTTAAATGTTGTGATGGAATCATTCATTGGCAGACTTTCATTCAGTAGGAAATGTGGGAAAAATACATGAATAAACCAGAGTGCTAGATTTTGTGTTCACTCAAGTCAATTAAAGAATTAGTGTTTGAGATTTTCCTCAGCAGAATAGAAATTTAAATGCTGGCAAATGTGGGCACAGTGAAATTAATTTAATGAAACCATAATTTGTAGTCAATGATCTGAATATATGGAGATGTCACCTTCTTTCTATAATTAGTTCATCTGTATAATTACTTCATCTTACTTTGGTTTGAAAGCAAACAAATATTTGTCCTTGTTTGGAACTAATGTTTCAGATAATGTTCTGGATTTGATCCCCATCTCATTCTTGTGTTGGGAAATGTAATTTCCTTCTTCACTCAAGCACAGCTTTACGAGTTGGCCAGCCAGGTATCTATCTGCCTTTTGATGTGCTCTCTTCTACTTTAATGTGCACAGATTTTGCTCGACTGCACTTTTTGATCTAACTAAGGCCCTGTCCCACTTTCCCGAGTTACTCACGAATTCTCACAGGTTTTCCCCTTGATTCAAACTTGGAGAATTACGATAATAGCCAGTAGGGGCTATTTTTTTTACTCGTGGACATTTTTCAACATGCTGAAAAATCGTCCCGACTTACCTGAAGCCGTGAGTGCCTACGGCTGGCATTATGAGCTGCCACAAAATGTCTACGGACTCCTTCAGCCTTTTACGGACTCGCTGCGGCCTCCTACGGACTCGCTACGGGCATTCTCCGAGTTTGAATCGAGGGGAAAACGTGGGAGAATTTGTGAGTAACTCGGGAAAGTGGGACAGGGCCTTTATGCAAATCAATTGTACACCGTTGGGGTCGTAAGGTGCTATCATCTGGGCGGCACGGTGGTACAGCGGTAGTTGCTGCCTCACAGCGCCAGAGACCCAGGTTCCATCCTGACTACAGCTGCTTGTCTGTACGGCGTTTGTACGTTCTCCCTGTGACACGTGGGTTTTCTCCGGTTTCCTCCCACACTCCAAAGACGGACAGGTTTGTAGGTTAATTGGCTTTTGTATAATTGTCCCTGTGTGTGTCGGGTAGTACTAGTGTACGGGTGATTATTGGTTGGCAGGGACTCGGAGAAGGTTTGTTTTCACACTTGATCTCTGAAACTAAAAAAGAACCTGGAACGACTAAATGGCGTAACACTAAGGTATAGATTTGTTGTCGCCGTGTGTACCGAGGTACACAGAGAAAAGCGTTTGCTTCACTAAACAGATCAATAATACTATCTAGAAATACAATCGTCAAACTCCAGTAGAATAGGTAGAGCAAAGGGGAAGATACGGAGTGCAGAATATAGTTCTCAGCATTTAGTGCATCAGTTCCATGGACAAAGTCCAATGTCCGTAATGGGGTAGAGGTGAATTGGACAGTTCCCTAGCTTATGGAAGGGCCGTTCGCAAGCCTGATAACAGAGGGGAAGGAGCAGTCTGGTGGTTTCAATTTGTTGGACGTACACTTATGCAAACCTGAAGGCAAGATACCAAAGTCAAATTTTCCCTCAATCATTTAAAATCAGCACCATTCATTTTTACGGTCCTCTGCATAAAAGTCTTCACATTTGCTCTCTGAATGTCCATGGCTCGGCTAAATTTATCTTGATTCAGTAATGATCTTCCTTTGGTCATAAGATTAAAAGTGGAGTTGTTTGAAGTGAAGATGATTGCATTATGTTTTGTTCCATTGGCAATTCGGCAAATAAAGTCCATGGTTCTGACGGTATTTGATACAGCGTGGAAACTGGTGGTGCAGCGGTAGAGTTGCTAGCTGACGGCGCCAGAGACCCCAGTTCCATGCTGACTACGGGGGCTGTCTGTATGGAGTTTGCACGTTCTCCCTGTGACCACGTGGGTTTTCTCCGGGTGCTCCGGTTTCCTCCCACACTCCAAAGATGTACATGTTTGTAGGTTAATGGGCTTTGGTAAAAATGGTAAATTGTCCCTAGTGCATAGGATAGTGCTAGTGTATGGGGATTTCTGGTTGACACTGACTCGGCAGCGCTGTGCCACTGTAATGCTGCACCGCTGTGTGGCGAGATGTAGACATTATTCAAGCATGAGTAAAACACAAAGTGCTGGAGGAACTCAGCATGTCGGGCAGCGTCTGCGGAGGGAATGGGCTCGTAACTCCACAGATGCTGCCTGACTCGCTAAGTTTCTCCAGCCATTTGTGTTTTGCTCAGAACAAAGAAAATAATATGATGGAGACACAAGGACCTGCAGATACTAGAATCTTAAGCAAAACATAAAATTCAAGGAGAAAGCAACGTGTCGAGCAGCATCAGTGGACAAATGATAGTCCCAACTTGAAATGTCTGTCTATTCCCTCCACAGATGCTGCCTGACCTGCTGAGTTCTTCCATCACTGTGCTTTTAAATAAAAAGTATGACTGCCCTCGGTATCCTGAACAATAGTGCCCATGTGTGTACACAGTACAACAGGGGTACAGCTGGAGAGTGCTGTCGCACAGTGGTAGGGACCCAGGTTCGATACTGACCTTGGGCGCTGTTGGTGTGGAGTTTGTATGTTCTCCCTGTGACCAAAGACAGATACAAAAAGTTGGAGTAACTAAGCGGGGCAGGCAGCATCTCTGGAGAAAAGGAAAGGGTGACGTTTCTTCAGATGTCTCGACCCTGAAACATCACCCATTCCTCTCTCCAGTGATGCTGCCTGTCCCGCTGAGTTACTCCAGCTTTTTGTATCTATCTTCAGTTTAAACCAGCATCTGCAGTTCCTTCCTGCACATTTCTCCCTGTGTTCATCCTCCGGGTGCTCCGGTTTCTCCCACATCCCAAAGACTTGCTGGTTTGTAGGTTAACTGGCCCTCTGTAAATTGCCCCCTAGTTTGTAGGGAGTGGATGAGAAAGTGGGATAACATAGTACAAGTGTGAACGGTGGTTGCATGGACTCGGTGGGCTGAAGGGCCTGTTTCCATGTTGCATCTTTCAAACAATGCATGTAAAAGCAAAGAGGCACATAGAGCTGTCTGCTGAGACGGCCTGTTTAGCTGCAGTGAATGACTCTTTGAAAAGGCATTGGAAAACAATGGAGAGACATTTCATTGGAAAACAAATGTGAGGAGCATGCTACTTGGAAATGGCTATTTTAAGAGAGCGTGGCTTGCGTTTGCCTTTCTTGTGTTTATTGTAAGTAATGAAGCTTGCCAGTGTCACTTAAAAGAAAATTAGTCTCTGCACACTGTAGCTGTTGCATCCTGCCTCCATGCGAATGAGTCATGCTGCTTTCTGGATAGTTCTGGCCGTTATCAAAATGTCATTGCAACTGAATGATGAATTCAGTTGCAGTTTCACTATTCATCTATTAATTAGTTTCACATGTCAAGAGTTAAGAGTGTTTAATTGTCAAAATGTAGAAACAAGGAACTGCAGAAGCTGGTTTACAGAACAGGACACAAAGTGCTGGAGTAACTCAGCGGGTCAGGCAACATCCCTGGAGAACATGGGTAGGTGATGTTTCGAGTCTGAAGAAGAGTCCCAACCCGAAACGTCACCTCTCCATGTTCTCCAGGGATGCTGCCTGACCCGCTGAGTTACTCCAGCACTCTGTGCCATGTTTAGTTGTCATTTATACCGAAAACTGAACCTTTAAATTCTTACTTGCAGCAACATAAAAGTCTAAACACTGTACTGATCGATTACACAATAAGAAAAAAAGTCCATTAAATTAAAAAAAAAATGTTATTACTGCAAAACCAAAACCAGAAGTCCCAAGTGCAACCTGTGACAGTTTGTAGTTCAGTTAGTGTTTACAGTAGTTGTTCCTGAACCTGGAAATAGGATCATTTAAACCAAGGAATAATCTCTCCTACTTAAGTCTTGAGAGAAATGTTTGGATTTACCTGTTGGGTACCTGGGATAGGAGACTATTGATGGGCAGAACAGCCTCGCACATCCATCCAGTTATCTGCTCTGCAAAGTCTGTTTGCAGTTTGGAATATAATTTAACCTCTCAAAGAGCTGAATTTCAAAAATCACAGCTTTTAACTTCTGTTATGCACAGCTGGAAATAACATCTGGAAACTGACTGTAGGATGGTGTTATAAACATATTGATTCCTTGCCTTTTGTTGTTGTTGGTAAACTAGAATGTTTCCATTTATGTGGCTTAAAACAATCCTCACTAAAGGTAAAGCAACTTTGTTCCATCCCATGACCGCGGTGATTTAAGTCTGTCTTGGCAATGACTGATTCTATTTAAGTAAATAGAAATGTGGAGTGCAATGAACTCTCCGTTTCAGAGTTGTTCCACCAGTGCCAGTGCTGCCATTGCCGTTTTTAAACTTGTTTTGGGATGAAGTTAGCATTGTACGTCCATTGTAATTGCCCTTGGAAGTGAAGAGACTTTGCCTCATCTGAACTACTCGCCATCCTTAAAAGTAAGAGGTAGTTCTTTGCACATTTGTACGTTCTCCCTGTGACTGCAAGGGTTTCCTCCGGGTGCTCCGGTTTCATCCACACCTCAAAGACGTACAGGTTTGCAGGCTAATTGGCCCTCAGTAAATAGCCCCCAGTGTGGGATAACTGGGGTGTGAATGGGTGATCAATGGTTGGCATAGGCTTGGTGGGCCGAAGGGCCTGCTTCCACTCTAAACTAAACTAAACTTCCACCAATTCTTTGTAGACGGTTCCGGAATGATCAAGTTTGGGATTGTTTCTCTCACACAGTTAATCTCTGTGTGTGGTCCTTCAGCACCTGGTATTTGTTCTTGGTGGTAAAGGTTGTGTCTGGGAGGTGCTGGTGAAACCTTGAATTACTGCAGTGAATCATGGCAGCAGATTTGTGCTTGAGTAAAAGGCCTGTCCCACTTTCACAACTTAATTCAAAACCTCTGCCGAGTTTAAAGGACCAAAAAAAACCAAGATCGTGGTGATCTACGAACTCCTACGACCTTCCACGACTATGTTCACTAAATCCTACAAACTCCTTCGAGTATGTCTACAAATTCCCACCCTTACGAGTACAAAGCTGCAATTTCTTTCATCTCGACCATTTTTTTTTACTCGAGGACATTTTTTTATCGGGTTGGAAAAACCGTCCGGACTCGCCTGATGCCACGAGTACCTACGGCTGGCATAACGAGCCGCTACAATATATCTACGGACAGACTCGTTAGGACTCGTTAGGAACATTCTGCGAGTTTGAATCGAGGGGAAAACTGGGGGGAATTTGTGAATTATCTCGTGAATGTGGGGCAGCGAGTCCGGCAGCAATTTGGTTTATTAATACTTCACTCCTTGGAGAGCAGGAGGCTGAGGGGTGAGAGGATAGGTAGGGTAAATCTACAGAGTATTTTACCCAGAGGAGGGGAATCGAGAACCAGAGGACATGGGTTTAAGGTGAGAAGGGAAATAGTGAATAGGAACTCGGGGGAAAATATTTTTACACTAAGTGTGGTGGGTGTTTGTAACAAGCTCCTGGAGGAGGTAGTTGAGGCCGGGACTATTGCAATGTTTAAAAAAACATTGAGACGGGTACATGGATAGGACAAGTTTAAAGGGATATGGGCCAAACACAGGCAGGTGGGATTAGTGTAGATGGGGCAAGTTGGCTGGTGTGGACAGGTTGGGCCGAAGGGCCTGTTTCTACACTGTATGCACTTTATTGTCACATGCAGCTGAGTAGAGTTTTTAAAAACATTGTATATTGGTTCCCATCAAAATCTTACTAGACATACGTACGTACAAGAATGTAAGAATAGTTGTTTACAGTTGTGAAGGCAAGGGGAGGCAATGTTTGGGGTTGAGACCCTTCCTCAGGCTGAGGGGAAAAGCTGGAAAAGAAAGGTGGGGCAGGATAAAGCCTGGCGAGTGATAGGTGGACACAGAGTGCTGGAGTAACTCAGCGGGTCAGGCAGCATCTGTGGGGAACGTGGATCAGTGGAGTAAGTGATGTCGGTGGGGGCCGTTATTGGGTATTTTTAAAGCAGAGATTGACAATTTCTTGAATAGTGAGGGGGTCAAAGGTTACGGGAAGAAGGCAGGAGAAGGGGTTGAGAGGGAAAGATAGATCAGCCATGATTGAATGGTGGAGTACACTCGATGAGCCAAATTCCTAAATCTGCTCCTATTTCAAATGGTCTTTGACCCAGGGATCACAGTCTTCAGTGATGTTAAGCTATTGAGAACCAGGATAAGGAGATATTTCCTCGCACAGGGTGTTTAAGCTGCGAATTCCCCACCACAGAGGGCAGTGGAGACTCTGTCAATAAATGAATGCAAGTGAAGCTAAACTCTAGTGTCAGCATGATCGAGGGATACAGTGTGAAGGCAGGAGCAGGGAATGTAAGTGGGCTGACAGCCACTAAGAGATCAAGTTGTGCAGCTACAGTTTTCAGTTTGGCTTCACAGTAGAATAGCAGGCAGGAATCTGCTGGTAGAGTTGCTGCCTTACAGCCCCGAGACCCGCGTTCCATCCGGACTATGGGTGCTGTCTGTACAGTTTGTTCGTTCTCCCCGTGACTGTGTGGGTTTTCTCCGGGTGCTCCAGTTTCCTCTCGCACTCCAAGGACGTACAGTTTTGTAGGTTAATTGGCTTCAGTAAAGATTGTAAATTGTCTGTAGTGTGTAGGATAGTGCTGGTGTACGGGGTGATTGCTGGTCGGCGCGGACATGTTGGGCTGAAGGGCTTGACCCTGGACTGTATCTCTAAAGTCTCAACATTGGTTTGCCTCTCAATGGAGGCTAATTGCTCCTATAAACTGTTTCCTACTGCTACCCAATCTGTGCTAAGGAGGAGTTGAGTGTGAAGCAAGGCAGCGGGCACAGTGACACAGCTGGTAGAGCTGCTCTCTCTCACAGTGCCAGTGATCCAGGTTCGATCCTGTCCGTGTGTGTGGGGTTTACACGTTCTCCCTGTGACTGCGTGGGTTTCCTCCGGGTGCTCTGGTTTCCTCCCACATCCCAAAGATGTGCAAGGGTTGCAGCTTAATTGGTCTCCTGTGAATTGTCCTTTGTGTGTAGGGTGTGAATGAGAAAGTGGGATAACATAGAACTATCATGAAAGGCTGTGAGGTGGTTGCCATGGAATGAGTGGGCTGAAGGGCCTGTGTACCTCGGTAGCGTAGGGGCTGAGAGGCACCAAACTAGGGCTGAACTGGGGACACTGTGTAAATACTCTACATTGTTATCATCTGACTGAAAGTTGTGATTGTCACGTCTCCAATGACAACCTTGTACCTGGGTTACAGATGGCCCTTCCTGCGGAGAGTGAAAGGGAATGGCAACACATTCCTTTATTCTGTACAGAGAGGACAGCTGCACACTAACTATTAACCTCACAGTGGAACATCTTGGAATCGGAGATACTAATACACTGAAGTAAATTGTTATGCAAGGCATCAATGGCATCCTAGGCAGCAAAGAATTTAATTATAGAAATAGTGCGCAAAATCGGTTTGGTATTCCTGACTTAATCTATGGGGCAATTGGTGAGAGGAACAGACTTTCATCTGAGTTCATGAAGATCAGAAAGCAAAGTGACCTCTTCTGATGTTGTCTTTGAAGCATTAAGCAATGGCTGCTTTCCCTGCTTAAGAAATGTGTCGTTCCTGCTGATGGGGAAACACAGAGCAGGGAGCAGTGCAGCACAGGAACAGGCCCTTCAGCCCACAATGTCTGTGCCAAACTTGGTAGAACAGAGAATAGTACAACACTGGAACTGGCCACAATATCACAGTGGCAAGTTAAAACTGATCTCTGCCTGCACGCGATCCATATGCCTCCATCCCTAAAAGTCTCTTGAATGCCACTATCCTACCTGCCCCCACCCCCACCCCCAAGCAGTGTGTTCCAGGCACCCTTCACTCTGTGCACTCTCACCGTAAAGCACTGCCCTTTAGTATTTGACAAATCCACCATGGCGGGGGTCAAAGTTCTCAGCCTCTCAAAAGCACCAGCTAATGGAAATGCCACAGGTGTACGTCCGAATCGTGCGTCATCTGGACAACACGTTTATCCACATCATTAGGTTCAAATATATAAACCTCCCACCCAACAACATTGGCGGTACCATCACAAGAAAAACTGCAGCACTTCAACATTAGATTGGGGGGGATAGTTGATATAAAATATCTAGATTTTCAGATAAGACACTTGTAAACTAAATGTTCCAGTTATTGAGCGTTGTGTACTGTGTGTGTGTGCGCCACACCGACGAAGTCCCTTTCATTGTCACTGAGTGCTTAAAGTTGCTGCCTTTCAGCGCCAGAGACCCGGGTTCGATCCTGACCGCGGGTGCTGTCTATGTGGAGTTTGCATGTTCTCCCTGTGACCGCGTGGGTTTCCTCTGGGCTCCTCCCACATCCCAAAGACGTGCGGGTTTATAGGTTAATTGGCCTTCTGTAAATTGCCTCTAGTGTGTAGGGAGTGGATGAGAAAGTGGGATAACATGGAACTGCCGATTAGGAAAAGGGGAGATGCAGCGAGACCTGGGTGTCATGGTACACCAGTCATTGAAAGTAGGCATGCAGGTGCAGCAGGCAGTCAAGAAAGCGAATGGTATGTTAGCTTTCATAGCAAAAGGATTTGAGTATAGGAGCAGGGAGGTTCTACTGCAGTTGTATAGGGTCTTGGTGAGACCACGCCTGGAGTATTGCGTACAGTTCTGGTCTCCAAATCTGAGGAAGGACATTATTGCCATAGAGGAAGTGCAGAGAAGGTTCACCAGACTGATTCCTGGGATGTCAGGACTGTCTAATGAACAAAGACTGCATAGACTCGGTTTATACTCTCTAGAATTTAGGAGATTGAGAGGGGATCTTATAGAAACTTACAAAATTCTTAAGGGGTTGGACAGGCTAGATGCAGGAAGATTGTTCCCAATGTTGGGAAGGTCCAGGACAAGGGGTCACAGCTTAAGGATAAGGGGGAAATCCTTTAGGACCAAGATGAGAAGGACTTTTTTCACACAGAGAGTGGTGGGTCTCTGGAACTCTCTGCCACAGAGGGTAGTTGAGGCCAGTTCATTGGCTATATTTAAGAGGGAGTTAGATGTGGCCCTTGTGGCTAAGGGGATCAGAGGGTATGGAGAGAAGGCAGGTGCAGGATACTGAGTTGGATGATCAGCCATGATCACATTGAATGGCGGTGCAGGCTCGAAGGGCCGAATGGCCTACTCCTGCACCTAATTTCTATGTTTCTATGTCTATGAACAGGTGATCGATGGTCGGCGTGGACTCAGTGGGCCTAAAGGGCCGGTCCCACTTATGCGATATTTTTCCAAACGTGTCGTGGGGGTTACGCCTGTATGGCTGTGAGTAGTCGCCCAAAGAGTCATACCTTTTTCTGGTCGCCTCTGGATTTTCAACTTGTTTAAAATTTTCGGCCATCTGCTGCGACTGACAGGTGCCGGCAAGTCACCGAAAATAAATTGTGTAAGTGGGACAGGCCCGTAAGGGCTTGTTTTCACGATGTATGTCTGCATGAAACTAAAGGGTCTCGATCCAAAACGTCGCCTGTCCATTGCCTCCACAGATGCTGCCTGATCCATTGAGTCACGCCAGCACTGTGTTGCTGAGGTACAGTAATCTCTGCTCCAATCACGCTCCAAACTAAGGTTGTTTCTTTCTCATCAGTTTGTGCAGTGAACTCAGTTTAGTTTAGAGATCCAGCATGGAAACGGGCCATTCACTCCAGTTCCATGTTATCCCATTTTCTCATCATTTAAAAGCAGCACCGATCACTGTATTTGTGTGGCTCGGTGCCGACGTTAATTTGGAAAGGAACATTTTGCGGATGCTTGAAATGCTTGTCAGGTCAGGAAGCATCTGTGGCTTGGTGGGCAGTGTGTGGAGGAAGAACATTGATGGCCTTTTCCCAGACCCTTCTGGTAGAAACATCTCCACAATGCATGGGGTGGAACGTGTCACTGATATCGGCTGTTTCTGCTTAATAATTGTGCCAGGCAGGGAATTTTAAACTTATCTAAGATTAAGAATTTTGTAAACTCAACATAACTTTGTGGATAATTTAAAGATTTGGAATGCTTGTTATTAACAACAAGAATGTTTCAGTATTGAGTGTCTTCAATTCATTTAACCATATAACCATATAACAATTACAGCACGGAAACAGATCATCTCGGCCCTTCAAGTCCGTGCCGAACAACTTTTTTCCCTTAGTCCCACCTGCCTGCACTCATACCATAACCCTCCACACCCTTCTCATCCATATGCCTATCCAATTTATTTTTAAATGATACCAACGAACCTGCCGCCACCACTTCCACTGACAGCTCATTCCACACCGCTACCACTCACTGAGTAAAGAAGTTCCCCCTCATGTTACCCCTAAACTTCTGTCCCTTAATTCTAAAGTCATGTCCTCTTGTTTGAATCTTCCCTACCCTCAAAGGGAAAAGCTTGTCCACATCAACTCTGTCTATCCCTCTCATCATTTTAAAGACCTCTATCAAGTCCCCCCCTTAACCTTCTGCGCTCCAGAGAATAAAGACCTAACTTATTCAACCTATCTCTGTAACTTAGCTGTTGAAACCCAGGCAACATTCTAGTAAATCTCCTCTGTACCCTCTCTAACGTGAGAATATAGAATGGTACAAAAGGCATTTGGACAGGTACGTGGATAGGATGGGTTTAGAGGGGTGTGGGGCAAGTGCAGGTAGGTGGGCCTATGGAGACAGGGCATCTTGGTCAGCATGGGTACGTTGGGCCAAAGGGCCTTTTTCCGTGCTGTCTGAATTTGGTACAGCATAGGAACAGGCCCTTCGGCCCACAATGTCTGCTGAACATGATGGCAAGTTAAACTAATCCCTTCTGCCAGCACGTGATCCATATCCCTCATGTGCCTATCTAAAAGCATCTGAAACCTCACTGTCATATCTGCCTCCACCACCACCCCTGGCAGCATGTTCCAGGCACCCTCCACTTGTGTGTTTTATAATAAAAACTCGCCCCACACAGCTCCTATAAACCTTGCTCCTTTCACTATGAAACTTTGCCCTCAAGTCATAGAGGATCAACTGGAGGAGACAAAATGGCAGAATAAATCAGGCCCAGAAACAAATAACCTAATGTGTCCTTCCCTCCCCACTCCCAACCTGCAACGTCACCTATTCTTTTTCTCCAGAGATCCTGCCTGACGCACTGTGTTACTCCAGCACTTTGTGTCTATCTTTGGTATAAACCAGCATCTGCAGTTCCTCCCTGCACAGTGCTCTGCCCCCCCCCCCCATACTCCAAAGACGTACAGGTTTGTAGATTTATTGGCTTTGGTAAAGATTGTAAATGTGTGTGTAGGATAGTGCTAGTGGATGGGGACCGGTGCGTACCCGGTGGGCCGAAGGGCCTGTTTCTACACTGTATCTCTGAACCAAATTAAACAAATTGCTTGGAGTGTATTCCCAATTTGATTAACTTGCAGGATGTTTCATTTCGGAGTCACGTGAGTGACTTCGTGAAGAGCCCGCCGGCGCGCATGCTCGACATATCGTCGTATCGCGTTGCTGCGACGGCTGACGGAGGAGCGAGCTCCTCGCCAGCCCTTCATAAGGGAACCACGCAGGTAAGTATGCTACCTTAAGTTGGTGGTTCTTGTTGTGTTTGCTTCACAGCAAGAACATGGATGGGAGAGGCCGGAGTTCGAGGAGAAGTCGCCGGCCAGCAGTTCCGGAGCGAGAGTTGTCGGGGGTACCTGCAACGCAGACCGGAACGAGGGCGGAGATGTCGGTGAGCTCTGTATTTTCAGGTCCGGACCCGCCCGCACACCACAGCTCGGAGGAGTCCGACGAGGAGGAGTGTGGTGTGCCGCCAGAGCAGGACGACTCTGCCATGGCAGCCAGGTCGTCAGCAGGCTTGCTGACGGCTTCGAGCAGAAGGGTCCGTGCGGCTGCACGGCCCGTTTCACGCAGCCCTCTGAGAAGGGGAAGGGCAGGAGCCCAGCAGCCTAACCCTGTCGGGGCTAAGGCTCTGCCTGCCGCCAAGGAGCGGTCAGGTTCCAGGACGGGACCCGGGGCAGCTGTGAGGTCCAGCCGTCGCCCCCCAACTTTCGACGCCGGGACGAGTCAGTTGGGGGTCCCGTCACGGTCGCCGAGCCCCCCATGGATGGGTGGGCGAGACCATGCGTCGGCAAGGTCCACGATGTGGGCAGCTGGCAAGCCTGCACGGGCCCAAGGTATCCAGGCTTCGGCTGGTGCCGACACCATGCCGCATCTGTCCATAGAGGCAACGGCTTCCGCTCCCGCTAAACGGAGGCGGTTGAACACGCCCGTGCAGGAATCGCGCAGTTTCGCCTCGGCGGCTGTCGACGACAACTACCGGCACCGGCAGGGCCTCGACGAGGTGTGGGCCGATGACAGGAGCCCCGGCCAATTTTCAGAGCCGGAGGACTCCGACCACCTGAGTGTTCAGGGTGAAGGGCGTATTGACCGGATGGAGCGGCTGCTGGAGCTTCTCCTACAAGGTCAACAACAACAGGCATCCAGCAGCGACAGGCACAGGGCTTCATCACCAGCTTCGTACACCAGCCTGGAGCAGCAGGACGAGGAGGCCGTGGTTGACCCCATCCCACCCCCGCCTGAATTACCGGCGGAGGACCTCCTCGATGTGGCTACCAAATTTGCAGCCCCTCATTCCTTGGGGCTTCCCATCAATACGAAGTTGGCAGCCACAGTGGACTTCCTAAATAATCACCAGCTTCAGGAGGAAGTCCTACTACAAGCCATGAGCCGTCACAAGGCTCCATCAAACTGCAATTCCCTCAACGTGCCTGTGGTCAATACGCCAATATGGGGCAACATCAGTGCGGCTATCCGTCAGCAGGAGCTGAAAATTCAGCGGATCCTGAAACTCCTCATGGCCGGGATTACTGCCTTTGTGCGGTCGGTCGACGGAGAGGAGCTTAATTTGGACCAGGAGGATGCTCTGGCGCTTCTGTGCGCTACTCAAAACGAAATAAACGGCTTTCGAAAAAACAGCATCCGCCCAGCGCTCAACCCTAAGTTTGCAGGGTTGTGCAAACCACCGCCGCCGCCCCGTCAGCTCTTTGGCGAAGACCTCTCCAAAAGGGTCAGAGAGCTGGATGAACAAGCCAAGACCGTGGGGCTCATGCGCTCTCACAGTGCCCCCACGCCATCAAGCTCGAAAGCCCCACTTGGCCGTTCACGAGGGTCTGTCAGCACTTCCACCAGGAATTACCCTCCAGCTCCAAACCGATATCAGCCACCCCAACCCCAGGGGTCTTTTTTAGGACAGGCTCGGCAGAAGCCGAGGTGGAAAATGAGGACGCCACGACCTCAAACCAACCCAGCACCTCCACGACCACCCACTCGTGTCAGGGACCGCCGGTAACCACAGAGGTGAGGCGATCTGGTTCTCTTTTTTCTCTTTGTTTAACTCCACATGTTGGTGGGCGTTTGCGGTTGTTTGCGGGTGCATGGGGTGACATTACCAGCGATGAGTATGTGTTACGGAATATTCAGGGCCATAGTATTGAGTTTATTAATGGGGACATCCCTCCACCTCAGCATAGACCGGGTCGTACTTTCAAACTAACGGCTGCGGAACAGTCAGTAGGCTATAAGGAAATTTTAAGGTTGGAACAGAAAGGGGTCATAGAGAGAACGGTTCATGAGCCCGTTGAATTTGTTTCCAATATTTTCACTAGACCTAAGAAGGATGGAGGCTGTAGAGTCATTATTGATCTAACCACTCTGAATAACTTTGTAACATATACTCATTTTAAAATGGACACGTTTGAAACGGCCAAATCATTGATTTCACAAGGGTGCTTTATGGCATGCATTGATTTACAGGATGCGTACTATACCGTACCTATGAAAAAATATTACAGAAGGTTTTTAAAATTTATCTGGATGGATCAGCTGTGGCAATATAGGGCGTTGCCTAATGGGCTCACCACAGCCCCTCGCTTATTTACTAAATTGGTGAAGCCAATTATGGCTTATTTAAGACAAAGACATCATATTGTTATGGCCTATTTAGATGATATTTTAATTGTCGGCCACACCTTGGAATTAGCACAACAAGGGGTGGCAGCTGCGGTCAATTTGTTCCAACAGCTTGGGTTCATAGTTCATCCAGAAAAATCTAAGTTCTGCCCCACCCAGGTAATTAATTATCTGGGGTTCCAGGTGAATTCCATTAGCATGAGAGTCACCTCATTAACAAAATTGAGGAGGTAACACAGGTGTGTACAGACTTGATTAATACTCGTATACCATCGATTCGTCACACAGCTACTGTCATTGGCAAGATTGTGGCTTTGTTTCCGGCAGCCCGGTATGGACCTCTGCATTATCAAAACTTGCAGAGAGCCAAGATCGCTGCGTTGCGACGGCATGCTGGTCATTATGATCGATCAATGCGGCTGCCGCCTGCAGCATTGGATGAATTACGATGGTGGGTTTGCCACATTAGTAAATCGTTCAAAACTATTATTGAGGCGAAACCGATGATATACTTACAAACTGATGCGAGCTCTGATGGCTGGGGAGCTACGAATCAATTCTCTAGTTGTGGGGGCCGATGGGATACCCTTGAGAATACGATGTTGGTATCACAAGGGATCAACTATTTGGAGCTGCTTGCAGCGTTTCACGGACTTCGTGCATATTGTTCCAAGATCATTGGAGCACATGTCCGGCTCCAAATAGACAATACCACAGCGGTGGCATATTTAAACCACATGGGCGGTACCAGGTCAGTTTCATGTGATAAATTGGCTAATTCAATTTGGCTCTGGTGTGTCAAGAGAGACATTTGGATTTCAGCTACCTATTTGCCAGGTGAGCTTAATATTGTGGCGGACGCCAGGTCACGCAAGTTCAATGATAATATTGAATGGATGTTACATCCTGAAATTTTTGCAAAAATCACAGCCAAATTTGGGAAACCGGACATTGACCTTTTTGCGTCCCGGTTGAACCATCAGGTACCAACCTACGTCGCGTGGGAACCAGATCCAGGGGCTATAGCGTTAGATGCATTCTCGCTAGACTGGGGGAATTGCTTTTTCTATGCATTCCCCCCGTTTTGCCTCATCAGTCGGGTATTACGTAAAATTCAGATGGACGGTGCCAAGGGCATCCTTATCATACCCGACTGGCCTACACAGCCGTGGTATCCGATGGTCTTTGACACGCTCAGTGAACCTTGGGTCCGTTTGCAGGGTAGCCCAGAATTAGTTACTCACCCTGTTTCAGGGGAGCCACATCCCTGCCATGGCTATTTAAATTTGTTGGCTTGCAGATTCTGAATCGGCCTTTAGAACAATACGGCCTGTCTACCCGGACCATGGATACCATTGCGGCGTCGTGCCGAGAGTCTACAAGGCGAAGATACCGCTCTCACATCAGGAAGTGGGAAGCCTTCTGCAGCCGCTCTCGCATCACGTACGATGCCGTGACTATAACCGACGTCCTGGAATTCCTCGCGGGGTTGCACCATGATGAACACTTAAGCTACAGTGCCATCAACAGCGCCAGGAGCGCTCTATCATTCTACCTCAATATTGAGGTGGGATCCAACAGGCTAGTGTCCAGGCTCATGCGGGGTATTTTCAATACGAATCCGCCTACACCACGTTACAATGTCACCTGGGATGTCAGGGACGTTTTAACTCTGCTCAGGACGTGGTCCCCCATGGAAGGGCTCCAGCTGGACAAACTCACCATGAAGCTGGTGATGTTACTAGCGCTGACTTCAGCACAGAGGGTACAGACACTCCACAAACTACGTGTCGACAGAATGATGTCTACCCCCACAGAAGTAGTTTTCTTTGTTGACGAGCTACTAAAGCAACACAGACCTGGGTGCACAGGGCTGCAGCTGAAGTTCCCGGCATACCCCGCAGATGCTAGGCTATGTTTAGCCTCCCATATCCGTTACTACGTCAAGGTGACGGCAAGCATCAGAGGAATGGAGAGATACCTGCTTGTCACTCATAAGAGACCTCACCATCGAGTGACAACACAGACGATATCCAGGTGGCTTCGAGTCGTCTTGGGTAAGTCAGGTATCGACACTAATGTGTTCAAATCTCATTCCACCAGGGCTGCATCGACGTCGGCGGCGAGGGTCATGGAGGTGCCCATGGACCATATTCTCGCCACAGCAGGATGGGCTAATGAGACGGTGTTCCAGCGGTTCTACAACCGGCCCGTTGCTGCGCCTCTACAGTTCGCAGAAGCCGTGCTAGATGCGGGGCAAGAACGTGGAGATGTCCCCGAATGAGGGGTTTTGATTTGTTTGTTAATAAATATGCTTTGTTTTGCAGTATGGACTAGTCAGCAAGTTATTCCTCCCATCCATCCCTGGTAGTGGTGTGACAGCATGGACGTGGTCCAGGGCGTGTCATCACAGAAGCTTTGAAGTCTTCACGAAGTCACTCACGTGACTCCGAAATGAAATAGTAAGATTGAACGAGAACTTACCAGTTCGAAGGTTGATCATTATTTCATGAGGAGTCGAAGTGAGGGATTTCGTGCCCTCCTCGCCCAACCCTCAATCACCTTCAGCTGGTAATCTTAGTCGTTTCATTCTTACTATGTGAAGTCATTTCTTGATTGGTTTCTGTGATTCCACGCCGCTACTTTGAAGTATGTCGAGCATGCGCGCCGGCGGGCTCTTCACGAAATCCCTCACTTCGACTCCTCATGAAATAATGATCAACCTTCGAACTGGTAAGTTCTCGTTCAATCTTACTATTCTCATTCCCACCATCTCTGTGGAGCCAGTCTAATCCATCGACAATTAGAAGTCTTGGTGCATCCAAACCTATCATTATAAGCAGTAAAGGTAATGAGAAGCCTTTTTTGTCAAGTGTGTGAGTCTTTAACAAGATTAAAGGCTGTTGGCAAAAGAGACACATTTACATGGCAATTTCTCAACTGGAATGTATTGGAAGCAGATTCAGCTGCACCTCTGCCTTCTACAAGGAATCAAATATATAATTGCAAGGGGCATGTTTGCAAGCCTTTTTTGGGTGAGGGGGACGGGGTGAGGTTAGGGGGATGGGGGCAAATGTTTGGGACTAAATAGCCAAAAGATCACAAAGTATTGGAGGAACGCAGCGGGTCAGGCAGCATCTCTGGAGGACGTGGATAGGTGGCCTTCCGGTTGGGACCTTTCCTCCTAGAGGTAGGAAAAGGCCAGAAAAAAAACCAGGGCTGGCATTCAGATTTTTGGCAAAGTTGAAGTAATCTTTCACAACATGTGTGAGTACTTGTTGCTTTTGAAGGTGTTGGGGAGCTACTTTGAAACGATGGTTAAAAGCTATCTGCATCTCGATGATTAATTGATAGCTTCAGTTGGGCCCTTCGGCCCACCATTGATCTATGCTATCCCACATTCTCATCCACTCCCTACACATTGGGGGTAATTTACAGAGGGCCAATTTTCTGTCTGTACAGAGTTTGCACCTTCCCCTTGTGACCGTGTGGGTTTTCTCCGGGTGCTCCGGTTTCCTCCCACACTCCAAAAGCCTACAGGTTTGCAGGTTGATTGGCTTCTGTAAAGTGTAAATTGTCCCTAGTGTGTGTAGGGTAGTGTTCGTGTGCCAGGATCGCTGGTCAGCGCGGGCTCTGTGGGCCGAAGGGCCTGTTATTGTGCTGTATCTCTAAAGTCTAAAGTGGCCAGTGTATGTATCTCTAAATGGCCAACATGTTTAGAAACCTAGACAATAGGTGCAGGAGTAGGCCATTCGGCCCTTCGAGCCTCCACTGCCATTCAATGTGATCATGGCTGACCATCCAACTCAGTATCCCGTACCTGCCTTCTCTCCATACCCCCTGATCCTTTTAGCCACAAGGGCCACATCTAACGCCCGGTTAAATATAGCCAATGAACTGGCCTCAACTACCTTCTGTGGCAGACTCACCACTCTCTGTGTAAAGAATGTTTTCCTCATAGAAACATAGAAAATAGGTGCAGGAGTAGGCCATTCGGCCCTTCGAGCCTGCACCGCCATTCAATGTGATCATGGCTGATCATCCAACTCAGTATCCCGTACCTGCCTTCTCTCCATACCCCCTGATCCCTTTAGCCACAAGTGCCACATCTAACGCCCTCTTAAATATAGCCAATGAACTGGCCTCAACTACCTTCTGTGGCAGAGAATTCCAGAGACTCACCACTCTCTGTGTAAAGAATGTTTTCCTCATTTCGGTCCTAAAGGAATTCCCCCTTATCCTTAGACTGTGACCCCTTGTTCTGGACTCCCCCAACATCGGGAACAATCTTCCAGCATCTAGCTTGTCCAACCCCTTAAGAATTTTGTAGGTTTCTATAAGATCCCCCCTCAATCTTCTAAATTCCATCGAGTACAAACCGAGTCTATCCAATCTTTCCTCATATGAAAGTCCTGACATCCCAGGAATCAGTCTGGTGAATCTTCTCTGTACCCCCTCTATGGCAAGGATGTCTTTCCTCAGATTTGGAGACCAAAACTGTACGCAGTACTCCAGGTGTGGCCTCACCAAAACCCTGTACAACTGCAGTAGAACCTCCCTGCTCCTATACTCAAATCCTTTCGCTATGAATGCTAACATACCATTTGCTTTCTTCACTGCCTGCTGCACCTGCATGCCTACTTTCAATGACTGGTGTACCATGACACCCAGGTCTCGTTGCATCTCCCCCTTACCTAATCTGCCACCATTCAGATAATAGTCTACCCTCATGTTTTTGCCACCAAAGTGGATAACCTCACATTTATCCACATTGTACTGCATCTGCCATGCATCTGCCCATTCACTCAGCCTATCCAAATCACCCTGCAGCCTCCAAGCATCCTCCTCACACCTAACTATACCCCCCAGCTTGGTATCATCTGCAAATTTGGAGATGTTGCATTGAATTCCCTCGTCCAAATCATTAATATATATTGTAAATAGCTGGGGTCCCAGCACTGAGCCTTGCGGCACCCCACTAGTCACTGCATCTCGGTCCTAAAGGAATTCCCCCTTATCCTTAGACTGTGACCCCTTGTTCTGGACTCCCCCAATATTGGGAACAATCTTCCAGCATCTAGCCTGTCCAACCCCTTAAGAATTTTGTACGTTTCTATAAGATCCCCCCTCAATCTTCTAAATTCCAGCGAGTACAAGCCGAGTCTATCCAGTCTTTCCTCATATGAAAGTCCTGACATCCCAGGAATCAGTCAGTTTTCAAAGAGAACAATTGAAATGTGTGCTTGCTCAAGTCTGGCTGTTAACAATGGGGCTTTGTTTAAAGATGCAAGGTATAGTGGTTTTATTCTTCAGCCCATGGATCAATGATTAACAAGTGACATTCATAATGAATGATTTGACTTTGGGTGGAGGGGAGCGGGTTTGCTCAATCTTTGCATAGTTTTTTTAATCAAAAATCTGAATAGTTTAAATGATTTTTAGAAACTAGTGGATATCTTCTGTATCTTCCCATTTCCTTTGAGTGATGTTTATGTGTTATGTTCAATATCAGACACAGAGAGCTGGAGTAACTCAGCGGGTCAGGCAGCATCTGTGGAGAACATGGATAGGTGACGTTTCACAGAGTGCTGGAGTAACTCAGCGGGTCAGGCAGCATCTGTGGAGAACATGGATAGGTGACGTTTCACAGAGTGCTGGAGTAACTCAGCGGGTCAGGCAGCATCTGTGGAGAACATGGATAGGTGACTTTTCCAGCTATCTCTCCGATCCGCCTCCACCCTCTCCAATTCCAATCAGTCTGAAGAAGGGTCCCAAACCCAAAACGTCACGGATCGATGTTCTCCAGAGATGCTGCTTGCCCGCTGAGTTACTCCAGCACCTTGTGTCTTTTTAGCCTGACGTATTAGAATTAGATAAGGTTGGTTTATGGAAAAGCCAATATGTTGATTATTTCTGTAGCGTTTACATAAGATCAATGTCTGTGTTGAGTGCTGCGTATAGATTGGGCCTAAAAGGTTAAGGATTGTAGGATCCAGAGTAAGTTGACACATTGGGTTTTGGTATGGGAATCATAAAACCAAATGAATCTTCACAGATTGTCTGAGAAAGGTCTCGACCCAAAACGTCACCTGTCCATTCCCTCCACAGACGCCTGACGTCACTGGAATTTCGCTGGAATTTAGAAGATTGAGGGGGGATCTTATAGAAACTTACAAAATTCTTAAGGGGTTGGACAAGCTAGATGCTGGAAGATTGTTCCCGATGTTGGGGGAGTCCAGAACAAGGGGTCACAGTCTAAGGATAAGGGGGAATTCCTTTAGGACCGAGATGAGGAAAACATTCTTTACACAGAGTGGTGAGTCTCTGGAATTCTCTGCCACAGAAGGTAGTTGAGGCCAGTTCATTGGCTATATTTAAGAGGGCGTTAGATGTGGCACTTGTGGCTAAGGGGATCAGGGGGTATGGAGAGAAGGCAGGTACGGGATACTGAGTTGGATGATCAGCCATGATCACATTGAATGGCGGTGCAGGCTCGAAGGGCCGAATGGCCTACTCCTGCACCTATTTTTCTATGTCTCCTCCGGCACTTTGTGTTTGGCTCAAGGCTCTGGCATCTGCAGTTCCCTATGTCTTTCTTCCTTCAGTGTCGCACTGACTGCACTCTACTGGCACGATTCTTGACTGGACGAACATCCTTTAGTAATTCTCTGTGTTTTAAATGTAGAGATTTCTATTAGGATACTTCTGACAAACCACTGTTGCCTGCCATTGGATTGACTAGTCTAAACTAGGAACTGATTTATTTCCTCTGAAATGTTGCAAGCATTAACTGAAACCTCTGAAGTCCCAGCAAAATGTGACAAGGAGAAATGCTAGGATCTATTTTCTCTGCACCAGGTGTGGGGGGGAAGCATACTTCACGTGTCATCAGCTGCTTCTTGGTGTCTTGTTGGAATTGCTGAACTGTTGAAATTTAATCTGGAAACCCTCGAGTCTAATGTTATGGGAATTGTGATGGAAATGGCCCTCTTTTAACTTCAACAGTCAGAGTCAAAGATCCTATAGTGGAACAAGATAGACCACTCCTGCTAAATGCAATGGGCTGACGTGTAGTACGCAACGGAGTAGAACGTGGGCCCTTTTTTTCATCCATTTCAGTAACCGGACCCGACTCGCAGCATAATCAACGTTGCGGGGGAACAGTTTGTGTTAATACATTATAATTCTGAAAATGAGTAGAAGATTTTCACCAAAGAACTTTTATTTTTACGAGGATGTTTCCGTAACCGGCTTCCGTCTCCGCACTAGTATCTTTGCTCCGCTACGGGGTCTTTGGTGCGGAGACGGAAGCCGGTTACGGAAATGGGGCCGAAAATTACCCATGAATCTGCCCATGACCATACTAAGTCTTTTTCGTCGAGGGGGCTATCTTGCTCGCTGTAGGATCTTTGGTCAGAGTAGGTGTACACGTTAGCATGACAGTTACACTGTTAAACGACAAGTCTGCATTAAAGAACGAGTGCTTTGCAATTTTCATCATGTTAATGTCATAAGAGTCATGTCACTGGTCAGCTGGCCCATCGAGTCTACTTTCCCTCTCCATTCTCTTGCCTTCGCCCCATAACCCCTGACACCCGTACTAATTAAGAACCCAACAATCCCTGTCTTAAAAATACCCAATGACTTTGCCTCCACAGCCATCTGTGGTAATGAATTCCACAAATTCACCACCCTCGGATTAAAGAAATTCCTCTTCATCTCCTTTCTAAAGGATTGTCATTTTATTCTGAGGCTGTGACCTCTGGTCCTAGTCTCCCCCACTAGTGGGAACATCCTCTCCACATCCACTCTATGCAGGTCTTTCACAATTTAGTAAGTTTCAATGAGGTCCCCCCCCTCCCCCCTCATCCTTCTGCACTCCAGTGAGTACAAGCCCAGTGCCTTCAAACGGTCATCTTACGTTAACCCAGTTATCCCTGGGATCATTCTCGTAAACCTCCTCTGGACCCTCTCCAGCGGCAGCACATCCATAGCAGACTAAGACATTTGGTTTTGTTAAATTGTAATTGTAAAGTTGCAAGTATTGCCTGCAGATCTGGTTGCCCCCTGATTGGAAGAGTGTGGAGGCTGTGGAGAGGGTGCAGAGGAAGTTTACCAGAATGCTGCTTGGATTAGGAAGGGTATTGGCTGCATCACATAGATTATTTTCTCTGAAACGCAAGCGTTTGAGGGGAAACGGATAGAAGTATATAAAATAATGAGAGGCACAAGATAGGGTAGACAGTCAGAACCTTTTTCCCAGGGTGGAAGAATCAAATATTAGAGGGCAGAGTTTCAAGGTGAGAGGGACAAAGTTTAAAGCAGATGTGTGGGGCAATGTTTTTGTACCCAGAGGGTGGTGGAGGAAGCAGATACCATAGTGGCGTTGAAAAAGTTATTAGATGGGCCCATGTTCATGGAATAGAGGAATATGGATTATGTGCAGACAGAGAAGGGATGGTCTTGTCATCATGTTCAACACAGGAATTGCGGGCTGAAGTCTTGCAGGCTCTTGTGTTGTACGGTTCTGTGTGAGACCAGTAAATCCCTGCATGTTCAGAGGCAGGGCTTTGTGCGGGTGATTTTGGGGTGGAGCTTGTTTTCTGTGGTTTATATTAAAAGCCTGTGGGGTGTTTGCGATGGTAAAGCATTTCAGTGAAGTGATTGCAGAAAACTGCAAGTCAGACTGACTTGGATTGTTGAGATGCAGGAAAGAAGAATGTGTTCAAATGCAACATTGGAGCTTTTGTAAAAAGCAAAATAGAATTTGGGGCAATGGAAATGGGGAAAAATGAGAGTTCAGGTTGCATGCTGTTGGAGATATTATCATGCATGGAGATTAATGTTCTCTTGATCTTGAAGTCACCTGTCCGTGTTCTTCAGAGAAGCTGCTGGACTTGCCGAGTTACTCGACACTTTGTCTGTTGGTAAACCAGCATCTGCAGTTCCTTGTGTCGACATTTCACTAATAGTTGCTTTGTTTTGCTCTGCTTTTGGGAATTACCTCTCCTCATGATCCCTTTCTGTTGCCGTCGTAGAAGGCGTTGGTGAGGCCACTTTGAGAGTATTGTGTTCAATTTTGGTCACCATCTTATAGGAAACTAGAAAGGGTGCTGGGAAGATTTACAAGCATGTTGCCTGGTCTCTAGGGTCCGAGCTCCAGGGAGAGGTTGAGCAGGCTCAGACATTATTCCTTGGATCACAGAAGGATGAAGGCTGATATTGTATAGGTGTATAACATCATGAGAGGAATAGATTGGGTTTATACACAGTGTATCTTGCCCAGAGTAAGAGAATAGAGGCCCGGAGAACATAGTTTTAAGGTGGGGGGTAGTTTTAATAGGTGCCTGAGGGGTAACTTTTTTTACACAAATGGGTAATAAATTTGAAGGCTGATAAATCCCCAGGGCCTGATGGGCTGCATCCCAGGGTACTCAAGGAGGTGGCTCTAGAAATCGTGGACGCATTGGTGATCATTTTCTAATGTTTTATAGATTCAGGATCAGTTCCTGTGGATTGGAGGATAGCTAATGTTATTTCACTTTTTAAGAAAGGAGGGAGAGAGTAAACAGGGAATTATAGACCAGTTAGCCTGAGTGGGGGAGATGCTGGAGTCATTTATTAAAGAGGTAATAATGGCACATTTGAATAGCAGTAACAGGATCGGTCCACGTCAGCATGGATTTATGAAAGGGAAATCTTGCTTGTCTAATCTTCTGGAATTTTTTTGAGGATGTGACAAGTAAAATGGATAAGGGAGAGCCAGTGGATGTAGTGTACCTGGACTTTCAGAAAACCTTTTATAAGGTCCCACACAGGAGATTAATGGGCAAAACTAGAGCACATTATATTGGGGGTAGGTTATTGACATGGATAGAAAATTGGTTGGCAGACAGTGGTGTGTGGGACCACAGCTATTTACAAAATATATTAATGATTTAGATGAAGGAATTAAAAGTAACATTAGCAAATTTGTAGATGACACAAAGCTGGGTGGCAGTGTGAACTGTGAAGAGGATGCTATGAGGATGCAGTTTGACCTGGATAGGTTGGGTGAGTGGGCAGATGCATGGCAGATGCAGTCTGATGTGGATAAATGTGAGGTTATCCACTTTGGTGATAACAGCAAGAAGGCTGAATGCTGTCAGATTACGAAAAGGGGAAGTGCAATAAGACCTGGGGGTCCTTGTACATCAGTCACTGGAAGTAAGCATGATGGTACAGCAGGTAGTGAAGAAAGCTAATGGCATGGTAGTCTTCATACCGAGAGGAATTGAGTACATGAGCAAAGAGGACCTTTTGCAGTTGTACAGGGCCCTGGTGAGTACAGGTCCACATCTGGAGTATTGTGTGCAGTTTTGGTCTCGTAATCTGAGGAAGGCCTCCTTGCTGTTGAGGGAGTGCATCGTAGGTTCACGAGGTTAATTCCTGGGATGGCAGGATTGTCATATGATGAAAGAATAGAACGTCTGGGCTTGTATTCACTGGAATTTAGAATGTAGAACATGTTACCCGATGTTGGGGGAGTCCAGAACCAGGGGCTACAGTTTAAGAATAGAGGACAGGCCATTTAAAACCGAGATGAGGACAAACCTTTTCACCCAGTGAGTTGTGAATTTGTGGCATTCTCTCCTCAGAAGGCAGCAGAGGCCGATTCACTGGATGCATTCAAAAGGGAGTTAGCTAGAGCTCTTGGGGCTAGCGGAATCGAGGGATATGGGGCAGGAACGGGGTACCGATTGTGGATGATCAGCCATGATCGCATTGAATGGCGGTGCTGGCTCGAAGGGCCGAATGTCCTACTCCTGCACCTATTGTCTATGTATCTATGTGGTGGGTGTATGGAACGAGCTGCAGGAGGAGGTAGTTGAGGCAGGTGCTATCATTACGTTTAAGAGAACTTTGGATGGATACATGGATAGGATAGGTTTGGAGAGATATTGGACAAATGCAGGCAGGTGGGACCAGTGTAGATGGGGCATGTTGATCGGTGTAGGCAAGTTGGGCTGATGGGCCTGTTTCCGTGCTGTATCACACCGAGTAACATGAGCTGCATGCATCCTTGACATTGTGACCAAATACTTGCTCTTTGTCAGTGTACTTTGACAATAGCACACTATTTTAATGAGTCATCTCAGCTGAGTACTGGAGAGTAATTGTGAAAGGTGCCTGACTCTGATCCCACATCAGGAAACCTGCCGCCTTCCCTATGGCACTGGAGTACTGACCACTGGAGTGGGGGATGAACGAGGACACTACCTGGTGTGTGTCACCCAGCCAAAGTTCACTGCTTCATTGAATCCATGTTGTGTTTCTAAAGGCATCCGGATATTAATCAGATGCTGCTGGTTGAAGAAACTGCCTGTCTTTAGTTTCCTTTGCAATAAATCGTGATGTTATATGAATAATTCACCACAACGACAAATTCATGATTAAATGATGGTGTGCGAGTGGTGTTTGTGAAGCTGATGTTTCCCAGCATGGGGTAGGTATAGCAGCAAACACCACTGAATTGTTTATCTCATTCTTCCGTTTGAGATGGGGTTTAAACGGAATTAATTTTGATATTTTCACATTTCGTTGCATGCAAATCTTTATTTCATAATGCTCCTCAGGAATGCACCTGTGAACAAAAATAGTATTAAATGGACTAATGATCTTGTGATTCTTTTCCATTTTGAATAGAAGCTGTGCTTGTAATTTAGTTTAGAGATGCAGCATGGCAACAGGCCCTTCGGCCCACCAAGTCCACACTGAGTCTGACCAGTGATCACCTGTACATTAGTTCCATCCTACACACTTGGAGGCAATTTACAGAGGGCAAATTAACCTATAAACCCGCATGTCTTTGGGATGTGGGGGAACCTGGAGAAAACCCGTGTGGTCACAGGGAGAATGTGCAAATTCCACACAGACAGCACCCACAGTCAGGGTTGAACCTGTGTCTCTGGTGCTTTAAGGCAGCAACTCTACTGATGTGCCACTGTGCCGCCCCTTTAAGAAAATGTTGACAAAAAATTTCCAAACGTCAGTCCTTTCTCCTGTGTAAATCCTTAATGTGTCCAATGTTTCACTTTGTTTAGAGAAAAGTCAACCTGGTCAATATAGAACAGTCCAGCGTAGAAGCAGGACGTTGGACCGCAGTAGATTCTGTTTATTATTATCATCATCATGTGCACTGAGGTACAGCGATTGTGTAGCATGCTGTCTAATCAAATCAGATAACGCTGTGCTCAAATATAATTAAGCCAAACTCAAGTACAATAGGTGGAGCCAAGGTGTAGGATGGAACTGCAGGTGCTGATTTACACCGAATATAAACGCAAAATGCTGGAGTAGTTCGGTGGAACTCAGCGGCACTAGAGGTATAGAATGGGCCAGATACACAAACACCTTGCCCTTCAATACCTCTAGATTACCTCTCCCCTGGCTCTGAAGAAGGATCTTAACCCGTAACGTCGCCCATTAACCTCTCTCCAGAGATGCTGCCGGTCCCGCTGTGTTACTCCAGCATTCTGTGTCTATCTTAGATAAAGTGGAAGGTATAGAGTGCAGAACATCCTTAAAGAGATATTAATACAAAATATATTTTCAGGGGTGTAATACCTGCTACTAAGTTGTCAGCATTGTAGCGCATCAGTTCCACAGACAAAGCCCAATGTTCACAACGGGGTAGAGGTGAATCGGACAGTGCCCTCGCTTATGGAAGGGCAGGAGCCTGATAACAGAGGGGAAGGAGCTGTCCCTGAGTCTGGTGGCTGAGACTACAGGGCCAGGCTTGTTTTTAGACTTGCTACATCTGCTAGAGAAGACAGTTAGAGCTTTCCTTTAGCTTCTTAACAGCAAACGGGACAGCAGTGGTGATGCTCAAACACGCAGCAATGGTGTGTGCACATTGAGATCCCTCTCTGAAAATAGAGTTTGTTGATAGTCAAAAGATATTTTGTATCTAAATAGGTTACTAAATTGTGTATTAAGTGCAATGTGGTGGATATTCCCCATCGCAGCATTTCTGGTGGAACTATGGATTTTGTCTATGTTTGGGGATACACCTTTGGCCCACTGAGCCCATGCCAACCATCCATCACCCGTTCACACAAATACCATGTTATCCCATTTTCTCATCCACTCTCTGCAAACAAGGGACAATTTACAGAAGGCAAATTTAACCCACACAACTCCGCATGGAGGCGCAGCAGTAGATAGAGTTGCTGCTTGCAGTGCCAGAGACTTGGGTTCGATCCTGACAAAAGGTGCTGTCTGTATGGAGTTTGCACGTTCTGGTTTTCTTTGGGATCTCCGAGTGGGGACACCGTCGAGTATGGCTGCCCTGCCTGCAGCTGTTCGTCCTTTCACTCTTTAAACATTTTTAGTGTGTTAAAAAGTTTTGTTTTGTAGGTCTAGTCTTTGTATGTGGGGGGTGGGGGGAAGGGGGAAACGTTTTCTCAGTCCCTACCTGGTCAGAGATGCATCCTCCGAGCCGCATCTTCGCCCCGTCCTTGCGGCCGACCACCTGGACTGGCGCGGCGTTTTCCTGCCGGGACCGACTGAGATCTTCAGCTCTGGCAGCGGCGCGGCGCTGAAGCACCATCGCAGAGCGGGCGCTGCCTTACTGAGGGCCACCGTGTGGTAAGCTCCGGAGTGCGGAGACCGCCGACTCCAACATCACGGAGCTGTGGAGTCTGCGAGCGTCCAGCTGCGGGCTGGGCTGACTTTAAACACCGTGGAGCCTGGGATCTTTCGCCGAGGTCACCAGCGTTGGAGCTCCGACCAGCGCGGCCTGTGGACGTCAGGAGCCGCAGTCGCTGGCAGCAAGCGGCCGTTGCAGACGCTCCAAGCCGCCCGCTGAAGAGTGTTCTTCCGACGCCGGAACTCCATCATCCGGCGAGCGGTCCTGAAACTTCGGGCCCATGTCGCGGCGACTGCAGAGGCCTCAAATAGGCCCGAACACGGGTGAACACAGAGGAAGAGGACTGGACTTTGCTGCCTTCCCTCACAGTGAGTGGGAGCCATTGTGGGGGATGTTTTAATGTTTTGTGTTAAATTCTTCTTTAATGTTGTGTTTTATATTTATTGGTGTGCTGCAATGGCAGCTCAGATTTCACTCCACCAATTGGTGTACGTGACTATAAATGTCCTTTGTTTCCTCCCACACGCCAAAGACGTGCGGGTTTGTCGGCTAATTGGCTTTGGTAATATGTGAAATGGTGCCTAGTGTGTACTGTAGTGCTAGCGTACAGGGTGGTCGGTGGGCCAAAGGGCCTGTTTCCGCGCTGTAAGTCTGAAGTTAGTCGAAATATGAGCAAATTGGAGCACCCAGAGAAAACCCAGGAGAACGTACAAAGTCCACACAGACAGTACCTGAGGTCAGGATCAAACCCGGTCTCTGGCACTGAGGCAGCAGCTCCAAGCATTGGCCAAAACAAAGTGTTTGTCACTTGAATGGAACTTAAGCGCACAACTGTCTTAATCTGTGACAGGATTTGTGGCTGAAACTTAATCTTTAAATACACCTTTGTGGAGCTATGTGCTAAATTGGCAGTGTACCAGCCTGCCTGCTCTTGGCCTTGGCTGGGAATGTTTTTGGGATGATTATAGAAAGCAGAAAACATTTGCTGCACAGAATGATAGTGCTTACTGAGTGAATTGTTTGTGCAAAGTCTGGGAAAATGCTGGAGCCATTTTCAGTCTTGTAATGTTATTGATTTGAGCTGAGAAGCTGCTGATTTCAGCTGGAGATGTATTAGTAACACCCCGCCCCCCCCCCTTCCCAAATCCTGGTCCCCACCTGGACTTGTGCCTATCACCCCCCCCCCCCCCCTCCCAAATCCTGGCCCCACCTGGACTTGCGCCTATCACCCCCCCCCTCCCCCCCCCCCCTTCCTGTCCCCACCTGGACTTGTGCCTATCACCCCCCCCCCTTCCCAAATCTTTGTCCCCACCTGGATGCGCCTATCTCCCCCCCCCACCCCCATTCCTTCCTCCACCTTCACAATTTGCAACCCTTCAATCTTTTCTCGCACCTTTTCATCTTTAGCCTTATCAGGACGCACAATGTTGAAGTAACTCAGCGGGTCAGGCAGCATTCCTGGAGAACATGAACAGGTGACATTTCAGCTTGAAGCACGAAGCATCCCGTCCCGAAACGTCACCGATCCATTTTCTCCCCAGATGCTGCCTGACTCGTTGAGTTGCTTCTCTGCCTCAGAGGGCGATGGAGGCCGGTTCTCTGGATGCTTTCAAGAGAGCTAGATAGGGTTCTTAAAAAATAGCAGAGTCAGGGGATATGGGGTGAAGGCAGGAACGGGGTACTGATTGAGGATGATCAGCCATGATCACATTGAATGGCGGTGCTGGCTCGAAGGGCCGAATGGCCTACTCCTGCACCTATTGTCTATTGCCCATTGTCTATTGCTTCAGCACTTTGTGTCTTGATTTGAGATGTTTGGGTTTGGGATTCGAGGCCAAATTACAGGCTCCATGAACAAGATCATTCTTTATTCTCCCCTACATTGGGAATGGTATAGCTTAGCCCTCAACTGGAGCAGCCAGTACAGCACAGGAACAGGCCCTTCAGCCCACGATATCTGTGCTGAACATGATGCCGTGCTAAACTAATTAAATGTACCAGCATGTGATCAATATCCCTCCATATCCACATGCCTATACAAAAACCTCTTCAAACTGCTAACATCACCACCATCCCCGACAGTGCGTTCCAGGCACCCACCACAAAGTCCATGCCAAATGTGATACCAAGTTAAACTAATCTCTGCTTCCTGCACGTGATCCAAATCCCTCCATTCCGTGCATATCCATGTGCCTATCCGAAAGCCACTATTATATCTGCCTCCACCACCGCCCCTGGCATTGTGTTCCAGACACACCCCCCCCCCCCCCCCCCCACCCTCTGTAAAAATCCTTGCCCTGCATATCTTTCAACTTTGTGTAGGAAGGAACTGCAGAAGCTGGTGTATACCAAAGATAGACACAAGGTGCTGGAGTAACTCAACGGGTCAGGCAGCATCTCTGGAGAAAAAGAATAGGTGATGTTTCATGTCCGGGGCCCTTCTACAGACGGAGGAAACGTCATCCTTCCTTTTTCTCCAGAGATGTTGCCTGACCGACTGAGTTATCGTTAAGCTTTGCAAGGTGGGTTTGATAGGCCACACGCACACGCGCACACACACACGCACACACACTCATTAGAAGCCTCATAATCATCTGCTTTAAATATAAAGGAAGAATTGGAATGGAAACAAGTGGTACAAATTACAGGGTCTCTGCCCGAAACGTCGCCCATTCCTTCTCTCCAGGGATGCTGCCTCACCTGCTGAGTTACTCCAGTATTTTGTGTCTACCTTTGATTTTACCAACTTCTGCGGTTCTTTCTTAATACCCTGGCTTTATGATTCATTTCACTCCAGGCAATGTGCAAACACATATGCATGGGAACAAATAACTCAAGTTGTGCATTTGGTCTCTGAATCGTTGTATGGCAGTAAACTCCTGCCCAGAATTTCAAATCTGTGTAAAAGGTGTCATCTAGACCAGTGTTGCTTAAACTGGTGAATGAATCACCCAAGGGTGAATAAAATCATTGAAGGGTGAATGACTTAATTTATTCAGATATTTATATTTTTTCTATACTTAAAAAAGTCATTGGCATTAAAGTGGTTTTAGTAAACTCTTATTGGTTTTAATGGCAGTGGAACTGGAAATTTAATGTGTTTTTCTTTCTCTACCTATGGTTTTCTAATTTCAAAGTAGCAGGATATTTCCCAAATGTTACTGTAACATGACCTTTTAGGGAAGACCACGGTTTTTTGAGCTAGTTTTACAAGAAAAAAAACTGCAGTAATCACAGAAGGGTAGGATGGGGCTGCAGCCCAGTGTTTAGACGTTAGAATGTTTTTTACCAATCTCATCAAATGATTCTCCAACTCCAGTCGTAATTAAACTTTTTTTACACTCCTAGTTTACTTTCCATATTTTTAGGATATTTAAAAAGTTCAATAAAATAAACACTTAAGAAATGAGTTAATTTATGTTTTTTTGCTCACGTGACAATAAATAATATATAAAATTATACACAAGGGAGAATAAGATGAAAATTACCAAAAAACATCAGAAAATGGAGTTGAGTATGAATTAAATTTTGTGCTAAAGACTCAAGGCTGAATGACACTGAAATATTGAAGAAGCACTGGTCTAGACACACAGGAAATGAAAATGATTCACTTAATGAAGGGGAAAACTAATGGTGACACAAACCACAGATGCTGGAATCTTGAGCAAAACACAAAGTGCTCGGGTAGTCAACGGGTCAGGCAGCATCTGCGGAGGGAATGGACAGGCGACGATTTAGGTCGGGAACCTTCATCAGACTGTTTGGAGGGTGGGGGGGGGTGGGGAAGCTGGAACACAGGTGGGAGTGGGACAAAGCCTGGCGAGTGACAGGTGGATACAGGTGACGGGTGTGGGTGATAGAAGTATAGACAATTTATGAGAGGCATAGATACGGTAGATGGTCAGAACCTTATCCCCCAGGGTGGAAATGTTACAGACTAGAGGGCAGGGCTTTAAGGTAAAAGGGGGAGGAGATGTGTGGGGCAAGTTATCTTCCACAGAGGATCGTGAGTGCCTGGAACATGCTGGTGGAGGCAGATATGTCTACTGACCAAGAATACTTTGCCCCTAGTGTGTAGGGAGTGGATGAGAAAGTGGAATAACACAGAACTAGTGTGGACAGGTGATCGCTGGTCGGTGTGGTGGGCTGAAGGGCCTGTTTCCATGCTGTATCTCGAAAGTAAACTCTGAACTAAAGCTGCTTATGATTTTTGTCTCCTGCAGATATTTCCCTTATTCATCAGAAATCTGTGCACGGAATCAGCAGCCGCAGACCACACTATCTTCCCAGCTTGAAATCAAATTGAGTTTGAATTGTGTTGTCAAATTCTGCATGTGATTATGCGTGAAATAAAGGCAATCCAGACAAAATAATTCAGCTGTACTTTAGGTTCGTAGATGCCGCAAGAATGGCACTTTACAAATTTACTCCGAGACCCTTAGAAGCATTGAAGTCAGTCATTCTGCTTTTAAATGGGATGAGATGTATGGTAATTCTGTTGGTGGATAATATACTCTTTGTTCAGAACTAAATTTGCTTTCAGAGCCTGACATTTCTGATCATTGAAATGTGGCTGTTTATGTATAGTAATCACTCCATTACATAAAGAGAGTGTTGAGTTTCATGAGCAGTGGGTGTTGCTTCAACAATGATGGAGACTTTTATTTTTGGTCGGATCATATCTTTGTGGGTTTAGATGTGGAATACATTAGTCGTGTTTTCAAAAATACTCAATCCGTGTATATTATGCAAGATAGGCTGTCTCTCAAACAGTAGCCGAAGCGAAAGGCAGAGGACAAGTTGGGGAGAAGACACAACACAATACAAAATGTCATTTTATTGTAGCTGTCTGCCATTCGGACACTGGAGGACCAGCAATGCCTTTGGACGTGGTCGCTTTGGTCGAAATAAGCGACGCAAGACTTATGTAAACTCTGCTTTATTGGGGTAAGACAAGTGTTTGATGTAGGATTTCTGCCAAGTGAACGTTAGTTTAGTTAGGGCGTACGGTGGCGCAACGGTTAAGCTACTGTCTTGCAGCGCCAGAGTCCCGGGTTCAATCCTGACTATGGGTGCCGTTTGTACGCAGTTTGTACGTTCTCCCCATGACCTGCGCGTGTTTTCTCCGAGATCTTCAGTTTCCTCCCACGCTCCAAAGATTAATTGGCTTGGTATAGATGTAAAAATTGTCCGTACCGAGTGTGGGGTAATGTTAATATGTGGGGATCGCTGGTCAGTGTGGACGGTGGGTCGATGGGCCTGTTTCCGCACTGTATCTCCAGACTAAACTAAACTAGTTTTTTTATTGTCATGTGCAGTGATAAGATTGGACGTGTGAAATGTTTGACATTGCTGCCTCAACTTTATTCAATGAGAAGTGAAATTCTCAGTGTGTAGGAAGGAACAGCAGATGCTGGTTTATACCAAAGGATAAATACAAAGTGCTGGAGGAACTCAGCGGTCAGGCAGCATCTCTGGAGAAAAGGAATGTCTGACATTTCGGGTCAGGACCCTACTTCAGACTGAAAGTAGAGGGAGGGGGGGGGGGGAAACTGGAGGTAGGAAAAGGCCAGAACAAAGCAGGGCCGGCAAGAGATGTCCATAATGACCCGTTGTTGGCTGGAGAAAAGGTGAAATTCTCAGTCTTGGGTGTAATGCTGTTGTTAGGCCAGTTGGTGATGAAATGGTGGGAGTGGTGAGAGACAATAGACAATAAGTGCAGGAGTAGGCCATTTGACCCTTCGAGCCAGCACTGCCATTCAATGTGATCATGGCTGGTCATCCACAATTAGTACCCCGTTCCTGTCTTCTCCAGTGACTCCGCTATCTTCAAGAGCCCTATCTAGCTCTCTCTTGAAAGTATCCAGAGAACCGGCCTCCAACGCCCTCTGAGGCAGAGAATTCCACAATTCTCTGTGAGAAAAGGTGTTTCCTCGTCTCCGTTCTAAATGGCTTACCCCTTATTCTTGAACTGTGGCCACTGGTTCTGGACTCCCCCAACATCGGGAACATGTTTCCTGCCTCTAGCATGTCCAAACCCTTAACAATCTTATGTTTCAATAAGATCTCCTCTCATCCTTCTAAACTCCAGAGTGTACAAGCCCAGCTGCTCCATTCTCTCAGCATGTGACAGTCCCGCCATCCTGGGAATTAACCTTGGAAACCGACGCTGCACTCCCTCAATAGCAAGAATGTCCTTCCTCAAATTAGGGGACCAAAACTGCACACAATACTCCAGGTGTGGTCTCACTAGGGTCCTGTACAACTGTAGAAGGACCTCTTTGCTCCTATACTCGACTCCTCTTGTTATAAAGGCCAACACGCCATTCGCTTTCTTCACTGCCTGCTGTACCTGCATGCTTACGTTCATTGGCTGATGAACAAGGACCCCCAGATCCTGTTGTACTATCCCTTTTCCCAACTTGACACCATTTGGATAGTAATCTGCATTCCTGTTTTTGATACCAAAGTGGATAACCTCACATTTATCCACATTAAACTTCATCTGCCATGCATCTGCCCACTCCACTCCACCAACCAGACTGATTCCTGGGATGTCAGGACTGTCTTATGAACAAAGACTGCATAGACTCGGTTTATACTCTCTAGAATTTAGGAGATTGAGAGGGGATCTTATAGAAACGTACAAGATTCTTAAGGGGTTGGACAAGCTAGATGCTGGAAGATTGTTCCCGATGTTGGGGGAATCCAGAACAAGGGGTCACAGTCTAAGGATAAGGGGGAATTCTTTTAGGACCGAAATGAGGAAAACATTCTTTACACAGAGAGTGGTGAGTCTCTGGAATTCTCTGCCACAGAAGGTAGTTGAGGCCAGTTCATTGGCTATATTTAAGAGGGCGTTAGATGTGGCACTTGTGGCTAAAGGGATCAGGGGGTATGGAGAGAAGGCAGGTACGGGATACTGAGTTGGATGACCAGCCATGATCACATTGAATGGCGGTGCAGGCTCGAAGGGCCGAATGGCCTACTCCTGCACCTATTTTCTATGTTTCTATGTATCCAAGTCACCCTGCATTCTCATAGCATCCTCCTCACAGTTCACACTGCCACCCAGCTTTGTGTCATCTGCAAATTTGCTAATGTTACTTTGAATCCCTTCATCCAAATCATTGATGTATATTGTAAATCGCTGCGGCCCCAGCACCGAGCCTTGCGCTACCCCACTAATCACTGCCTGCCATTCTGAAAGGGACCCGTTAATCCCTACTCTTTGTTTCCTGTCTGCCAACCAATGTTCTATCCAGGTCAGCACTCTACCCCCAATACCATGTGCCCTAATTTTGCCCACTAATCTCCTGTGTGGGACCTTATCAAATGTTTTCTGAACGTCCAGGTACACTACATCCACTGGCTCTCCCTTGTTCATTTTCCTAGTTACATCCTCAAAAAATTCTAGAGGTAACATTATCGGAATAGACTTGTTGATGCAGCCAAGCAAATGGCGTTACTGTTTCTGTTATTGTAACTGCTGTGTGAGCAAGTGGTATGAACGTTGACTTCTCTAACTTCAGGTAGCCTTTGCTTTCTCTCTCCATCCCCAGCTCTCCCACTAGTCCCACTGTCTCTGCCTACATTTGTCCACTGTCCTGCCCCCTCCCCTGACATCAGTCTGAAGAAGGGGCTCGACCCAAAACGTAGCAAATTCCTTCTCTCCATAGATGCTGCTTCACCCGCTGAGTTACACCAGTATTGTGTGTCTGCCTGGTACATCTGATACGTGTACGAAGGAACTGCAGATGCTGGTTTAAACCAAAGATAGACAAAAAAATGCTAGAGTAACTCAGCGGGACAGGCAGCATCTCTGTAGAGAAGGAATTGGTGACATTGGGGCTAAAGAAGGGTCTCAACCTGAAACGTCACCCATTCCTTCTCTCCAGAGATGCAGCATGTCCCGCTGAGGTACATCTGATAACTGAATGATACACTGATCAAAGGTGAAGGGAAGCCATGCAAATTTATTGAATGTAACAGAGCTGTAAGTTTATAACTAGAGGGGCACAAAGTGCTGGTGTAAGTCAGCAAATCGGGCAGCATCTCTGGAGAACATGGCTAGGTGACGTTTCTGGTCGGGACCTGTCTTCAGAACTTGTTGAATTACCCCCCCCCCCCCCCCCCCCCACCCACACTTTTGCAACACAGTTCTTTTGTGTAGAAAGGAACCGCAGATGCTGGTTTACACCGAAGATAGATACAAATGCTGGGGTAGCAAAGCGGGTCGGCAGAATCTCTGAATAAATGGAAAGGTGACGTTTCGGGTCACCTATTGCTTTTCTGCAATGATGCTGCCTGACCCACTGAGTTACTCCAGGCAAAATGTTGTGTCCATCTGCATATCCATGTTTCTACAAGTTTATACCTTGACTCCAACTTAACTTGGAGGAAACAATTAAATGAACTGCAAGTTGGAAGACGCAAGAAACGATAGAAAAAGAGACAGTGCTGGAGTAACTCAGCGGTCAGACAGCATCTCTGGAGAACATGGATAGGTGACGTTTTGGGTTGGGACCCATCTTCAGACTGAAGAAAGGTCCCAACCCAAAACATCATATCCATGTTCTCCAAGGTCAGTGTGGGAATGGGAAGGGGAGTTTTAAATGGTTAACAACCGGGAGATCCAGCAGCCCTGGGTGGACCAAGAGCAAGTGTTCAGCAAAACGATCGCATTTCAGTCCCTAGTTTACGAAAACAAAGACACAAAGCACTGGAGTAACACAGCGGGTCAGACATCACCTCTGGAAAACATGGATAGCTGACGTTTAGGGTCGGGACTCTTCTTCAGACGAGTTGGCAGCTTGGTTCATGATTCAAATATTTCTGATCCCGCAACAAGATGCATGCAGTTAGATCACAACACAAAATGCTGGAGGAACTCAGCGGGTCAGGCAGCATGTGGAGGGAATGGACAGGCGACGATTTGGGTCGAGACCCCTCCGTGAACTCTGGAGAAGACAAGTGTAGAGGAAGGACATGTGGCCATAGAGTGAGTCTGGGTCAACATGGTGGCAGAGCAGCAGCAAACATAGAGGGGAGCAGTGAGAGCGGGTCTCACGGAACTCATGACGGAAGGAGGACAATGCATGGGAATGGGAATGGGAACAAAAAAGGATTAGCCTCAATTGAATGGCGGAGTAGATTCAATGGGCCAAATAGCCTAATTGTACTCCTATGTCCTATGGTCTTAACTCCTTAAATGTAGGCATCCTTTTGTTGAGGTTCAGAACACAATGTGCTGGAGGAACACGGGGCAGCATGGTGGCACAGGGGTAGAGCTGCTGCCTTACCGCACCTGAGATCCAGGTTCAATCCTGACTCTGTACGGAGTCGGTACATTCTCCCCGTGACCGCGTGGGCTCTTTAGGGTGCTCCGGTTTCTTCTCGCATTCCAAAGACGTACAGCTTTGTCAGTTCATTTGGCTTTGGTAAAAATTGTAATTTGTGCCTCGTGTGGGTAGGGTAGTGTACGGGATTGTTTGTCGGCGCAGACTCGGTGGGCCGAAGGGCCTGTTTCCATGATGTATCTCAAAACCAAAATTAAACTGAAGATGCTGCCTGACTCACTGAGTTCCTCCAGTACTTTGTTTTGCTGAAGATGTACCTGAGTTCCTTGTCTCTCTTATTTACAAAATGTTCAGTCTTGAAGGATTTGAGGAAGCTACTGCCCCGAATTCTAAAATATAAAATGTACTGCACACTGTGTGTAGGATGCATACTCGCCAACTGACCAGTATGTGTCTGTTTAATGTGCGGAGTGTTTCAGAAGTTAGTATTTGAAAAGGTGCAATTAGTTCTCCTGAATATTGAGTAGTATGGGGTCTGCAATAACCCTGTGCCTAGTTAGTGCATGACTGCTTTGTAATTGTAACATGTTGTATTAGGGGGGAAATACACACATTTAATGCTTGACAAATCATGTTGAAAGTTCTTGAACTTGAACGCTTGAGTTTGGACACACGTCATAATCCACATTTTCACTCGAAGGCAATGGCCCATTAGTGTTGAAATGGAGCTGTTGAGAGTAACTTTGACATAAATTGCTGTCAAGTTTGACATGGGTAGATTAAAACAGCAGGAATGAAAAGTTGGTTCATTATTCAGTGCATTTGTGGAGATGGTGAACTTGTGGTGTTGCAATTATTCTGAAAGTGAGAATTACAGAACACTAAATGAATGCAAGTCGGCATATAAGACACAGTGAATCTCCACATCAACATCTCTGAACGAAATGTCGGCATGGCAAGTGTGACATCTTCACTTTGGCCAAAATGTTCTGGAATTAAAATAAATATGTAATAATTGTGCTATGTGTAGGAAGGAACTGCAGATGCTGGTTTAAACCAAAGATAGACACAAAAAGCTGGAGTGACTCAGCGGGTCAGATAGCAACTCTTTACTCTGGAGTTTGCATGTTCTCCCTGTGACCGATTGGGTTTTCCTTGGGTGCTCCGGTTTCCTCCCACACTCCAAAGATGTACAGGTTTGTAGGTTAATTGGCTTTGGTCAAGATTGCAAATGGACCCTTGTGTGTAGGGTAGTGTTAGTATACAAGGGTGTCACTGGTCAGTGCAGACGCAGTGGGCCCAAGGGCCTGTTTTCATGCTGTGTCTCTGAACTAAACAAACTATTGTGTAAAAGGAAAGCTGTTGGGTGTCGGAATCTGCTGAGTGTGCACTAAAGTTATAGTTAGAGTTACTGCATGGTCTAGCATTTGGAATATTTTCTTGTAGTTTAGAGGAATGGCAGGAAAATTGATGAAAGATGGCAAACCAAAAGTGTGATAAACAATGGCTGCCTCGCCAACAGTCTGTCTGTCCTTTCTTTGTGTCTTTTTTTACTGTTCATTAGCTTGTTTTGTGCCGGGGGGGGGGAAATTGGGGGAAATGTTTTTTAATTTCCTACCTCGACAGAGATGTAATTTTTTTTTTCCGAATCGTATCTCCAACCGGACAGTGGCCTAACATCATGGAGTTGGCAGCCTTTGCTGGAGATCGACTGAGAGCTCCACCACGGAGCCTGCGGACTTCCCATCACGGACCTCGCGATCCCTGTCGGGGGTCGTCTTTGGGGCTCCAACTGTGGGAGATGCGGGACTTTTAACATCGTGGAGCCCGCAGTCTCTGGTCAGAGACTGACTTCAGGGACTCCAAGCCGCAGGAGCTATCGACAGCCCCGATGCGGACGTTTCGACCGCCCCGATGCAGGGGCTTTGACTGCCGGGTACGGGAGCTTTGACCGCCCCGACCACGGGAGAATAAAGAGGAAGGAGATTGCCTTCCATCACAGTGAGGAACGTGGGGAATCTGCTGTGGAGGATGTTTATGATAACGATATGTAGTTGTGTGTGGTGTTGCTTTTTGTTTTAGTATGGCTGTATGGTAATTTGAATCTCACTGTCCAATTCGTACAGGTGACAAACTGACTTTGAAACCTAAACCACTCTGCAAATCGGGCAGCATTTGATGAGGGAAGTGATAGGCCCTTTCAGATGATGATCTATCCTGCCCAAGATGGGATATGAGCATGGCGACTGGTTACATACTGGTCCCAGAGGAGGGTTTGCGATCATTGGGCAGTGGGCAGGTGCTATAGACCTGCACGGGAAGGTGGACGCTCCCGTCTCCACGTGTCTCTGGCAGATGGGGCTCGTCAGCCTGGGAAGACAGTCCATCTAGGAGAGGGGAAACTCTGGTTTAATACCTCCATTGTCTTGTGGCCATATCCAGTCATGGAAAAGGCTCCAGGAGTAAACCTCATAAAAATCCGGAGTCGGAGCCCCTAACAACCTCGCTCTGGCAGCTCCTGCGATGGCGTTGGTGCAAACCTGTAATGGCCCCGCTGTTCTTTTGGATCAATCAGGCCGACGTGGGGGGGGGGGGGGGGGGCATGCTGCATGGGCAACAGCCTGTCCTCCATATGACATTGCCCAGGCTTGCATCCAACCACACATCACCTGCTGCTCTAGCCGAGGTTTGGAGCTGGGGGGGGGGGGGGGGGAACAACTCGGATACATCACCCATGGCCAGTCATGACCCAGGGGGGCCAACAAAGAAGAATCTCCACCTTTAAATGTCTCTCCAACCTGTAAACCCAAAGCTATCTGTAATTGCTGCTCTGCGTATCTTCCTATTTGCTGTGTGTATTGTACGTGAGTTTGCTTTGATTGGATTTGTGTATAGTGTGTAATTTAGTTGAGAGACGCAGCATGAAAAGAGGACCTTCAGCCCACCAGGTCCATGCCGACCATCGAACACCCGTTCACACTTGTTCTGTGTTATTCCACTTTCTCATCCACTTCCTACGCACCAGGGCCAATTTACAGTGGGCTGATTAACCTGCAAACCCACTCGTCTTAGGGATGTGCGGAGGAGACTGAAGAGAAAGATTTAATATGAACCTGAAGGGCAACGTCCACTCCGAGTGGTGGGTATATGCAACAAGGTGCAAGAGAAAGTAGTTGAGACAGGTACAGTAACAGCATTTAAACGATATTTGGACAGATGCATGGATGGGAAACGTTTAGAAGGATATGGGACGAGCCCGGCAGGAATGAGTTGGGCCGAAGGGCCTGTTTCTGTGCTGTATGTTGCTATGTAAAGATATAATTCCCCAATAGTTGGCGTGTAACAGTTATAATAACCTTGTTCCAAACACAAGCCTCGAGATTCTGTGCCTCTTTGTGGCTTGGTGGCGCTGCAGTAGAGTCACTGCCTTACGGCAACAGAGACCTGGGTTCGATCCTGACTACGGGTGCTGTCTGTACGAAGTTTGTACCTTCTCCCCGTGACCTGCGTGGGTTTTCTCCAATATCTTCAGATTTCTCTCACACTCAAGACGTACAGGTTTGTAGGCTAATTGGCTCGGTATAAATGTAAAATTGTCCCTAGTGTGTGTAGGATAGTGTTGATGTGTGGGGATCGCTGGTTGGTGTGGACTCGGTGGGCCGAAAAGCCTGTTTCTGTGTTGTATCTGTAAACTAAAGCTAAATATATTAAAGTGCACAGAAATGTGTCGAGGTCCCGCGATCTAATCCACAATCGCCAATGAATATGTTTGGATGACACATTCAGCGGGCAGACTCATATTTTAAAACTCTCTTTCCATGGGAGAACAAGGAAAGGTTTCTGCCTGGAAGGACATGAGAGGAAGAGACACTTGTTGCTTTCAGAAAACACTTGTGCAAGATCCTGCAAGCTGTGGAGAGTGAGCTGGGAAAGAGATTAGGCTGGGGTGCTTCTACCTCTCTGCTCTGGCAAGATGCCAGAAGGGGCTTTGTGTACGCTCCATTGTAATTGTATTAAGTGACGATCAAATTCATCACAGAAAGATTCAATCGGGGAAGCACAGCGTTCCTCTGATTCTGCTGGACATGTTCATTTGCCAGTATGAGTTTGAGTAAGGTTTATGGAAAGAAATGCTCTCCGTGATTATGGGTGTTTAAACTATGGTGGCAGGACTGCAAATAGACTTGGAATTATTAAACTCTGCTTCCCGTTCACTAGGATCTTATTGTGTGAATTCTGCTTGTTGAATAGAATCTAGGTCAAGTACATTCCTTGGCATGTCTGCTCAAGTTCCAGCGAGCCTGCCTGAAATGATGGTCAGATTTTAATTAACGTGTCCAAGCAATTTTATATTGGGAAGCGGTTGTGCCGTGTTATTCCGTGGTGTCGGGAATAACTGCAGAAAGGCACGAGTGGCTACGTAAGGCACGGTGGTGCAGCGGTAAAGTTGTTACGTCTTAGAATAAAGGGAGGTCATTTAAGACTGAGCTGAGAAAAAACTTTTTTACCCAGAGAGTTGTGAATTTATCGAATTCCCTGCTACAGAGGGCAGTGGAGGCCAAATCACTGGATGGATTTAAGAGAGAGTTGGATAGAGCTCTAGGGGCTGGTGGAGTCAAGGGATATGGGGAGAAGGCAGGCACGGGTTATTGATAGTGGACGATCAGCCATGATCACAATGAATCGAAGGGCCGAATGGCCTCCTCCTGCACTTATATTCTATGTTTCTATGTCACAGCACCAGAGACCCAGGTTCGATCCTGACTACGGGTGCTGTCTGTACGGAGTTTGTACGTTCTCCCTGTGACCACGTGCGTTTTCTCTGGGAGCTGCAACTTCATCCAACACTCCAAAGAAGTGCATAGGTTAATTGGTTTTAGTAAAATTGTAATTTGTCCCTAGTGCGTAGGATAGTGCTAGTGTACGGGGATCGCTAGTGGACGCGGACTCAGTGAACCTAAGGACCTCTTTCTGTATCTCTAAAGTTGTACATCAGTGCCCTCCATAATGTTTGGGGCAAAGACCCGGCATTTATTTATTTGCGTCTGTACTCCACAATTTGAGATTTGTAACAGAAAAAATCACATGTGGTTAAAGAGCCATTTTTATACATTTTGGTTTCACCGTGTAGAAATGACAGCAGTGTTTATACATTGTAGCGATGTTACAATACCTACCTTCAGCGGCGCTGCATTTCTGCCACTGGCCGTGTGCGACTTTGGCGCCTTTGAGCGGGGGGGGCGGGATTATAATGCCGTTTTGTACTGCCTGTCTGAGGCGGACTTCCTTGGGCTGCTAGCTGCTGGAGAATAATCGATCGGACTTCCGTTCACGCAATATATTTTTTTTAAATCGCTAGACAAGTTAATATTTGGATTAGAATTAAAAGCGACTTCAAACTCCCCCAACGCCTACAACGTGACGGATCGCTAAAACGGAACAAAACAAAGGGTAAGTTGTCTATTACATATATAATCTTGCTTCTTGAGATGGCTTTAATCTAATTTTACGTTGCAAAAATGTTATTTGGGCCCCATACGATTCGGCCAATATGGGCTTCAAATTCACCGCAAATGCAACGTTCCAATCGATCGCGTTCCAGAAGCAAGATGATTAAAGTGCCCTTTTTTTGGACAATCATGTCATAAGTTGTCCAAATTGTCTATATTTTGTGTTATTCTCTCTCCGTGATCAATATTTTAAACAAATTCACAATAGTTTAAGCCACATGTATTGTGCAAAAATCAATAACTTAATTTTTATTTTGAGAGGATGTTTCTAGATTGATTTATGGGAATTAAACATTAAATTCCTTCCATCTGGCACATAAATTCATGACAGTGAGATTTAAAAATCATGTTATATTGTGAATTCCTGTATGATTGGGATTAGTTTGTTATTTGGATACTTAGGCTATTTAAAAAAATAATAATAATTTTCTTAAGGAATGGAATCTACAGGACATTGTTAATGGGAAAGTAGTGTGCAGAAAGGCATGTTATGTGTGGTTTGAAGAGCAACAACGTAGTCTACAATGCCAACATTGAAAAGTTGAGGAAAAACAAGGTGTACAGAGTTGCTTATTGGTTACAATCTGAGGAGTGTGATGATGCTACTGATTATGATATGCCAATGTACCAGCTAGCAACTGATCCTCTCCATAAACACTTGGTCTATTGCTAGGAATTGTAATTTATTTACCTATCTGTTACAGATTTACAGCATATAATACAATAATATTAGAGTTCTGGTCTTGACAATATCACATTTTTGAATTTTCAAGGCAGTCGGGGTGTTTATTAGTATTTCCGTCACAACGGTCAATTTTGTAATTAACTACAATTAGGTAATTGACTAATTATATGCTTTAATTTCAGATCATCCAAGTAAGATGTTTTATATTTGTTTCAGAATGCTTCAATCTATAATAACTGAAAAATTCATTCAGTTCTCTTAATTTTTAAGAAAGTTATGGACTTTTGACTGTCCTCGATCACAGCTTTTGTGTTCAGAATGGAAAAGCAATGCTAACAAGATGCTAATTTCCGAGTATAAAAAGGGCCTTAACATTTTTAATACTGAAGATATGAAAGTGAATTAGGTGTCAAATTAAACTTTTTATGCTTTATCTGATGGGATAAATTGCAGACTTGATTTTTTTAATCTCAAAATTTTGTAACATTCTATACATTGTCCCTCCATTTCAGGGCACCGTAATGTATGGGACACAGCAGCAGGGCTGCCAACTGTCACGCTTTCAGCGTGAGAATCACGCCTTGGAGCTATTTCTCACGCCCTCACACTCATGACCAAGTTCTCACGCTGAGTTCAGTCCCTGCGCCAGTTTGTCCCTTTGCGCCGGCTGCCAGCACTCTGTGCGGTCTGGGGAAGCGTGTCGGTTGACGGCTGTGAGTAAAGTTGCGTCTCTTCTCTTTGGTCGAATGTGCAGCTGCCGACAACAACAACCAGGTGAAGCAGTTGTCAAACGTGGGGGGCGGTGGGCGACGACCACAATGAGGCCAAGCATCTAGGACAGGGTTCAGACTACGGGCACGTGGCCCGTAACCCGAAAAAACACTGGTTTTTTTTCAATTCTTTTTCGCGGGATCCCGACCTGGAACAGAAGCCACGACCACCCCCTCCCCTCAACACTAGCGGGCAGCAGCAACACCAACGCACTCACTGCAAGTTGCTTCAATTAAACCTCTCTCTCTTCCTTCTTTCCCCCCCCCCCCCCCCCCCCCCCACACCACCTCTTCTCCCTCTCAATACCTTCCCCGCCCACCAATCATTCTGTTGCAAGCGTGCCGACCTGAGAACTGCGGCCAGTCCCTGGGACAGGGCCTTGGTGAGACTACACCTGGAGTATAGTGTACAGTTTTGGTCTCCTAATCTGAGGAAAGACATTCTTGCCATGGAGGCAGTACAGAGAAGGTTCACCAGACTGATTCCTGGGATGGCAGGACTTTCATATGAAGAAAGACTGGATAGACTTGGCTTGTACCCGCTAGAATTTAGAAGATTGAGGCGGGATCTTATCGAAATGAACAAAATTCTTAAGGGGTTGGACAGGCTAGATGCAGGAAGATTGTTCCCAATGTTGGGGAAGTCCAGGACAAGGGGTCACAGTTTAAGGATAAGGGAGAAGTCTTTTAGGACCAAGATGAGAAAAACATTTTTCACACAGTGGTGAATCTGTGGAATTCTCTGCCACAAAAGGCAGTTGAGGCCAGTTCATTGGCTATATTTAAGCGGGAGTTAGATGTGGCCCTTATGGCTAAAGGGATCAGGGGGTATGGAGAGAAGGCAGGTACAGGATACTGAGTTGGATGATCAGCCATGATCATAGTGAATGGCGGTGCAGGCTCGTAGGGCCGAATGGCCTACTCCTGCACCTATTTTCTATGTTCCAAACAGTTGATTTTGGTAAGCCTAAGTTTTGACTGATGTCTCTAACATGAAGCCATGTGTCCCAAACATTTTGGTGCCCTGAAATGGGGGGACTATGCGTAAACACAGCTGTAATTTCCACATGGGGAAACCAAAATGTATGAAAATGCCCTTTAATTAAATCTGGCAATGTGTGCTTTAACCACATGTGATTTTTTTTTTTCTATTCCAAATCTCAAAATTGTGAAGTACTGAGGCAAATCCAGTGCATTCAGAAAGTATTCAGACCCCTTCACTTTTTCAACTTTTTGTCATGTTACAGCCTTATTCTAAAATGGATTAAATGCATTTTATTTTTATCATCAATCTACACACAATACCCCATAATAAAAAAAGCGAAAACGGGTGTTTAGAAATGTTTGTAAATAATTAAAAAGAAATAACTGAAATATCACATTTACATAAGTATTCAGACCCTTTACTCAGTACTTTGTTGAAGCACCTTTGGCAGCAATTACAGCCTCAAGTCTTCTTGGGTATGACGCTACAAGCTTGACACACCTGTATTTGGGTAATTTCTCCCATTCTTCTCTGCAGATCCTCTCAAGCTCTGTCGGGTTGGATGGGGAGCATCGATGCACAGCTATTTTCAGGTCCCTCCAGAGATGTTCGATCGGGTTCAAGTCCGGGCTCTGGCTGGGCCACTCAAGGACATTCACAGACTTGTCATGAAGCTACTCCTGCATTGCCTTGGCTGTGTGCTTAGGGTCATTGTCCTGTTGGAAGGTGAACCTCCGCCCCAGTCTGACGTCCAGAACGCTCTGGAGCAGATTTTCATCAAGGATCACTCTGTACTTTGCTCTGTTCATCTTTCCCTCATTCCTGAGTAGTCATGGTATTGGCCGGGTGATGAGCAGTGCCTGGTTTCCTCCAGACGTGACGCTTGGCATTCAGGCCAAATAGTTTAATCTTGGTTTCATCAGACCAGAGAATCGTGTGTATCAAGCCTTTTGGCAAACTCCAAGCAGGCTGTCACATGCCTTTTACTGTGGAGTGGCTTCCGTCTGGCCACTCTACCATAAAGGCCCGATTGGTGGAGTGCTGCAAATATAGTTGTCCTTCTGGAAGGTTTTCCCATCTCCACAGAGGAACTCTGGAGCTCTGTCATCGGGTTCTTGGTCACCTCCCTGACCAAGGCCCTTCTCCCCCGATTGCTCAGTTTGGCCGGGCGGCCAGTTCTATGAAGAACCCTGGTGGTTACAAAGTTGTTTCATTTAATAATGACGGAGGCCACTGTGCTCTTCGGGACCTGCAATGCTGTGGAAATTGTTTTATTCCCTTCCCCAGATCTGTCTCGACAAAATCCTGTCTCGGAGGTCTACGGACAATTCCTTTGTCTTCGTGGCTTGTTTTGCTCTGACATGCACTGTCAACTGTAGGACCTTATATAGACAGGTGTGTGCCTTTCCAAATCATGCATGATCAACTTAATTTACCGCTTGTGGACTCCAATCAAGTTGTAGAAACATCTCAAGGATAATCAATGGAAACAGGATGAACCGAAGCTCAATTTTGAGTGTCATAGCAAAGGGTCTGAATACTTATGTAAATGTGATATTTCAGTTATTTCTTTTTAATTATTTAGCAAAACTCTCTAAACACCTGTTTTCGCTTCTTCATTCTGGGGTATTGTGTGTAGGTTGATGATTTAAAATTTTTAATCCATTTTAAAATAAGGCTGTAACGTAACAAAATGTGGAAAAAGTGAAGGGATCTGAATACTTTCTGAATGCACTGTAAATAAATAATGGGTTTTTGTCCCAAACATTACGGAGGGCACTAAGTTCCAATTGAAGTCTCTTGAGTAACAACTTAAAATTGTCGTAAAGCTTACGCGATAAGGAGAGGTTGGACAAACTTGGATTGTTTGCTCTGGAACACCGGAGGCTGAGGGGAGACCTTGTAGAAGTATTTTAAAATTCTGACTCATCAATAAGGTAGTGAAGAAGGTTCTGAAGAAGGGTCTTGACCCAAAACATCGCCATTTCCTTCGCTCCATTGATGCTGCCTCACCCACTGAGTTTCTCCAGCTTTTTTTTGTTACCTTCGATTTTCCCGCATCTGCAGCTCTTTCTTAAACACTAAGATAGTCAGAATCTTTTTTCCCCTCTTTAAGTCGCTTTATGGTGAGAGGAACAAAGGAGATGTGCGAGCAAGTTGTTATTTTCTACAGAGAGTGGTGGGTGTCTGGAATGTGCTGCCATGGAATAGTCATAGTGCACATGTCCAGCTTGTTCATGCCAACTAATGTGCCCCTTCTACACTAGTAGAGTGAAAAGCTTTTCCTTGCGTGCTATTCAGTCAGCAGAAAGGCTGATTTTTTTAGGGTACATAACATATATGATGCTCGATGCAGTTTAAAATATTTTGTAATGTTCTGAACACAGCTCATCGATTAATATGTATTTTGTTAATTAAGGTGAAGGGGAAAAGATGGGCATCTGAGGAGTTATGTTTTCACACAAAAGATGATGGGTGTTTGGAACAAGCTGCCAGAGGAGGTAGTTCAGGCTGGGATTGTCTCAATGTTTAAGAAACAGTTAGACAGGTACATGGATAGGACAGGTTTGGAAGGTAATGGACCAAACACGGCAGGTGGGACTAGAGTAGGTAGGGCTAGTTGGGAGGAAAGGCCTGTTTCCACACCGTATGATTCTAATATTCTCAGAAATGTATTTTTGTCCCTAGTGGCTCATTGAAAGTGACTGAGTTACAGATCACGTGTGGTCATGGGTTAGATCCATGTTTCTGCAGACCAGATAGCCTGAACATTTGGACCATTGTAACTGGGGAAGGTGGAATGAGAACCAGCCAAAGTCCCGGCACTTGATTATGTTCTATCAACTTCCGATTAGCTGAGGAGAGAGTCAAGGTAGACCAAAATAATGCTGGAGAAACTCAGCGGATGAGGCAGCATCTATGGAGAGAAGGAATAGGCAAGACCCTTCAGACTGATGTTGGGGGTGGGCGGGAAAAAGAAAGGAAGGACTATCTAAAATTTGAGGTCAATGTTCAAACCACTGGGGTGTAAACTACCCAAGCAAAATATGAGGTGCTGTTCCCCCAATTTGCGCTGAGCCTCACTCTGGCAATGGAGGAGGCCCAGGACAGAAAGGTCAGATTGGGAATGGGAGGGGGAGTTAAAGTGCTGAGCAACCGGGAGATCAGGTTGGTTAGTACGAACTGGGCAGAGGTGTTGGGCGAAGCGATCGCCAAGCCTGCGTTTGGTCTCGTTGTTGTAGAGAAGTTGACACCTGGAACAGCAGATACAGTAGATGAGGTTGGAGGAGGTGCAGGTGAACCTCTGCCTCACCTGGAATTACCTTGAATGGAGTCTAGTGGGGAGGTAATGCGACAAGTATAGCATTTCCTGCAGCTGCAAGGGAAAGTACCCGTGGAGGGGGTGGTTTGGGTAGGAAGGGACGAATTGACCAGGGAGTTTCGGAGGGAGTGGTCTCTGCAGACAGCAGAAAGGGGAGGAGATGGGAAGATGTGGCCAGTGGTGGGATTCCATTGGAGGTGGTGGAAATGTTGGAGGATTATATGTTGTATGCCGCAGAGTCTATGTAGTTCAGAACTTATTTGAGGTTGTGTTTAACAGCCTGATGGTTGTAGGGAAGAAGCTGTTCCTGGACCTGGACAATACACCTTCTTCCCGATGGCAGGGGTGAAATGAATGTGTGGCCAGGGTGGTGTGGATCTCTGATGATGCTGGCTGCCATTTTGTAAATTCCTTCCATGGTGGGGAGGTCAGTACCTGTGATGGACCGAGCAGTGTTCACCACTTTTTGCAGTCTTCTTCGCTTCTGGGCGATTAAGTTGCCGAACCAGGCTTTGATGCAACCAGTCTATATACTTGGTGTTTGGATTTGAAATAACTAATTGTTGAAACTACCACAGATATCTCCCAGTTGCCAAACACTTTAATTCCCTTTCCCATTCCCACACTGCCCTTTCTGTCCTCGGCCTCCATTGTCAGAGTGAGGCTAAACGCAAATTGGAGGAACAGCATCTCATATTTTGCTTGGGCAGCTTACAGCCCAGTGGTATGAACATTGATCTCTCTAACTTTAAGTAATCCCTGCATTCCCTCTCCATCCAAATCACACCCGTTTTTTGTTCTCACCTAGCGTAGAGCTACCTGTGGCCTGTTTCCTCTCATTCATTTGTTCTATATCTCTCTACATCATCAACAACATCACATTTCCCTTTCCCGCAACTTTCAGTCTGAAGAAAGGTCTCGACCTGAAACGTCGCCCAATCCTTCCCTCCAGAGATGCTGCCTGTCCCACTGAGTTGCTCCAACATTTTGTGTCTATCGCCATATTACTTGTCAGGGTTTGTCCTGCCCCCTCCTCTCTGCCAGCTTTCTACCCATCCCCCCCACAATCAGTGTGAAGAATGGTCCTGACATGAAACGTCAACTCTCCTTGTTCTCCAGAGAATTTGGGGTCAGCTGTAATTACACGGACTCCACAAGGTGTTCTAATCATACCCTATTTAGTGATTGAACATACAACATGAACAGTGCAGAACATGATGACAAGCTGGCCTAATCTCCTCTGCCTGCATGTGGTCCACATCCCTCCATTCCCTGCATATCCACGTGCCTATCTAAAAGCCTCTTTAATACCACTATTGTATCTGCCACCACCACCACCCCTGACAGCACGCTCCTGGCACCCACCACCCTCTGTGAAACAAACATGCCCTGTACATCTCATTTAAACATTGCCCTTTCTTCAAGTCTTTGACAAATACACCCTGGGAAAAGCTTCTGACTCTATCTATGGTTCCCATAAATGTTATACTTTAAGATCTCTCCTCTGCCTCCGGCACTCCGGAGAAAACATTCCAGTTCATCCAGTTTCTCCTTATAGCCAAAGCCCCCTAATGCAGGCAGCATTGTGACTGATGTTTGGGAGCGGGTTGCTAATGTTTCCAGTGACGAAACGTCGCTGAGATCTGGGCTAACTTCACGAGGAGGCCATGCAAGCAAACACTGCGTACACAGAATCGTCACAAAGTGCTGGAGTGACTCAGCTGGGGCGACTTCAACCCCGACGGGTAATAGGTTGATAGATGACATCACCCATGCTTTTTCACCAGAGATACTGCCCTACCCGCTGAGTCACTCCAGCACTTTGTGTCTATCCTTGATATGAACCAGCATCTGCAGTTTCTATGTTCCAACATGACGTACAGTTCAGTATGGGAGCTCTCGCTGTTCGTTTGTTCCTTTGCCCCTCCTTTCCCAGGGATATTAGGCCGAGCTCTATTGTTCCATCTTACTCAACACTGATACACTGACATATTTTGCTATTGTAACTTGCAGCACAATTTGTTTATAATCTTTGGATCTATTTAAATCGGGTAATTAATACTTGACTGAACACTGGACGGCTTTTCCAATATGTGAACTAGTTGAATGCAATGCAGCTTTCAGACTGTAAGGTGAGCTTGGTTAAAAGGTGCTTTTAGTGTTGTGTGCCACACATGTTTGTTGCCATGCTGACATGGTCATATTGAAAAGGGTTTGGCAACTGTTGGTGGGGGTTTTGATGTAAAGGATTGTTTTTCTTTGCTCTTTGTGTTTGGGATCTATTGCTTATCAAGTAGGTATGTCACATTATGACCTATTAATTTTAATTTCATGAGAGGCTTTCTTCTCATTAGTCGTGGCTTGGCAGCCAAGGGCAAAATAACACAATGAATTTCCAGGTTCCACGACATAAGGGCTCACTGAGCAAGCCAGCTTTGACAGGGCAAAAGAACAAACATTTCCTCAGTTCTTCAACCAAATGAGTAAATCAAAATGTTTATCATTGGCATGTAATTAATTCTGTATTATCCGTTCTTGTGAATGGAGACAGGAGACGGGTGGGTGTGGTTGGGTGGGTGTGTGTGTGTGGTTGTGGGTGTGTGTGTGGGTGGGTCTTCTCCCCGTAACCCATGACACCCGTACTAATCAAGAATCCGTCAATCTCTGCCTTAAAAATATCCATTGACTGCCTCCACAGCTTTGTGTGGCAAAGAATTCTACAGAATTGCCACCCTCTGACTAAAGAGATTCCTCCATCTCCTTTCTAAAGGTACATTCTTTTATTTTGAGGCTGCGACCTCTAGTCCTAGACTCTCCCAGCAGTGGAAACGTTCTCTCCCCATCCACTCTATCCAGGCCTTTGACCATTTGGTAAATTTATTTGGGAGTGAGGAAGTTGGCAACCCTACTGTGCACTGCGCACACGCTGGTTGATCCATGCATACTTTACACCAAGCCCCGGAACCAACTTCACCACCCAGACCTCCCCGCTCCCTCCCCTTCACAAGTTCAAATTAGTTTTGTCTTTTTTTAGATCTAACGAGAGGCTGTTAATATGATGTTACTTTTCTTTTTTTAAAAAAAAAGCCAAAGTGTTGGAAGAACTCACTGGGCCAGGCAGCATCTGGGGAGGGAATGGACAGGCAATATTTCCCCCACCGTCCCCTTCCATCCAGCTTTACATGTCACTCCTTCTCTCCTTGTCTGACACCCTTTTCAGGGCTCGAAATTAGCAGTTGCCCGGGTGCCAATGACCACCCAAAGTGCCGCCGGACAACCTAAATGCCGACTCGTTTTGCCCGGCTTGGCACACAAATACTGGTTTATACCGATACACATAAAACTGGAGTAACTCCGCGGGTCAGGCAGCATCTCTGGAGAACGTGACGTTTCGTGTCGACGACCGTACTCCTCCAGTATCTTTGATTGCGGGGCAAAAATACTAGGTGCGGGGTGACGAAGGGTCGGAGCGAATGACACACCATCAAACACCACCTGACCCCATTGTGATTCATGGTCTTCAGAGCGAACATTGACTATGTTTGATAATGGAATGCAATCAAATGTGTTTTAATTCCTAATGTTATTATTTGTTTTGACACCTTTAAACATATTACCAAAAGAACATTTGCTGCAGTTATGTCCTTTGGCCATCTCTTGTCAGTTAGTGTAATGTTTAACCTGTCAGATGGGTATAGTTGGTTTTAACAGCTATTATCATAAAATGCCTTTAGAAATGTCCTTGCAACCTGTATATTTTGTTATGGATCAATTATGTGGGAAGCCAGAGTGTTCCTGTGCCAATAGCAATAACGATCCATGCTATGGCCATGTCATGGTAATTTTCGGTCCTTCACAGAAAACATGCTTGCATCAATCTGTAGTGTGCATGGACCAGGATTTATTGACACAGGTTGACCATTTGCTGAATAATCCAACCACATTTTTGTTTGGAAGTGGAAAGAACTAATAGAAATTGCATTAATTGCAATATGTAAAAACAGTTGAGATATTGTATTATAATTTTGCTGCATGTCATTGTGGTAAATATCATGTCTTGATTGGTGAATATGTTTAGTTTGAGTGATTTGAAGCAGAAATAATATGTGAATGTAGACAAAAGGGCTGGAGAAATTCAGCGAATGCGGCAGCATCTATGGAGCGAAGGAAATGGGCAACGTTCCGGGTCGAAACCCTTCTTCGGACTGATCGGTTTCGGCCTGAAACATTGCCTATTTCCTTCGCTCCATAGATGCTGCTGCACCCGTTGAGTTTCTCCAGCACTTTTCTCTAACTTCGATTTTCCAGCATCTGCAGTTCCTTCTTCAACATAATATGTGAATGTTTCATTGAGCATAATTCCGACTGGTAACTACGCACTTCGTCCAAGCACATTATCGCACACGTCATGCAAACCGTCTTAAATGACCACCTAAACTGTCATTTGGCAATCTAAAAATCTGTCAAGGTTGCCCGGCTGGCACCAGGGAAAAGCGAAAGTTAAGCTTTTATCCCCGACTCATCTCTAGCCTTTGTCACTTCCTCCACACAACTTCAGTTCAACGCCCTCATCTCTATCCACCTATCACTTGCCAGGCTTTGCCTCTTCTCTTCCTGCTCTCCTTATTCCCCCTTCCCTTCCACCCCCTCAATCAGCCTGTAGGGGGGGAGGTGGGGGCAGATATGTTTAAGATGCTTTTAGAGATGTGCATGGATATGCAGAGATGTGCATAACTTACTTATGTGCCTAGATTAGCTCAATTTGGCACGGACATTGTGGGCCGAAGGGCCTGTTCTGTTCTGTGTTCTATGGTAACTGAGGTGGTTGGGGGATTTGATTCAAGTCTGGCAACTGGTAAGTGGATTATGGAGAGAAGGCAGGAGAATGGGGTTAGGAAGGAGAGATAGATCAGCCATGATTAAATGGCGGAGTAGACTTGATGGGCCAAATGGCCTAGTTCTACTCCTATCACATGAAATCTTTGGTCAAGAATGCATAAAAATTAGCTTTAACTTAGTTTGCCTATGTGCCAGCATTGCATTGGTCTACAATTCAACAGGCGAGACCCACAATTAAGTCTCTCAGTTAATGAGAAATCAATATTTTGTGCCTTTGCATACTGATCTTTGATTAGCTGTCATTGTCACGTGTGCCCATTAAGCTAATGGCATGTTGGCCATCATAGCGAGAGGATTTGAGTTTAGGAGTAAGGAGGTTCTATTGCAGTTCTACATGGCCCATATGAGACTATACCTGAAGTATTGTGTGCATTTTTGGTCTCCTAATTTGAGGAAGGACATTATTGGTATTGAGGGAGTGCAGCGTAGGTTCTCCAGGTTAATTCCCAGGATGGCGGGACTGACATATGATGAAAGAATGGAGAGACTGAGTTTGTATTCACTGGACATTAGAAGAGGGAATCATATAGAAACATAGAAAATCCTTAAGCGCTTGGACAGGCTTGATGCAGAAAAAATGTTCCTGATGTTGAGGGAGTCCATAACCAGGGGTCACAGTTTAAGAATAAGGGGTAGGCCATTTAGGACTGAGATGAGGAAAAAGGTTTTCACTCTGAGAGTTGTGAATCTGTGGAATTCGCTGCCACAGATGGCAGCGGATACTAATTCACTGGACGTTTTCAAGAAAGAGTATAGCTCCTGGGGCTAATGGAATCAAGGGATATGGGGGAAAAAGCGGGAACGTGGTACTGATCAGCCATGATAATATTGAATGGCGGTGCTGGCTCAAAGGGCCGAATGGCCTACTCCTGCAACTATTTTCTATGTTTCTATGTTATGTGCTCTGCGATGTGGAGCGGATGTTTCCACTAGTGGGAGTGTCTCGGACCAGAGGGAACAACGTTAAATGTACCTTTAGAAAGAATGATGAGGAGGAATTTCCTTAGTCAGAGGGTGGTGAATCTGTGGAATTCTTTGCCACAGGCTGCTGTGGAGGCCGAGTCATTGTGTATTTTTAAGGCAGATTGACAGATTCCTGATTAGTACGGGTGTCAAGGGTTATGGGGAGTAGGCAGGAGAATGGGGTTGGGAGGGAAAGATCGATCAGCCGTGATTGAATGGCAGAGTGGACTTGATGGGTCGAATGGCCTAATTCTGCTCCTATGATTTGTGAACTTATGAACTGCAGATGCTGGTTCACCAAAAACGACAAGGTGCTGGAGCAACTCAGCGGTTCAGGCAGCATCTGTGGAGAACATGGATAGGCGTCGTTTCATTTGGGGTCTCTTCTTCAGACTGACCCGAAATGTCACCTATCCATGCTGATAACTTGATTCATGTTGAATCTTTGTGGAAAAACATTTTAAGAATTTTCAATAAGGAATGAAATTGGTGAAGCAAACGTAAAATTAGCCGGGGAAGTCATGGTAATATCTGACCATGCCAGAAAGTGGTATTAGAGGAATTTTGCTTTTAATTTAAGTTCATGATTCCTATGAACTTTTACATTGCCGTTATTGCAGTGTTTATGTAAAACTTGTAAGATTGTTATCTTGTAAAATATGGAGAGAATTTTCCAACTGAACAGAATTTTGGACATTTTAATTCTGGAAAGGGTGCTCCATGGTGTAAGTAATGAAAGTATTTAAGTGATATCTTTATGAATAGCTTGTTGGAATAAGGGTGAAGATATAGAATAGATTGGCTGTGGCAGAATGAAATGGAGTAGCAGTGATTTCTGGCATCAAAGACTTGGAAAAACTTAAAATGTCATTTATCGGTATTTTTCCAGCCAAATTCCGTTAACCAGGAGGTGGAGATTCATCCAGCCACGTGATTTGTTGCAGTACCAGATTTGTGCCAACAACACTTGCTTATATTCCTCATTGTCCTTAAGCCCCTGTCCCACTTGGGTGATTTTCAATCTGCAACCGTGGTGTGTAGAAACAAGGAACTGCTGGTTTACCAAGGAAAAACACGGAGTGCTGGAGTAGCTGTGCGTCGGGCAGCATCACTGGAGAACATGGACAGTTGACGTTTCAGGTCGTGATGCTTCTTCAGTCTGAAAAAGGGTCCCGACCCAAAACGTCACCTATCCACATTGTCCAGCGATGCTGCCTGACCCGCTGAGTTACTCCAGCACCGTTTCTTTACAACAGTATTATGTCTAGCAGCTATTACTATCCATCCGATCTGAGTGTTGTGATTTCTGGCCTGATAACAGTGTATCATAGAGTCATACAGCACGGTAAAAGGCCCTTTAGCCCATCTAGACCATGCCGACCAAGTTGCCATCTCCGCTAGTCCCATTTGCCCACATTTGGCCCATATCCCAGTACCTGTCCAATTGACTGTTAACTGTTGTTATGTTCCTGCCTCAACTACCTCTGGCAGCTCGTTCCATATGCCCACCACCTGAGTGGAAAAGTTGCTCCTCTGGTTCCTTTCAAATTTTCACCCCCTCATCTTAAACCTATGCCCTCTCGTTCTTGATTACCCTACCTCGGGTAAAAGACTCTTCATTCACCCTGTGCATTCCTCTCATGATTTTTGTGCACCTTTATAAGAACCTGCACTAAGGAATAGAGTCCTCGCCTGCCCTAACTCTCCCTATAGCTCAGGCCCTCGAGTCCTGGCAACATCCTCAGGAAGGTGCAGTGCAGCTTTGCCACATCATTGTGAAGGCACCATGACATTTAAGCTGCTGAATATTGCAATATTGTACTAAACACGCCTAGTATTTGTAGCATTAAGTGGTAAATTGAAATGAGTTAGTGAATTATTGGTGAACATTAACTCCAGTAACTCAGCCGTCTATAATCCAGCAGTGTAATGGTACAATTCATCAACTAGAGATTGTTTTCAGTTTAAGAACACCGGCCATTACATGTCATGAATAATTGCTTATGTAATTCATCACTTCATAGCTAAATTGCATTAAGCTGGAACTTTTTCTCAGTTTATAAGGACAGATAAATTACTGTACAAACGTATTGAACTGAATAGAGTCCTGACTCAATCTGAAGAAGGATCCCAGCCTGAAACGCCACCTATCCATGTTGTCCACAGATGGAGAGAAGGAATGGGTGATGTTTTGGGTGAAGACCCTTCTTCAGACTGGTTTGGGATAAGGCAAACTAGAGATATAGACGATGATGTGGAGAGATAAAGAACAATGAATTAAAGATATGGAAAAAAGTAACGATGATAAAGGAAATGGGCCATTGTAAGCGAGAGAGAGAGCTCTCAGCAACCAGGAGATCAGGTTGGTTCACGCTGAGCAAATGTATTCAGCGAAACGATGGAGGTGCAGGTGAATCTCTGCCTCACCTGAAAGGACTGTCGGGGTCCCTGGACCGAGTCGAGGGAGGAGTTATAGGGGCAGGTGTAGCATCTTCTACGGTGGCAGGGGAAGGTACCTGGGGAGGGGGTGGTTTGGGTGGGAAGGGATGAGTTAACCAGGGAATTGTGGAGGGAACTGTCTCTGCGGAAGGTGGAGATGGGAAAATGTGGCTAGTGGTGGGATCCCGTTGGAGGTGGCGGAAATTTCAGAGGATTATGTGTTGTATGCGATGGCTGATGGGGTGGAAGGTAAGGACTAGGGGGACTCTGTCACCGTTGCGACTAGGGGGAGCAAGGACGGAGCTGATGAGACATGAGTGAGGGCCTCATCTATGAGGGGAGATAGGAAGCCCCGTCCCCGAAAGAATGAGAACATCTCGGGTGTCCTAGAATAGAACAGCTCATCTTGTGCGCAGATGTGGCGTAGATTAGATTAGAAGATCAGAATGCTTTATTGTCATTGCATGTGTCACATACAACGAGATTACTGTGTCTCTCCCCAAACCCACCCATGGATTCACATTTACATAAATTAACACTGTCTCCCAATCTCCCCCCCTCCCCATAACCCGCTCCCAAGACAGAGTTCAGTTCCAACATTGCTGATGGGTAAAAGCTGTTCTTGAGTCTGGCAGTGCGTGACTTTAAGGGCCTGTACCTTTTTCCTGAGGGCAGCAGTGTGAAAAGGTGGTGACAAGGATGTGTAATGTCTTTCACGATATTACAGGTCCTGCTGCGGCATCTGGAGTGGTAAATGTCCTCCAGAGGGGGCAGGGGGAGTCCAATGGTACCCGGGGCAGTTGTTATCACCCTCTGGAGGAATTGGGAGGAGGGGATATTGAGTAGATGGAAGAATTGGGAGTAGGGGATAGAGTCTTTGCAGGAAGCAGGGTGGGAAGAAGTGTAGTCGAGATAGTTGTGGGAGTCAGTGGATTTGTGTTTGCGTTTTCCTCCAGATTCCATCATCTGTGACTCCAAGCCAAATGATGATATTGCATTTGGATCTGTCTGCCGAACCGAAACGCCACCAATCTGTGTTCCCCAGAGTTACTCCAGCACTCTGTGTCCTTTTCTATAAACCAGCATCTGCAGTTCCGTGTTCTACATCACGGTTTTAATTGTTGAATTGTCTTCACAAAACCCTGGAGATGTTTGGCCTGGCAGCAAATCCAGCATTTCTACGTTGGTGTTTTATCACTGGCAGACTTCCATTTTATTGATGGAATTAAAAAAATGGAGGGAATAAATTGATCACATGCAGGCAGAGGAGATTAGGTAAACTGGGACAGCACTGTGGCACAACGGTAGATTTACAACGCCAGAGACCCAGGTCTGATCCTGACCTCGACAGCTGTCTGCGCAGAGTTTGTACGTTCTCCCCGTGACCACGTGGGTTTCCTCCGGGTGCTCTGGTTTCCTCTTGCGTTCCAAAGATGTAGAGGCTTTTAGCTTAATTGGCTTCGGTAAAAATTGTAAATTGTCCGAAGTGAGTAGAGTAGTGTCAATGTACAGGGTGATCGCTGGTTGGTGAGGACTCAGTGGGCAGAAGGGCTTCTTGCCACACTGTCTCTGAACTAAATCGTGCTTGGCACAGACATTATGGGCTGAAGGGCCTGAGCTGTGCTGTTCTATATCCGATCTTTCCAGCATTTTTCTCTGCTCATTTGGAATCTGTCAACAAAGTGGTGTCGGACTCATCAGTCCCACAGTGTTTGGGAATTATTGATCGGGCGTTTTGTGTGGCTCAGAGGCTCAGCCTGCCCATGACGTGTGTGCTTACTGGACTTGTTCAGTTCTGTGGTCGACAATCGTCTCGGCACTGAAACAATACTGTGGATCCTGGAAACAGGTGAGCTGTAGACAATTGATTGAAAGGTCGAAGCAGCAACGTCTTAGTGTTTGAACAAGTCTGTGCTTGCTGAATGGAAACCAAAGGAACTGGCTGTCTGTTAGACCTGTACATGGGTCAGTGTGTCAATGTTTTTGAGTCTTGCTTCGTATTAAATGAAAGTTGTTCATTTTTAACTTTTTTTACAACACGAGGAGTCTGGGGAAGGGCACATGTGGAGGCCAGATCACAATGTCGGAAGAAACGGAACTAAATTCAGTCTCTTGACCTGACTGAACCCAATATTGCTAACATGCAGCGGTAGATTGTGCTGCAGTGGCTGATCCAGTTAGGCTGAAATGTGTCTGCTTGCCGCGACATGGCACATAGAACAGTACAGTGCATGATGCCAAGACCATCACTTTCCACAGCCAACAACGGACCATTGTGGGTTACACAAAAAGCTGGAGAAACTCAGCGGGTGCAGCAGCATCTAAGGAGCGAAGGAGATAGGCGACGTTTCGGGTCGAGACCCTTCTTCAGACTGGTCAGGGATCAGGGAAACAAGAGATATAAACAGTGATGTGGAGAGATAAGGAACAATGAGTGAAAGATATGCAAAAAAGTATTGGTGATGAAGGAAGCAGGCCATTGTAAGCTGTTTGTGGTGTGAAAATGAGAAGCTAGTGCGACTGGGGGGGGGGGGGGGGGGGAGGGGGAGATGGAGAAGGAATGTCAGGGCCAGAGGGCTGAGGGAGAGGTGGGGGGGAAGCAGTCTGGATTAACAGAATTGAGAAAATTCAATGTTTAAGCCCAGAGGATGCAGACTCCCCAAGCGGAATATGAGGTGCTGTTCCTCCAACTTGCGGTGTTGATCACTCTGGCCGTGGAGGAGGCCCAGGACCGAGAGGTCGGATACGGAGGGGGAGTTGAAGTGCTGAGCCACCGGGAGGTCGGGTTGGTTATTGCGGACCGAGCGGAGGTGTTCGGCGAAACGATCGCCCAGCCTACGCTTGGTCTCACCGATGTAGATCAGCTGGCATCTGGAGCAACGGATGCAGTAGATGAGGTTGGAGGAGGTGCAGGTGAACCTCTGTCGGACTTGGAATGACTGCTTGGGTCCCTGAAAGGATTGGATGGGGGAGGTGAAGGGACAAGTGTGGCATCTCTTGCGGTTGCACCATTGTGGGCTCCTTTAGCCATCGGTGCCAGCTCTGATTTGTTCTGAACCTTTTCACACCTCTAGTTTCCCTCTCCCCTGACTCTCAGTGTGAAGAAGGGTCCAGACTGAAAACATCACCTATCGTGTTCTGCAGAGATGCGGCCCGACCTGCTGAGTTACTCCAGCACTCTGTGTCTCTGTGTTTTGTCACAATTTGGATTGAGATGGCTGTGAATTTTTCAGGGTGGTGTTATGTAATGTTGCTTCAGTGTATGTATGAATGATCATGTTGAACGCTGCTCTCCGTGTAGTTTGAGCTATTGTTTTGAGCATTGGCTCTCCAGATGGAATTTAGTTTCTGATTATTGTCACGTGTACCGAGGTGCAGTGATTAACTTTTGTTTGTGTGCAAACCAGCCTGATAAAAGACTACCCACGAACACCATCAAACCGTCCACGGACAAAGGATAAAGTTACAACATTTAGTGCAAGATATAATTTTGAGGTCCAAGTAACGATTGTTCAATGGTCTCAAATGAGGTAGATGGAGGTCAAGACCATTCTCTAGTTGGTGAGAGGTTGGTTCAGTTGCCTGATAATAGCTGGGAAGAAAGTCCTTGAATCTGGTGGTGTGTGTTCTCATACTTGTATACCTCATACCTGATGGGCGAGGGGAGAAGAGAGAGTGGCCGGGGTGAGACTAGTCCTTGATTATGTTGGTGGCCTTGTCGAGGCAACGTGAAGTGTAGATGGGACCTTTAGGAGGATGGATTGACAAAGTTTGGTCAGCTGGGGCATCTGGAATTCTTTATGCTGTAACAGCTTCAACAATGAGACTAACAGGAGTTACATTGAGACACCAGAAACTGCAAAAGCTGCAATCTAGAGCAAATATAATCAGTCTGAAGAATGTCCCTGACCTAAAACGTCGCCTGTCCATTCCCTCCACAGATGCTGCCTGACCCGCTGAGTTCCTCCAGCACTTTGTGTCCTGGACGGGTTAAATCTTATGTGTCTCAATGTTAATATTTAACTTTGGAAGCTTGCATTTAATGAGGGCTATTATGTTCATGACGTTAATCACTGTCAAATAAACATCCATATATTGCAGCCACTTCTTTAGTTGTGTGCTTTGGACTTTAAGATGCGGTCAAGTTTCATTGGGGAGTTTGGGTCTCCACCTGACTAGATGGGCAAGGGGTAAGCATAGCAGTCATAAGGGGGCAGCTGTCCATTGTGACAGTGTGTAGGGAGGGTTCTTATATGGAAATGATTTAGACATACAAGATACCAAGGGACTACTGAAGGTCACGGGCTCAGAATTAAAGGATGCTCTTTTAGAAAGGCAATTTTAGATGCTCTTTTAGAAGAGGAGAAACGTCTTTAGTTCATCTGTGGAACTCATTGTCACAGACGGCTGTGGAGGCCAAGTCAGTGGATATTTTTAAGGCAGAGATAGACAAATTCTTGATTAGAACGGGTGTCAAGGATTATGGGGAGAAGGCAGGAACATGGGATTAAGAGGCTGAGATCAGTCATGATTGAATGGCAGAGTGGACGATGGGTTAAATGGCCTAATTCTACTCCTGTAACTTGTGAACTTGCGAGATTGTGTGGCATCTGGTCTATTGCGAAACGTGAGCATAGGCGATGGGTCTCGTGAACAGTGTACATTGGCAGATCCTGGAGGGAGATTTGAGAGAAAAGTTCAGCCCATGAGTTCTGGTCTCCTGAGTGGGACAAATGTTCAATGTTTGACCTACTGGACAGGAGGGTAATCGAGTGTCACAGTCGGAGTCTTCGTGGTAAATCAGCACGGAAACAGGCCTGTCGGCCCAACTCGTCCATGCTGTCGACGATGTCCCATCTATGCTAGCCCCATGTGACCCATATCCATCTAAACTGTTCCTATGCATGTAGCTGTCCAAGTGTCCATACGCTCCTTGCCCATGACACTGGAGGTGAGGGTGGAGCAGATGGGGAAATGGCGAGCTGTAGCAGGAATAAAGCAGAAATGGTCAGCAGGTCAGGCAACATCTGTGGAGAGAGAAACTGTTGATGTTTCGGGCTGAAGGGCTGTCTGGGTAAGGCCCGGTTGCCATGGTGATTCTTGATTCATGAAGCTGACTAGTCGGTTGATTAATCAGTGCAATTTAATGCGAAAATAAGCAAAGCGCTAGATGTAAAAGTTGTGAAGCAGGTCGCAGCTGGTGCAGAGAACCGAACCCAATTGAAAAATGTTGGAAATGTCCAGCCGATCAGGTCTTATCTAATCTGGTCCCTGACATGTGAAAGCAGGGACTCTACTAAGGAAAGTACTGGACAACATTCCTAATGGATGATCGACACAAAGTGTTGGAGTAACTCGGTGGTTCAGGCAGTATCTCTGGAGAAAACGGATGGGTGACGTTTTGGGTCGGAACCCTCCTTCAGACCTGAAACATCACCCATCCTTTTTCTCCAGAGATGCCACCTGACCCGTTTTGTTACTCCAGAACTTTGTGTCTATCTTCGATAGAAACCAGAATCGGCAATTCCTTCCCACACATGCTTAATGGATGAATTGACAAAGTTCAGTCCGGTTTTTTTTTGCACATTCTTGTTTGGATGAACTTTTTAAATTCTGAATAAAGTTTCATTTGGGGAAAGAAAAAGTTGAGTTTAGTTTTATTTGACTCATTATTGACCCGTGTAGCAAGGTTCAGTGAAAATCGTTTTTGTCGCATGCTGTCCAGTCAAAGAAATGACTACATGATACAGGATAAAGGGTACAATATTTAGTGCTCGATCATAAAGTATGATTAAAGATGGGAGGTCGGCACCGCTTTCTAGCTGATGTATGGACCAGTCACAGTTGTCTGATAACAGCTGGGAAAAACTGTCCCCGAATCTGGAGGTGTGCATTCTGAGCAAAGTCGGTTCAATGTCAGACTGAGCAACCGGGATTATTTATGCTTTGACAGCGTCAACAGCAGAAGTTAAATGGAGAGACAAGAAACTTCAGGAAAATAGATCGGCCAGAAGAAGGGTCCCGACCCAAAACATCATCTGTCCTGTCTTGTTTGTGTCTTACTATTGGAATGAATGGTTGACCAAAGAACATTCTGTGGATTCTGCAGAGGGTGACAAAGGCAAAGTGTGTTCCAGCCAGCGAGAGGCACAGAAGGGTAATCACCTTGAGATTCAGACACACTTATTTTCAATGTGAAACAGGAAGGCAAAATAAAACGACTCCAAATGTATTTACAATTCATCAGTGAAGCTTGTTTACTTAAGTCAACAAGCTAATGGTTCCAGCAAAATATTCAACCCTTACTTGAAGGTCAAATGACAAATCAAATCTGAGCAGCAACTTTTTCACACAGAGGGTGCTGGGTGTATGGAACGTCTGCAGATGGGGAGAGTGTAAATGGGGCATGCTGGTCAGTATGGATGACTTGGGTCAGAGGGTCTGTTTCTGTGCTGTATGACTGAGGGACATAAATGGCGCAGATAGTTACAATCTATTCCCCAGGGCAAGGGAGTTTACGATAAGAGGACATGGGTTTAAAGGGAGGGGGGGTGGGGGGCAGATTTAAAAGGGATGTTAAAGGTAACTTTTTCAAACAATGTGGTGGGTGGATGGACCAAGCAGCCAGGGGAGGCAGCAAAGTCATGTACAACTATAATCTTTAATGGACATTTGCACAAGAGGATATAGGCCAAATGCAGCCAAATGGCATTAGCTTGGACGAGTTGGGCCGATGGGCCTGTTTCCGTGCTGTCTGACTCGATAAATCTCTGAAAAAAACAACTCGCCTTGAATATGAAAGTTAACGTAACTCTGGGAACTGGGTTCATTGCAAAATCTGGATTTCTTAACCAGGTTCAAAGTCTATGTTTGGGTACGTTTCTTGGAGTAAAAGTGAAGCACGCTGGCTTTAGAGCAGAACTTTCTGGGAGATGTTGATTTAAGCATGCCTGCCTATCCATTCCCCTTCCAGTACAGCTCCTGACCAACCCACGTTGTATACCATTGGCAATCATTCATCTCTCTCTCTTTATTGATCCCTGCCTGTCCACAAAAGATCAGCTCCCGGTTTGACAGAACAGTCACCAGCCAGCAAGTCAAATGTGTTTGCAAGTACATGAAGTGTTTACCAACCCACTCTCCAGCATTGCAAACTGTAGATGATTTATACTTTGCATTGACTCAGTGAACCTTGTATTGAAAGATATGTGAAGTTTCACTTTGTGCTTTGCACGATCCTTCAAATAACCTTGTGCTTATTTACCGTTGGTTTAACTGTTTGACCATGGCTTTGTGCTGCACAAAATGAGTGTCATACTGACGGATTATAATCGTAGTTCAGTTGAAGGGTACAGCTAAAATCAATAGGTCTCTGCGACATCATTCGAACAGGACTGTTGTTTCCAAATCACTGTTTTTCACTCTAGTCTTGTTATTTTATTGTTAACCGGGTTAATTGTGTAGAATAGCTAATAAAATCAGCATCACCATGGAAACGGGCCCTTCAGCCCAACTTGTCCATGCCGACTGAGATGCACCATCTACACTAGTCCCATTAATCTGCGTTTGGCCCACTTCCCTCTCATCCTTTCCTATCCATGTACCTGTCCAAATGTCTTTCAATGTTGTTTTCATACCTGCCTCAACTACCGTACCTCATCTGGCAGCTCGTTCCTTATCTACCATCCCATGTGAAAAAATTGCCCCTCAGGTTCTTATTAAATCTTGCCCCTCTCACCTTAAACCTATGTTCACAGATTCTTTATGCTCCCACCCCGGGTAAAAGTACGTTCACCCTATCCATCGCTCATGATTTTGTACACCTCTATAAGATCACACCTCATCCTCCTACACTCCAAGGAGAAAAATCCTTTATTTCTCAACATCTCCCCATAGCTCTGGCTCTTAAGTCCTGGCAATGTCCTCATAAGTCTTCTCTGCACCCAGTTTAACGGCATCATTCCTGTAGCAGGGTGACCAAAACTGAGCATAATACTCCAGATGTGGCCTCACTAATGCTTTCGAAGATAGAACATGCAACAGTACTACAGAGGAACAGGCCCTTCAGCCCACGCTGTCTGTCTGAACACGATCCATATCCCTCTATCCCCTGCACTGGAGTATTTTACTCGGAGTAGGGGAATCAAGAACCAGAATCAAGAACTGGCCTGAGGGGCTGCAGACATTTAACCAGGCAAAAGTAATCGTTGCCATTATTTCAGTCGGATTTGATTACAAGTGTTGGGACATCTTTCTTTATTTATGTCAGGCTCTGATAAGACTGTGGATAGACACAAAAAGCTGCATTAACTCAGTGTGACGGGCAGCATGTCTGGAGAAAAGGAATAGGCCGAGACCTTTCTTCAGACCGAGTCGGGGAAAGGGAAATGAGAGATAGAGAAGGTATGTAGAACAAGTCAAGGAAAAAGATGCAAAAAGCAACCATGATCAAGGAAAGGTGGAGCCCACAATGGTCCATTGCTGGCTGTGGAGAAGGTGATAACGAAGTATATAGACAGTGAAACTTGGCAGGACTGATAAGACTATCTATATTAGTATGTATATCTGGCCTTGTTACCCAGGAACGCGCTTGCGACAGAGTGCGGGAATAGTTCACCTTGTTTCCTGGAATGGCAGGTTTGTTGTGTGAGGCATCATTGTGTGAACAGACTGGGTTAGATGCTCCAGGCGTATGACAGGTGATCTCATTGAAACATGCAGCCACAGTGGAGGTTGTCATTGGGCATTTATAAGGTGGAGATTGACGGATTCTTTATTAGTAAAGGTGTCACGGGTTATGGGAGAAGGCAGGAGAGTGGGGTTAGGAGGGAGAGATAGATCAGCCATGATTGAATAACGGAGTAGACTTGATGGGCCGAATGGCCTAATTCAGCTACTAAACAAACAGGGTTAGGGGAGGGATGATGAGTCTGTGGGCTGTCATTGTGAATGCGGGGTGGTTGTCTCCAGGATTTGGCCATCAGGGCCATTCATAGCGGAGCCAGCAGATCTATCCCGATCGCTGACCTCCGAGGCCGACTTCGCCGGCCGGCATCTCTCCCCCCACAAGCCGTGACCTCTGTCCGTCAGCAAAACTGATATCACGGAACCGAGGGTGCCGGAAACTGGGTGGTGGACTTGGGTTAGGGCATTGTGCATTGCTTTGCTTCAGATGACGCCTGTCCAAACCTTTCAACAATGTGGATAAGGTCAGGTTCTGAGGGTGGGGGACATACACTTCGAGCGCCCGCATTCCATTGCCTCTCAGACCCTCTACCCTGTGCATGCACGCCTGCATCAATGTGTGAGCATTCATCTTTCCTTTGGCACCGTCAGAATTCACCAGTCCTGTCTGATCTGTGTAAACGTTCGAATGACTTCACTGTTTTTCAGAAACAACTTGCGTTTCCACGGTATTTGAACTGGGACCAGACTCCATCAGCATCGATTTTGACAATTATTTAAAAATAAATTAACCTTAAAATGACCTCAACCTTCCCCCCCCCCCCTTAAGCTTCTTTGACAAATGGCCGTGCTCCATGGACGTTTATCAGAAACACTTCAGCATGAACTGGTGGCCAGACATTAACCAGGACTTGTTTTGTAGCCGAGCAGTTATCAATTATCAGCCTGAAGTCAAATTTACCATAAGCCATGTTGCATGGAGCACTTCAAAGCAAACACTGTCTTTTATTTCTGCCCTTGTCCCAGAAGAAAAATAAATTGGAATGTTGTTTATGGGTAGACAATGATGATGTTTGAAGGGAGGGAAGATTGCATGAAATTACTCTTCCGTTCTCAAACAAGTCAAGTTGTCATTAACTCTTTGAGTGACCAGTTTATTTAGAAACGGCAAGCTTGCTGTTTATGCTTTCTCTTTCAGTCAAAATGGGGATTCGTAAATATTGAATTGAAAGTACAACACGGAAACAGGCCCTTCAGCCCAGTTCATCCATGGCCCATCTACACTCGTCCTACCTACCTGCATTTGCCCCATATCCCTCTAAATCTTTCCTATCCATGTACCAGTCCAAGTATCTTTGAACTGTAAGCTCTATTGTGAAATGCATCACTATAGAGTTTTAAAGAAGGAACTGCAGATGCTGGAGAATCGAGGGTTACACAAAAAGCTGGAGAAACTCAGCGGGTGCAGCAGCATCTAAGGAGTGAAGGAGATAGGCCCGTAGGGAGGAGGAGAACTTCTTCAAAGTAGGCATACCTTGAGGAGATATCGCAGTGGAGTAGACAAAGTGTTAAAGAAGGAACTGCAGATGCTGGAGAATCGAGGGTTACACAAAAAGCTGGAGAAACTCAGCGGGTGCAGCAGCATCTAAGGAGTGAAGGAGATAGGCCTATCTCCTTCACTCCTTAGATGCTGCTGCACCCGCTGAGTTTCTCCAGCTTTTTGTGTAACCCTGCATCACTATAGAGTTGAGTTCTGATAATTCAAGTCGAAAAATTATGAGAGGCTTTGATAGGACAGGCAGTTGGAATCAAACACTAAAGAGCACAGCTTTAAGGTGAGAGGGGCAAAGTTTAAAGGAGAGGTGCAGGGCAAGTTTTTTACACAGAGGGTGGTGGGTGCCTGGAACACACTGTTGGGGTGGTGGTGAAGGCAGATGCGATAATGGTGTTTAAAATACTTTTCAATAGGAATATGGATGTTCAGGGAATGGACATGGATTATATGTGGGCAGATAAGAATTGGTCTTGGCATCATGTTCAGCACAGATGTTGTAGGCTGAAGGGCCAGGTCTTGTACTGTACCGTTCAATGTTCTATGCTGGAATATGTGGGCTTATCTGAAATTGTGACTTTGATTGTCTCTTCCATACTAACTTGCCATTAGTTCATGCGGTTTGAGCATCACAGACCAGTTCCGCATTTATTTCCCCCGGCCGTTTGCAGAGGGCATGTGAGAGTGAGGGATGTTGGCTTGGATCAGGGAATGCATGCAAACCACATCAGTGCAAGATGGCCCCTTTCTTTAGCTGTTTCCACAGTCTGAAGATTCACGGTAGTGTCGCTGATTATTATCATTCACTTCCGATAGATTTAGTTTAGTTTATTACTTTAGTTTATTATTGTCACGTGTACCGAGGCGCAGAGAAAAGCTTTTGCGCACAATCCAATAGAAGGAAAGACTAGACATGATTACAATTAAGCTGTCGACAGTGCACAGATAACCGATTAAAGGGAACAACATTTGGTGCAAGATGTAACATTGAAGTCTGATTAAAGATAGTTTGAAGGTCTCCAATGAGGTGGATGGGAGGTCAGGACCGCTCTCTAGTTGGTGATCGTACGGGTTCAGTTGCCTGATAACAGCTGGGAAGAAACTATCCCTGAATCTGGAGGTGTGCGTTTTCACACTTCTGTACCCCTTGCCTGATAGTGGAGAGGAGGGAGTGACGGTGAGACTGGTTATGCTGGTGGCCTTGGCGAGGTAGCGTGAAGTATAGATGCAGCTCATGAAAGGGAAGGTGCTTTGTGTGATGGTCTGGGCTGCATCCACAACTTTCAGCAATGTCTTGCGGTCATGGATGGAGCTGGTCCCAAACCAGCCTGTGATGCATCCTGATAAAATGCTGTACAGTCCAGGTACATGTCCACACTCTACAGTTCAAGTAACTTGCATGCGATTGTGACCGAGCACAGGACCATACCAGGAGCAGACACACTTCCCTCTCTCTTTATCTTCCATCTTGCTGAAGGAAACATACCCTTTGGGAAGTTGCACTTCCTTTGTTTATCTCTGCCCATATTCACTTCCCACTGTAACCACGGGCCCCTGGAGTACCACCTCCCACCTCTCTCACTCTGCCAAGGCCCATCATTATACTTCCCCTGCTGCAACAATCACTTATTGACCTCGGATTAAATAGATTGAATGTTGTTTTATTGACCAGGGCTGTCCATTTTACAAGCACAATCATGATTTTTTAGTCACTTTCGCATGCCTTCTCTAGTTCACTGACGCTCTGGTCAAATTAGTTCTGTTTAATATAGAAAAACAGCATGGAAACCGAACCCCTGGCCCACAGTCCACACTGACCATCGATCGCCCATTTGCACAGGTTTAGTTCAGAGATACAGCATGGAAACAGACCCTTCGGCCCACTGAGTCCACACTAGTTCCGTGTTAGCCCACTTTTGCATCCACTCCCGACATGGGGCAATTTACAGTGGACAGCAGACAAAGTGTTGGATCAGGCTCAGATCTGTCTGAAGACGAGTCTCGACTCAAAACGTCATTCCCTCCACAGATGCTGCCTGATTTCCAGCACATTGTGTTTTGACAGGGTGATCTGTGCTTGTTGCTGTTGGTGGAGGACACCACCCTTTAATGTGAATGCACCCGAGCAGAATGTCTGAGCCTGCGCCGCCGCCGCTGCTTCTGCTGCTGCTGCAGGATTTCCATTGTACCTCTACTTCACTGTACTTGTGTTTATGATAAGGCACTCGAGACGCATGGAACTGCAGCAGCTGCCTTACAAAAAAACACAAAGTGCTGGAGTAACTTAGTGGATCAGGTAGCATTGAAAATAGGTGCAGGAGTAGGCCATTCAGCCCTTCGAGCCTGCACTGCCATACAATATGATCATGGCTGATCATCCAACTCAGTATCCCGTACCTGCCTTCTCTCCATACCCCCTGATCCCTTTAGCCCCATGGGCCACATCTAACTCCCTCTTAAATATAGCCAATGAACTGGCCTCAACTACCTTCTGCATCTCTGGAAAGCATGGATAGGTGACGTATCAGATCAGGACCCTTCTTCAAACTGATTGTGCAGAAGGGGAGAAAGCTGGAAGAGATGAAGGGCAGGTAAAACCTGGAGAGTGATAGGTGGATACAGGTGGTGGGTGGTGGTGGAGGGAGGGGGGAGTGTGATAGGTGTTGGATAACGGCCAGATTAAAAGTTTTTTAAATGTGAGATATGGAAGTGATGCGAATTATGAAGTCAGAAGAAGGAATGTAGATGGAAGGGGAAAGATGGGTGTGCATCCCAGTGGGACACACCTGTATCCACCTCTCACTTGCTGATCAGCAGGTCACTCTGTCGATGAGAAGGGGTAGCCCTGTTGACAAGGGTGACAACCTGAACTAGCAGGGTGTTGGAATGTAATGTAGACTACAACCATCAGTCACTCCATCTACACTTCTCACTGCCTCAGCAAGGTCAGCAGCATCATCATGTTTGAAGATTTGTGCCGTGACCCGAAACATCACCCATTCCTTCTCTCCAGAGATGCTGCCTGTTCCACTGAGTTACTCCAGCATTTTGTGTCTATCTTGAGCATAATCAAGGTCCAGTCCCGCCCCAATCTCCCCTCTCCCATCAGGCAAGAAATCCAGAAGTGTGAAAACGCACACCTCCAGATTCAGGGAGTTCCTTCCCAGCTGTTATCAGGCAACAGAACCATCCTCTCACCAGCCAAAGAGCGGCCTTGACCTCCCATCTACCTCACTGGATCTTTGATCGGACCTTACAGGACTTTATCTTGCATTTAACATTAATTCCTTTATCATGTATCTGTACAGTGGAAGGTAGACACAAAATGCTGGAGTAACTCAATGGGTCAGGCAGCATCTCTGGAGAGAAGGAATGGGTGATGTTTTGTGTCGAGACCCTTCTTCAGTCTTTAGAAGGTTACTCCAGCATTTTGTGTCTATCTTCGGTTTAAACCAGCATATGCAGTTCTCTCCTAGACATCTTGTACACAGTGGATGTCTTGAATGCAATCATGTATTGTCTTTCCCCTGACTGGATCGCACGCAACAAAAGCTGTTCACTGTACCTTGGTACACATGACAAACTGAACCAAACGTTCACGTACGCTTGCTTCCCAACAGGTGCCGTTGATTGTTGAAAGACGCAGGGGCCCTGAATTATCGTCTTTGACATGGCAAATATTTTCCACTTGTTCGTGACATTTCTAGCTCACACTTCGCATGTTTTACGATTATTGGAGTCTGCAGTTGATATGTGTAATATCATTTTCATAAGAGGAGAAGCCGTCTATTTGGTGCATTGTTTTGTCTGCTGCAATATCGGGAGTGCTGCAACCAGCTCTTGGCTGAGATACACTTGCAGCTTATCAGGGGAATGTTAAGGGTTGCCATTTGTACTGCCCGCAGATCAGTTCTATGTTTAGTTGCCAGCCTAAACAGGCAGTTGGGTCTTTGCGGAGAAGGATGTAATCTGCTTATTTTCACAGCAAAGATGTCTCACTCCTGCATTTTTTGTGCATGTTGTGAATTCCTTGCAGAGCAAATACTCTTGAAATGAGCAGTTGATCAGCCCGGTAAATTAGCCCATTGGTGACTAGTTGAAGTCATTTATCATGGAAACAGTCCCTTCGGCCTAACTTTCCCATGCTGGCCAACACGTTCCATCTACACTAGTCCCACCTGCCTGCGTTTCAATGGTTTCAAAGGTCTTTTATTGTCAAGTGTACCAATTAAGGTACAGTGATATGCGTATTACCATACAGCCATACTAAAAAAAACAGCAAGACACGCAACTACGTGAAAGTTAACATCAACATCCACCACAGCAGGTTCCCCACATTCCTCACTGTGATGGAAGGCGATAAGGTCTAATCTTCTTCCCTCATTTTTCTCCCGCGGTCGGGGCAGTCGAACCGTCCGTTGGGGCGATCGAAGCTCCCACGTTGGGGCGATCGGAGCTCCTGCCACTTGGAGCTCCTGAAATCGGTCTCGAACCAGAGACCTCGAGCTCCAGGATGTCAAAGTCCGCAGGCTCCCACGGTAGGAGCTCCTGAAGTCGGTCACCAGCAGAGGCTGCCAACTCCACGATGTTAGGTCGCAGTGCGGACGGAGATCGATACAGAAAAAAATTGCATCTCTGTGGAGGTAAGGGATCGAAAATAAAGTTTCTCCCCTCCCCCCACATAAAACCAGCACAAGAACACTAAAACATTCATTTAACACATACTATAAAACAACAGAGAAGGAAGGGACAGACAGTCTGTTGGCGAGGCAGCCATTGCTGGCACCACCCGTTTGGCCCATAAACCTGACCCCTCCATGTACCTGTTTAACTGGTTCTTAGGGACTTCATGGCCACAGAAGACTGTGAAGGTCATCAATGGATAATTTTAAGGCAACGATAGATAGATTCTTGATTGGTATGAATGTCAGAGGTTATGGGAGAAGGCAGGAGAATGGGGTTAAGAGAAAAAGATAGGTCTGCCGTGATTAAATGGCAGTGGACGATGGGCCGAATGGCGTAATTTGCTCCTATCAGATAAAAAAACATGTCTCAACTAACTCCTCCGGCAGCTCGTTCCATACACCCATCACCCTTTGTATAAAAAAAAGTTGCCCCTCAGGTTCCTATTAAATCTTTCCCTACTCATCTTAAACCTATGTTCACTGATTCTTGATTCTCCTCGCCTGGGTAAAATACTCTGTGCTTTTCCCCGTACTATTTGCTTGCATTTGCCCCGTATTCCTATTAGTCTTTCCAATCCATGTACCTGTTTAATTGTTTCTTAAACCGTTACAAAATGGAAAATCTTCTTCATAAACTTTAACTCAAATCTAACCTCAATTCAGTCTTCACCTTCAAAGTAAGGCGGGTGCTCCGGTTTCCTCACACACTTCAAAGATGTACTAGTTTGGAGGCTAATTGGTTTTGGTAAAAGTGTAAAGTGTCCCTAGTGTGTTTAGGATAGTGTTAGTGTGCGGGGATCGCTGGTCGGCGTGGACTTGGTGGGCTGAAGGGACTGTTTCTGTGCTGTATCTCGATTCTGGGTTTCCTTTCCTCTTGGATATGAGGATTGAGGCCTCTCAGCATCCAGAATCGTGGCCTCATCCACAGGGACTTTGTACACTGTCAAGGGCGGCAGAGAGGCTACAATGGCCCAGTTATTTCCAATATTGGATTTCTTTAAAGCACGCCATTGACAAAGCTTCTGCAGTTACATTGAAATGAAGGCCAGAGAATTTTAATGAGCAGGCTTGTGGGGTTGATTAAGCAAAGACTAAAGACTGTGAAACACATTGTCCATCTCAGCAAAAGAGAAATACCTTGTGCGATGTGTTAGATGCTGGAATAGTATTCAAAATGGGTGCTGTTAGTACCAGTAATGGTCAAAATGTTAGTTCAGTTATTAAAATAGAGAGCAGCAGGTGGATTAACCAAGGTGTCGTTTCTAACGTCAATTTAAAATGGAACTTTCTCCCTGCGTTTTATGGTTCTCAACTCTCAAATATTGCCCAAATGTGGCTTGTGCTAAAAACTCCAAGTGGTGGAGAAACTCTGCGGGTCAGGCAGCATCTGTGGAAGGAAAGCTCGGGGTGTTAAGTATGACAAAGGGTCTCAATAGGCCTATAGAAAGTGTGCAGAGTAGATTTACAAGGATACTGCCAGGACTCGAGGGCCTGAGCTATAGGGAGAGTTTGAGTAGGCTGGGATTTTAATCCTTGGAGCACAGGAGGATGAGGTGTAATCTTATAGAGGTGTACAAAATCATGAGAGGAATGCTTTTACTTTAGGGGAATTGGGAACCCAGAAGACACAGATTACAGGGTAACAGGACAAACACAGGCTGGTGGGGCTAGTGTACAAGGGGCATGTTGGTCAGTGTGGGTAGGTTGGGCTGAATGGCCTGTTTCCATGCTGTATCGCTCTATGACATGAGACGTTGTCTATCCATTTCTTCCACAGATGCTGCCTGAGCCACTGAGCCTCCAGCACTTTGTGCTTTGAGCATCATGGGTTTATGTGGTTGCCCACACATTCGGATCTCTGAATAGTCCGAGAGCAGACTACCAAGAGTTTTACTGTAGCAAGAAAGCGGCCCAGAGAATGGCAATGGCCCGCTTGAGATTAGTTTGATGCAGCGAGCATGAAATATTTAACTGCGACCCCAGTTAGATCATTAAACCAGCTGTAGCTTCCCCAGCCGCTGCTGCTGTGATCAGCTAACTCTACAAGTGAGGGAGTACCATGCATAAGAGCACACGTTACAGCCCAGCTGTGTGCAGCTATTGAATTAAAAGATGGATTAGTCTGATCAACAAATTACCAGTTGTGGGCTCACAATTGGCCCGGTACTGGGGGAATTGGGGGAATTGATTGGGGATGTGCATCTATAAATTGCTCTTCAGATTAACTCCATCATTGAATCCTAATTCAGTGTGTTTAGGATGTAATCTCAACTATGTGGAGCTAATTCACATTCACAAATATTGATTTCCCTGCCAAAGCTGAATGAATGTGTGGACATTTCATCGTTGCGGTTGCTGTTGCTGTTATGAGTTCAGTGAAAGTGAAGGCGTATATCAGGCTGCTGGCAGTAAGTGTGGTCAGCGGACCATGTTCCCATTGAGGTGTTGAACTGCACCACGATCATGCACAGTAACACGGTGTAAATTATATGTCCACACCCGGTCCTGGGTGAACCATTCACACCATGTTACTGACAGTGTGCACTGGAGGCTGTCATCTTTGATAAATATGCTTTATTTTACTTTCAACGTGCAGATATATCCTCACCAATAAGGCAGCTGAGACATACTTCCACAACGCAGGGTGTAATGGTGTACTTGTGCTGCAGAGGAACAGGCCCTTCGGCCCGCAATGTCCATGCCGTACATGGTGCCCTCTGCCTGCACCTGATCCATACCCCTCCACTTCCTGCATATCATGTGCTTATTTAAAAGCCCCTCAATGCCACACTCCTATCTGCCTCCACCACCCCTGGCAGCATGTTCTTGGCACCCACCACTCTCCGTGGAAATAAAGCGTTGCCCACCTGACCTCCAAGCGATGTCCTCTGTTCTTTGACATTTCTAACCTCGGGGAGGGGGTGGAAAGATTCCGACTGTCTACCCAGTCTATGCCTCTCATCATTTTATATCCTTATATTAATATTAATACTTATGCTTATACATCTCCCTTCAACCTCTGACGTTCGTTCCAGTGAAAACAATGCTAGTCTGTCCTTCCTCTCCCTGTAGCTAACACCATCTAAACTGGGCATCATTCTGCTAAACCTCCAGAAATATATTTATTGTTTGCTTCTCACAAATAGTTCTGAATATATTCAGATACTAAAGGTACCAGGTCCATATCCGACTATTCCTTGCATTAGAGCATTTAACTAGAGTAGGGGAACTGGAGGGCGTGAGTTTGGGGGGGGGGGTGAGGGGGGGGGAGATTTAATAGGACACGAGAGGCAACTTTTTCACTCGGAAGGGGGTGGGCATATGGAATAAGCTGGCAGTTGAGGTAGACAATAGGTGCAGGAGTAGGCCATTCGGCCCTTTGAGCCATTCAATATGGTCATGGCTGATCATCCCCAATCAGTACCCCGTTCCTGCCTTCTCCCCATATCCCGTGACTGCTAGTTTTAAGAGCCCAATCTAGCTCTCTGTTGAAAGTATCCAGAGAACCGGCCTCCACCGCCCTCTGAGGCAGAGAATTCCACAGACTCACCACTCTCTGTGAGAAAAGCTCACAGGTAATATAACAATATTTAAATGGCACCTGGAAAGGTTTAGAGGGATTTTGTTCAAACATGCAGAAGGGGGATTAATGTTGATGGGGCATCTTGGTCAGCATGGACGAGTTGGGCTGAAGGGCCTGTTTCCATGTTGAATGACTCTAGAACTCAAATGGATTTGGATATTAAATTAATTAATGATTGTAGTCATCTTTGGTCAAATGTCTAGAAGAGTTTTTTTGTAAAAAATTGCGTACTTAGACAAGTTTGGAGAAAAATCTTTCTATGAGTCACATTGCTATAATTGACGTTCTTGCTGACAAACAACTGAAGCCATCACCTCCACCGTATCCTGACTATGTGATCTGACCGCCTCCTCTCCACCACTGCAGACTGGGATCAACTGGTAGTGACCCAGTGTGGGAAGGAACTGCTGATGCTGGTTTAAACAGGCAACATCTCTGGAGAGAAGAAATGGGTGACATTTCAAGTCGAGACCCTTCTTCAGACTAGTTAGGGATAAGGGAAGTGACAGACAATGATTTTTCCCTTCTCCATAACTAGTCTGAAGAAGGGTCTCGACCTTTCCTTCTCGTCACCCATTCCTTCTCTCTAGAGATGCTGCCTGTCCCGCTGAGTTACTCCAGCTTTTCGTGTCCAGTCCAAGTGTGTATTTGCATTGAGAAGGGACGGTTTCTGTAGTTAACCCCAGTACGAAATTCCAAAGTACCACCCCTGAATTGCACAAGTGGTACTTGGTATCTTTGCCTCCGTCCAGATACATACACTGCACTTGACCAATGCGCCAATCTACAAAGGAATATTTCCACATTCCAGAAATAACAATCTGAATGACATGGAAAGTGTTTGTGGAATGTTCACTACTCATTATCTACGATTACTGGAACGTCCAAAATAGAGGAGGAGGAATGTTTTGGCAAGGATTTATTATTTACTGTTGATTAGCGAATCCAAACTGGGAGGCTTATTTTTCCAGATAGCCAGTTTCTAGTTTAAAGATGCAGCGTGGAAACAGGCTCTTCAGCTCACTGAGTCCATGCCAACTATCCATCACCCGTGCACACTAGTTCCATATTATCCAACTTTCTCCATCCACTCCCTACACACTAGGAGTAATTTACAGAGGGCTGATTAGCCGACAAACCTGCACGTCTCTGGGATGTGGGAGAAAGCCAGAGCACCCAGCAGAAACCCACACGGTCACAGCGAGAACGTGCAAACTCCACACACAGACAGTATCCAAGGTCAGGATCGAACCTGGGTCTTGTGAGGCAGCAGCTCCACCCGCTGCACCGCAGTGCTGCAGTGAATCTTAAATGAATACATCCCTGGAAGTATTCCTTGGATAAACTCAGGAGTGGAACTTGAACTTTGCTCCACTGTTTTAAATAAGGGGAAGCCAACACCTAGAACCCACCAGGAAAATGGTATTAATTGTCTGTTGCAAATAAAATTCTATATTTCTCCATTGCAGTAGCTAGCAATTGTTTTATTTTGCATGCAAGATGGAATTGCAAATGTCAAGTTCATGAACTTGCCAAAAAATAGTTTTTTTCCATAAATTAAACATTTTCAGCATGTTGCTGCATTGATTTAGGACCATGGACCCGTGTAATTTAACCATACGATGGTGATGCACCATTGATAAATGTCACAAGGTGGTCTTACTTTGCCCACAGTCGGAGCCTGGGGTGTAAATACAAACCAGGTGAAGGATCCTTAATTATTGTACACAAAAATGCTGGAGAAACTCAGCGGGTGAGGCAGCATCTATGGAGCGAAGGAAATAGGCAACGTTTTGGGTCGAGACCCTTCTTCAGATATGGGCCATATGCAGGCAGGTCGGATTAGTGTAGATGGGACATGTTTGTTGCTGTGGGCAAGTTGGGCCTGTTTCTACATTGTATGACTATGACTAATCCAGAATCTAGAGTGAATTGGCGAGGAAAATAACATTTTCATACTATCTGATGCAAACAAATTTGATACTACTTCACTTCTAAAATTTGAAACAACTGTATATAAAGTGCTCCATGTAAAATTAAGCTATTGCTCACTGAAATCTGTAAATCTGCACAGTAAAATGGACAAGCAGTGATAACATGTAACTGCCTGCACTAATATAAAAATCAAAACTTTCCTCGCTATTCATCAGAAATAATTGATATCAAACTACATTTTGAACGGCTACTCCAGCCGGCTGAGAATCCTTCAATGTGAACAAATCTAGCTACCACAAGGAAAGCTGATTGCATTCAACATCAAATGTTCAACGTGGTCAATCAGAAATCAGTACTGCAGTTAAAAGGGGGGCAAATTAAAATGTCATTAATACAACACGTCTCAGAACAGACGTGTAGTCCACACTGATTTTCAAAATGCTCTGATGTTCAGCATTCATGGCTTCTAATGCAAGTTGTTCTTCTAGCCCAAATCTAACTAGGAGCAGGGAATGTGGAGAGAGAGATCACGTGCAGGCAAAGCGGATTAACTTGGCATCATATTCAGCCAGGACATTGTGGGCCGAAGGGCCTGTTCCTGTGCTATTCTATGTTCTATGAGGATGACAAATCCAAATGTTGCTGAATTTTATTCATCAACAGATATCAGACCGCTGGCAATGCAATGGTACAATAATTAAGGTCCCTGGTAGTAAATTTTGACGCCTGCGTCAAATATGTACTATCAATGTTCCAATCTGAATTTTTCTTAAATGTTGCAGTTGTATCTCCTTACCTACCTCCGGTGGCAGCTCATTCCAGACACCAACCACCCTTTGTGTAAAAGCTACCCCTCAGACTTCTATTAAATCTCCCCCCCCCCCCCCCCCTCACTTCAAACCTATGTTCTCTGAGCAAGAGCCTCTGTGCCTCTGCCCGATTTATTCCTCTCATCATTTTCAACACCTCTGTAAGATCATCCCTCATCCTCCTGCACTCCTAGGATAGTCCTAGCCTGCTCCACCTCTCCCTATAGTTCAGGCCCTTGAGTCCTGGCACTATCCTTGTAAATCTTCTCCGCACCCTTTCCAGCTTGACAACATGTTTCCTGTAACGGCTGACGGCAGACCCGATAGAAGTAGACGGCACAGTGGCGCAGCAGGTGGAGACCCGGGTTCGATCCCGACTACAGGTGCTGTCCGTAAGGCGTTTGCACGTTCTTCCTGTGACTGCGTGGGTTTTCTCCGGGTGCTCCAGTATCTTCCCACGTCCCAAAGAGGTGCGGGTTTGTGGGTTAGTTGGCCTTCTGTAAATCTGGAAGTGGATGAGAAAGTGGGATAACATAGAACTAGTGTGAATGGGTGATCGGTAGTCATCGTGGACTTGTAGGGCCAGAGGGCCTGTTTCCATGCTGTATCTCTAGACTGGTGGAAAGGAGGCTGGAGATAAGGGGAGATTATAATGAGAGGTCACGACACGAAGTGCTGGATGTAACAGCGGGTCAGGCAACATCTCTGGAGAACATGGACAGGTGATGTTTATGGTTGTGACCCTTCCTCAGACTGCTGTGTCTTTTTTTGTAAACCAGCATTTGCAGTTTCTTGTTCCCCCCCTTATGAAGGAATGTGTTGTATCTCCTGTGTGTACATGTGTTTGTACGTTCTCCCTGTGACCGTTTGGGTTTCTCCGAATGCTGCAGTTTCCTCCCACACTCCAAAGATGTACAGGTTTGTAGGTTAATTGACTTCTCTAAAATTGTAAATTGTCCCTATTGTGTAGGATAGTGCCAGAGCAAGGGATGATCGCTGGTCAGCACGGACCCTTGGTGGGCCGAAGGGTCTATTTCTGCGCTGTATCTCGTCTAAAGGAACTGCAGATGCTGGTTTATTAACACAACAAACCCGCACGTCTTTGGAATGTGGAAGGAAACTGAAGCACGCGGAGAAAACTCACGTTGTCACACGGAGAACGTGCAAACTCCACACAGACAGCACCTGAGGTCAGGATTGAACATGGGTGTGTGGCACTGTGAGGCAGCACCTCTACCTGCACTCTGCTTGTCGCTGTGGTTTAGACCAGGACCCCTCTGTGGGTGAATGGTCCCTGCACCCACAGAAGTGTTCTCTCTGCTTCAGCGACTCTGGCACCGGGCTCGCCAGCTGCTGCTGCCGCTGCTGCTGAGTCTTGGCAGGTACCTGTGATGTTATAATCGCTCGGGACTCTCATGGTTAATTATGTTCAATTTAAATTCACTTGTAAATTGTAAATGAAAGATTTCCTTGCATTTCTCCGGGCAGCTGATTCTCCACATTCAGTGTAATTGGACTATTCTTGAACAGACACGAGCTTTGATGTATTATTACCACATTTGTTGTGCATCCTGTCCAAACTGATCAGATAATACCACACATAAATACAAGCAAGTCAAACTCCAGTAGAATAGGTAGAGCAAAAGGGAAGATACAGAGTGCAGAATATAGTTCTCAGCATTGTAGCGCATCAGTTCCAGACAAAGTCCAATGTCCGCAATGGGTTAGAGGTGAATCGGACAGTACCCTAGCTTATGGAAGGACCGTTCAGAAGCCTGATAGGGGGAAGAAGGAATGACTGGGGTGGGACACGTCTTTGATTGCGTTGACAGCTTTCGTGAGGAAGCATGAAGTGTAGATGGAGTTGATGGTGGGGAGTCTGGTCTGTGTGATGGACTGGGCAACATCCACAACTCTCTGTAATCCTTCCCTTGTCTGGGAATGGGGACTCTGCAGTTTGGGCTGTCAATCGTGTTGAGGTAGTCCTCTGTTGTGTTTCCCCAACACCAACCTCCCCAACAGGGTGTCACGGTGGCAAAGAAGCATCGCTTACAGCGCCGGAGACCTGGCTTCCATCCCGACTACGGGTGCGGTCTGTACGGAGTTTGTACGTTCTCCCCGTGACCTGTGTGGGTTTCTTCCAAGATCTTCGGTTTCCTCCCACACTCCAAAGACGTACAGGTTTGTGGGTAAATTGGCTTGGTAAAAGTGTAATTTGTCCCTAGTGTGTGTGTGTAGGATAGTGTTAGTGTGCGGGGATCGCTGGTCGGTGCGGACACGGTGGGCTGAAGAGCCTGTTTCCGTGCTGCATCTCTAAACTAAACCAAACTCTGCCCCGTCAGAGTAATTGTGTTGTGAAACACCAACTTGTCAAAGAAGTCAGAGTTCAAAGGGAAGCATGGAGGGTCACGGACATTGTTGCCTTTGATCGGTGGATTTTGAAGTAGTCATTTCTTTAATTGGTGGAGCAGAATGACCTTCAGAGAAGGAGAATGGGAAACATAAAGCAAGTGTGTCCAAGTGGGCTGGTGGGCCAAAGTGTAGATGGCACAGAAGGCTACACTCCCAATGAACACACAACTCCATCGGTGAATACAAATATACAGGTTCACCTGATTAAAGGTGCTGCTCCCCCCCCCCCCCCCCCCCCTTAAATCCAGAAACCCCCCCACCAGAAGTCCCCCCGAAAATGTGGTGCCTCGGCCGGGTGAGGCGGCTGATCTTAGTTTAGTTTATTTAGTTTATTGTTTATTGTCACATCTACCGATGTACCATGAACAGCTTTTGTTGCGTGCTATCCAGTCAGTAGACAGATAAAACATGATTACAATCGACTCATTTACAGTGCATAGATGATACTTGATAAGGGAATGATGTTTAGTGCAAGGTAAAGCCAGCAAAGTCCGATCAAGGAGAGTCCGAGGGTCACCAATGAGGTAGATAGTAGTTCCTCACCGCTCTCTAGTTGTGCTAGGATGATTCAGTTGCCTGATAACAGCTGGGAAGAAACTGTCCCTGAATCTGGAGGTGTGCGTTCTGACACTTCTATGCCTTTTGCCCGAGGGGAGAAGAGGGAGTGGCCAGGGTGTGACTAGTCCTTGATTATGCTGCTGGCCTTGCTGAGGTAGCGTGAGGTATAAATGTAGTCAATGGAAGGGAGTGTGATGGTCTGGGCTGTGTCCACAATTCTCTGCAAACCAAGCTGTGATGCATCCTGATAAAATGCTTTCCATGGTGCATCTGTAGAAGTTGGTGAGAGTTGTAGGCGACATGCCGAACCTCCTAAGCCTTCAAAGGAAGTAGAGGAAGTTGAGTTTATTAGTTTAGTTTATTGTCACGTGTACTGAAATACAGTGAACCGCTTTTGTTGTGTGCTATTCAGTCGGCAGAAAGGCAATACATGATTACAATCGAGCAATTTACAGTTTTTAGTTTTAGATACAGTATGGAAACGGGCCCTTCGGCCCACCGAGTCTGCACCGACCAGCGCTCCCCGCACATTAACATACACCTACTAGGGACAATTTACACATTCACCAAGCCAATTAAACTCCAAACCTGTACGTCTTTGGAGTGTGGGAGGAAACTGAAGATCTCGGAGAAAACCCACGTGGTCACGGGGAAAACGTACAAACTCCGTACAGTACAGGCAGCACCCGTAGTCAGGATCGAACCCAGGTCTCCGGCAATGCATTGGCTGTAGGGCAGCGACTCTACCGCTGTGCCATCTTGCAGAGATACATGATAAGGGAATAGTGCAAGGTAAAGCTCATCAAGGATAGTTTGAGGTCTCTACCTCAGTGGGACTTCCACGGCCGATCGGTGGGTCGAATTTGCCCCCTACGGCCTGGACTCTGGAACTCCAGCCCAGTCAGAGTCAGCAAATCCACTCCCAGAGCCGACTTTGAGCTGGTATCTCAGACCCTAGGCTGTGACCTCTGGTCCGGCAAAACAATTCATCTGGAAAGGCTCTGGAGCCAAGGGTGTGGGAAGATCAGTGTTGGATCTGTACTCTGCTGAAAGGCAGATGGTCAGATCCATTTTGTTATTTGCAGCAACATCTTTTTAAAACATGGTTACTTCAGTAGGGACACAAGGAACTGCAGATGCTGGAATCCTAAGCAAAACACAAAGTGCTGGAGAAACTCAGCAGGTCAGGCAGCATCTGTGAAGAGAAATGGCCAGACAACATTTTGGACTGAAGAAGAATCCCAGCCGCAAAACGTCGCCTGTGTTTGTTGTGTTAGTCATTGAGTCACAGAGCTGGGAAACGGGCTCTTCGGCTTAAATCATCGAGGCTGACCAAGTTGCCCCATCTTTACTAGTCCAACCTGCCCATGTTTGGCCCATATCCCTCTAAACCTTTCCTATCCATGCGCCTGTCCAAATGTATTTTTAAAAAAAACCTGAAGAAGGCTCTCGTCTCGAAACATCTCCTGTCCATGTTTTCCAGACATGCTGCCTGGCCCGCTGAGTTACTCCAACACCTAGTGCCCTGTTAAGTTTAAATTAGACTGTATCTCTGAACTAAACTAAATGAGTATTTTAGTTTACTGCCCCAGGGTTAGTGGTGTGGGTCCTAAATCTTGATTTTGCCATTCATGGGTGCAAGTTGAAAGCTTTTCTCTGGGGATTGCACTGTGAAGCTCCATCACATGGTCTGCCTGGGAACTGCAAGCGTCTTCTGCCTTCAGGTGATGCAATAGAGAGTTGTGGACTTGGAAATTGATTTATGGCGACATCCAGCATGGAAACAGGCCCTTCGGCTCAACTTGTCCAAGCTGACCAAGCTGCTCAATCTAACCTAGTCACACCTGCCGCCATTTGGTCCAATCCCTCTGAAGGAGATGAAGAGGAATTTATTTAATCAGAGGGTGGTGAATCTGTGGAATTCATTGTGAAGCCCATTTGGCCCATGTCCTTCTAAACCTTTCCTATCCATGCACCTGTCCAAATGTCTTTTAAAAATCTGAAGAAGGGTTTTAAACCCATGTCGGGGGTTATGGGGAGGCGGCAACAGAATGGGGTTGAGAGAGAAAGATAGAACAGCCATAATTGAATGGCAGAGTAGGCTTGATAAGGCCCTAGGCCTAATTCTGCTCTGATGGCATGAACTTTTGTAGCCATAATTCCTTCCATTACCTACTCTAGCAATAGTCCCTAGTGTGTAGGATAGTGCTAGCATGCGGGGTGATCACTGGGCGGCACGGTCTCGGTGGGCTGAAGAGCCCATTTTTGCAATGTATCTCTAAAGCCTGGATTTGAAGATAGTTTCTCACTTGTTGGAGGATGATCAGTACCTGCCATTGGAGCCACAAATGCAACAAGCTCATCTTCAGCCCGTGCCTTAAAGCTGCCAACATCTTCATGTGTACGTAGACATTTTGAATCTCTGAGGAGCTTCAAACGGAACTTCATCAGGAGCATGTCCACCTCTAATCATGTGATGCAGGAACATCGAGCAAGACTCCCGAACCCTCCCCTTGTCGCCACTACGGGCGGCCCGATGTCAGGCCCGCTTGCCGGGGTGATGGAAGTCTGACATCGGGACTGGGGGACCTCCTCAGTGGCTTGGACATCCGAAACGACCATCTCCTACCGGAGTCCGTGGCTCCCAAAGTCCACAGGCTGTGCTGGGCGGAGATTCCATGCTGGCGGCACTCGGCAAAGGGCCCCAGGACTCCCTGGCAGGAAAGACCGCTCCACTCCAGGCGGTAGGCCGCGAGGAGGGGGGGCGAGAATGCGACTCGGAGAATAGTCGCGTCCTTGCCAGGATGTGACTGGGAAACAGTTTCCCCCTTACCTTACCCCCCTCCCCCACATAGAAAAGCTAAAGAAATCGCCAAAAACAAACTTTTAAAACTGACTAAAAATTTTAAAAAAGACAGAAAAACAGGCAGACTGTAGGCAGAGGCTGCCATCGATGCGGCGCCCCTAGTGGCCTTTTATGCCGGGGTTTAGACTATTCCTTCAGTTCTAGGGTTCCAGATTATTCCTTCTTCAGACCAAATTTCAGATTTACTGTATATTTGTGGGTTGTTGTTGCAAAAGAACTTGGCTCTGCTGTGTAATTGTGACAACAAAGAACCGTGTAGCATTGATGGAAGTAAGAATCTCATAGTTGCGTTTTGGCACGTATGACCATCCATGCATATTGTTCTATGGACTATTCTGTATTACTCGCCGTGATTACCATCAATGGGAGCTCGCCTGTGCCATGACTTTCTCTACAGTTCCTAGATATCACTCTGGTTTTCTAGGCAGTCGCTCTCTCCGCTCCTTTGGAATTCTGTTCTCAATGTGCCTGGGGCTGTCAAGGTCTAGAATTGTGCAGTGCTTGTTCGACCCAACCTAATTGTTGGTCAGACATCAGTGAATAAGTAGACTGACAACACTGTCAACAGATCGAATACGTCCTTTTAACTTTTGGATACGACACAACCAGGACAGATTTGTGTTGTAACCGTAATGAAACACTCTGCAGTTACATCGTGTCTCCAATTTGCCTTGACAGATGCCTGATTCCAGGATGTATTAAATCAGCATGCAGAGCAGCGTAGACCACAAGCAATTGCAGAGAGTTGTAGATATTTACCAGTCCATCACACAGACTCACCGCCATCGACTCCATCTACACATCACAAAATCAAAGACTTGTCCTACCCTGGTAATTCCTCTTTCTCCCCACTCCTGTCCAGCAGAAGGTACAGAAGCTTGAAAGTGCGCACCACCAGACTCAGGAACAGCTTCTTCCCCTCTGTTATCAGGCTTCTGAATGGTCATAGAGTGATAGTGTGGAAACGGGCCCTATAGCCCAACTTGCCCACACCGGCCAACAGTGTCCCAACTACCCTAGTCCCACTTGCTTGTGCTTAGTCCATAACTCTCCAAACCTGTCCTATCCATGTACCTGCCCTTATGGTCCTTCCATAAGCTGGGGTACTGTCTAATTCACCTCTACCCCATTGTGGACATTGGACTTTGTCTCTGGAACTGATGTGCTACGATGTGTGAGAAGGAACTGCAGATGCTGGTTTAAACTGAAGACGGATATAAAAAGCTAGAGTAACTCTGCCGGCCAGGCAGCATCTCTGGAGGGAAGGAACAGGTGACGTTTTGGGTCGAGACCAATCTGACGAAGGGTCTCAACCCAAAACGGTACCTGTTCCTCCTCTCTAGAGATGCTGACTGTCCCACTGAATTACTCCAGCATTTTGTGTCTGATGCGCTACAATGCTGAGAACTATATTCTGAGCACTGTACCTTCCCCTCTGATGTTGAGCTTGAGTTGGACTTGGTTGTATTGTGTACAGTATTACCTGATCTGTTCGGACACCATACAAAATCAAGCTTTCCACTGTACCTCAGTCCGTGTGACAACAATAAACCTAAACCTACAAGTGGTGGTGCGTGCAGCCCTTGACAAACTCAATGATAGAGTGAAATAAAGATATTTCTTTGGAGTAACTCAGCGGGTCAGACAGTTGATATTTCAGGTTGTCGGTCTGATTGGAAGAGTGAGTGGGGTGGGGTGAAGCTGGAGGAGAGGAGGACCAGGAAAAAGCTGGCAAGTAATAGGGGGTTTTGATAGGCAGATGGTTGGATAAAGGACAGAGATGAAAAGCCAAAAGGTGTGAGAGAAAAGGATTGAAGATTTATAAATTGTGAAGCTGGGTGAAGGGATGTAGGTGGAAGCAGAGGGAGAGGGGAGGTCAGTGTGAGTCTAGGCGGGGCACATGGGAGAGGTGGGGTTGGAGGTGCGGGGGAAGGGTCAAAGGAAGGGCGTTTTGGTTTGTTACCTAAAATTGGAGAATTCACTGTTGGGGTGTAAGCTTCCCAAGTGGAATATGAGGTGCTGTTTGCATGTGGCCTCGCTCTGGCAATGGAGGAGGCCCTGGACAGAAAGGTCAGTACGGGTCGACACAAAATGCTGGTGTAACTCCATCTCTGGATTGAAGGAATGGGTGACGTTTCAGACTGAAAGTCAGGGGAGAGGCAGAGACAGATATATGGTAGGGGAGGGTGTGAAAACAAGACATCAAAAGAGATGAAGTTCAAGGAAAATGTAGACTAGATAATTGTTAGCGAGGAGAAGGCGACAACAAAGCAGAGATAAAATAGGAAGTTTATAGGAAGAACTAGGAAGGGAAAAAGTGTGGTAATGGGCACTAAATGGTTGGCAGCCGGGAGATCCAGCAGGCCATGGCGGACAAGGTGAAATGATCTCCGAGTTTATATCCTGTCTGCGGATGTCAGATTGGAAGCTGGGATGACGGAAGAAGGGTCTCTACCTGGAACATCGTCTGTCCATTCCCTCCCCAGATGCTGCCTGACCCACTGAGTTTGTTACGCTCAAACGATGTTCTATCCCATTAAAAGACAAAAGCAAATGTGCCTGCGTTAACATGGGGTTACTGTCGGAAGACTCACCATTTCATGACATTTGTGAAAGACGCCTTTTAGAAGTAAAGGTATCTGATTCACTGATTCACTCTGTGCGCTGTTGCTTTTGTGTCAAACACAGTTCAAAAAACTATTAGTCTATTGAATATCATAGTCATAGTGATACAGCGTGGAAACATGCCCTTCATCCCAACTTGCCCCTGCCAACCAACATGTCCCATCTATACTTGTCCCACTTGCCTGCATTTGGCCCATATCCCTCTAAACCTCTCCTATCCATGTACTTTTCTAAATGTTTCTTAAACATTGCAATAGTACCCGTCTCAACTAGCTCCTCTGGTTGCTCGTTCCATACACCCACCACCCTTTGGGTAAAAAAAAATGTTTCCCCTCTGGTTCCTATTAAATCTTTCTCCCCTCACCTTAAACCTATGTTGTTTGATTCTTGATTCCCCTACTCTGTGGGATAAAATACTATGTTTACCCGATCTATCCCTCTCATGATCTTGTACACCTAACTAAGATCACCCCTCATCCTCCTGCGCTCCAAGGAATAAAGTCTAACTTCAAAGTTGTGACACTGTTCATTTGCTTCAAATGCTGTCCTTGCAGCAGATTGTGCTGCTCTCCGTGCTTTGAAGAGAGAGACAAATAGACGGCGTGCTTCTTGAATGAGCTGCTCCCATGGCTAACGCGCAAGAATGTACACCCGCAGCCTCCATATTCATTAGCTGCTGTGATGGGTCTGTCGTGTGTGCAGTGCTACAGAGCGGGGGCTGGAAGGGAGCCAGGCATGGCTCCTCTGACGCGGTGAGTTAGTGTCTTCTGCTTTCTGTAGCTGAGTTGTAGAGAATCCTCGAGGAGTACAGAATGTGGCAAAGAGCAGTGGGTTCTGCAGTGACATATTATGCAGCTGATGGGACCCTGTGATGCAGGCCAGCAAAACCTCTGTGGCTTTGAGTGGGACGGAGACACTCTGTGGTGATACGATGGGGCAATAAGACCTCTGGATCTGTTATCTTGAGCGGTGCGTTGTCCACAAAGGGCAAGATCTGTGTGTCTTTGCTTTCTGATTCTGCAGAAGATTTTCATTCCGAGCTGCCTGGCATTCGGCCAAACTTTCCCCGCAAGTGAAATTTGTAACTGTGGTGAGTACAGTACTGTGAAATTTGTTTGTAACTTGCACAAGATTTTAGGTTGTGGTATCTATTTAAAGTGGTGGATGAACGATGGTGTATGGTTTCCACATTTTGGGTAGACACAAAGTGCTGAAGTAACTCAGCATGTCGGGCATTTCTGGAGACAATGGATGGGTGATGAGGTCAGAAGACGTGTCCTGACCAAAAATGTTACCCATCCTTTTTCTCCAGTTGATTTAGAGTCTCACATCATGTAAACAGCCCCTTCGGCCCATCTTGTCCATGCCGACCAATCTAAGCTAGTCCTATGGATAGATGACGTTTCGGTTTGGGACCTTTCCTCAGAAATTTCACCTCTCCATTTTCTCCAGAGGGTCTCGACCCAAAACATCACCTATCCATGTTCCGCCTGAGATGCTGCTGCCAGACCCGGCAAGTTACTCCAGCACATTGTGTTTACCTTGGGTTATAAATTAACATTTGCCATTTAAAAAAACCCAACTACATTTGGGGTGTCTGTAGTCTCTGTTTACGCGGGTGGAAATTTTTACACAATAGTATCAGATGTTTGAATGGTCCTTCCATAAGTTATGATGTCGTCCCAGTCTTCCAACCTACCTCATTGCACACACTGCACTCTTTTCCCTAGAGCCCTATGCCACAATGCTGCAAATTATATTCCGCACACTGGTATTTTTTCCTTTGTACAACCTGTGTCCTTGTGTTTGCCTTGATAAGAATCATGTATAGTATCTTATTTGATCAGATAACTGGCAAACAAAAGCTTTTAATTGTATCTTATTACATGTCAATAATAAACCGATACTAATAATTTTCCAAAGGGAAATAATGCGGAGGATGTAGTTGAAGCAGGTGCAATAACGCCAACATAGAGTGATACAGTGTGGAAACAGGCCCAACTTGTCCACACTGGCCAACAATGTCCCAGCTACACTAGTCCCACTTACCTGTGCTTGGTCCATATCTCTCCAAACCTGTCCTATCCATGTACCTGTCTAACTGTTTCTTAAATGATTGGGATAGTCCCAGCCTCAACTGCCACCTCTGGCAGCTTGTTCCATACACCCACCACCCTTTGTGTGAAAAAGTTACCCCTCAGATTCCTATTAAATCTTTTCCCTTTCACCTTGAAGCTATGTCCTCTGGTCCTCGATTCCCCTACTCTGGGCAAGAGACTCTGTGCATCTACCCGATCTATTCCTCTCATGATTTTGTACACCTCTATAAGATCTCCCCTCATCCTCCTGCGCTCCATGGAATAGAGACCCAGCGTACTCAACCTCTCCGTATAGCTCACAAACTCTAGTCCTGGCAACATACTCGTAAATCTTTTCTGATCCCTTTCAAGCTTGACAATATCTTTCCTATAACATGGTGCCCAGAACTGAACACAATATTCTAAATGCGGTCTCACCCACGTCTTATACGACTGCAACATGACCTCCCAACTTCTGTACTCTGACTGATGAAGGCCAAAGTGCCAAAAGCCTTTTTGACCACCTTATCTACCTGCGACTCGACCTTCAAGGAACCATGCACCTGTACTCCTAGATCCCTCTGCTCTACAACACTACCCAGAGGCCTACCATTTACTGTGTAGGTCCTGCCCTTGTTCGATGTCCCAAAATGCAACACCTCACACTTCCCTGTATTACATTTCATCAACTATTCTTCCGCCCACCTGGCCAATCGATCCAGATCCTGCTGCAATCGTTCACAACCATCTTCACTATCTGCAAAACCACGAACTTTTATATCATCAGCAAACTTGCTAATCTTGCCCTGTATGTGTGGATAGGAAAGGTTTAGAGGGATATGGGTCAGGGTGGCTTAGATGGAGCACCGTGATTGGCATGAACTAATTGGGCGGAAGGGCCTGTTTCAATGCTGTACAACTCTCTGCCCAATTTGAGGTATTGTAAACGTGACCATGTGACATTATCGAGGCACCAGGCATCCTATTGAAGTTGGATAATCACTTGCTAATAAAGCAAATCCTGCTTAATCCAATTGATTATCATGCTTGAAGTGTCTAAAGAATATTGTTTGCTTTGATCAATGCCTTACAGGATTAAACAATGACACAAACTGTATCAGCAAAACATTTGCAAGATATCATGACCCCATTGTTGGGGAATTATCTTAATCTGCTGACCTTTGAATCATAGAATATAGAACAGTTCTGCCCACAATGTCTGTGCCAAGCATCCTCAAGACCATCCCTCAACTACAGAACCCATATCCCTGTATTCCTGAATATTCATGTGCCTATCCAAAGGTCTATGAAATGCCCATAAGTATTTGCCTCCACCTCCACCCCAGGCACTTGCAACCAACCTGTGTAAAAACCAAACCTGTCCTGCATGTCATCTGTAAACTTTTCCCCTCTCACCTTAAAGCTGTGCCCTCTAGTATTGAATGTTTCCACCCTGGGTTCTGACAGTCCACCCTCATTCTTGATTCATGCTCCTTGGAACCCTGTTATCCATCTCGCAAGTTCTTGTCATAGGGGAAGAATTAGGCCATTCAGCCCATTGAGTCTACTGCTGATCTATCTTTCCCTCTCAACCCCATTCTCCTGCCTTCTCCCAGTAATTAAGTCTAATGCCAACTCTCCCATACTGTTTCAGCAGAGTTTTGGCCCTAAATCTTCTCTCTGCTTGCTGTCATTTTCATTAGGCCACCTCTACCTTGGAGTGAGAAGCACTGAGATCAGAGGCAAAATGATTTCCAATGTAGGAACATGCTCAGCAAAAATGAAACGGCTTCTTCCCCTCCCTTATCAAGCTTCTGAACGGTCCTTCCGTATGTTCTTTTCTACAGAAGATAAGAGCAGGATCGAAAAGACAAGTTTCCGCTCGTTTACAAAATGTGTCTGTGAACATTTGTGGTGATGTTTTGTCCTTCAAGATGTTGTATAAAGTTCAGTTGAATGTGACTACATGCCCCCAAGAGTTAAGAGTGTTTTATTGTCATAAGTACAGACTATGGAACTATGACATTCTTACTTTCAGCAACATAACATAATATATAATAATTTAAAAAAATCAATAAGTAGTACAAAATGTGCAAAAAATGCATAGGTTAGCAGGCCTGTACGAAGCTTTTCAAAAAGGGGAGTGGCAGGACAGGATTACAAAAAAATTGTGTGAAATAATGTGCGTGCAGCGCACACCGCAAGCGCGAAGCCCCTCGCGGCCGGGGTCTTAGATGCTCTGGGGTTTTAGTTGCTCTCTGGTGCATTCTGAGCCTTATTTTGGAATATTTGTGCATCAAATGTCTGACCAATATTTCAGAAATAAATCAAGAATTGAAGTTGTCCTTGTTTTAATAATCAAGTTGTACTGTTGTAAAATGTTATGTACAACAGGAGCATGCAAAAACTGCAAATAAAATACTGTACGTTTTTGCAGTTGAGAAAACCTTTTTTTTAGAAAATGGTTCATGTGTTGATTTGTGCACAAGTAACCACGCCAGCAGCACCCCTGGGTGCACATGTAACCACGCCAGCAGCACCCCTGGGTGCACATGTAACCACGCCAGCAGCACCCCTGGGTGCACAAGTAACCACGCCAGCAGCACCCCTGGGTGCACATGTAACCACGCCAGCAGCACCCCTGGGTGCACAAGTAACCACGCCAGCAGCACCCCTGGGTGCACATGTAACCACGCCAGCAGCACCCCTGGGTGCACATGTAACCACGCCAGCAGCACCCCTGGGTGCACATGTAACCACGCCAGCAGCACCCCAGGGTGCACATGTAACCACGCCAGCAGCACCCCTGGGTGCACATCAGATGAGGCCAGGACGTATGCTGCCCTGCGGGTGATGACCGGTTAGGGTTAGGGTTGGGGTTAAGGACCACAGATGGGCTGTAAAATATTCTTCCTTCAATGCATAGATTTTAAACAATATAATTAAAATGAATACAATCAAGTCAATTGTGCAAATGAAAAGATGTGTCCAGTTTTATTTACAGATATATTGGTCCGCTTCCAGATCCAATCGCCACCTTCTCTAACTTTTCACAGGGATGGATCAGTGAAACTGAATTCCCCTCTCCCCTCCACCCCCCTCTTCCCTCCTCCTGCCCCATCCCTCCTTCTCCACTCCCCCCCCCAGCCTGTGATGGCTAGATCCCATCAAAGGCCTCATCTGATTTAGTAACATTGACTATGGGATAAATGCAGGGGCAGGTGTGTCCTGGGGGGCCGGGGGGGCAACACTCACCCCGAGTAGACGTGAGGCGATGCAGTGAAAATGGTGGTGATCTGACCCCGCCCGGTCCCACTGCGCACACGCAGAGACACGCCGTCGCTACTGTGTCACTGGCTTCCCCCAAACTGCGCAGACGCGAATGGTCGCAAATATTTTTCCCCCCAAATCAACCCGCGGGCCGGAACCAGAATTTTGCGAATTTCCGGTAGTCTCCTTCAAAGTGGAAACACTGATTACGTTCGAATTTTTAAAAAAGATTTCTCTGGATTTTTTTTACTCTGGGGGTGAAAAAAGGGGAAGGGGGGTGGGGGTGCAACCGCACCCATCGCAACCTCCCCCTTCAGACGGCCATGGGTTAGATTTGTTTATTGTAACATGTATAGAAGTGTAGTGAAAAGCTTTTGTTTCATGCTAACCAGTCACTGGAAAGACAATACACGATAAAGGGAATAATGTGAATAATATTTAGTGCACAATAAAGTCCAGCAACTCCTGATTAAAGATAGTCCATTGATCACCAGTGAGGTAGATAGTAGCTCTGGACTGTTCGCCAGTTGTTGGTCGGATGGTTCAGTTACCTGATAATATAGTGCAACCAAAGACAGTCATAGTTGAGCTAAATGTTGTGCAGTGATCAAGGGTCTGCTGGTCGTTGGGAAGCTATTCCTCAACTTGGAGGTCAAGGTTTTCAGGCTCCTGTACCTTCTTCCTGATGGGAGCAGCGAGATGAGAGCGTGGTCAGGGTGGTGTGGGTCTCTGATGATGCTGGCTGCCTTTTTGAGGTAGTGCCTCCTGCATATCCCTTCGATGGTGGGGAGATCAGTACCCGTGATGGAGTGTGGCGGCGAGATCAGTACCCGTGATGAACCAGCCGAATTTTCTATCTCATACTTGACAACGTCAGACATTTGCTTTCCATGTGTGTATAAAATGATGAGTGGAATAGACAGGGTGAATGCACACAGTGTTTTACCCAGAGTAGGGGATTCAAGAATCCGATGACATAGGTTTAAGTTAAGAGGGGAAAGATTAAATTGGACCGGAAGGGCAACGTTTTCACACACTGGGTGGAGGAGGTAGTTGAGGAAGGGACTGTAACAACATTTAAAAGCCATTTAGGTCTGTGGGTAGAGAAGTTTTAGGGGGACATGGACCAAATGCGGGCAGGTGCGACGAGCATTGATGGGACACCTTGGTGGGTGTGGGCAGGTTGTGTCGAAGGGCCTGTTTCCATGCTGCCTGACTCTATGATTCTAGCTGGGATCAGCATAGCGTCCAGACATGGCAGCTACTTTGTTTGATAACTAGTTAAAGTAACATTTACATCAGTGACCTTTCTCCTTCCTCCTTCCGAACAATGTAAACTTTTTAACGTGCACGAGAGAAAGTTGCACCGCCAATAAATCCAGCGTCTGCTTCATGCTCCGCCTGTCATAGATTAATTTTAGTTTCAGTTCTACAAGTAGCTGGGGATCTGGGATAGTTGGTGCGATGCGTCACAAGTGCATGTTTTTTGTGCGGAGATGTTATGTGGCTATTGTTAAAAGTTCCTTTTGGTTGAGCGAGTGGAGATGCCTGGGAGAGGCGTGTCAGATAGGCTGATACTATTTATGTCTGATGACCTAGAAGGGAGTGCACCTTGTGGGAGTAAAGATTGCTTCACCGACTTTCATGCGGGAATGTGTTTGGTGGTGTCACTGTGAAGTGGAGCGGGAAGAGGGTGGATGGTGTAACTCCAGCTCCCCGTGCCTGTGGATCGAACATCGCACTCCCGCTTCTCTCTGAGTTTGCAAGGTGGGTGCGTATGACTTTACAAAACATTGTCTTGTTGCCATGGTTTTATGAATCCAGTTCTTTCCTTTTGTGTCATGAAATGTCACTGTCGAGGTTGTTTAAATTCCAGTTGTGGGCTGTGCCGACAGCAACTGGCTCTGCTTGTTTTCACCGCGTTTGCTACAATGAAAGATGTGTGAGGCATGGTGTCCCCGAGGTCAGGATCGAACCCTGATCTCAGGAGTTGTGATCAGTGGGTCTACACACTGGCTCGGCACGCTGTAGCTCTGCCGACTGTGGTTCGACCCACCATACCTCAATCTGCTTTTACGTGAGAGTTCTAGATTTCTGATATCGCCCGCAGACTGAAGTGTGACCAAGCAAGTGCACCAGACCAACATCATTGTCGTTGGATGATCGTGAGTCTATAATTCTGTTACTGCAGTGAAATAAATCTGGGATCCAGACCATCAAATTGTCTACTTCTGTATCCAGAGCAGGTAAACGAGAAGTGGTTTTCAGAATGTGAGGGTGAGGTGGAGAACATTGAACATAGTGAGTCAGAAGGAACTGCGGATGCTGGTTTAAACCGAAGATAGACACAAAAGCTGGAGTAACTCAGCGGGACAGGCAGTATCTCTGGGTGAGGTTTCGTGTCGACTCTTCTTCAGACTGAAGGGGTCTGAACATCGACCAGGTCGGCACAGGAATAGGCCCTTCGGCCCACACTGTCCCTGCTGAACACTATGCCAGGTTAAACGCATCTTCTCCATCTGCACCTGATCCATTCCTTGCATGTCCATGTGGCTCTTAAAAAGCCTCTAAAACATCTCTATTGTATTTGCCTCCACCTCCAACCCCAGCAGTGATTTCCACACACTCACTGCCCACTGTGTGGAAAAACAACCTCCTCTACACATCTCCTTTAAATCTGAAAGGTGCCGACAGGAAACACTGCCTATGTGTGTTTTCTAGAAATGCTGCCTAACCTGCTCTGTTACTCACTGAGTCAGGCCCGCAACTGTGGAGAACATGGATAGATGACGTTTTGAGTGTGAACCCTTCTTCAGACTGTCTGAAGAAAGGTCTCAATCCAAAACATCACCGATCCATGTTCTCCACAGTTGCTGCCTGACCCAGTGAGTTACTCCAGCACTCTGGGTCTTTTTCTTTTGTGAGCCTGGTCCATGTGTCTCCGTGGGAATGAAATATTGTATTCAGAGTGTGATCGTGAGATGGAGGACTATAAGAGTGTATTCAAAATCCCGGCCATGAAGCACATAGACATTTCTGATAAATACGGCAGGAAGTTGTACAGTTAATGGTGAAGACATTTAGCAAAGTTTGGAGTTGTGTGAAACCACATTAAGGTGATTTTTCTCAAGCTTCTGTATACTGGAGAAAGTTAACATCAATGGCTTATCGAACACATGTTATTTTGAGATTAATAGCTAAATATGTCATGCAATGTGGGTGTTTGAGGTTGCCTATTTATATCACCCTTCAGTAAGAGCTGGTGTTGGCAATCTGTTACAACTAATGTATTATTGAGGCCGTGCTACATACCCAACCAGTGATGTGGATGGAATGCTCATTGTCTCCGTTACTGCACTCTGAAGAGTGTAAGTCACCCTCAGTGCGTTCCGCACCTCACTTAATCTCTGAAAACTCTTCTGCATACCTAACAAAATAAAAGTTGTGATTATTTTTAACTCGATACCTATTAGCTTTTTTAGAGGTAAAGCAAGGTAACAGGCCCTTCGGCCCACCAAGCCCACAGCGACCCATTCACACCAGTTCTGTGTTCGCCCCCTTTCTCATCCACTCCCTACACACTAGGGGTAATTATAGAGGGCCGATTAACCTACAAACCCGCACGTCTTTGGGGTGTGGGAGGAAACCGGAGCACCTAGAGGAAACCCACATGGTCACAGGGAGAACGTGCAAACACCATACAGACAGTACCCAAGGTCAGGATCGAGCTGGGGCCTCTGGCGCTGTGAGGCAGTGGCTCTTCCAACCGTGCCACAGTGCTGCCCCATGTGTTGAACCACTTTACGAATTTCTTCAAGTGGGGCGGCACGGTGGCGTAGCGGTGGAGTTGCCGTCTTGCAGCGCCAGATCCAGGGTTCAATCCGGACTGTGGGTGCTGTTCTCCCTGTGACCTGCGTGGGCCTTCTCCGAGATCTTCGGTTTCTTCCCACACTCCAAAGATGTACAGGTTTGTAGGTTAATTGGCCTGGTGTAAATGTAAAAAAAATGTCCCTAATTGTAGGGTGGTGTTAATGTGTGGGGATCGCAGGTCGGTGTGGACTCGATGGGCCAAAGGGCATGTTTCTGCTCTGTATCTCTAAACTAAATGAGTGATTAAATGTTTCATAAAGTAATGGCAACACAGTGGTAGAGCCGCTACCTCAGCGCCCGAGACCCGGGTTTGATCCCGACCACAGGTGCTGTCTGTGTGCTGTTTGCACGTTCTTCCTGTGAGCTGTTTGCACGTTCTTCCTCCTGGTGCTCCGCTTTCCTTTCACATCCCAATGTCGTGTGACAATTGGCCTTCTGTAAATAGTGCAGGGAGTGGACAAGAGCTTGGGATAACGTAGAACTAGTGTGAACGGGTGATTGATGCTTGCGTTGACTCGGTGGGCCGAAGGGCCTGTTTATCTGCTGTAAACAATCCGTTCAATCAATTTGGGCTGTTTTTTTGAGCTGATTATTACTACAATGACATCCAGTCATGGTTTGTGACTGGAATCTGACCTTGTGAAATAAGGGTAATGAAAATAATGACACTCAGTGGTGGGGAAGGTGCTGACTTGAGAGGGAATGCCCTTTGTCAGCCTGTGGGGTACAGTGTGACTGGGAGCCATGCGGAATGACTGAGTGCTAAAACATGTCAAGGAGGTGTTAAATGTTCATTTATTCCAATTAGGAAGCATTTATCATGTGTGGGAAAGTGTTAATGATGTAGAATACATTGAATGTCTTGCTGATAATCGATGTGGTTTGATGAATGTTTTTAAAAATATGGTAAAAACAGAATTTTAGTTTTGAGATACAGCGTAGAAACAGGCCCTTTGGTCCAGTTTGTTGTAAGGCAGCAGCTCTAACGCTATGCCAATGTGCCGTACTAATTTCATAGTTTGGAAGACTGCAGGAAAAAACAAATTGTAGATAGAACATACTGTAGATTAGTACAACACAGGAACAGGCCCTTCAGCCCACTTTCCCATCCACTCCCGACACACTAGTGGCAACGTACCTAAGCTGTTCACTGTACCTCAGTACACGTGACAATTAATAAAATAAATTAAAAGGTCGGTGGGTGCAGGACAAAATCAGGCTTTGTCTTACCCCAAAGATAGTTGGAGTAAGTCAGCGAGTCAGGCAGCATTTCTGGAGAAGACTGCAGGCTGAAGTTTAGGGTCAGAACCGTTCATCACCCACTCCTGTCACAGCGTTCTCCCCACTACTCCAATCTGTCTGACGAAGCGTCCCGATCTGAAACGTTGTGTGTCCATTCCCTCCACGGATGCTGCCTGACCTGCCAACTCTCTCCAGCACTTTGTGGTTTGAATCGACTGCAATCTTGTTTCCACATTTGTATTCTATGCGCCCGACAGCAGATCAGTGCTAACTTGAAGCAATTGCTTGCAGTGAATCCTCTCTCTGTCAGCAACCAGAGGTGACCCTCTCGCCTCATCTGTTCAGGGAAACATAAATTGGCACTTAGAGAATTCTAAAATCACTGCCCAGAAATTCGTGATATGGAATAAATTTCATGGAATTTATGTGGAAAATTAGCACCTTTTTTTAAAAAAACAAAAAAAAAACACTTGTTTCGTGACGCATTTGCAGTTTTCGAGCCATACAGCTTGGAAACAGGCACAACTTGCCCATGCTGACCAAGATGCCCCATCTCTGCTCATCCCACCTACCCACGTTTGGCCCATATCTCACTAAACTGCTCCTATCCAAGTACCTGTCCATTGACCATGCTTTGTGTTAAAATCTGGATGTTGACCGATTGTCACGTATACTGAGATACAGCGAAAAGCTTTTGTGAAGACGAAACATTATTACAATTGAGCCACCCACGGTGTACAGATACATGATGAAGGGAAAAGTGGGGGGGTTGGGGGTGGTGGGGTTGGGGAGGGGGTGTGGGAGGGGATGGGGGATGGGACGGGTTGTTGGGGGAGGGGTGTGTGCGTGGGGGGAGGGAGGAGGGTGTGTGGGCTGAGCGGCTCCCGGCCCTGGCTCCGACCGCATTCATTGGCTCCGGACTCACTCAGCGGATCCCGACCCCGGCTGCACTCAACAGTTCCCGGCTCATCGTGGTGGTCTCTGCCACCTCACCCGCCCACACTCAGCTCACTACACCCCTTCAGCTTTAGTCTCGCCGCCAGAGATTGACAGCGGGTGCCGGAAGAAGCGTCGCCGTCCTGGTGAATGACAGGAGAGAATAATCTTTGTGATATTTCACCGATCGGAACAAAACTTGATGCACTTGCAGCACGGGAGAATGGCGAGTAAGGTGTCGAAAAATCGTAGCGCTATCCGGTGTAATTTTTGCGCAAATTTAAAAAAAACATAAACCGGAAGAGTAGAAGATGAGAGTTTTAGTTAAGTATAGAAGATAAGTATAGAAGATAGATAGATAAGATAGAAGATATAGATAGCGATAGATAGATACAGTCAACCTCCAGCAGTTCACGGAAGGCCTCCAGGGTCCCCGTGGACACCGCGTGTTCCCTCTCCAGGGACACGCGGGCACGGGCGTAGGAAGATGGGCAGGCAGTTGACTCTGGTGTGACCATCGAATAACCGCCATCTTGTCCAGGTCCATGAGACTTTCAGAGGTTGCATTTTGTTTTACCATTTTGAACAACCCACTGAGGAATGCAACCGACAGGGAGACCTCCCCCCCCCCCCCCCCCCCCCCCTCCCCCCCCCCCCCCCCTCCCCCCGACCCTGCCCATTCTGTACGGGGTGCCCAAATATCAGAGGCGTGCAGCCAAAACATGAGGAGCAGCCCCTTCAGATAGTCGAACAGGGGCTGCAGCCTCTCACACTCCATATACATCCGGAAGTGGTGGCGCTGCCTGGCAGCTGCGGCTCGTCTGCAGTCTGTCTTTTTTTTGTTTTGTTTTCTTGTGCCTGTTTTAGTTAAATTTAGTTTATTAGGCTGTGTATGTGCATCTGGGGGGGGTGGGAGAAACAAGGTTTTAGTCTCTCCTTTTGGGGGATGCGGCTTTTTCTTGTCATGTCCCCCATCTCCGTCTGTGCTGAGGCCTAATGGCGGAGCTGGCGGCCCCGGAGCTGTGGCGGCGTTTCAGCATTCCAGCAGCGGCGACCCGGCTTCAGTGCAGTGGCGGTGTCCCGGCGGTGGCGGAAGCCCGGCTTCGGAGGCTAGACCGCGGGCCTAGTGGACGACAATATCGGAGGCCTGGATCGCCTCAGCACAGAGGGAGAACAAGGAGGGAAGAAGATAAAGACTTTAAGACTTTTGCCTTCCATCACAGTGAGGAGGTGCCTGGTGAACTCACCGTGGTGGATGTTAAATATGTGTTTTTTGTGTGTTTTGTTTTTATTATATGTATGACTGCAAGGCAACAAAATTTCGTTCAGACCGAAAGGTCTGAATGACAATAAAGGGTACTGTGTTAAAGAAGGAACTGCAGATGCTGGAGAATCGAGGGTACACAAAAAGCTGGAGAAACTCAGCGGGTGCAGCAGCATCTAAGGAGCGAAGGAGATAGGCGACGTTTCCAGTCGAGACCCTTCTTCAGACTGGTCTAATATGGAATATGGAAACACAATAAAGGGTACTTTACTTTGACTTTGAACACGGTCTCTCCTCGCCGCAGAAGTGACAGGAGGCTGGCGAGTCCGTGAACCAACTTAAATATCTGTTGCACACTACATCTCTGTGCAACACTCTCCATCCCAGGTCCCCAATATAAAGGGAGATACCTCCACTGGGGAGCACTCCGGACATCCGGTCCGTGTCCGGACGGAAGACCAGGGTGAGGAAGTGTAGAGTGTGCGGGAGCGCCCTGTGCAGTAACGCCTGGTGGTCACGGTTTTCATTCTCCTGTGCCACTGCCGTAGTGGTGAGCGTAAAATGATGGCGTGGTCACGGTGGTGTGGCTCTTTGATGATGCTGCCTGCATTTCTAAGCCATGGGAATAGCTTTGATTCCCCCCCCCCCCCCCCCGTCTTCTTTTGTCGTGCGATCAGTAAGCAGTAATTGGCAGTGGGTGTGGGAGACGGTGTTTGGAAAGGTCAGAAAGAATGGGATTCAGAGGTTGCATTTTGTTTTACCATTTTGGACAACCCACTCAGGAATGCAACAAGCTTGTTATTTTGACCAACGATGTGCATTGCTCAGCAGTGAAGGGAATGCCCAGTTGGTGAAAATACCTTGAATCAATGGTCAAGAAGTGCTTTATTGTCATGTGTCCCAGACAGAACAATAAGATTCTTACTTGCTGCAGCACAACACAATATGGAAACATAGTACACTGTAAACAATATGATAAACGAGAGAGAAAAAGTCACACACACACACACACACACACTCACTCACTCTCTGACTAATTGGTGAAAATACACCAACAACAATCCCACACACCGACGATCTACTACTTTAGTTTATTGTCACAAGACTGAGGTAGAGTGAAAACCTTTTGCTGCGTGTTGTCTAGTCAGCAGAAAGACTGATTCAAATTGAGCAGTTCAGGGTGTACAGATACATTGTAAAGGGAATAACCTTTAGTGCAAGATAAAGTCACAAAGACTAGGAGTAGAATTAGGCCATTCGGCCCATTGAGTCTATTCAATCATGACTGATCTATCCCTCATTCCTAACCCCATTTTCCTGCCCTCTCCCCATAACCTCTGACACCCATACTAATCAAGAATCTATCTACCTCTGCCCTAAAAATATCCACAGACATGACCTCCACAGCCTTCTGTGGCAAATAATTCAGCAGATTCACCACCCTCTAAAGAAATATCTCCTCATCTCCTTCCTAAAAGAACGTCCTTTAATTCTGATTTAATTTAAGTCCGATTAAAGACTAGACTTTGTTTTGATTGCTCTCCACAGTATAATTTGCAACAGTGGGCACGGGTGGGCTGACGGGTCTGTTTCCATGCTGTATCTCTGAACCTAAAACTCTAAACCACAACAGTGAGGCACAAAATGTGAACGTAACGAGATGCAATAATGGTAGAAATGTTTCCAATGTTTGGAGCAACAAGTGGCATTTGAGGTTTTATTTTCTCAGTCATTTCCACTTCATTACCCTTTTTAAAACAAGCTTTGGCTGAGTTGATTATCCTGATGTATTAGTTTTGCAGTTGTATCTGTGGGCACGTTCTCTGCGTAAATTCCACAAAAGTGGCATTTGTTTCCACGGATTAAATCAGTGCAAAGTTGGCCGGTTTCCATGGTGTATCTTAAAACCAAACTAAACTGAACAAGTTTGAGTTAATGTTTTGGGTTGAACGTCCTGTGTTAAGATTACACCTGAAACATCTTTTATTTTCTCTTTCCACACCTGCTGCCTTACTGCTGTGTTTAAAAAAATAATTCAGATTTACAACAAGTGTAGTTTTAATTTAAAAGTTCTCGTTTGGAAATCGTACCACTTGAGGATGGAACTGCATCCTATGTCGGGACTCTCCCAGCTGATTGAAAGTGGATGACGTCTTTAGTTTAGTTAACAAGATACAGCTTGGAAACAGGCCCTTCGGCCCACTGAGTCCGTGCCGACAAGCGATTACCAGTTTATGCTAGTTCTCCATTATCCCACTTTCTCATCCACTCCTCACAGTCTAGGGACAATTGACAGAGGGCCAATTAACCTGCAAACCCGCATGTCTTTGGGACGTGGGAGGAAACCCATGCAAATCGCAGGAAGATCGTGCAAACTCCACACTCAAACAGCACCCGAGGTCAGAATGGAACTGGGGTCTCTGGCACAGTGAGGCAGCTGCTGTACCAGTTGCACCATTGTGGAAATCAGATTGTAAGAATGCTTAATTACTGTAATTTTGGGTGACGTGCTCATTAATCTAAGTCGAGCCATGTGCATTTTTCATCCACTGGGTCCAATTTTCTCCAGATTGTCGGTGCCTGCAAGTAAATGCAAACTGCCTGGTCGATTTGTACTTCCCATTTGTCTTTTAGGTTTAGTTCAGTTTATTGTCACGTGTAACGAGGTGCAACAAAAGCTTTTGTTGCGTGCTATCCAGTCAGCAGAAAGACATTACATGATTACAATCAAGCCATTTACAGTGTATAGATACATGATAAGGGGATAACGTTTAGTGCAAGGCGAAGCCAGCAAAGTCCGATCATGGTTAGGCCGAGGGCCACAGGTGAGGTCAACAGTAGTTCACCTACTGAAGTGGAAATGTTTAGTGGATATAGAGGTGATCTTTGAACCTGCTGTGAAAGTGGAACACGTGTGTGTGTGTGTATATATATATATATATATATATATATATATATATATATATATATATATATATATATATATATATATATATATATATATATATATATATATATATATATATAGCCAGGACTGCCAACTCTCACGCATTGAGCATGAGAATCACGCATTTCGACAAATTCTCACGCTCTCGCACGGATCACAAATTTCTCACGCTCTGTCGTGAGAAATTCGGTGATCAATGAAAATTTCAAAACTCATATCAACTGCATGGGCTGGTGTTGGGGAGATGGGGCTGAGAGAGGGATAGAAGCAGAAGCAGCGGCGGGTACAGATGTGGACGGGGAGCCGTGCCTGATGAGTGTTTGCCGGGCTGGCGAGTGTTTGCCGGGCTGGCGAGTGTTTGCCGGGCTGGCGAGAGTTTGCCGGGCTGGCGAGAGTTTGCCGGGCTGGCGAGAGGTTGCCGGGCTGGCGAGCGTTTGCCGGGGCTGGCGAGCGTTTGCCGGGGCTGGCGAGCGTTTGCCGGGGCTGGCGAGCGTTTGCCGGGGCTGGCGAGCGTTTGCCGGGGCTGGCGAGCGTTTGCCGGGGCTGGCGAGCGTTTGCCGGGGCCGGCGAGCGTTTGCCGGGGCCGGCGAGCGTTTGCCGGGGCCGGCGAGCGTTTGCCGGGGCCGGCGAGCCACTCGCTGGAGCTCGGCCATGAAGCAGCCTCAGTGCAAGAGTCCCGGGCCGTCGGAGGCTTCGGAAGCGTTGCGCCGCTGCTGTGAGAGTCTCCGTGCCGAATTCGCCCAGGTGACCGGCATGGATCAGGCTGCAGCACGTTGCATCCTGGAGGATAACCAGTGGCTGCTGGAAGCAAGGCCCAAGCACTGGGTAGAAACGGTGGAAGATAGTGGCCTTCAAATGGGGGTGGTTGGAGAAAGCATCCTGCTTGCCTGCTAGATTTTTACTTACTGTAACTGCAGGAAAAATATTCAAGATGTTGGGGGAATTCTGAACCAGGGGTCACAGTTTAAGAATAAAGGGTAGGCCCGTTAGGACTGAGATGCGGACAAACTTTCTTCATGCAGAGAGTTGTGAATCTGTAGAATTGTCTGCCACAGAAGGCAGTGGAGGCCGATTCACTGGATGGTTTCAAGAGAGAGTTAGATTTAGCTCTTGGGTCTAGCGAAATCAAGGGATATGGGGAAAAAACAGGAAAGGGGTACTGATTTTAGATAAACAGCCATGATCATATTGAATGGCAGTGCTGGGTCGAAGGGCTGAATGGCCTATTCCTACACCTATTTTCTATGTTACTATGCTTGAGTATATGGCAATAAAACCCGACGACTTGATTTTGAAGCATTCATGCATGGTGGAGGTATAATGTAGTCATAGAGTGATGCAGTGTGAAAACAGGCCCTTCAGCACAACTTGCCCACACCCGCCAACATGTCCCAGCTACGCAACCTGCTTTTGGTCGATACCTCCAAACCTGTCCTATCCATGTATCAGTCTAACTGGTTCTTAAATGTTGGGATAGTCCCTGCCTCAACTACCTCCTCTGGCAGCTTGTTCCATACACCCTCCACCCTTTGTGTGGAAAAAGTTACCTCTTAAAAAAACATTGAAATCATACTTCAACAATGCACTAAAACATGATTTTAATACATCAAATTTTAAAAGTCCCTACCGTGTCCCTCCTCCCACACCCTCCCCCCAGTCGGTTGCTCCACTCCCTCGCCGGGTATCCCCAAGGCCAGTGATGGCTCAGCCTCCCCACTTTCAAAAACGCTCCATGACCCCTGGTTCAGACGGAGAACACTGCCAGATGTGAGCTGGGAACTGAGGCCAGTTGTCCGTGATGTCTGGATCCCAATGCTCAGTGCTTCGTGTTTCGGAGTTGGCTAATGCTATTGATTTGTCATTAGCCTGATTTGTAATTAGTTGACAAAACCTTAATTTATAAATCTGGAATATCCAGGGGGATGGGATAAGTGTAATATTAAAATTACATGCAAGGTGTCAGGCTGTCTGTCGCAACATACAGCCCAGATAACCCATTATTTCCTTCAGTTAAATATTGGGAAGGTAGCACTATTGTCTTTTGCCACTCAACTATTATGTTTGTTTACCTCACTGACTATTTCTACCCCCCCCCCCCCCCCCCCCCCAATTCCTTTGACAGGTTGAATAGAAATGGGCCAAGTGTTTGATTATAATCTGATTTCCATACATGAATACACTAAGATCATTCATGTGCTGCACCTGTTGATCAGAGCCTGGGCTCTACTGTGGAATGTAATTAGGAATGTAATTTACTCTAACCTTATTCATAGCTACTCCAATTTAAAGCATAAATATTGCATAAGCGAAAGCTCCGTACCAATGGAAGGGGGGACACCCCCATCCCACACCCTCTCCCCCACCCAGTCGCTACGTTCCCTCGGGCTGGGTCTCTCACAATTTCTCACTCCCACCTCTCACCCAATGTTGGCAGCCCTGATATAGCGGTAATCCTGCCTGATATACCATATGGTGAATTGCCATCGGTCAAGGCATTGAGCACAAGAGGCAAGGCGTCATATTGAGGCTTTATGGGTCTGTGGATTGGGCTGCATTTGGAGTATTGCGTGCAGTCCTGATCGCCCCATCGCAGGAAAGGATGTGGAGGCTTGGGAGAGGGTGCAGAGGAGGTTTACCAGAATGCTGCCTGCATTCATGATTAGTAGCCACAGCAAGAGGTTAGACAAACTTTGATTGTTTTGTCTGGAGCATTGGGGATCGAGGGAAGACCCGACAGAAATATATAAAGCGATCAGAGGCATAGATAGGGTAGACGGTCAGAACCTTTTTCCCAGCGTGGAAATGTCAAAGACTAGAGGGCATTGCTTTAAGGTGAGAGAGGCAAGGTTTAAAGGAGATGTGCAGGGCAGGTTTTCTACACAAAGGCTGGTGAATGTGCTGCCAGGGGTGGTGGTGGGACTGATACGATAGTGGTGTTTAAGAGGCTTCTAGATAGGCACATGGATAAGCAAGGGATATGGATCATGAGCAGGCAGAGAAGATTAGTTTATCTTGGCATCATTTGCTGCCCAGACATTGTGGACTGAAGGGCCTGCTCTTGTGCTGCGCTGTTCTCTGGGTCTGTCTATGTGCCTGTGACCATGTCTAGAGTCTCTGTCTTGCCTGGTGTGTCAAAGAGTGATACAGCGTGGAAACAGGCCCTTCGGCCCAACTTGCCCACACTGGCCAACATGTCCAAACTTGCCCACACTGGCCAACAATGTCCCTGCTGCACAAGTCCCACCCGCCCACTTTTGGTCCATATCCCTCCAAACCTGTCCGATGCCCGTACCTGTCTAACTGTTTCTTAAACATTGAGATTGTGCCAGCCTTAACTACCTCCCCTGGCAGTTTGTTCCATACACCCACCACCCCTGAGGTTGCCCCTCAGATTCATATTAAATCTTTGCCTTTTCAACCTATGTCCTCTGGTCCTCGATTCACCTTCTCTGGGCAAGAGACTCTGTGCATCTACCCGATCTTTTCCTCTCATGATGTTATGCACCTCTATTAGATCACCCCCCATCCTCCTGCACTCCATGGAATAGAGACCCAGCTGATTCAACCTCTCCCTATAGCTCACACCCTCTAATCCTGGCAACATCCTTGTAAATCTTCCTTGTACCCTTTCCAGCTTGACAACATCTTTCCTGTAACATAGTGCCCAGAACTGAACACAATACTCTGAATGCGGTCCCCCAATCATCTAATACAACTGTAACATGGCCTCCCAACTTCTATGTGTGTAAGAAGGAACTGCTGATGTTGGTTGAAACCAAAGATAGATGCACAAAGCAGGAGTAACTTTGCGGGACAGGCAGCATCTCTGGAGAGAAGGAATGGATCTGAAGAAGGGTCTCGATCCGAAATGTCGCCCATTCCTTCTCTCCAGAGATGCTGCCTGTCCCGCTGAGTTAGTTACTCCAGCACTTTGTGTCCCTCTCCCAACTTCTATACACAAGTCTGAGGAAAATGCTCTAGCATTCTGCATACAGATTAGAATAAAGACAAATCTTGCTAATAAAGGTGTAAATTGGCCTTGAATCATAGGTTGTTTTTCCCTTCTGCCTCTAATGCACACATCCCAGATGCCTTATTCTGATAAAGTGGAGAGTGCTCGGAGCTGAAGTGTCTTGCATTACCCTGGGGCCTGTGCCGTTTGAAGGGTGAGGAGAATAGATCTTAAAGTCAGTGTATTCATGCCAGCCATAAATTCTACTCGGCAATTTAACATTTGGAAGCGAGAAAATTATCCTTTTAAAATTGTAACAGGCGCTGTGACCTTTCATTAAATGTCACTTTGAGGAAGATTTTCTTTCTGTGAGAATATTGTTCTGTTTCTATGACACCTGCTTTCTCCATTGTTCAAGCTGTATGGTCGCAGAGTTGCCTCATTCAGCAAACACCAAGTTTCCCTGTGAAGAGGGGCAGCACGGTGGCGCAGCGGTACAGTTGCTGCCTCACAGCGCCAGAGTCCCGGGTTCGATCCTGACCATGGGTGCTGTCTGTATGGAGTCTGAACGTTCTCCCTGTGACCTGCTTGGGTTTTCTCTGAGATCTTCGGTCTCCTCCCACACTCCAAAGATGTTCACGTTTGGTGGTTAATTAGCTTGGTGTATTTGTATGAATGCAAAATTGTCACTAATGTATGCAGATAGTGTTAATGTGCGGGGATCGCTGGTCAGTGTGGACTCGGTGGGCCGAAGGGCCTGTTTCTGCGCTGTATCTCTAAAGTAAACTAAATGTGCCTGTCAGGGACTGCAATAACTCTGCACTGGAGATATCATGGGGCCCAGTGGGGCCTAGGCAAGGACACGACTAAAGTGTACAATATTACGAGAGACACAGATAGGGTGTACTGTCAGAACCCTATTCCCAGAGTGGGAATGTCACTGGGGTTGCCAACCTTCTTACTCCCAAATAAGGGACAAAAGATCAAAATGCAGGACAAATTCCCGACGACAATTCGTTGACCGACTCGGACATGGCTGGGTGAGCGATGAGCTGGACTGCACACAAAGCCCAGCCGGCGGGCCAGCTGAGGAGGTTTGGCCCGGGCGGCGTCTCACACAATGTCCGGCGCCCCGTCCAACACATGAACCGATGATCGGCAATGAGAAGGAGGGGTGGTGGTGTCGACCGAAGGTCAGACAGCTGGCCGGTCTGCCGACCAACCGGGCCACGGGCGAGGCATTGTTGCTGCACTCCATGGGCAGCACTACGTCGGGACGGGTGAGGCGGGGGCCGGACGCGGTGCTCCGACCCGACAGACCCCTCGACCCGAGTAGCAGCAGTCAAATCGGGACAAGGGCGGTCCCGTACGGGACAAACCAATTTGGCCCAAAAAAAAGGGATGTCCCGGCTAATACGGGACAGTTGGCAACCGTAAATGTCACGGACTAGAAGGCATAAGGTGAGGGAGACGGAGGCAATGCTGCAGTGTGAGTCTGTGTTTCAGGATTATTCTTGAATTGCCCCTTTAGACCCAAGACTTGTTACCTTTAGAGCAGGTGATTGGGACTCAAAGGCAAAACATTCCCAAAGCTGGAAATCTGTAAGAAAACAGACTAGGAACCTGAGGGGCAACGGTTTCACTCAGTAGGTGGAGGTATGTGGAACGAGCTGCCAGAGGAGCTTGTTGAGTCCGGTCAATATTATATCAACATTTAAAATTACATGTAGAGGTGCATGGATGGGACAAGTTGAGAGGGATATGGACCAAGCGCGGACAGGCGGGACTAGTGCAGGTGGGACATCTTGCACAAGGTGCAGTGGTTGCCTTTTCACCTTAACTGATGTTGTTCTTTAGTTTAGTTTACGATACCCCACGGAAACAGGCCCTTCGGCCCAGCCCACCAAGTCTACACCGATCAGTGATCCCTGCACATAAACGCTATCCTACACACTAGCGACAATTTACACATACAAATCCAATTAACCTACAAACCCGTACCTGTGGGAGTGTGGGAGGAAACCAAAGATCTCGGAGAAAACCCACGAGGTCACAGGGAGAGAATACAAACTCCGTATGGACAGCAACTCTACCGCTGTGCCACCATGCTACCCTGGAAGAATTCTTCTACTGAAAGGAAGTGCACCAACCCCATATTTGGGAGTAAACACTCAGAGTACATACATCAGTGACTTTATACAATCCATACAACTAGCTAACGAGTCGCGGTGGGTAACACTTTTCAGTTTATCTGCTACATAAAAATGGCAGGTCATATTTTCAGGTAAATAATTAAGCAGCAATAAGATGTCAGTGTGGGCTGTTTATTACTGAAACATTTTATTGCCCTTTATTATGCTTTTATACAAGCATCCAAAAAAGTCACGCTCCTCAAGCAGGCATAGAAATGTTGGAGGAGCAATGCATACTAAAACTCAATTCAAAATTATAGCTACTCGAAGGAACATGAGGAGGAATTTAGTTCAGAGTTCCAGCATGGAAACAGGCCCTTCGGCCCATCAAATCCACGCCGGCCGTCGATCACCCGTTCACACTAGTTCTATGTTATGCCACTTTCTCATTCACTCCCTACACACTAGGGGCAATTTACAGAGGGCCAATTAACCTATAAACCCGTATGTCTTTGGGAATGTGGGAGGAAACCGGAGCACCCAGAGGAAACCCACGCAGTCACAGGGAGAACGTGCAAACTCCACACACAGAAAGCACCCGTGGTCAGGATCAAACCCGTGTCTCTGGCAGAAGCTCTATCACAGAGATCAGAGATGACAGAAATATAGAAACATTAAAAAATAGATTCAGGAGGAGGCCATTCGGCCCTTTGAGCCAGCACCACCATTCAATTTGATCTTGGCTGATCATCCAAAATCAGTACCCCGTTCCTGTTTTTTCTCCATATCCCTTGATTCCTTCAGCCCTAAGAGCTCAATCTAACTCTCTCTTGAAAACATCCAGTGAATTGGCCTCCACTGCCTTTTGAGGCAGAGAATTCTACAGATTCACAACTCCTCATCAACTCCTCATTTTTCCTCATCTCAGTACTAAATGGCCTACCCCTTATTCTTAAACTTTGATCCGTAAGTGTGGACTCCCCAACATCGGGAACATTTTTCCTGTATCTAGCCTGTCCAATCCTTTAAGAATGTTATATGTTTGTATAAGATCCCCTTTCATCTTTCTAAATTCCAGATGATGCCCGACCTGCTGAATGACTGAATCATTTTGTGTCTTTCCTCTGTAAGCCAGCATCTTTAGTTTAGTTTAGTTTATTGTCATGTGTACCAATGTACAGTCAAAAGCTCTTTTGTTGCGTACTAACCAGTCAGCAGAAACACTCCGTAATTTCAATGAAGCCGACCACAGTATATCGATACAGGATAAAGGGAATAACATTTGGTGCAAGATAAAGTCCAGTAAAGTCCGATTATAGATAGTCCAAGGGTCTCCAGTGAGGTAGGTTGTCGGTCAGGATCACTTTCTAGTTGGTGAGAGTACTGTTCAGTTGCCTGATAACAGCTGGGACTATCCCTGAATCTGGAGGTGTGTGTTTTCCCACTTCTGTACCTCTTGCCTGTTGAGGGAAGGGAGAAGAGGGAGTGGCCAGGGTGAGACTGGTCCTTGATTATGCTGCTGGCCTTGCTGAGGCAGTGTGAAGTGTGGATGGAGTCAGTGGAAGGGAGGCTGGTTTGTGTGATGGTCTGGGCTGCGTCCACAACTCTGCAATTTCTTGTGGTCTATTCCCAAACTAGGCTGTGATGCATCCTGATAAAATACTTTCTGCTGTACACCTGTAGACGTTGGTGAGGGTTGTTAGGGACATGCTGAACTATCTAAGCCCTTAAAGGAAGAAGAGGCATTGGTGTGCTTTCTTGGCCATTGCTTCTATCTAGCTGGTCCAGGATAAATTGATCCTGATATTTACTCCGAGGAACTTGGGCTCCCAAGTCCTTGTTACACCTAGTTCCTTTTAGCTACTTTTTCTTCAATTTTGTGAACCAAAATTGTCACGGTTGATGAAGTTAATCCCTGCGTCAGCCTGCAGTGGGCATGGACTGCACTGTGTTTGTGGAATTTTACTGCGACAAGGGAATTCTGCCGGCTTGTGGGCTGTGCAGTTTATCACCGTTCTTCTGAGTGGCACTGTTATGTCAAGCTGTCTGAAGTAAAACAAGACTACTGTGAGAAACAGTCCATTGGAGGTTGACTGGAGCAGTTTGATTGCAGCTGGCTTCTCATGTGGGAGGTTACAGGTGCTGACAAAACAAAATGATGTCCACTTGAAGTTGTCTCTTGCCTCCAAACGCAAGTGCAGGAATGAGGTTTATTTGTCTTGTGAAGAAGAAAGCATTTATTAAATAGTGCCAAGATTGCTCCTCAAAGGTAATGGATTCAAGCAATCCGCAATGACAAGGTGATTACGTAAGTGCAGCCATTATTTTGCTTAGCTCCAGGAAAAGAATGTTAGGATCGGAAACCGGGATTATCCTTTCACTTTTTTGACACCAGGAATAGACGCATACTGCATGGCCACACCCCCTTCGACCCAACTCGTCCATACCGACCAAGATTCCCCATCTACACTTGGCCCATTTGGCCCATATCTCTCTAAACCTTTCCTATCCACGAACCTGTCCAAGTGCCCACTGTTCGTCCCTACACAAGGACCTTTTAAATGTTATAGTACCAGGCCCAACTACCTCCTCTGGCAGCTCGTTTCATACCCACCACCTCTGAGCGAAAAATATGTCCCCTAAAATTCTTCTTAAATATTTCTCTTCAGCTTAAACTTATGTCCTCTAGTTCTCCATTCCTCTACTCTGAGTAAAAGACTACATTTAGCCTACCCTTTTGGTCGCCTAATTATAGGAAGAATGTCAACAAAATAGAGAGAGTACAGAGGAGATTTACTAGAATGTTGCCTGGGTTCCAGCAACTAAGTTACAGGGAAAGGTTGAACAAGTTAGGTCTTTATTCTTTGGAGCGCAGAAGGTTAAGGGGGGACTTGATTGAAGTCTTTAAAATTATGAAAGGATAGACAGAGTTGACGTGGATAAGCTTTTCCCATTGAGGGTTGGGAAGATTCAAACAAGAGGGCATGACATGAGAATTAAGGGACAGAAGTTTAGGGGTAACATGAGGGGGAACTTCTTTACTCGGAGAGTGGTGGCTGTGTGGAATGATCTTCCTGCAGAAGTGGTGAGGGAGGATCGATTTTAACATTTAAAAGTAAAGTGGATAGGTATATGGACGGGAAGGGAATGGAGGGAATGGTCTGAGTGCAGGTAGATGGGACTAGGGGAAAATAAATGGTCGGCACGGACTGGAAGGGCTGAGAAGGCCTGTTTCCGTGTTGTAATTGTTATATGGTTATATGCTGTACGGGTGGGCGGACGGGTCTGTTTCCATGCTGTATCTCTGAACTTCAACTCTAAACCACAACAGTGAGGCACAAAATGTGAACATAACGAGAACAATGATGGTAGAAATGTTTTCAATGTTTGGAGCAACAAGTGGCATTTGAGGGCCAAGAGGGCCTGTTTCTGTGCTGTAATTCTTATATGGTTATATGGTTACCCATTCCCCTAATGATCTTATACACCTCTTTTACACCTAACATCCCCCTGCGCTCCAAGGAATAAAATTCTAGCCTTCTCAACCTCTCTGTATAGCTCAGGCCCTCGAGTCCTGGCAACATTCTCATAAATCTACTCTGCACCCTTTCCAACTTAACAACATCTTTCCTCTAACAAGGTGACCAAAACTGAACATGATACTTGAAATGTGTCATAGCCGATGGCTTGTGCAATTGCAACATGACCTCCTAACTTCTGTCCTCAATACTTTGATTGATGAAGGCCAATGTATGGAAAGCCTTCTTGACCACCCCATCTACATGTGATGCCAGTTTCAAGGAACTGTTTACCTGCGCTCCTAGATCCCTCTGCCTCACCGTTTCACTGTGTAGGTCCTGCCCTGGTTTGACTTCCAAAAATGCAACACCTCATGTATTAAACTCCGTTAACCATTCCTCAGCCCACCTGCCCGATCCCTTCAATATTCTGCTGCAGTTTTTGACAACCATCTTCACGACCTGCAACACCATCCACATTGGTGTAATCTGCAAACTTACTAATCGTGCCTCGTACGGTCTCCTCCAAATGGTTGATATAAACCAGAATCAGCAAACGGCCCAGCACTGAATCCTGACGCACACACCACTGGTCACAGGCCTCCAGTCTGATAAATAATCTTACACCATTACTCACTGCTTCCTTCCATGAGGTTATCTCTATCCAGTTGGCTCGCTCTCCTTGGATCCCATACAATCTAAACATAGACCAAGGGTCTCGACCCGAAACGTCACCCATTCCTTCTCTCCAGACATGCTGCCTGTCCCGCTGAGTTACTCCAGCATTTTGTGTCCATCTTCACGACAAATGCACAGTTTTGGCAGAGCAGTTCCCAAACCAAACTCTCTTCTTCTTCTTGCGTATGCCGTGCACAGCCTCAAGTTGTAGGACAACTTATTCTATTTGATCTTATTTGATTGTACATGCTGGGTTGATTGAATTCGTCGAAACAGGGCGGACCACGTGAAGGTTGCAATCTCCCACCCCACCAAACTATGATGCAAGCCATGGTGCATCTGTGGAAGAATTTTAATTTTGCATTTAGCTCCTTAACCCTCAAGCATTTCCTCAAACAATAATATTCATCCCTTTTATTATCTGAAAATTATGCGTAGTATTTGGCTAATTTACGTGAGGTAGATTTTGTTGTAGCCTTAAAAACCATCTTGGCTGTTTCCCATAATTGTAGCGAGCTCTTAATTGTGCGTGGAGCATGCTGATTAATTTACCAGTGTTTTGGTTGGTGTTTACTATGTATATTTTGTGGTGTTTTACCTTTTAAGAGACAATGGAAGCAAATGTTTTAAAATATTTGCAATATTTTAGCTACAGTAAAAAATTAAAACCGAGCTTTGCGTTGCTTGATTTAATCTAATCCTTGGTTATTAACATTCCACTGCTAATTTTTGGAATGTTTGCAGTGAGCTGCCGTTTGAAATCTCCTGAGAGACTTTATTCACATTCCATTGTTTAAAAATATTTCATCCATCGCATGTCCAGCTCTGAACGTGAAATCCCAAGGTTCATTTACAGCCATGTCACATTGCCTTCGATGTCCTGTTGATTGAAGTAAATCACTGTAGGTGTCACAGTGGCGCAGCGGGTAGAGCTGCTGCCTCACAGCGCCAGAGACGGCTCGATCCTGCCTGTGTGTGGAGTTTGCACGTTCTCCCTGTGACCGCGTGGGTTTCCTCCGGGTGCTCCGGTTTCCTCCCATGTCCCAAAAACGTGCAGGCTTGTAGCTTAATTGGCCTCTGTCAGATTATGATTGTCCATGAACCTATTGCAGTTTATTTTCTAGACGGGATTAAGTGGAATAGTGTTATAGAGCCTAATTATTCCACTGATATCACATAGATAGAGTGGTATGGAATGTTTTCATTCATTACTTGGGGCGTGGAGTACAAGAGTCAGGAAGTCATGATACAGTTCCATTTGCAGCGTTGTGTGCAGTTCTGGTCACCACAATGCCAGAAGCATGTGGAGGCTTTGGAGAGGGTGCAGAGGAGGTTGACTAGAATGATGCCCGGATTAGAGAATATTGGCTAAAACGAGAGATTGGACAAACTTGGATTGTTTTCTCTGGAACGTCGGGGGTTGAGGTGAGACCTGACAGAAGTATAGAGAAGTATAGGAAATGATGAGTGGCATAGATAGATGGAACCTTTTTCCCCAGGGTGGAAATGTCAAAGACTAGAGGGCACAGCTTTAAGGTGAGGGAGGCAAAGCTGAAAGGAGATGTGCGGGGCAATGTTTTTGTGCAGAGATTGGTGAGTGTCTGTAACACCTTGCTGTGGATGGTGGTGGAGGCAGATAGGATAATTGTGTTTAAGATGCTTGGACATGGATATGTAGAGGGATATGGATCACATGCAGGCAGAGGAAACTCCTTTATCTTGGCATCATGTTCGGAAAATACATTGTGGGCCGAGTGGTCTGTTCCTGTGTATAGATTAGTTAATGCATGTGAGCCAATCATAGTGGAGTAGCATCACTAGCCCCACCTTACTGTATGATTCATAGTAACACCCACTTCCTACACTGGTCCGTCTTGGAAGCGGTGACGATGAACTAACAACCTGCTGTACCGTTATACTATGTGTACAAATTAAAGATGTCTTTGAACTCCAGATTGTACAGCTGGCTTATTCACACGGTGTCAGTAAGCTTGGAGTAACTCACTGTGCACGTTTATCCGGTTTTATTTCTGTTTATCAGTTTTTCTCACATCACTATGGCTCAATCATGCAGAAAGCCTGCGCAGCTGATCTTCGATTCTGACATCGGGGAACGATGGGACTGTACTACCTGTCTCTTACCCCTCCCGCACCATGACGGACACCGAACAGCGTTACACGCAGATCGAGAAAGAGCTGCTGGCTGTGGTCTTCGCTTGTTCAAAATTCAAGGACTCCATCTTTGGCAATGCTTTCATGGTCAAAATAGACCACCAACCTCTTGTAACCATCCTTATTAAACCTATACACGCAGCACCTGCACGACTGCAGCGTATGATGATGCAGCTCCAGCGGTTCGAATTCAAAATCGTTTACAAAATGCGTAAAGACATGGTCGTTGCTGACACTCTCTCTCGTGCACCACGGGCATCCAGCGAACGATATCCCTATGAACGGGACGAGTTTACGGTTCTCAAGATCGACTTCATTCCCACGGAACGCTTGCGTTGTCTAGCTGAACACACAGCCGCCGACGGCACTCTACAGCTACTCGCATCCATAATCAAGAGGCTGGCCAAACAGACAATCCAACACACCACTGGAGGTGCAGCCGTTCTTCCTAGTCTGTGATGAGCTGGTAATACAGGACGGTGTCATAGTTAAAGGCCACAAAGTCGTGATCCCTTCATCCTTAAGGGCCTGTCCCACCAGCATGCAACTCTATGCGATTAGCGCGACCTAACGTGGTCGCTTGAGCCGTCCGGCGTCGCGGGGCCGGTCCCACTTCGATTGCCGGAATTGTGCGGCGTTCGTCCCGACATCGCGCCGGGCTCCGAAAAACTAACTATGTTCAAAAATTCCGCGCGGCAACGGCTTGTCGGCTCGCAGTCGCCTCGACGCATTACACACCGCCCCGACATCGTGCCTCCGTGACCCTCTCTGTAGGTGCCTCCGTGACCCTCTATGTGTGTGTGTGTGCGCCTCTGTGCCCCTCTCTGTGTGTCCCTCTCTGTCCTGGCGAACTTACCTTAGACTTCGCTCCAAGTTCGCCTCACTTTGCGCCGCGTTGCGCCACTCACCTGACCTCCGCGCGGCCCTCGCTTCTAGTTTGATCGTGTTCATCGCATAGAGTTGCATGCTTGTAGGACAGGCCCTGTACAATACTACAAAGAGGCACACAACGGTCACCCAGGTACCGAGACCATGTTGGCCCACGCACAGAGCATGTTCTACTGGCCCGGCATGGCCAACAGCCTGGCATTGCACCAACAGAGACAGCCCCTGCTCCAACAGCCTCCACCAGCACTGCCCTGGATGTCGCTGGCAGCAGACATTTTGAATGGCATGGTAAACATTATCTAGTCCTGGTCGACTCCTACTCTAACTGGGTCGAACTCGATTCACTGCCCTCTATCACATCCAAAATGGTAATTCAAAAGCTACGGAGACATATCTGTACATTCGGCGCACCTGTCCACTTGCAAGCCGACAACGGAAGACAATTTACCAGCCACGTATTCAAACACTTTGCCAACCGGTGGAACTTCCTCCATGTCACGAGCAGCCCCGAATACCCACAAAGTAACGGGCTCGCTGAACGGGCCGTCACAAGCGCCACATTAGTAGACCGCCTGACAGATACGGCGAGTATGTTTGAATTCTAAGCCGCGTGTGTGTTTAACTATATTCGCTCTTTACGGGGAAGGATGTAAATTGGTTATTGCATGTGAACCAATCATAGTGGGGTAGCATCACTAACCCCACCTCACTGTGTGATTCATACTAAAGCCCACTTCCTACACTGGTCCGTCTTGGAAGCGGTAACGATGAACTAACGACCTGCTGTACCGTTATACTATGTGTACAGATTCAAGATGACTTTGAACTCCAGACTGTACAGCTTGCTTATTTACACTGGGCTAGACTGTTCTACAGTCTGTGAAAGTCAACTATTATTTGTTAGCATTTACAGAGAAAAGCATATTTATAAACCTATTTATTTAACCTAACTGTGTATTGCGATACCTGTGTCTGTGTTTCTCACCGTGTACGTATGTTCTAATGATCGCCACAGTTGGTTAGTTAAGGGCCTGTCCATACTCCTCGGCGCTTGCAAGTAGGACGAGCCCCGCGCGGCCCGTACGGCTCAAGCGACCACGCTTGGTCGCGCTAGACGCATACAATTGCATGCTGGTGGGACAGGCCCTTTACTGCAAAGGCCAATCAGATTTATTCTGTCCACATATAAGACAGTGGCAACTGAGACACAACGTCCTTGACTAGGTCTCAGCAGCTTCCCGGATTTAGATTAGCTAATTGAGCGAGACCAAATATTACATTGTGTTATGTCTTATAGCTCAATATTCACAGCAAATTCATGAATCAAGCCATTGTTCCAGCTTGCTAGTCACCATCAACTATACCAGGTAGTCATTTTTCTTTTCCTACTATTAGGTTCTGTTGAATTTGAAGTTGCAATTTAAATAATTGGGTTCTGGAAGAGTCATTCCATCATTTAGCAGAGCATTGATTAGTGTAAATACACCCAAAGTGCTGGAGAAACTCAGCAGGTCAGGCAGCATCTCTGGAGAAAAGGAATAGGTGACGTTTCAGGTCGGACCATTCTACAGATTGAAAGTCGAGGTTGGCGTTGGGGGGGGGGGGGGGGGGGGGGGGGGGGATAAACGAGGTGAGAAAAGGCCAGAACAAATCAGGGGCGACAACATATGACCTGAGGAAGGGTGGAGCCCACAATGGCCCATTGTTGGCAGGGGAAGATGTGCTAACGAGTGGGATACAAGGTTGCGAACAGTGGAACTGGTAGGATGACGAAGGTGGGAGAGGGGAATGGACAGAATGCAGGAGTTACCTGAGATTAGAGAAATCAATGTTGCAAACTGCCCAAGCAAAATATGAGGTGCTGTTCCTCCAGTTAGTGTGTTAACAAAATCTTTAATAAGTAAGATTCTTATTTTTCTGATTCATATTCTTGGTTTGATTTCATGATGTTCTGATTGATCAAAACACGCTGAGTCTACACCGACCATCGATCACCCGTTCACACGAGTTCTACGTTATCCCACTTTCTCATCCACTCCCTACACGCCACGGACAATTTACACAGGGGCAATTAACCTGCAAACCCACACGTCTTTGGGATGTGGGATGAATCTGGAGCACCCGGAGGAAACCCACGCGGCCACAGGGAGAACGTGCAAACTCCACACAGACAGCACCCGAGGTTAGGATCGAACCCGGGTCTCTGGAGCTGTGAGGCAGCGGCTCTACCTGTTGGGCTACTGTGCGCCCTTAGACTTTGTTAGAAATTGAAGATAATAATTGAAGATTAAAATCTGTATTTGGAATGGGTAACCATGTGACCTTGCAAGGCTTAATACTGAAGACCTTTTTGCAGAATTAATTTCTCTCAACTCTTCTGCATTTTAACAATGCAAATGCCAAGGGATTTCTTGCGACAAAGTAAAGAAATAGTTTCATCCTGTTCTGCTGGGAATGGAGGGGATGTAGAAATAGTTTAACTTGACATCGTGTTTGGCCTGGTTAATGTGGGCCGAAGGGCCTGTTCCTGTGCTGTACAGTTCTATGGCGCTTGAAGGAGTGACTGCTGAATTTTGCACGGGACCTTGACGATATACGATAAGGAAAGTTATTGGCAGCGACGTTATAGAATTGATGGTGAAGTGAGAAGCTTTGGTCAGCCTGTTGCCATGAGCAACTGTGCTGGAGAAATGTTGATGCAATATTGGCAATGTCGCAGGCAACACATTTACGGACATCAGATCCGTTAATTGTATTGCAAATGGAATAGATATTCCAGCTGCTTATTGTGGTGGGTGGGGGATTCGCAAACAATCAGAATTATAAAACTTCATTAAGGCCAAATGCATAGTTTAAAAAAGCTAGAAACAGGCCCTTCAGCCCACTGAGTCTGCGCTGACCAGCGATCATCTTGCACACCAGGAATCATTTATCATTTCTTCACAAAGTCGGCTAACCTTTGGAGTGTAGGGACCAGAGCACCCAGAGAAAACCCACGTGGTCACAGGGAGAACGTGCAAACTACACACAGACAGTACCTGTAGTCAGTACTGTCTGTGTGTAGTTTGCACGTTTGTACAAAGTTTGTACAAAGCAAATTTAGAGTTTGGTTTAGAGATACAGCATGCAATCATGCCCTTCGGCCCATCGAGTCCACGCCGACCATCGATGACCCGTTCACACTAGTTCTATGTTAACCCACTTTCTCATCCACTCGCTACACACCAGGGGTAATTTACACAGGGCCGGTTAACCCACAAATCCGCACGTCTTTGGGATGTGGGATTAAACTGGAGGACCCGGATGGAAACCACACGGTCACGGGGAGCACGTGCAAACTCCACATAAACAGTATCCGAGGTCAGGATTGAACCCGGGGCTCTGGCTCTGTGAGGCAGCGGCTCTACCCGCTGCACCACTGTGCCACCCTAAGATAACATGATAAAGTTTGAGCCATTCTTATGCTCTCTGTGCAGTTGTCACTGGTTGTAAAAAGCTGCACATCCAGTCACTCACTTCATTACATAAACAAGCTCTCAAAGGCATTGGAATAAAAATGGGAGGAAATGTTGGACAATGTAGCACGGATATGTTGACACCTGGTATTGTCATTTGCTGTCAAATTTGGCAAGATCGCACAATTATCATGGCCTTTTAAAAAGACAGAAATCGCTGGAGTAACTTGTCATGTTGCGGGTCAGGCAACATCGCTGGGGAACATGGATAGGTGACATTTCCAGTCGAGACCCTTCTTACCTCAAGTCTGTCAAACCCATTCAGAATCCCACCACTGTTAATTGCTTATTTACAAACTTAATACTTAATTGCATCTAAGGTAGACAAAAGTACTGGAGAAACTCAGTGTGTCGCTGTGTTTCTCCAGCACTTTTGTCTACCTTCGATTTTCCAGCATCTGCAGTTCCTTCTTAAACACTTAATTGCATCTGTCAATTCAACACAGATTTCTTAAAACCCTTACCAAAATCTTTTTCACCCTTATGTGCGAGTAGTTGGAGATTATGGTTAACTTTAGATAGTGGGTCAGGCAGCATCTCTGGAGGAAAGGAAGGGTGATTGTTTGGAAGGTCAACCAACGTTGACCTTTCAGACAATCTGAGTTTGAAGATGGGTCCCGACCCAAGACGCCACCCATTCTTTTTCTCCAGAGAATCTGCCTGACCTGCTGTGTTACACCAGCAGTTTGTGGCTATCTTTGATATAAGCTGGCATCTGCAGTTTGATGTTTCCACATTCGGGTTAACTTAGTTGTAGAGGTTGAGTCTTTATCCTGTCCTCTGCGGCAACTGGTTGTGAAAAGCTGGACAACTATTGACTAAATGTATAGTACTTTGTTAAATGACGTCACGCTTCCTAGGGAATGCTGCCGACACAATCAAAAACATCCCACCTGAGCCATTCCGCCTCCTTCCCGCTCCCCTCCGGCAGAGGATCCAGAAGCTTGAAAGCGCGCACCACTAGACTCAGGAACAGCTTCTTCCCCTCTGTAATGGATGGATATGGAATCTCTGATGGGAATGTGGCGAGAATGGATAATTAATAGGGGACCAGCATTGCTCTGTGGGTGGGCACAGCATCGATGGGCTGAATGGCCTTTTGCTATGTTGTTAAGATATATGGGAATGTATACAATTCACCCCAAATATATAAAACCCTGGGACATTCAAATTCTCTGCATGTGCAAATACTCATTTCTAATTGGTGAATTAAAAATGTACCAAATAATTTTTTATGCCAGGCAGTTTTGAAAACTAGAAAAATTATGCCTTTTATGTATGGAGAAAGTGCCTGGGGCAGCACGAGCCTTGCAAATGAAACCTTTCTCAGTCAATCATATCTTGTAAGTGGATTGCTTTCTCGGCTCGAATACATTTCGATCCAATTTTATTTGTTGAATCAAATTTATGCTCCAGATTAAATGATGTGAGTGAGTGAACGACACAGCATGGTAGCAGGCCCTTCGGCCCATCGAGTCCACACCGACCATCGATCACCGATTCATGCTAGTTCCATGCTATCCCACTTTCTCATCCACTCTGTACGCGCCAGGGGCAATTTGCAGAGGGCCAATTAACCCACAAACCTGCATGTCTTGGGGGTGTGGAAGGATCCCGGAGTACCTGGAGGAAACCCACGCGGTCACAGGGAGAACGTGCAAACTCCACACGGACAGCAGCCACAGTCGGGATCGAACCCGGGTCTTTGGCACTGTGAGGCAGCAGCTCCACCTGCTGCAACACTGTGCCGTCTACTATCAGGTCTGCCGTCAGCCTCCGACACTCAAGACCTGCAATCCAATGCGGTCCAACCGCTGCTTGTAGCTAATACCATCTAATCCAGAACTACACTCTACCGTTTAAAACATTTGCAGCTTAAAATCTGTGTTTATTTAGGAAAATAAATTGTCATAAAGGCGTTTGGCACATTGGCCTTCTTCAGTCGGTGTACTGAGTATAGAAGTTTTGAGGTCATGTTGCACTTTGCATAAGATGTTGGTGAGACGGCATTTAGAGTATTGTGTTCAGTTCTGGTCACCATGTTACAGGGAACATGTTGTCAAGCTGGAAAGGGTGCAGAGAAGATTTACGAATATGTTGCCAGGACTCCAGGGCCTGAGCTATAGGGAGAGGTTGAGCAGGCTACGACTCTCTTCCTAGGAGCGCAAGTGGATGAAGGGTGACCTTATAGAGGTGTACAAAATCATGAGAGGAATACATCAGGTAGGCGCACAGAGTCTCTTGCCCAGAGTAGGGGAATCAAGAACCAGAGAACACATGTTTAAGGTGGGGTGGGGGGCGGTGGAAGATTTAATAGGAACCTGAAGGGTAACCTTTACACAAAGGGTGGTTGGTGTCTGGAACGAGCTGCCAGAGGAGGTGGTTAAGGAGGTACAACTGCAACATTTAAGAAACATTTAGATAGGAACATGGATAGGACCTGTCTAGAGGGGTATGGGCCATATGCAGGCAGGTGGGCAGTTATAGCTGGGACATGTTGGACGCTGTGGGCAAGTTGGGCCGAAGGGCCTCTATCCACGCTGTTTGACTGGGAGTCACAGGGAGAACGTGCAAACTCCACACAGACAACAGATGAGCTCAGGATCGAACCTGGGTCTTCCAAGCTGTGAGGCAGCAGCTCTACCCGCTGCGTAGCTGTGCCACCCTCTCTACAGTGTTCTGGTATTCTATCGCAGCTGTGCAAAAAGGCGAGATTTTCAAAACTTGATGCAAACCCTGAGCATTGTGTTTTTCCAATATTAGTACTGCCGCCTAGAGCCACTGCCTCTCAGCGCCAGAGACCTGCATTCAATCCGATCCTCAGGTGCTGTCTGTGTGGAGCTTGTACGTTCTCCCTGTGACCCAGTGGATTTCCTCCAGGTGCTCTGGTTTCCTGCCACATCCCAAAGACGTGCGGGATGGAAGGTTAATTGGCCTCTGAAAATTGCCCCTAGTGTGCAGGGAGTGGATGAGAAAGTTGGATAACATCGAACTGGTGTAAACCGGTGATCGATGGTGGGCATGGACTCAGTGGGCTGAAGGGCCTGTTTCCATGCTGTATCTCTAAAGTTGTCATCTCGAGGCTGGAGCCCCCAATGTAACAACGTGCTTACAATCTGCTGCACTGGACAGATAATCTGCCCGGATAATCAACTGTTGGCTTTGAGCTCCTGTATATTTTCTCTTTCATTCATGAGACAGGAATTTGATTGAGAAAGCTTAGTTTAGTTTCGAGACACAGACTGAAAACAGGCCCTTCGGCCCACCGAGTCCTCGCCGACCAGCGATCACCCCATACACTAGCACTATCCCACACACTGGGGACAGCTTACAATCTTTACTGAAGCCAACTAGCCTTCAAACCTGTACATCTTTGGAGCGTGTTGAGCAAACCAGAGCAGCCGGAGAAAATCCACGTGGTCACAGGGAGAACCTGCAAACTCCGTACAGGCAGCGTCTGTAGCCAGGATTGATCCTGGATCTCTGGTGTTGTAAGTCAGTAACTCTACCGCTGTGCCACCCTTGCGTGACAGCCTTGCATTTACTTTCCTACCGGTTTGCACTTCCATGAGGCAGTGCAGTCAACGTTACCCAGATCATCAACATAGACATAGACAAGTACAGCACAGGTACAGACCGAAGATTGACACAAGAAGCTGGACTATCTCAGCGGGACAGGCAGCATCTCAGGAGAAAAGGAATAGGTGACGTTTGGGGTCGAGACCCTTCTTCAGACTGAGAGTCAGGGGAGAGGGAGACGTGAGATATAGACGCTGATGTAGAGAGATTTGCAACAAATGAACAATAGATATACAAAAGAGTAATGATGATAAAGTCAAGTCAACTTTATTTGTCACACACACATACAAATGTACAGTGAAATGAGAGTGGCAATGCTTGCCGGATTGTACAAAACAACAGAACATAACCAGTATTTATATTAAAAAAAAGAAGACACAACAGTAAATGAGTCCCTGGTGAGATCCGAGTTTACAGTCCTGACGGCCTGTGGGAAGAAACTCCGTCTCATCCTCTCTGTTTTCGCAGTGTGACAGCGGAGGCGCTTGCCTGCCCGCAGCTGCTGGAACAGTCCGTTGCTGGGGTAGTAGGGGTCCTTCATCATCCTGCTGGCTCTGGATCTGCACCATAGAGAGTATTTTGACCAGCTGTATCTCTGTCTGGTTTGGGGACTGTGAAGCCTCCGACTGGAAGTCCGTGCAGAGAGTGGTGAGGACAGCGGAAAAAAATCATCGGGACCTCTCTCCCCTCAATCGGGGATATTGCGACCAAACGTTGCGTGTCTAAGGCCAGCAGTATTATAAAAGACCCCACACATCTCCATCACGGACTGTTCACTCTGCTGCCCTCGGGCAAAAGATATCGCAGCATAAGGAGCAGAACATCAAGGTTCTGCAACAGCTTCTTCCCACGAGCCATCAGACTCCTGAATGCCATGTAATGGGCTGCCACCAGTGTCTATTTATCCTTTTCTGTTAATTATCGTGTTGCACAGGGAGCCAAATGCAACAGAATTTTGTTTGGAACTGCATATATCGATGTATTTCTAAATGACAATAAAGTTTGTTTGACTTTTGACGACCTCCTGGTGTGCGCGTCCTGGTGTAGGTCCCGTGGTGCGTTCAGCAGAACGCACTACTCTCGGCAGAGCCTTCCTGTACTGGGCAGAGCTGTCTCCAAACCAGATGGAGATGTATCTGGCAGGATGCTTTCTACAGCACCAGAGTAGAAGGGATGAAGGATCCTCAGAGAGACTCTGAATTTCCTCAGCTGCCTGAGGTGGTAAAGGCGCTGCCTTGCATTTCTCACCAGTGAGGCATTGTGTGTTGTCAATGTGAGATCCTCTGTGATGTGGACTCCCAGGTATTTAAAGCTGCTCACCCTATCCACCGTGGTCCCATTAATCCCCAGTGGTGTGTACGTCCTCGGTTGCTGTGCCCTTCTAAACTCCACAATCAGCTCCTTAGTTTTTGTGACATTCAAGAGGAGGCTGTTGTCCTGACACCAGAGTGCAGGTAGGCCTTCTCATCGTTACCGGAGATCAGGCCCACCACCACAGTGTCATCAGCAAACTTGATTATAGAGTTGGAGCTGAACCTGGCCACACAGTCGTGTGTGTACAGGGAGTACAGTAGGGGGCTGAGGACACAACCCTGGGGGGATCCTGTGTTCAGGGTGAGGGGGTTGGAGGTTTGTCTCCCCATCGTGACCACCTGGGGCCTGGCGGTCGAAAGTCCAGGACCCAGGCACAGGGGAGTGTTCAGCCCCAGTTCCAGCAGCTTCTCAGCAAGTCTGGTGGGGACTATGGTGTTGAAAGCTGAACTGAAGTCTATGAACAGCATCCTCACATAGCCCCCCTTCTGGCTGTCAAGGTGAGAGAGAGAGAGAGAGTGGTGTGCAGAACCTGGGAGACCGCATCATCCGTGGATCTGCTTGGACGGTATGCGAACTGCAGCGGATCCATGGTGCGAGGGAGGAAGGCACAGATGTAGTCCTTGATCAGTCTGTCGAAGCATTTCATGGCCACTGAGGTGAGGGCCACTGGTCGGTAGTCATCAAGCTGGCTGGAGAGGCATTCTTAGGCAATGGGACAATAGTGGATCACTTGAAGCAGGCAGGGACCAGGGACTTGGCCAGGGAGAGGTTGAATATTGTGGTGAACACTGGAGCTAGCTGATCAGCTACATTAGAACTTGCCCAGATATACCATGTGGGCCTACAGCTTTCCTCGTGTTCACACGTGTCAGAGCCCTCCTCATGTTGTGCTCGGACACCGAAATTGTGTGTACATCCCCAGCGGTGGAACTCACTGCAGCCGTGTTAGCCAGCGCGCTGATGTTGTTGTTAGCCGGCGAGCTAGGGGTGTTGTTGCCGCCTCAAATCGTGCATAGGAAGAGTTCAAGTCATCAGCGAAGGAGGTGCCACCACTCCCGGTTGAGGGGGGGCTGCTCGGGTAATTTGTTATAGTTCGTAACCCCTGCCATAAGCGTCTGGTGTCACGCTGCTCCATCTGTGACTCCATCCTGTCCCTGTACCTCCTTTTTGTGTCCGCCCTTCACAGTCTATAGGACTCTGCCATGTAGTCATCCATGTTGCCGGATGTCAGGCTGGAGTTCAGTGCGAGCATTCAAAGCAACGCGGATGGACCTTTCCACCCAGGGTTTTTGGTTAGGAAAGATGCTAACCCTTACCGTGGGGATGATGTTGTCGGCTCGTGATGCTATGAAGTCTGTGACAGCTTCCGCAAACTCACTGACGTCTCTGGAACTTGTTTGGAACATATTCCAGTCAACGTCACTCAGTGCATCCTGTAGCATGGCCTCTGAATGGTCAGACCACCGCTTTACGTCCCTCGTCACTGCCGCTTCCCGTACTATCTGTTGTTTATACTCCGACAGCAGGAAAATGGCAGCGTGGTCAGATTTTCCAAAAGGAAACGGCCTTGTATCCTTTCCTGAACGATGTGTAACCGTGGTCCAAAGCTCTTTCCATCCGGTGACACACGTGAAGAGTTGGCAGATGTTAAGCATAATATTTTTGAGGTTCTCCCTATGAAAATCCCCAGCCACCACCATAGCTGCGTCAGGATGCTTGTTCTGATGCCGATGTAACACGTCGATGTCGGACCGATGGTGCCGCGTCGGTGTCTGCATTGGTGGATTGTAGACGGCTGTTATGATGACTCAGCTGAACTCCTGGGGAAGGTAGAATGGACGGCATGAGATCGTCAGATGCTCCAGGTCCGCCGAGCAAGAATGGGAAAGCGTCTTAATATCCTTATGGTTGCACCAGTTGTTGTTGGTCATGAAGCAAACCCCTCCACCCTTGGATTTTCCGGACTCTTCCGTTCTATCCGCACGAACAACAGAGAAGGACTCGGTTGGGCACATTACTTGACCCGGCACCAGAGGGGTCAGCCATGTCTCCGTCAGACAGAAGATGTTGCCGTCTCTTGTGTCCCGCTGGAATCTAATCCTCGCCCTGAGATCATCCATCTTGTTCTGAAGTGTTTGGCAAATGGGAGATCAGGTAGGTCCAGGCGGACTGAGCGAATGTATTCAGCGAAACGATGGAGGTGCAGGTGAATCTCTGCCTCACCTGAAAGGACTGTCGCGGTCCCTGGACAGAGTTGAGGGAGGAGGTATAGGGACAAGTGTTGCATCTTCTGCGGTTGCAGTGGAAGGTACCCGAGGAGGGGGTGGTTTGGGTGGGAAGGGATGAGTTAATCAGGGAGTTGCGGAGGGAACTGTCTCTGCGGAAGGTGGAAAGCGGTGGAGATGGGAAAATGTGGCTAGTGGTGGGATCCCGTTGGAGGTGACAGAAATGTCGGAGGATTATGTGTTGTATGCGATGGCTAATGGGGTGTAAGGTAAGGACTAGGAGGACTCCTTAGTCACTGTTGTGATTAGGGGGAGGGGGAGCAAGGGTCGAGCTGCGGGGTACTGAGGAAACAAGAGTGAGAGCTTCATCTATGATGGGAGAGAGGAACACGCATTCCCTGAAGAATGAGGACATCTCGGATGTTCTAAAATGGAACAGCTCATCTTGGGCGGAGATGCGGCGTAGACGGAGGAATTGGGAGCAGGGGGTATAGTCTTTGCAGGAAGCAGGGTGGGAAGAAGTGTAGTTGTGGGAGTCAGTGGGTTTGTAATAGATGTCAGTCAATAGTCTATCTCCTGTGATGACTGTGAGATTAAGAAAGGGGAGGGAGGTGTCGAAGGTGGTCCAAGTGAATTTGAGTGCAGGATGAAAATTGGTGGTGAAGTTGATGAAGTCCATGAGTTCTGCATGGTGCAGGAGAAATTCTATCTCCGTTGCATTGATGACTGCATCGGTGCTACCTCCTGCACCCATGCAGAACTCATGGACTTTATTTACTTCACCAATTTCCATCCTGCACAAAAAATTTGCGTGCACCATCTCCGACACCTCCCTCCTCTTTCTTAATCTCATGCCCTGATCAACTGATCAACGAAAGCAAGCAAGCAAACCATATGCCTTCTTTTCCAAACGCCAGCATGTCAAATTAATGGAGCTTCTTCACAAACCTTCACCTGTCATACTTATGCTACATTTTCTTTAAACTTAAATGGTTTCATGATGTACTCGCAGAGCAGAAACATATAGTTAGTAGAAGCTGTCTGCTGTCTTCATGTCTGTATGTTTTGTAAACAGTCTAACCTGACTTGAAAAACATTTAACTGAGATTTAATGCAGTTGCTATCTTGTATTGAAACGGTTTAAGCATTTAACTTGAAGTTATTTTTGCAAAGGTTATGTATATAACGGCGACACTGGAGTAACTCAGCAGGTCAGGCAGCATCTCTGGGGAACATGGATCGGTGACGTTTCAGGTCGGAGCCCTTTAGTATGTTTGTGGTGGTGACGAGGGGGTTTGGGAGAGAAGGCTGGAAGAGAGGAGGGGCAGGACAAAGGCTGGCAAATGATAGGAGGATATAGATGACGGGGGCTGCATGATATGGATACGTATCCACTCATCACTTGCCAGGCTTTGTCCTGATCCTCCTCACTTCCAGATTTGTTCCCCACACCACTACCACAATCAGTCTGAAGAAGGGTCCCGGCCCGAAACATCCCTTATACATGGTCCCCAGACATGCTGCCTGACCAGCTGCGTTACTCCAGCACTCTGTGCCCTTTTTGGATTCGCTGAGTACTTGTGCTCGGTCCACCAAGGCCCTGCCTGATCTCCTGATTCTTCACCATTTTAACTCCCCTTCCCATTCCCCTACCTGACCTTGGACAACATGCACAGGTGATGTTTTGGGTCAGGACCCCGGTGCCTGACCTGCTGAGTTACTCCGGCACTTTGTGTCTTTTTTGTTGTTAGCCAGCATCTGCCGTTCCTTGTGTCCGCACTTTATATAAAGGCGACAGTTATTCTGAAGCACATCATCAAACACCGTGGGAATAGTCAGCAGCTCCACTTTGTATGTAACAGATTGCAGAAGAATTTTGAACGGAGCATTAGATTTTTAATATTTTAACCGAGGCAAGAGAGATATTCTTATCAGGACTTCTTACCTCATTAAACAGACAGCATTTTATAGCTAATTTCTGGTAGGGGTTGTAATGAACATATTCATCTTGCTACAAGGCCATTGCTTTAATTGCATCTGCTTGCCAAGGTGAGTTAGGGAGCGCCTTTGGTTCCACAGGTAACGGAAGGGCTCACGCCCTCCATTTTCATACTCTCTGTCGGGAGGCATTGAAAAGGGGAAAAAGGCTAAAATAGGAAGCAAGTTATATAAAAAAAAATAGTCAGATTGAATAGTCTTGTGTTGGAATGGCTTCTCAGCAGCTGTATCCAGTGTAATGTTTTTGTGGAACCTCTGAACAACCACAACTGCAGGAGGATAAGCAGCAGAATTTCTATTGTAAGATCACCGAGGGATGGAGCAAGCAATACAATGTGACCGCTCTCATTATCTCCGAGCAGGTAATAAGTGGTGTTAAATACCCGTCTTCAAGTAATAGAATATTCCCCCTGCATAATCCGTCTAAATTGTAATTAGGTTTAAGGAATGAGTGCCTTAATGCAGATTGAGAATGGAGATTAATTTAATGTAATGAGGAAGTGTCGATGTGCGAATTCTCTTTTGAATACGAAGCAGGGATAGATGTGCTGGGTGGTGTTGTGTGACGGTGCGGATGCAGTACTTGTAGGTACTGTTTAAGCAGAGAGAGACATTCTCAACCCGAGTTTCTGCTGAATGAAGACAAGAAATGTTTCCCTCTCCCCTGACACTCAGTCTGAAGAAGGGTCTCGACACAAAACATCACCTCTTCCTTTTCTCCAGAGATGCTGCCTGATCCCTTGAGTTACTCCAGCTTAATGTGTCTATCTTCGGTTTAAACCAGCATCTGCACTTCCTTCCTACACAAGAAATATTTGTGTGGATGCAGTAACCACTTAGTCGGGCCACCGCGTCATTTTTCACTTCTCTCATTAGTACGTGAAGCAATTTAGTTTTCAGCTTTAAAGATGCAATCTCCTGCTGAGAATGCATTAGTTAGCAGCCCGCGTGTTGGCAAACAATGAATCACATCTTTTGTTTTATTGGCTTGTTTATATTCATTTGGACAGTGTGTGTTAAATGGTCATACGTTTGCAATACAGATCATTGTGTCTCAGTTCTGCTTGTAACTAGTGGGTGACGTAGGTGAGTACAGTACATTTCTCTCACGCCTTTACACACTTTATAGTCTGTTAAGCCTGCTTGTGGCCTTAACTATTAATAATAAGCTGTCTATAATGACCTGACTATGCTGGGGCAAAAGAGGATCATTTGATTCAAATTTCATGGCCACACCGCTCTAAATGGCTTTCAACTTTAGAGTTTAGAAAGACCGCACGGAAACAGGCTCCTCGTCCCACCGAGTCCATGCCGACCATCGATCACCTCGTACATAAGGTCATAATGATAGGAGTAGAATTAGGCCCTTCAGCCCATCAAGTCTACTCTTCCATTCAATCATGGCTGATCTATCTTTCCCTCCTAGCCTCATTCTCTTGCCTTCTCCCCATAACCTCTGACAATTGCACTAATCGAGAATCTGTCTATCTCTGCCTTAAAAATATCTACTTTGGAGAAACTCAGCGGGTGAGGCAGCATCTATGGAGGGAAGGAAATAGGCAAAGTTTCGGGTCAAGACCCTTCTTCAGACTGTTGAATGGGACGATCAGTACAGGATAGATGGGGGGGGGACAGGAGATCAGCGCAGAATGAATGGGGGGGGGGTCAGTACAGTGTGGAGCGGAGGGTCTGTGCAGGATGAATGGGGGTTTAACTACAGGATGAATGAGGGGACGGGGGAAGGTGCAGGGTAAATGAAGGGTGGGTCAGTACGGGATGAATGTGTGGATTAGTACAGGGTGGAAGGGGGATCAGTACAGGATGGATGGAGGAGAAGTGCAGGATGGATGGGAAAGAGGCAAGTTCAGGGTGAATTGGGGAACCAGTGTAGGATAGATGGGGGGGGGGGGGGGGTGGCAGGAGAATCAATGTGAGGTGGATAGGGTGACCAGCGCAGGATGAATAGATGGGGGAGGGGGGTAGATGGGGAGGGAAGCACAGGGGATGTCAGTGAGGACAGAATAGGGGCCGGAATGAGGATCAGTGCGGGATGGAGAAGAGGGGTCCCAGGATAAGGGGGTGGAGGGGGCGTACAAGAGACAGAGAGAGAGGGGGGGGGGGTGAGGTGGGGAGGAAGGAAGGTCAGCGCTCTCCCGGACAACATCACCCCGCAGCCTTGGCCGTTGGGAAATCCTCGCCACCGCCTCCCTCCTCCGCCAGCCAACAGCAAGGTGTGGGGCCGAGCGGTGTAGCTCAGTGATCCTGTAGCTAGAAGATCTTTGGTGCAGCTGCTTCAGGCGAGTCGAAGGTAATGACGGGCTTCGCGGCAGCAGTGGCCGCGATAGCGGCTCCACCTCCTCCTCCTTCCTGATAGCGGTCGCTGCGTGTAAAGCCGCACGCCGAGGTCTCATCCTCCCTCCTCTCGGCCTCGCCGTGCGGGAGGGTTTGTTTTGAAAGGACAGTAAGCTGCTGCTGGGTTTACAATCAGAGGCCGTTATCAGGCTGGGCGGGGTGCGGGAGGAGATGGAGCCGCTGCCGCTGTTCGAGGCCCGTCGTTCGCTCCGACCCTTCCTCACCCCGCACCTGGTATCTTTGCCCCACACAGCCATCACCGACACAAAACGTTGCGTTCCTTTTCTCCAGAGATGCTGCCTGACCCGCGGAGTTGCTCCAGTTTTTTGTGTCTATTTCGGTACAAACCAGTATCTGGTTGCCAAGCCGGGCAAAATGACTCGGTGTTTAGGTTGCCCGGTGGCGCTTTGAGTGGTCATTGGCACCCGGGCAACCGCTAATTTAGAGCCCTGGTAACTTAGGTGCTGAAACCCAGGCAACATTCTAGTAAATCTCCTCTGTACTCTCTCTATTTTGTTGACATCTTTCCTATAATTTGGCGACCAAAATTGTACACCATACTCCAGTATTGGCCTCACCAATGCCTTATACAATTTTAACATTACTTCCCTACTCCTATATTCAATCCGCTGATTTATGAAGGCCAGCACACTAAAAGCTTTCTTTACCACCCTATCGACATGAGATTCCACCTTCAGGGAACTATGCACAATTATTCCTAGATCCCTCTGTTCAACTGCATTCCTCAATTCTCTACCAATTACCATGTTCGTCCTATTTTGATTTGTCCTACCAAGATGTAGCACCTTACACTTATCAGCATTAAACTCCATCAGCCATCTTTCAGCCCACTCTTCCAAATGGCCTAAATCTCTCTGTAGACTTTGAAAATCTACTTCATTATCCACAACATCACCTATCTTAGTATCATCTGCATACTTACTTATCCAATTTTCCACCCCATCATCTAGATCATTGATGTATATGACAAACAACAGTGGACCCGACACAGATCCCTGAGGCACCCCACTAGTCACCGGCCTCCAACCTGACAAACAGTTATCCACCATTACTCTCTGGTATCTCCCATTCAGCCACTGTTAAATCCATCTTGCTACTCCACTATTAATACCCAACAATTGAACCTTCTTAACCAACCTTCAATCTCCACATTCACTCTATCCAGATCTTTCACTATTCTGTATGTTTCAATGAGATCCCCCCCTCATTCTTCTAAATTCCCCATTCTCAGTACAGGCCCAGTACTCGATAGAGCCGACAAACGCTCATCATAGGTTAACCCACTCATTCCTGGGATCATTCTTATAAACCTCCTCTGGACCCTCTCGAGAGCCAGCACATCCTTCCTCAGATATGGTGCCCAAAATTGCTCACAATATTCCAAATGCATGCAGCCTTGAGAGAGCCTCAACATTATATCCTTATGTTTGTAGACAAACCCTCTAAAAATAAATGCTAGCGTTGAGTTCACTTTCTTTACTAACGATTCGACTTGCAGATCAACTTTTTGGGAATTCTGCACCGGCTCCCTTTGCACCTGTGGTTTCTGGATTCTCTCCCCATTTAGAAAATAGTCCGTGCCTTTATTCCTGCTACCAAAATGCATGACTCCACACTTTGCTACACTGTAATCTATCTATCTGCCACTTCTCTGCCCAGTCTCCCAACCTGTCCAAGTCCTTCTGCGAGACCCCGCTCCCTCCACCTATTTTCAAACACTAGCACTATTCTACACTCCAGGGACAACTTATAATTTTAGGCCAGCCAATTACCAACAAACTTACATGTCTTTGCAATTTGGGAGAAAACCAGAGGTCTCGTCAAAAACCCACGCGGTCACGGGGAGAACATACAAACTCCGTACAGACAGCACCTGCAGTCAGGGTCGAGCCTGGGTCTCTGGAGCTGTGCCACCGTGCGTGCCACCCTTTGGCTGCGATTGAATTTATACACAAATATCCCGTGCATTTCTCTGGGGAAATTACCCCGTATTCTTGTATAGGTTTGTGTCCTCTGCTCTTTAAATACTTTGTGAATGTATTCACTTGAGCACACCAGACCATGAAGGGCATGTACTGTGTCTTTTACCCAAAGTACCGTGTCTCTTGATCAGTATAGTCGTTAATTAAACTCTGAACTGTCGACGCGAGGTACTGCAGATGCTGGTTTACTAAAAATGACAAAGTGACACTCAGCAGGCCTGGCAGCATCTCTGGAGGACATGGACAGGTGAAGTTTTGGGTCGGGACCCTTCTTCAGATTGAACCGCTGAGTTACTCCAGCACTGTGTATTCAGGCCGAAGAAGGGTCCTGACCCAAAACGTCACCTATCCATCTTCGCCAGAGATGCTGCCTGACCGACTGAGCTACTCCAATACTTTGTGTATTTCTTTATGAACTGCAAACGATCTTGGTTTGTAGGAAGTACTACGGGCATTTTGGTTTTGGAAAAGCAATAATATTGGTTTTCTTTCATTCATTTACCTATTTCTTTATTGTTATCTCTAAGTTTTGTGTTTGCAATCCTGTTCTGCTGCTGCAAGTATGAACTTCATTGTGAAGGAAGGAACTGCAGATGCTGGTTTAAACCGAAGATAAACACAAAATGCTGGAGTAACTTTGCGGGACAGGCAGCATCTCTGGAGAGAAGGGATGGGAGACTGAGGTCTGAAGAATGGTCTCGACCCCAAACGTCACCAATTTCTTCTCTCAAGAGATACTGCCTGTCCCACTGAGTTGCTCCAGCTTCTTGTGAACTTCATTATTCTGGTGTCAGTACATAAGACAATCTGTGAATCTTGAAGACACTAATCAATTATGCTTCCTTGAGCAAGCTGAGTATCTCCTGACTGATTGTGAGCCCCTTGAGAATCTGTGTCACTGATTCCTTTGAAATCGTGCAGATGAAATAATTTGTCCTGGAAGTGTTTTTTTTGTTGTCATATTTTGTAATGTTCATCCTATCTCAACCACGGGAGCCGGAGATGATGATCAGAATTGTAATTCGGGAGGCTTTAGACTTTAGTGATACAGTGTGGAAACGGGCCCTTTAGCCCACCGAGTCCGCGCCGACCAGCGATCACCCCGTACACTAACACTATCCTACACACTACGGACAATTTACAGTTTACTGAAGTCAATTAACCTACAAACCGGCACATCTTTGGAGTGTCTGAGGAAACTGGAGCACCCTGGGGAAAACCAGTCAGAATATACAAACTCCATACAGACAGCACCCATAGAATTGAACCCTGGTCTCTGGCGCTGTGAGATCGCAATGCCGCTGCGCCACCATGCTGCCCTCATGCAACGGAGCGTGTGGATGACTCCCGCTTGTGATAAAGATATCAAAGAGTCATACAGCATGGAAGCAGGCCCTTCGGCCCAACTCGTCCATGCCAACCAAGATGCCCTATGCCAGTACCACCTGCCCACGTTTGGCCCATATCCATCGAAACCTCTCATAACCATATACGCGTGTCTTTTAAATGCTGTTATGGTACTTGCCTCTGTGGCAGTTTGTTCCATATACACACCACTCTCTGAGTGAACAAGTTGCTTGTCAGGCTCCTATTAAATCTCGCCCCTCTCACCATAAACCTATGTCCTCTGGTTCTTGATTCCCCTACTTTGGCTGAAAGATTGTGCATTCATCCGATCTATTCCCCTCATGATTTTACACATTACCACAATCACCAAAAAATCTAATTTTCTTGATCGCTGGGCGATGATTGTGTTCGATTGTAGAAACAAACAACTGCAGATGCTGGTCCATACACAAAAATACATAAAGTGCTGGAGTAACTCGGGTCTGGATAGGCAATGTTTCGGGGACGAGACCCTTTTCAGACTGTTTGAGGGGGGCGGAGGCTGAAAGCGGAAAAGAGAAGAGGCAGAACAAAAACGGGGTAGTTAATAGGTCAACAGATGAGGGGGGGTTGGGGGGGGATTGATAGGCAGATGGTTGGAACAAAGGCCATAGATAAGAGCTGAAGGTATGAGACAGGTTTGAAGAGTTGTGTTGAATCTTTCCCCCTCACTCTAAACCTATGTCTGTGTGTGGGAGAAAGGGAGAGGTTAGTTAGAGGTTACCCCTCTTGCAGTCTTTGCTGGTTCCTGGATGACAAAAATGGTGGTGCATTATTGGGGGATACAAGTGATCTTTTGGGATAACTTCAACACCACGGACACCGGAAGCATGTGTCAGGGACATCACTGACTACAAGAGCAGCCCCGTCTGCCCCCACAGTGATATCACACTGGCCAATGAATTAAACACCTTCTTTGCCCGCTTTGAAACTGGCAGCACTACCAGGAGAGGAACAACCCCGGCCAGGGCGGAGGGACAGGCCTTAACACTGAGCACCCAGGAGGTACAGTGTGCTCTGCGTTGGATCAATCCACGCAAGGCTGCAGGCCCGGATGGAGTCCAGGGTAGGGTACTAAAGGACTGTGCTGTACAGCTGGCGGAGGTATTTACGAGGATCTTCAACCTGTCTCTATCTCTGGCAACAGGTCCCCAAGTGCCTGAAGACAGCTACCATAGTGCCGGTGCCGAAAAAGTCTAAAGTCACCAACCTGAATGACTACCGCCCGGTTGCCCTAACTCCAATACCAATGAAGTGCTTTGAAAGGCTGGTCCTCTCCCACATCAAATCCAGCATCCCTGCATCATTGGACTCTCATCAATTTGCATACAGGGCAAATAGATCCACAGAGGATGCCATCTCTGTGGCTCTTCACGCTGTTCTGACCCACCTGGAAAGACAGGGCACCTACGTGAGGATGCTCTTCATTGACTGTAGCTCTGCCTTCAATATGGTCATCCCCACCAAGCTCACCACCAAACTCCACCAGCTAGGCCTCTGCTCACTGATATGCGATTGGATCCTGAATTTCCTGACGGAGCGACCGCAAGCAGTGAGACTGGGCCCGCACCTGTCCTCCACTATCACCCTGAGCACCGGCACACCACAGGGCTGTGTACTGAGCCCCATGCTCTACTCCCTCTTCACCCACGACTGTGATGAAACAAACTATAGAGCGGAGGTGCAGAACCTGGCGGACTAGCGCTCACGGAACAACTTGGCGCTAAACACCTCCAAGACCAAGGAGCTGATTATCGACTTCAGGAGGTCACAGAATGGGGAATACGCCCCAATCTCCATCAACGGAGACAGTGTGGAGAGAGTGTCCAGCTTCAAGGTTCTGGGCACTCACATCTCAGAGGACCTCACATGGTCCACCAACACCGCTGCGCTGGTAAAAAAGACACAGCAACGACTGTTCTTCCTAAGAACATTGAAACGGACTGGTCTGCCCCAACAGCTGCTGACGACCTTCTACCGCTGCACCACAGAGAGCATACTAACGTATGGCATCTCTGTGTGGTATCTCAGCTGCACGGAGAGGAGAGCTCTTCAGCGCGTTGTCCATAGAGCGCAACAGATTATTGGGACACCGCTACCAGCCTTGGAGGGCATCGACCACACACGGTGCCTCAGGAAGGCCGTCAGCACACATAAAGACTCCTCTCACCCTTGTAATGGACTGTTCGAACTAGTCCCTTCCGGCAGACGTTACAAGGCCTTCTACGCCCGCACTACCAGACTCAGGAACAACGTCATTCCCAGAGCTATAGCGGCTCTGAACCGGCCCTGCTGAGTAACCCCCCCCCCCGCACCCCCATGGACTGTCTCCCCCGGCCTCGCACTTTAGTCTGTGTTGATGTTACTGGTCAAATGTTCGTTTTTACAAACCTTGTTCTCGAGGGTTGCTAACCGAAATCTCGAAGTTGCAAACCAAATCTCGTTGCACTTATGTGTAACGACAATAAAAGCTATTATTACTGTTATTATTATTATTATCCCTGGCACCAATGGCTATTGCTCATTCTGTTGGTCATGAGCTGCGGTTGGTTGCATTTAAATGTGAATTTAATCCAAGTTTAAAATTGCGATCCATCCACTCACAGAATAGAATTGTAATTCCAGTCACAATTACAGCTATGATTCTCCCAATGATACTTTCCTTGCTGAATCCACTAGAGCGGACAAGCCATCAGTCAAGGTGACATGTTTACTGTTGCCGAGATATTTCAGCAAATCTAAGGTAACCTGGCAACAGGGGGCGGGTTCATGAGATTTACCAGGTAACATACCCAATTTGGCAATAATATACTTAGATTGGCAGTCGATTCTTGATGTGCATTTCCTTTTGTGAGAAAATGTTTCAAAGAAATATTATCATCTGGTAAGTGGCTCTGCAGGCTTGGGAAATATGTACTGTCTTGCATCGATGGAAGGAAAGCTCCAGCCAAAAGTCACACCAACACCTCCACATCCACATCCTCAGACTGAGGAAATTTGGCATGTCTCCACATGCCTCTGACTAACGTCCACAGATGCACCGCAGAAAACATGCTGTGTGTTGCATCACAGCTCGGTTTGGCAACAGCTCTGCTCAAGACCGCAAGAAATGACTTGGAGGACAAGTCATTGGGTATTTTTAAGGCGGACATTGAGAGATTGTTGATTAGTAACAATCTCAGGGGCTATGGGGAGAAGGAAGGAGAATGGGGTTGAGCAGGAACGACGGATCAACCATGATTGAATCAGAAGATCAACTTGATGGGCCGAACGGCCTATATCTGTTCCTGGAACTTTTGAAATTGCAGAGGATGCAGCCCAGTCCATCACACAGACATGACTTCCCACCATTGACTCTATCTACACTTCACTGCCTTGTAAAAGCAGCCGACATCATCAAAGAGAGAAATAAGGAACAGCAAATGCTGGTTTGCAAAAAAATAGACATAATGGGTTTGGCAGCATCTCTGGAGAAAAAGGATAGGTGGCATTTCAGGACAGGACCCTCCTTCAGACTGGACATGCAACTCAATCAAAGCCTTGTCCCACCCTGGTCATTCCTCCTTCTCCCCACTTCCATTGGGCAGAAGGTACAGAAGCTTGAAAGCGCACACCACCAGACTCGGGTCCTTCCATAAGCTAGGCTGCAGTCCGAATCCCCTTTACCCCATTTCGGACATTGGACTTTGTAGCAATGTTACAAAGTTTTGAGTAATGACAGTTCCGCCATCCCGGGGATTAACCTTGTAAACCTACGCTGCACTCCCTCAATAGCAATGTTATAGTACCTGTCTCAACTACCTCTGGCAGCTTGTTCCATACACCCACCACCCCCTGAGTAAAAACGTTGCCCCTCGGGTTCCTATTAAAACTTTCCCCTCGCATCTTAAAACTATGCCTTCTGATTCCTGGCAAAGTGTGCATTCACCCTCTCTTTCCTCGTATGATTCCATGCATTTCTCTAAGTTCATCCATCAGACTCCTGCATTCCAAGGAATAAAGTCCACACGTGCCCTTCCTCAGGCCCTCCAGTCCTGGCACCATCCTAGTAAATCTTCTCTGTACTCTCTCCAGCTGAATGATATTGTTCTTATAGCAGGGTGACCAAAGTGAACACAATACTCTGCAACATCTCCAATGTATTCCCAAACCGTAACATAATGTCCCAACTTCTCTACTCCCCTCACCTGTATCAACCTGTCACCTGCCAGGCCTTTCCTGCCTGTCTTATCGTCCAGCTTTCTTTACCCACCCCCACCCACCCTATAATAAGTCTGAAGAAGGGCCCCGACCTTAAACATGGCCCATCCATGATCCCCACTTCTCCAGAGATGCTGCCTGACCTGTTGAGTTGCTCCAACACTTTGTGTCTTTGCTGTACTCAATTCCTGGACTGATGAAGCCCAACATACAGATAAGAGCTCAGGTCACAAGTGATTAGGAGCAGAATTAGACCATTCAGCCCATCAAGTCTACTTTGCCATTCAATCTCGGCTGATCTATCTCTTTCTCCTAGCCCCATTCTCCTGTCTTCTCCCCATAACCCTTGACACCCGTACTAATCAAGAATCTATCTCTGCCTTAAAAATATCCATTGATGGCCTCAACAACCTTTTGGGGCAAAGAATTCCACTAATTTACCACCCTCTGACTAAAGAAATTCCTCGTCATCTCCTTCCTTAAGGAACGTCCTTTAATTCTGAGGCTTTGACGTCTGGTCCTATACTCTCCCATTAGTGGAAACATCCTCTCCACATCCATTCTATTCAAGCTGTTCACTATTCGGTAAGTGTCAATGAGGTCCCCCCCTTATTGTTCTAAACTCCAGCGAGTACGGGCCCAGTGCCGGTAAATCCTCATCATATGTTAACCCGATAATACATGGGATCATTCTTGTAAACCTTCTCTGGACCCTCTCCAGAGCCAGCACATCCTCCGATATGGCGCCCAGAATTGCCCACAGTGCCTCGACATTACACCCCCAGCATTGCTCTCCCCAGAGCCCTTCCATTCACTGTGAAGGTTCTGCTGGTTGAGTAATGATTTTCAGGCCATGCTAACTAGACTGGTGGTTATGTAACTGTTCCTGATAGCAGTCACCTCCCTTTATACGATAGGACCGATAATAAATACTGGTGTTTCCTGGCCTACTCCTGCACCTATTGTCTATTGTTTCCATTGATGTTTGCAATCTGTGAGTAAATGGGCAAACAGGGAGGGAGAGACACAAGAGGAACTGCAGATGCTGGAATCTTGCGATGAATGCAAAGTGCCGTTGGAACTCGGCGGTTCAGGTAACATCTGAGCAGGACATGGACAGGTGACGTATCTGGAGTCGGGACCCTTCTTCACACTGGGGCAGAACGTGGTCAAAGCAACGTGTTTTTGTGTAGTTCAGGATCATGCTGCTGCAGTGGAAATGCAGGGAGTTGCACTGCTGTTTAGTATTGGACGATAAAGGTAAAATACTTACCGCGTTAAAGACCCGGTTTGCATCCTGACTACAGGTGCTGTCTGGATGAAGTTTATACGTTCTCCCTGCGATCGCGTGGGTTTTCTCCAGGTGCTGCCATTTCCTCCCACATTCCAAAGGCGTACAGGTTTGTAGGTTAATTGGCTTTGGTAAAAATGGTAAATTATAGACAACAGTGTACGGGGCGATCGCTGGTCGCTGCGGACTCAGTGGGCCGAAGGGCCTGCGTCCGTGCTGTATCTCTAAACCAAACTTAACTAAATTGTCCAAGTGTCATTCATCTTTCATTGTGCAAAGTGTAAATTTACAGAATTATTATATCATTCTTCATTTTTCTGCTGTGAAATACATCCAATGTCATTTATATCTCCAGTTCACTGCTGGCGAATTGTTCTCCATTTCTGGTTAAATCTTACTGAAGGGAGTGAGGTGTGATTTTACCCTGATGGAGGTTCCAGCAGAAACTGCTCTAGCAAAGTCTCAACTCCAGATGAACATTTTGTTATCATTCCACCAAATCAGAATTTTTTTTCTCTTGAAAAATCCATTGAAAAAATTCTACGCTTGACTTATTCTTTTGTAAATAAGAAATTGATAGAAATGGTTAATATTTATAGATGACAATTTTGCTGGTAAAATTGTTTAAGATGGCGTGTCTTATTCTGTGAATATATTCTGTGCTTGAACCGTTGAAATTAGAGCAGTATAGTGGTGCATCGGGTAGAGCTGCTGCCTCACAGCGCCAGAGACCAGGGTTCAATCCTGACCTTGGGCGCTGTCTGTAAGGAGTTCGCATGTTCTCCCCATGACCGTGGGCTTCCTCCGGATGCTCTGATTTCCTCCCACATCTCATAGACGCGCAGGTTTGGAGGTTAATTGGCCCTCTGTAAATTGTCCCCAATGTGTCGGGAGTGGGTGAGGAATTGGGATAACATAGAACTGGTGTGAACGGGTGATAGCTGGTCAACATGTACTCGGTGGGCCGAAGGGCCTGTTTCCATGCTGTATCTTACAATCAATCAAAATAAGTTTGAGAGTTCAAGCAGCGCTAAATCCACAAACAAATGTAGAATGTGAGCATTCCTGTTTGCATGAGTTACTGGAAGACTCGTTATTGGTAGAAATGTGTCTTTTGGGATTGCTGGAATCAGAAAGGCATGAGGAACTGCAAATGCAGGAATCTAGAGCAAAATGAAAAGTGCTGGAGGAACTCAGCAAGTCAGGCAGCATCTGGGGGGGAATGGACAGACAGACTGTTTGAGTCGGGGGCCTTCTTCAGGCTATAGAGTGAGAGAGCTTTGCAGCGCGATACAGGCCCTTCGGCCCACCTTGAGCATGCTACCAAGATGGTGTAGTGGGCTAATCCCATTTGGCCCAATGCCCACTAAACCCTTCTTGTCCATACATCCAATGCTTCTTAATGTGGATGAGTTGGTGCTGGCGTGCATCGGTAATAAACACTTGACCAGTAATGAAATCATTCCAATTCAAGTTTTAGAGGGGCAGGAACACTGCACTGATACACAATGTTACAAGGGAAGCAATGCACTTCTCTGTTCAAACGTATTTGAAAAATCATCATTTACTTCAGAAAACTTCTGAACCTGGAACTGATTTGATCTGCCCTTTAGTTTTGTACAGATGGATTAAAGAGGTACACTTGATCAAAGCTACAGAGCCGCAAGTACCAATTATGTTTGGTGTGCCTCTGCCAAATTAAGCAGTGGTAATGTCGAGCGATATGTGGAAGAACTCTTGTGTTAAAGAAGGAACTGCAGATGCTGGAGAATCGAGGGTTGCACAAAAAGCTGGAGAAACTCAGCGGGTGCAGCAGCATCTAAGGAGCGAAGGAGATAGGCGGCGTTTCGGGTCGAGACCCTTCTTCGGACTGCTCTGACCAGTCAGAGAGTTTCTCCAGCTTTTTGTGTAACCCTGTGGAAGAACTCTTGTGCGTGAAGATGATAATGAAGCATTTGGGGGACGCAGAATGTGAATGCAGATAGAGGGGTCAGGGTTAAGATGAGATCATCGCAGTAAAATGTTTATCTTGTCACATTGTGCAAGATGTGCATGGAAGTGTGTGCTCTAAATGCCAATGTTCAGGGTGAACATGCCCTCTCCTCTTTAACAGAGCGGCTGTAGAGATGGTGAACAGGGCATAGCTTTGAGGTGTAAGGAGTAAAGTTGAAAGCAGAGGTGCGGGCAAATCTTTTACACAAAGGTTGGCGATGGAGGCAAGCATGAGAATGGTGTATAAAAGGATTTTGGATAGGCACATGGATACGAAGAGATATGAAGCCACAACCTTTATACCAGGGTGCAATGTCACAGACTCGCGGGCATAGCTTTAAGGTGAGAGGGGCAAAGATAGAAGGAGATGTGTGGGGCAAGTATTTGTTTAACATATAATGGTGGGTGCCTGGAACATGCTGCGAAGGGTGGTGGTGGGTATGATGGGGGGGTTTGAGAGGCTTTTAGATGGGCGCATGGATATGGAGGGATACGGATCACGTGCATCAGTCTGAAGAAGGGTCCGGACTCAAAACATCACCTGTCTGTGTTCTCCCGAGATGCTGCCTGACCCGTTGAGTTACTCCAGCACTTGTGTACTCGAAACTCCTCCTCATTCAGTTATTCCGTACTGAGATTTTAATCTTTTTTTGTTGCACTATTTCAGATTTGTTTATCATTGATTTTATTTCAAGTCGCATTGATCATTACCCAGGACTGTTTACTCTGAGCTTCAGTTAATCAAGGACCTTGTGCTCTGGTTTATTTGACAATGAACTCATCTGATACATGGTCAGTTATGTGCCGGTCAGTGCAGTCATATTGCGGTGTGGGTCCACCACAGATTTTGCTTCCCGAGCCTTTCTGGGATTATCCGTTTTGCCGGACCAACAGAGGTCACGGCCTTGAGGGAGGGGGGGGATTTGGCTATGGGAATGGATCTGCCGGCTCCGCCTGGGTCGGCGTTCCAGAGTCCTGGCCGCAGGGGGTCAAATGTGACCTGCCGATCGGTGCGGATGCCCTGATGAAGTTGACATCAGACGGCTCACCTGGCCTAGGTGCACATTTTCAGGGAAACTTCCAGGGTGGATATTGTCAAGATTAAAAGGGGGGTGATGGTGGTGGGGGGGGGGGGTCCAATGCTCATTCCATGCACATTGTATGATCTGTAAGGACAGAAAGAAAAGGAAAATTCAGCATCAAGAAATGAAATGAAGCTGTAAGCTCGCTTTCATTGGTCAAGGCCTTGAGTGTAAAAGTCAGGAAATAATGTGTAGGAAGGAACTGCAGATGCCGGTTTAAACCGAAGATAGACACAAAAAGCTGGAGTAACTCCTCGGAAGGTTCTTGACCCGAAACGTCACCCACTCCTTCTCTCCAGAGATGCTGCCTGTCCCACTGAGTTACTCCACCATTTTGTGCCTATTTTCAGGAAGTCGTGATGCAGCTTTGTAGGACTTTGGTTCAGCTGCACGTAGAGTGTTGCAGTTTGGTTTCCCCCATTACAGGAAGCATGTGGAGGCTTTGGAGAGGGTGCAGAGGAGGTTTGCCAGAATGCTGCCTGGATTAGGGGGTATCAACGACCGGGGCAGGTTGGAGAGACTTGGATTGTTTTCTCTGGAACATCAGCGGTTATTGGGAGACTTGATCGATATTTTTTAAATTATGAGAGGGTGGAAATGTCAAAGACTAGAGGGCACGGCTTTAGGGTGAGAGGGACTAATGTTAAAGCAGATGTTCGGGGCACGCTGTTTTACGCAGAATGGTGAGCGCTTGGCACGCGCTGCCAGGGGTAGTGGTTGAGGCAGATACAATAATGGTGTTTAAAAAACTTTTGGATACGTACAAGGATATAGAGGGATGTTTAGTTTAGAGTTACAGTGCGGAAACACCGGGTCCGCCCGACCAATAATCCCCGCACATCAACACTATCCTACACTCACTAGGGACAGTTTTTACATTTACCAAGCCAATTCACCTGCAAACCTGTATGTCTGAAGATGGGTCTCAACTCGAAACGTCATCCATTCCTTTTCTCCAGAGATTGTGCCCATCCCTCTGAGTTACTCCAGCACTTTGTTCATGTTTGCGTATTAACCAGCATCTCGTTCACACAGAGGGTGGTGGGTGTGTGGAACGAGCTGCTGGAGGTGGTATTTGAGGCAGGTACTATCGTAACATTTAATGAACATTTAGACAGGTACATGGATAGGATGGGTTCAGAGGGATATGGGCCAAATGCAGGCAGGTGGGATTAGTGTAGATGGGACATGCAAGTCAGCATGGGCAAGTTGAGCTGAAGGGCCTGTTTCCACGCTGTCACTCTATCTACAGTTCTTTCTATCTACATGAGGCCTTTTCCTGTGCTGTTCTATGTTCCATGTACTGAAGTATGATGATGAATAACTTTGTATTTAATTTTAGAACGTTGTTTGCTGAATAGTTAATTGTCTCTCTGAAGGGAAGAGTCACTGAACTCGAGGGCTCTTCCTGATGTTTGTTTCTGTGAAAGCTGTTTTACTTCACCTGAAGTAAAGTTTACATCACACCCACAAAGGGCTCAGTGCTTTAGTGCAGCGCGGTGGCGGAGCGGTGAATTTGCTGCCTCACAGCTCCAGAGATGTGGGTTCGACCCTGACTACGGGTGCTGTCTGTACGGTGTTTGTACGTTTTCCCTGTGACCTCGTGGGTTTTCTCCGGGTGCTCTGGTTTCACCCACACTCCAAAGACGTGCAGGTTTGTAGGTTAAATCGCACCTGTAAAATTATAGGTTAGTTGGCCTCTGAAAATTGTCGCTGGTGTGTAGGATAGTGCTAGTGTGTGGGGTGATCGCTGGTCGGCATGAACGCGGTGGGCCGAAGGGACTTTTTCCACACTGTATCTCTAAAATCTAAAGACTCTGTCTCCGCTGTTTACGAGGCAGGATGAATCTTGGCATTCCTACTGGTGTGAGTATATCTGAAAACTGTCCCTTCAACATTGTGCAGTGTCTGCAGATTTGTGATTTTGGCTGTGGCAGCAATATACAGCTGTTGAAAGTTTCAAAGTACACGTTGTCTTGAATAATAAAGTTGGTATGTGTTGGAAGGAACTGTAGATGCTGGTTTATACTGAACGTAAACACAAAGTGTTGGAGTAACTCAGCGGGTTAGGCTGCATCTATAGAGAAAAGGACGGGTGATATATTGGGGCGGAACCCGTCTTCAGAATATTCAGAATTCAGAATTAAAATAGTTATGTTGTTGAGTTTAGTTAATTGCCAACGTACAGTGAAAAGATTTTGTTGCGTGCTAACCAGTCAGCTGAAAGACAATACATGATTGATTATAATCGAGCCATTCATAGTGTACAGATACAGGATCAGATCTGAGGAGAGATTAAGTCCATCATTGTTAAAGTAAGACACATTGCTGTAGGAGTAGAGATTTAAAATGATGGAAGGATTATAATGTGTGATTGTAGATCCACTTCTGTGACTAGCGCACACATGTTGTGCTCAGAAAGGCAGATTTAGTGAAGTCATTTGCATTTGGTTTGTGCCTGCCTGCACTTTGCATTTTGCCTGAAATGCAGAACCATTTTTCCTCCAATGTGAGCTAAGTGATGCAGTACCAGGGACCCCGGTCGAATCCCAACCTCATAATGAAGTCTCATTGCATTACTGTAGCAATAATGTTGTACATTCTTGGCAAAGGTATGTGTTTTTTTGGAGGCTGTCTTTAGACTTTCGAGACACAGTGTGGATACAGACCCGTTAGCCAGCCAAGTCCGCGCCGACCAGCGACTCCCCCATACACTAACGCTATACCACACACTAGGGACAATTTGCAATTTAAACTTAGTCATACTGCACAGAACAGGCCCTTCGGCCCAAATCTCTGTACCGACCAGAATGCCCCATGTTTGGCCAATAGCCCTCGAAACCTTTCCTATCCATGTACCTGCCCAAATGTGTTTCAAACATTGTTATGTACCTGCCTCAACTCATCCACCACCCTCTGCGTGAAAACATTGCACCGCAGGTTCCCATTCAATCTTCCCCCTCTCACCTTTAACCTTGATTTATCTGCCCCTGAATAAAAGACTCTGTGCATTCTGTTCTCTGTTCTCCTCATTATTTTATACACTTTAATAAAAACACTGCTGATCCTATTGAGGAATAGGCTATAGAATCTAGGTCCTAGCTTGCCCCACCTCTCCCTGGAGCTCAGGGCATCAAGAGCTGGCAACACCCTCTGGAATCTTTCATTCACCCTTTCCAGTTTAATGGCATCATTCCAATAGCAAGGTGGCAAGAAATGAACATAATACCCCAAATGCGGCTGCCTCACCAACTCTAATAAAACATCCAACATCTATACCTAATACTCTGGCTGATTATCGCAATATTTTTATAACAATCAAATCATTCATCTGTTTCAAAAACAAGTGGCACAGTGGCGCAACTGCTAGAGTTGTAGCCTCATGGCACCAGTGACCCGGATTCGATCCTGACCTCGGGTGCTGTCTGTGTGGAGTTTCAACGTTCTCCCTGTAACTGCTTGGGTTTCCCCCAGGTGCTCCGATTTCTACCCACATCCTAAAGACGTGCAGATTTGAAGGTTAATTGGCTTCAATCGGTCCTAAGTTTCAGGAAATTAGGCCATTCGGCCCATCAAGGATTTCAATATATTTTAACGTAATATTTGTCTGCTTTGAGCAATGGCATGGTACATCTCACTGACAGAGTTCCACATATCATTGCTGTTCGATTATCTTGAATGGTACTTTCTTTGTTTGGACAATTTTATTTGCTACTTGAAATCTAAAACTAGGAAGGCAAAGTTCCAGAGCAACGTCAATCAGGCAATGTAGATGTGACAAGAATATTTTGGAGACACACTTTGGATACAGATGTCAATTTTTCTCTACTTTTCCACTTTAGTGTGGTGTGGCGGTGCCTAATGGCAACGGCTCGACTGCAGTCCGTCTGTCTTTTAATTTTATTTTTGTCTCGTTTTGTCTTGTATGGTTTGATTCTAGTTTTATTTTATTTTTTAGCCGTGTATATGTGGGGGTGGGGGAAACAGTTTAACCTCTTCCCTGTACGGGGACCCGACTTTTTCCGTCGGATCTCCGATGTCGTTGGGCCTAACATCGTGGAGCCGGCGGCGGCCTCCGGCCGGAACCAACCTGAGGGCTCCAGTCGCGGAGCCTGCGGACACGCCACCGCAGAGCTGGCCGAATACGGAGCGAGGAGCTGTGACTCAGCTTCGGAGGCTCCGGCCACAGGCCCCGTGGACGGTAACATTGGGGGCTCGTGGGTCCCTGGTGGGAGACCGCTTTTCGGAGCTCCCGCAACGGAAACTTCTCCCGCCGGAATCGCGGGGTGAAATGACTTGGAGCGGGGCCTAACAGCGCCCGGCGCGGCTTAACGGCCGCGGGACTTACCATCGCCCGCCGGGGACTTCAACATCCGTAGCCCCAGATCGCCTCGACGCTGCAGTTGGACCGCGAGAGAAGAACAACTTTTGCCTTCCATCACAGTGAGGAGGTGCTGGAGATTCACTGTGATCGATGTTTGTGTAAAGTATGTTAAGTGTGGGTCTTGGGGTTTTTTTTGTAATTTTTGTAATTAAGTCTGTAGAAAATGCAATTTTGTTCAAACCAAGCTGTTTGAATGACAATAAAAGGCATTCTATTTTAACTTTAGACAGTGGGATATACTGTGTTGGGTCATTTTAGTTCCACAAAGAGTTGATTAAAAAAATGCACCTTAATGAAAATTAATGTCATTCTAGAGAGATTGAAGGTTATTCAAGTCTTTTGGGTAATTTTGACTGTGTATGGACAGATATGTTGGCACCAGAATGCTGTTCCTTTCTGATAATCAGCTAATGCCATTTCAGTAGCCATAACATTTTCTTTATTATCTAATCAAACTCTTCCTGAAATCCATCTCCCCAATAAAAATAATATATAATTTAAAAAACCTTTGTATTGTCTGTAATGCTGGGTATTGAGAGGATACCTGTGTAAAGTTGGCTAGGGCAGAGATAAGGGAGAGAGTCAGAACCTTCCCCCCCACAAGAGGGCAGAGCCTTGCGGTGAGATGGGCAAAGGTTAAAGATATGCAGGGCAAGTTTGCACAGAGGATGGTGGGTGCTAGAATGCGATGCCAGGGGTGGTGGAGGCAGAGGCAATAGTGGAATTTAAGAGACTCTTAGGTACATGGATATGCAGGGAAAGGAGGGATATGGATCATGTGCAGAGGACATTACGCTTGGTACAGAACCTAGCGGACCAAAGGGTCTGTTTCTGTGCTGTACTGTTCTATGTTCTATAAGCTTGTGATTATTCCATCAGGACCTAGTATGTACACAGGCTACAAAAAAGGTTGAATGCATTAAAAACTGCTTTCAATACCTGCACTTCATGTTCTCGTGAATGATTTTCACATCCAACGCCAAGCACCACTCACGCATAGCCCCCAACTGCGCAGGCGAGGCTCATTTCTCCTCATCCCTCAGGACTCCCTCCTCCTCCTCTGCACCCTCTCTCTTCAATCACTGGAGAGGGAGTGGGGGTAAAGAGGGAGTGGAGTAGAGAGGGAGGGGAGGGGGGTAGAGCGAGATGCGATTAGAGAAGGAGGGGGAGCAGAGGGGAGGGGGAGGGGTAGAGAGGGTGGGAGTGAGGGTAGATAGGGAGGGGACATCTCCTTCCTCCACCCCATCTCCCTCAACCACTCCCCACCCCATCTCCGTCCTCCTCATTTCCCTCATCCTCCTCCCCTCACTCCCATTTCCTGCCCCAGGACCTACCCAGGTCGTAGAGCAGCGCCAGGGCCTGGAACACGGCCTGGTCCTCGTACTCGGCCGGGCCCTGGCTGTAGACTCCAGCCGTCAACTCAGCCGCCGCCTGGGCTTATGTGCAGGCCCCAACTTCATCTCCGGGCTCGTCCTTGGTTCCAACGGCTGCTTCTTCCTCGGCCCCAGTCACGGCCCCATCCCAAGCCCCGTGCTTGGTCCTCACTCCAGCTCCTACACCACCTTCCCCGCCGCCACTCCCATTCACCACGAGCGCTGGAGTGCCCCTCCCTCCCTGAGGTCCCGTCCTGCCTTGCGAGTGCATTGTGAAGTCACTCGGGTTTTTTTTCTGAGGGAATGTGACGGGCAGATGTTTATCGCCTCGACGGGAAAAATGTGAGTAGGATGTGTGAAAATGGGAAGGTTGTGGCCTTGGGTTTGGAAGAAAATAGGAATTAACCACACACACACAACCCCCCCCTATAACCTGGAGTGTGTTCAGTTTATCCATATCCATCCATCCTTATTATAACTATTAAACTTTGATCTTTGATGTGGATGTGTGTGTGTGTGTGTATATTTATTTGTTTGTGCGTTATCACATCTTCTAAAAAAAAACAACACAGTAACGGTAATATTTTTACATATTCCGAAAGAGATTCATCATGTGGACTCCGAAATTGCCTCATCTGAAAAATTCATGCATTATTTCTCGACTCTATGACTACATTATACCTCCACCATGCATGAATGCTTTAAAATCAAGCAATCGAGTTTTATTGCCATACTCAAGCATAGAAACATAGAATATAGGTGCAGGAATAGGCCATTCAGCTCTCTGAGCCAGCACTACTATTCAATATGATCATGGCTATTCATCTAAAATCAGTACCTCTTTCCTGTTTTTTCCCCATATCCCTTGATTTCGTTAGCCCTTGGAGCAAAATGTAACTCTCTTGAAAACATCTAGTGAATTGACCTCCACTGCCCTCTGTGGCAGTAAATTCCACAGATTAGCAACCCTCTCTGGGTGAAGAAAGTTTGTCCTCATCTCTGTCCTAATTGCCTACCCCTTATTCTTAAACTGTGACCCCGGTTCTGAACTGCTCCAACATCGGAAACATTTTTCCTGCAGTTACAGTAAGTAAAAATCTATCAGGCAAGCAGGATGCTTTCTCCAACCACCCCCATTTGAAGGCCACTATGTTCCACCGCTTCTACCCAGTGCTTGGTACCTACTAGATTCTCACAGCTGCGGAGCAACGCTTCCGGTGCCCCAGGACTCTTGCACTGAGGCTGCTCCGTGGCTGGAGCTGCAGTGAGCGACTCGCCAGCCCCGTCAGTATCTGCCCCCGCCGCTGCTTCTGCTTCCCTCCCTCCCTCCGCCCCGGCTCTCCAACACCCATGACCAGGTTGCTCAGAGCAGAGCAGCGCCTCGTCCAAAGCTAGAGATATTGAAACATGTCTAGCTGCAGATCCCCTCCCCGGTTCCGCGGCCCATGTACCTCTCTCCTGCCGCTTGTTGGCCTCGCTCATGTCAGCTGTTTCCCACAAATCTTAAATTCCGACTGCCGCCGGGAGCAGGACATGCACGGCCTTACAGGCTGCTCTGGGTGACACTCATCCACTGCCCGGTCTATGTCTTTCAATGTAAATTTGCATGGGGACATGCTTTGGAGGTGTGTGGCGGTTCGGTCAAGTGAGAATAAGAATGCTGCTGTCTTGTCAACAGACGCACACACAAGCAGTTGATATTAGTTTTAAAATTCTGTGATCAGCGTGAGAGCGTGAGAACTGGATGAAATGCGTGATTCGCACGCTCAATGCGTGAGAGTTGGCAACTCTGCTAACTCCAACTTCACAGTGACATAACACTGAATCAGGAGAGAGAAACTTGGACCACTGTCACTTACCAATATTTTACCCCGGACTATTTCTTTGTTTTAGAAATATGTGAGTGTTTGGAGGGGATATGTAAAAGAAATGGCTTTTGATCACTTGGTTATAATAATGAGTCAGTTAGCCTTGAATAACTGAAAATCATTTTTCAATATTGAGTGGGATGATATTTTTTTTCAAACCTTTGTGGTTGAGATGATGAAAAGAGTAATGGGTAAGAGAGAGATGATTCACAATCTTTCTCAGGGCGGCACAGGTCGAGCTGCTGCCTCGTAGCGCCAGAGATCTGAGTTCAATTCTGACCTGCTCTCTGTGTAGAGTTTGCACGTTCTCCCTGTGACCACGTGGGGGTGCGCCGGTTTCCTCCCACACTCCAAAGATGTACGGGTTTGGTACTCTGTAAATTGCCCCCTGTGTGTTGGGAGTGGATGAGGAAATGGAATAACATAGAACTAGTGCGAAGGCTTGATCGATGGTTGGCGTGGACTCGGTGGGCCGAAGGGCCTTTTTCCATGCTGTACCTCTAAAGTAAACTAAATTATCCACAGGAACCTTGGATGTAGTTTAGTATAGCTTATTGTCACATGTAAAAGGTGCAGTGAACAGCTTGTGGTTGCGTGCTACCGAGTCCGTGCAGAGGCAATACATGATTACAATCGAGCAGCCCACAGTGTGCTGATACATGATAAAGGGAATAATGTTTAGTGCAATGTTATAGTCTGATTCAAGAGAGTCCGAGGGTCTGCAATGAGATAGATGGGAGGTCAGGACTGCTCTGCTCTTAACGTCTCCAAGACAGACGGCCAAAGCAACTGAGGGGAGGGGGGGGGGGGGGGGGGCGGGAGGAGGGGGGCGTCAATTAATAATTGTCAGTCCTGCTGGATATTATGCTGGAAGATATTTCAATGAACCCTGGGAGGAGCCTTTTTGGTGCATCAGTTCACGCATAATTTAAGTTAAACAGCTCGGACCAGAAGCTCAGGTGATTTGTATTATGGAGTACGAGTGCTTGTGAAAAGGCTAGGTAGCGTTGATCGCTCTCTTGCTTTGGAACATTTCAATTATTGGCATTTTTTAGCTCGGTGGAATGTTTCAGTTATGCTGATAATCTTACACATCGGGGCATAAATATATCAGCGAAAAACTGTCACCAACGTGGTGCGGTGAACTGCTGTTCGATTCAGCACACGGGTGCTGAAATTGGAATGAGATATCGAAGTATGAGGTGCCTTCTACATGGGAAATCACCCCGTGATGAATAAGTGTTGGCTTAAATAAGAGCAACATACTTCAAGAGTGATAAACTGGTGCTAATTATGTTTGTGATTTATTGCAGTCATAATCATCGGCAGACATCATTTCGACATCCACTGACTGGGCAGATTTCTCCAGATAACATTGAGTACATACTAACGGAGCAGTAAGTATTGTGTGTGTGTGCAGTGGCGGGGTACATGGGGAAGTATTGCAGCAGAGACTGTGCATCTTGAATTTAGAAGCAAAGATCACAACTGCCTCTGATTACATTGATATTGAATTGAATTGAAAGATGCTACATGGAAACAGGCCCTTCAGCCCATCACGTCCAGTCCTACCATCGATCACTCCGTCGCACTAATTCTGGAGATCAGGAACTGCAGGTGCTGATTTACCAAAGAAGACACAAAGTGCTGGAGTAACTCAATGGGTCAGACAGCATCTCTGGAGAACATGGATCGGTGATGTTTCGGGTCGAGACCCATTTTCAAACTAAAGGAGAAGGGTCCCGACCCAAAAGTCACCTATCCATGTTCTCCAGATTTGCTGCCTGAGCTGCTGAGTTACTCCAGCACTTTGTGCCTTTTTACTGTTCAGCACCAACATCTACAGTTCTTTGTGACTACATGAAACTTTCTATTCTGTTTAATGATCTTAAGGTCCTAAGTGATAGGAGCAGAATTAGGCCATTCGGCCCATCTAGTCTCTCCGCCATTTAATCATGGTTGATCTATCTCTCCCTCCTAACCCCATTCTCCTGCCTTCTCCCCGTAGCCCCTGACACCTGCAGTAATCAAGAATCTATCTATCTCTGCCTTAAAAATATCCATTGACTTGGCCTCCACAACCTTCTGCAGCAATGAATTTCACAGATTCACCACCCTCTTTACTAAAGACATGCCCTCCTAAAGGAACATCCTTTAATTCTCAGGCTATGACCTCTAGTCCCAGACTCTTCCACTAGTGGAAACATCCGCTCCACATCCACTCTATCAAAGTCTTTCACTATTCTGTATGTTTCAATGAGATGCCCCCTCATTTTTCTAAACTCCAGCGAGTACAGGCCCTGTGCATCAAACGCTTGTCGTGCGTTAGCCCATTCATTCCTGGGATCATTCTTGTAAACCTCCTCTGGACCCTCTCCAGGGCCAGCACAACCTTCCTCAGATATGGTGTCCAAAATTACTTGCAATACTCCAAATGTGGCCTGACCAGCGCCTTACTGAACCCCAGCGTTACATCCCTGTTTTTGTTTTCTAGCCCTCTTGAAATAAATGCATTTGCCTTGTTATTCGGAAAACAGACTGAAGACTGTTGCTTGTGATTAGTGGTTCTGGAAAGATGTGCCAAGTTGAGTGAGGCCACACATGTACAGACCCACTTAGTACAGTGCTTGCAGGAAAATATATATACAATAATTAATGGTTTAGTGGTGGATGACATCTTGTAGCTCCAGTGATACAGCACAGACAAGCAGTCGTTCTAGTTTAGTTGTTGATATACAACATGGAAACAGGCCCTTCGACCCACGGTTTAGTGTAGAGATACAGTGGGCAAATGGGTCCTTTGGCCCACCAAGCCTGCCTCAACCATCAATCACCCACAGACTAGTTCTATGTTATCCCCCTTTCTCATCCACTCGAAGATAGACACAAAATGCTGGAGTGACTCAGTGGGACAGGCAGCATCTCTGGAGAGAAGGAATGGATGATGTTTCGGGTCAAGACCCTTCTTCGGACACGAAACCTGTAACCTGAAACGTCACCCATTCCTCTCTCCAGAGATGCTGCCTGTCCTGCTGAGTTACTCCAGCATTTTGTGCCTATCTTTGGTTTAAACCATCTGCAGTTCCTTCCTGCACTTCGCATCCCCTCCCTGCACATTAGGGGCAATTTACAAACCATCGTGTATTTGGGATGTGGGAGGAAACCAACGCGGTCACGGGGAGAACGAGCAAACTCCACACACACAGCACTTGAGGTCTGGATTGAACCCAGGTATCTGGCACTGTGAGGCAGCAGCTCACCCGCTGCACTGTTGCACCGCCCATGAATATGAGAATTTCAGTTTGTCCTTCCAGAATAAATACTATGAAAGGTTTAAACCATTATTTGGGTTTGGTCATGCTATCGAAACTAACCAGTTGATTGCAAAACCAAGTTTTTTTATTTGAACGGTTAGTGCTTGAACACAGAGCGCTGGAGTGTGTGGGGAAGAGGAATGTTATAACAAAGGTGTATTGTCTGACTCTATTCAACAATGCAAATTACACATTCTTCATTAATGACTCTTCCCATGGATAACATTTTAATGCAGTAAATGATGGATGAGAGTGGATAACTGTTTACATCTGTGTAGTTTACTTTCATTTAGTCTAGAGATACAGCATGGAAACAGGCCCTTCAGCCCACTGAGTCCATGTTGAACATCGATCACCATTTTACACTAGTTCTATGTTATCCCACATTCTCATCCACTCCCTACACACTACGGGCAATTTACAGAGGGCCAATTAAGGTGCACAAACCCGCACGTCTTAAGATGTGGGAGGAAACCAGAGCACCCGGAGAAAACCCACGAGGTCACAGGGAGAACATGCAAACTCCACACACAGACAGCACCCGGGGTCAGGATCTCGGGTGTCTGGTGCTGTGCGGGAGTGGCTCCACCTCTGCGACACTCTGCCACCCAGTGTGGTCTTGGTGTTGAATGATGCTCTGGGTATAATCGTGGAACATCTGACGTTTGTGGTGAGTTGATTTCTTCAATCAACTTGATTTTCCGAACAAGCTGGCTGTTACTGCTGGGAAAAGCCAGGAGTCTTTATGTGGACACATTGAGATGCCCGTCAGGGAATGTTGCCGACTGGCCCGCTCCAGACTACAGGAGTACGTACTGAAGCTCGGTACAGCCAACGCCAAGGCTCTGTGGTGGAGGGCCACAGTCTCGGGGGGCAGCGTCTGGTGGGGACACCCCTCAAACAAGGGAAGAGATACCACCCCGGGGGGTACATGGGTGGCAAGGGTGCAAACAAGGAACTGCTGAAACTTTGTCCATCTCATCTTAAACTATGCCCTCTAGTCTTTGACAGAGTTAGATTTAGATCTTAGGGCTAAAGGAATCAAGGGAGATGGGGAAAATGCAGAAAGTGGTACTGATTTTAGATGATCGTATGGAATGGAAGTGCTGGCATGAAGGGTCGAATGGCCTACTCCTGCACATGTTTTATATGTTTCTATGTTTCTAATTCCACCTTGGGGGAAAGAAAGTTTCTGACTGTAGACAGACAAGAAGCTGGAGTAACTCAGCGGGACAGGCAGCATCTCTGGAGAGAAGGAATGGGTGACGTTTCGGTTTGAGACCGTTCCTATATAAGTTTCTGACTGTCCACCTGATCTGTGCCTCGTATAGTTTTATATACATCTGTACCTCTCACTTTAAAAGATAAAGCCTCTAGTCTTTAAAAAAAATGGGGTCTTGTATCAGCATCCTTGACAGTTGAATATTTAAAATTCTGGAAGTAAAAGGTGATTTTTATTTTAGTTGAACGGTAAGAAGCGATGGCTAGTGTTTGTGTTACGAGAGTGGGTAGTGCAACAGCACATCACGGCAGCTTCAGACGCCAGTAATGGTGCCCCTGAGAACAGACACGGCCTCTGTCATGTCCCATGCATTCGGTTGCTATGGCAGCAGCGGATGTAGAATATACGCACCTGGTATACAGCAGCTACAAGTCAGAACCGTAGGTGAGGACCAACCACACTGATATCTGCCTCGACTGGCAGCTGCTGCCGAAGAAGATCGTGCATTCAGTGTTGTGGCAACAATGAAATAAGCTGTGAGTCTAACTCGTTAGTGAGCTGATGGTTTAGATTGGAAGTGAGTCGAATTATACCTTCATCTTAAATACTGATGTTGTTATGTGAGGCTGATCTCAAGAAAAGAGACAAAGTGCGGAAGGAGTAACTCAGCGGGTCAGGCAGCATCTCTGGGGAACATGGATACAGAGTGCTGGAGTAACTCAGCGGGTCAGGCAGCATCTCTGGGGAACATGGACACAGAGTGCTGGAGTAACTCAGCGGGTCAGGCAGCATCTCTGGGGAATATGGACACAGAGTGCTGGAGTAACTCAGCGGGTCAGGCAGCCTCTCTGGGGAATATGGACACAGAGTGCTGGAGTAACTCAGCGGGTCAGGCAGCCTCTCTGGGGAATATGGACACAGAGTGCTGGAGTAACTCAGCGGGTCAGGCAGCCTCTCTGGGGAATATGGACACAGAGTGCTGGAGTAACTCAGCGGGTCAGGCAGCATCACTCTGGGGAACATGGACACAGAGTGCTGGAGTAACTCAGCGGGTCAGGCAGCCTCTCTGGGGAATATGGACACAGAGTGCTGGAGTAACTCAGCGGGTCAGGCAGCCTCTCTGGGGAACATGGACACAGAGTGCTGGAGTAACTCAGCGGGTCAGGCAGCATCACTCTGGGGAACATGGATAGGTGATGTTTCAGTTTGGGATCTGACCCACAGAGTTACTCCAGCACTTTGTGGCTTTTTTTGTAAACCAGCATCTGCAGTTCCTTCTAGCAACATGTAAGGTTGGCCAGCCGTGGATTGTTTTCCAGGGAACGCTGGTGTTTGGGAGGAGACCTGATAGAAATATATGCAGTTATGTGAGGCATAGATAGGGGAGTCAGAAACTTTGCCCCAGGGAGGAAATATCACAGACTAGAGGCATAGCTTTAAGGTGAAAGGGGCAAAGTTTAATGGAGATGTGCGGGGCCTGGAATACGTTGCCAATGGTGGTGGAGGCAGCTATGATAGCGGTTTTAGGCTGCTTTTAGACAGGCACATAAGTAAATAGAGAAAGGAGGGATATGGATCACATGCAGGCAGAGGAGATTAATTTATCATGGCATTGTGTTCGATATGGACATTGTAGGCCGGAGGGCCTGTTCTTTGCTGAACTGTTCTTTGTTCTTGCCATAGAGGGAGTACAGAGAAGGTTCACCAGACTGATTCCTGGGATGGCAGAAAGACTGGATAGACTCGGCTTTTACTCGCTAGAATTTAGAAGATTGAGGGGGGATCTTATGGAAACTTACAAAATTCTTAAGGGGTTTGACAGGCTAGATGCAGGAAGATTGTTCCCGATGTTGGGGAGGTCCAGAACAAGGGGTCACAGTTTAAGGATAAGGGGGATAGTCTTTTAGGACCGAGATGAGAATTCTTTTTTTTCACACAGAGAGTGGTGAATCTGTGGAATTCTCTGCCACAGAAAGTAGTTGAGGCCAGTTCATTGGCTATATTTAAGAGGGAGCTGGATGTGGCCCTTGTGGCTAAAGGGATCAGGGGGTATGGAGAGAAGGCAGGTACGGGATACTGAGTTGGATGATCAGCCATGATCATATTGAATGGCGGTGCAGGCTCGAAGGGCCGAATGGCCAATGCCTGCACCTATTTTCTATGTTTCTATGTTCTATGAATCACTTGTGGGGCAGCTGGTAGAGCCGCTGCCTCACTGCACCAGTGATCTGGGTTCCATCCTGACCTCGGGCGCTGTGTGCGTGGAGTTTGCACGTTCTCCCTATGGCTACGTGGATTTCCTCCCACATCCCAAAGACATGCGGGTTTGTAGGTTAATTGGCCCTCTGTAAATTGCCTCCAGTATGTAGGGAGAGGATGAGAAAGTGGTTTAACATAGAACTTTTGTGAAGGGGTGATCAATGGTCAGCGTGGACTCCGTGGGCCGAATGGTCTGTTCCCATGCTGTATCTCTCAACACTAAATCCATTGAAGTCCAGAAACTGGACATATCGTGAAACAACCAGGAAATGTTTTCAATGCTTGATCCTATCAGTGGCATTTGAGGTTTTATTTTTACAGTCAGTTCCACTTCATTACCTTTTTTAAAACAAGCTTTGTCTGAGTTGATTATTCTGATGTATTAGTTTTGCAATAGTATCTTTGGGGCACGTTCCACAGGCGTGTGTCGATGGAATGCCATTTGCTGCTGATTAAACTGGTACATATTGCAACAACACAAAGCCGAACAACATTTGAATGTGGAATTGATTGTTTCATTTATTTTTCAGACCAGGTGTCCACATGTCGAAGCATCAGACCGCCCACAGGCCGTACAGTATGGTTAGTGAGGCTTCCACAGGAGGGACCACATCTGCGCTTGGAATCACTCCCATTTCAAAGGTACGGCTTCCTTTACGTTCACCGTCTGTGAAATTCTAAGTTGGCCTCCCCCCGTCAGGGCTGCATAGTGGATCAGTCAGTAGAGCCGCTGCCTGGCAGTGCCAGAGACCCGGGTTCCATCCAGACCAAGGGTGCCGTCTGTGCAGAGTTTGTACATTCCCTCTTTGACCTCGTGGGTTTACTCCAGGTGCTTCGGTTTCCTCCCACGCTCCAAACATGTGCGGGTTTGCAGGGTAATTGGCTTCTGTAAATTGATCCCAGTATGTAGAATAGTGCTTGTGTGTGGGATGATTGCTGGTCGGCGAGAACACACTGTATCTCTAAAGTATAAAGTCGTAGCCAATCAGTATTATTTTGATACCAGTCTGAAGAAGGGTTTCGGCCCGAAACGTTGCCTATTTTCCTTCGCTCCATAGATGCTGCTGCAACCGCTGAGTTTCTCCAGCACTTTTGTCTACCTTTTATTTTGATACCAAATGTGATTTATAGGGTGATTTTTTTTTTTAAAGTGCTGGAGTAACTCAGCGGGTCAGGCAGCATCCTGAGGGACCATAGATAGATGTCTTTTCAGTTCAGAACCTTTCTTCAGACCTGACCTGAGACATTGAAGAAGTCAACTAGAGACAAACAGCTGGAGTAACTCAGCAGGTCAGGCAGCATATCAGGAGAAAAGGAATAGGTGATGTTTCGGGTCGAGACCCTTCTTCAGACTGAGTCAGGGAAGGGGGAAACTAGAGATATGAAAAGGTTCGGAATAAATCAGAACAATTTTCAAAGATATGGTCTCCTTTCATTGATTCATTACAAGGTTAGTATGGTCAACACAACTTTGGAATTAAACCGATTTACAGACAGGGTGATGGGTGTGGTGAGAAATGAAGCAGGTGTATCAACACGTTTTGGTCCTTTTTAAATTTTTTAAATTATTTTTTGATTTTGTCTTTTTTTTTAAAGTTTTTACTTACTTTGTGACTACACTCTGGTAGTTTAGGGGTTCTATTTTTACTCATTCACCCTCTCTTTCACTTTATCTCTTTCTCTCTTTTTCTATTTCATTTTTGTCAAAATTAAAATGGAAGATGTACAATAAATGTACTTTGTCATATGTCACAGTTTATACTACTGTACACTGCTTCTAATAAAAATATTAATTAAAAAAAAATCCAAGGCAGCACCGATGACCAAAGAAAGGCAGAGCCCACAATGATCCATTGTTGGCTGTGGAGGAGGTGATAATGAAACCTTACTGAAGGTAAGTCTTGCCATTCTGGTGAGCGTGGCGACTGGGTGTACTTTGTGTTTCAGCAGCGGAGGAAGCACCATGGAGTCGCGTAAATCCAGGAGAGCAGCGGCAAAAACCGCTGCTGTGGAAAGCAGCCAGCAGCGTGCCGTTACTCAAGAGCTGCAGGTACTACCAGCAGCTCCCGACTTCTCGCCGCTACAGACCGCACGTGCGCCGCGGTCCGGCGGCAAAACCACCCGGAAGTCAGACAGGACCGTTGACTCGGCTGGGTCCGGACCTGAAGACATCACGGATAGCGATGGTGGGCGTCTTTCCCGCATGGAGTGGATGGTGGAGCAGTTGCTCCAGCGTGACCTGCTTATGCAGGGACAGAGTCACAGTGGGTCTCTTCGCAGACCCACGGCAGGATCCTATCAAGGACTGCAAAATGTCTCACCCTCTTCGCAGAGGAGCAGTAGGGGTCAGAGCTGGGCTGACCCTGAAGAAGGGGCAATGGCTGAACAGTCGACTGTGTTAGGGGTGCCAGAAGAATTGTTGGGCATGGTAAATAAACATGCTGTACCAACACAGAAAGGACTGCCTATACATCCTAAGCTGGCAGCCAGTATAAATTACATGGCTACAAACCAGCTGCAGGAGCAAGCCATTAACTCTACGGATTAAAAATACCTCACTCCAGAGAACTGCATTTCTCTCAATGTACCAGCAGTCAACAACCCCATCTGGGGCAACATGAGCCCATCTATAAGGAGCCAGGAGGTGAAGCTCCAAAGAATCCTTAAGGGCCTGTCACACTAGCGCGCGATTAGACGCGATAAGCGCGACCTACCGTGGTCGCTTTAGTCGTCCGGCCTCGCGTGACCCTGTCCCACTGCGATCGCCGGAGTCTGGTGGAGTTCCGCGGACTCGTGTGGAGCTGGTGTCGACATCGCGCGTAGTGTCCAAAAACCGACACTGCTTAAAAATTACGCGCGGCAAAATCCTGTCGCGCGGAACGTGATAACGTTTTGACGTTGTGCGTCTTCAGCGTGGCGTTGCGTGATGACGTCACTGCCCGACGTCGTGCAACGCGCATGCTCATGCGCATCGTCACGTGATGAAAAATAACGTCCTTCCTTCGGACGTCGCGCGTGTAATCGCGCGCTAGTGTGACAGGCCCTTCACTCGCACCGGGATCGCCTGACCCCCACGCGACCCCCGCGTCCGAATTTGTCGCGCTTATCGCGTCTAATCGCGCGCTAGTGTGACAGGCCCTTTAAACTGCTGGCTGCTGGAATCACAGCAGTGACCAGGACAGTGATGGGGTTGATTTGCCTGAAGAGCTACAAGATGCTCTAGCACTACTGTGTAATACTCAGTTTGAGATTAACAGTTACAGAAAGAGCATCATCAAGCCTGCACTTAATCCCAAATTTGCGGGATTATGCAGGACCAGTAGCACTCAGCTGCCAAATTTGCTGTTTGGGGACAACCTCCTGAAGCAGGTGAAAGACCTGGATGAGGAGGCCAAGGCTATAGGCCTGATCAAGGTGCCAAAAACCTCCAAAATCCACTATCAGCAGCGGCAGCACACCTACACACCCACCAGACAACGGTACTATGAAAGACCATCTGGTGGTGAAAGCTCGAAGGCCGGCCCACCTGCTCAGCGGTCTTTTTTAGACTATGGCCCAGCCCGGCCTTCTTGGAAAATGCGCCAACCCCACAACGCAGCAACACAGTACCATAAGAAACAAGGACAGAGACAACCAACACAGCACCGCCGGTAACCTTGGAGATAGGTGGGTCTGGTTGCCTCAAAAACATTGCATGCCTAGATTCATCAAACGTTGGTGGACGGTTGCACTTGTTTCATCATGTGTGGTGCACTTTTACCTCTGATCCTTACATACTCGGAAGCATTCAGGGTTACAAAATTGATTTGTATACGAACTCCCCATCCAGTTCAGCATTCGCCCAGCTGGAAGTTCATACTTTCACAAAAAGAGAGAACAGCAGGCCATGCTGAACTGTTAAGACTAAACACAAAAGGGGTAATTGAGAAGACAATCAGAGAATCTCAAGAGTTCATATCAAATATATTTACAAAAAACAAAAAGATGGCGGATGCCGCATCATTATAGATTTGACCAAACTAAATACTTCCGTTCAGTATGCCCATTTCAAAATGGACACGTTTGTCACAGCCTTGTGTATTCAGTACCAATACACAAGGATCATTGTAAATACCTGAAATTTGTCTGGATGGGACAGCTATGGCAGTATAAGGCCTTACCCAATGGGTTGTCATCAGCACCCAGGCTGTTTAGAAAATTATTAAAACCAGCTTTAGCATACTTAAGGAAACATAACCATATCGTCATGGCTTACCTTGATGATATTCTCATTGTAGGTGAGAATTTGGAGATGGCTACATTGGCAGTATCAGCCACAAAACATCTTTTTCAAAAGCTGGGATTTATCATACATCCAGATAAATCAAAATTGGAACCCTCCACTACCATGGATTATTTGGGGTTCACTATTGACTCTGTTCAAATGTCTATCACCTTGCGACCAAACAAAGTGACAGACTTGGTGGGAGCATGCAAAAGCCTCACTGGCATCAGGGAACCATCCATTCGGCAAGTAGCCAGAGTGATTGGGAAATTAGTGGCTGCGTTCCCAGCAGCACAATTTGGACCACTCCATTATCAAAACCTGCAAAGAGCAAAAAGTTTAGCGCTCAAAAATCATGCGGGCCATTTCGATAGGCCTATGAAACTACCAGGGAAAGCAAAATCAGAATTAAACTGGTGGATAGAAAATGCTCATCATTGTTCTAACCCCATCACTATCATGAATCCCTCGGTTACATTACAGACTGATGCCAGTGCTAAAGGTTGGGGAGCAACTAATACCAGCACAAGTTGTGGTGGCAGATGGAGTGCACAAGAATTAACCCTGTTTAAAGCACTAGGGATTAATTATCTAGACATGCTGGGAGCATTTCATGGACTCAGGGCCTACTGCTCAGATATGCACCAGTTGCATGTACGGTTACAAATTGATAATACCACAGTGGTGGCCTATATTAATCATATGGGTGGAATAAAGTCAATATTGTGATGAATTGGCTAATAATATCTGGCACTGGTGTCTGGAAAGGGAGATTTGGATCTCAGCCACTTACCTTCCAGGTAAGCTAAATACAGTGGCAGACACCGGATCACGTAAATTCAACGACAACATAGAATGGATGTTGGATCGGAAAGTGTTTACAGATATTATAGAACGGTATGGGACACCAGATATCGACCTTTTTGCATCCAGACTAAATCACCAACTTCCAACATATGTTGCTTGGGAACCAGACCCAGGGGCAGCAGCGATGGACGCTTTCTCGCTACATTGGGGGGATTTGTTTTTCTATGCATTTCCCCCCTTCTGTCTCATCAGTCGGGTCTTACAAAAAATTAAACAAGACTCCACAACGGGTATTTTGGTTGTTCCCGACCGGCCTACCCAACCATGGTTCCCAGCAGTACAGAAGATGGCCACAGAACCCTGCATCCGGATAAACAAACGACCGAGTTTGTTGGTACATCCCGTTACAGGGGATAGTCATCCGTGCCATGACCGTATGAACTTGTTGATTTGCAGATTCGGAACAGGCCATTTCTGGGATACGGACTCTCCGACAGGACGATCAATGCCATCTCAGCATCGTGCAGGGAGTCCACCAGAAGACAGTACCTGACGTATGTCAGGAAATGGGAAGTGTTCTGCACCAGGACAAACACTACATATGACTCAGCCACCATCACTGAAGTGCTGGAGTTTCTGGTCACCCTTCATTTCGATAAGGATTGAGTTACAGTGCCATTAATTGTGCAAGGAGTGCCCTATCTAATTATCTGGGCCGAGGGAGTGATCACATGGCTATAGGATCACACCCACTAATATCTAAACTAATGGGGGGTATGTTTAACTCTAATCCCCCCAGGCCCAGATACACCCATACATGGGACATAGGCATAGGATTAACTATGTTACGAGGATAGACACCCATATCGGGGCTCACTTTGGACAAACTTACATACAAGATGGTAATGATTATGGCACTTGTATCAGCACAACGGGTCCAGTCTCTACACAAGCTAAGGATGGACGCCATGTATGTCACAAATGGCAAGATAACCTTTCTAATACAGGGGTTACTTAAACAAGACCGACCCGGTTCCTCTGGCCAAAAATTAAAGTTTCTGGCCAATCCTGCAGATAGTCGACTCTGCATTGTGACGCATATTTTGCAATATATAGAAGTCACCAAGACTTAGGGGCACGGAGAGAGCTTTACTCATAAGCCATAAACGCCCTCGCCATAAGGCCACAGTGCAAACCATCTCCAGATGGTTAAGGGTGGTATTAGATGCAGCGGGGGTGGATACTAATGTTTTCAAATCTCACTCCACCAGGGCTGCATCTACATCGGCGGCTAGGATGATGGTAGTTCCTATGGACCACATCCTTGCCACAGTGGGTTGGAGCAATGAACAAACTTTTCAACGCTTTTATAATAAACCCGTGGCCGCTCCTGACACGTTTGCAGGAAACATTTTAAGTTCTGTTAAATAAATTACCCAATGTGGGGCATATTATTTTAGGTGAATAATGAATAAATGCCTTTTTGTTTTTCAGCACAGTCTCATGTCTGAAATATGTTCATCCTCCTTTCCTAGCATGGCGTTGTGTGAGCATGGACTCGTTCCAGGGCATGAAATCACAGAGCTTTGAAATCTTCACGTAGTCACTCACGTGACTCTGAAGTAAAATAGTAAGATTAAATGAGAACCTACCAGTTTGAAGTTTGATCTTTATTTTATGAGGAGTTACGATGAGGGATTACGTGCCCTCCGCTCCCAAAACCCTCTATTATAAAGTTCAACTGGTATGGAAGTTCTCTCTTATCTTACTGTTAGTCTACTCTGGTATCTGTGATTTCACACCACTGCTTTGAAGAATGTCGCGCATGCGTGCTGGCGGGGTCTTCACGTAATCCCTCATCGTAACTCCTCATAAAATAAAGATCAAACTTCAAACTGGTAAGTTTTCATTTAATCTTACTATTACCGGTTGTGCTGCTGCCAGTAAGAATGTCATTGTTCTGTTCCAGGCCATATGACAATAAAACACTCTTGACTCTTGGCTTTCTTGAAAGGATCTTGAAGCGATTTTGAGCAACATTGCTGTATGGAACAATTTGTGACCTTATTCTCATTGTTGGCATAACCCTGTGTGAGGTTACCCAGTGAAATTGTGCAGTTAGTTTGCTTGGTGTGTGTTTGTTTTGGCGACTGTGTGGAATCTGTGGAAGGTGATAAAGTGGCGTCCACCGTATACTAAATAACTAAAGTGTAGGGAGGTCATGGCCAATGAGAAAGTTGAGCAACAGGTTTTCTATTTGTTTTCTCCCCACCGGAGTTAGTGATTCAACAGGAAGTAAACTTCACTCATTCAGAAGCCCTGTTGACTGCGCAGAATATCAGTCTTCTTCCACTTCTTATTCTGCGTGGTCATAAGATTCATGTGATAGGAGCAGAATTAGGCCATTCGGCCCACCATGTCTACTCTGCCATTCAATCATGGATGATCTATCTTTCCCTCTCAGCCCCATTTTCCTGCCTTCACCCCACAACCCTTGTCACCCGCACTAATCAAGAATCTATCTATCTCTGCCTTAAAAATATCCACTGACCTGGCTTCCACAGCCTTCTGTGGCAAATAATTCCACTGATTCACCGCCCTCTGATGAGTGCCGAAGGTGAATATGTTGATTGCAGAGAGTTGTGGACACAGCCCAGACCCTCACCCAAACCTGCCTTCCATCGACTCCGTCAGACACTTCACTCAACAAGGCCAACAGCATAACCAAGGACCAGTCTCACCCCGGTCACTCCCTCTTCTCCCCTCTCCCATCAGGCAAGAGGTACAGAAGAGTGAAAACGCACACCTCCAGATTCAGAGACAGTTTCTCCCCAGCTTTTATCAGGCAACTGAAACGGTCCTCTCACCAGCTCGAGTGCAGACCAGACCCATGTATCTACCTCATTGGAGATCTTTGAACTACCTTTAATCGGACTTTACCTTGCACTAAATGTTGTGTCCGTCATCTGTGCCCCTTGAACGGCTGGATTATAATCGTGTGTAATATTTGACTGCAACAAAAACGCTTTTCTTTGTACCTTGGTACACATGACAATAATAAACTAAACTGACCTAAACGATGCAGCAATTGTGAATAATGATCAGAAAGGTAAAAATATGGGTTTTTAAGTTAATTAAGAGAAAAATCTATTGCGTTCCCTCCAAGATGTGGTAGTATGAAGTCAAAATTAAGTTTGAGCAGTTTTCGTTCATTTAACAAGTGTGTACCTAGAATGAACTGCAGATGTTGGTTTACAATTAACGACCCAAAGTGCTGGAGTACCACAGCGGGTCAGGCAGCATCTCTGGAGAACACAGACACATGACATTTCAGGTCTTGACCCTTCTGCATTCTGAGTAACCTTATTCAGAAGGACAAGGTTATGAGGGGTGTGGATAATATGAACACTCCCAGGGCAGAAGGTTCTAAATCAACTATCCATGTTCTCCACAGATGCTGCCTGATCTCCTGAGTTACTGTAGCATTTTACATATATCTGTCTGAATGTATTTTAGTCATAACTGCATCCGCTTCAGTAGCATCCTCTGGCAGCTCATTCCAGATACTGAAGGTTTTCTGAGTGAAGAACGGCCCTGAGATCCCACTTAAACCTCTCCCCTCGCACTTTAAGTCTGTGCCCTCCTGTCTTAGAATTCTCTACGTTGGGAAAAAGACTGTGAGCGTTCACTTTATCCATGCCCCCATATGATCTGTACACATCAATAAGATGACATAATGTGCTCCCTTGCAAGATTCCCCTTGCCTTCCTGGCTTAGTTCTCGTGATCTTGGGGTTGTATAGCAACAGGCCCTGGGCATTTCCAGCATTTTCTATTTTTTGTATATTTCAGATTGCCGGCATCTACAGTCATAAGATCATGACAGGACTAGCAGAACTAGGCCATTTGGCCCACTCTGCCGTTCAATCATGGCTGATCTCTCTTTCCCTCTCAACCCCGTTCTCCTGCCTTCTTCCCATAGCCCCTGACACCCGTACTAATCAAGAATCCATCAATCTCCATCCTCAAATATCCATTGACGACCTCCACAGCCACCTGTGGCAATGAATTCCACAGATTCACCAACCTGTGACTGAAGAAATTCCTCCTCGTCTCCTTCCTAAAGGAACGTCCTTTAATTATAAAGCTATGACCTCTAGTTCCAGACTCTCCCACTAGTGGGAACATCCTCTCCACATCCACTCTATCCAAGCCATTTATCTTTTTTTTATACACAATATTTTCATTTGGAGTATAATCTGATCTGATTAGATAGCATGCAAAACAAAGCTCTTCACTGTACCTCAGTACACGGGATAATAATAAACCTAAACGTAATCCATTGTGAAAGAGCAGAGCATTTGAGCTAAAGCATAAAACACCGGCTGAAATATACTCGACAATGAGATACAAGGATGTGTCGCACAGAGTATTGTCATGACTGCCCTCGATGGTGAAGATAAAGTCTGTATCGTTAATCATTTGTGTCCTTTTGGTTCATTGGTCACTGTAAGTACCTCGCCACTTGAGATGGACAGACACAGAGTGCTGGAGTAGCCCAGCGGGCCAGGCAGCATCTCTGGAGAACATGGATAGATGATGTTTTGCACTGGGACACTTTTTGAGACTGATCAGACTGGAGAAGGGTTCTAACCCAAAACATTACCTATCCATGTTCTCCAGAGATGGCGGGTGTCGGGGGTTATGGGGAGAAGGCAGGAGAATGGGGTTAGGAGGGAGAGATCGATCAACCATGATTGAACGGCGGAGTGGACTTGATGGGCTGAATGGCCTAATTCTGCCCCTTATGACCTCATACTGCCTGATCCACTAAGTCACTCCCGCACTTTGTGTTCTTTTGTGTATTAATCAGCAGTGGTAGTTCTTTGTTGCTACTTGCCCAGTTTAGATTCTCTTCTCCGTCTGGCCAGAGTGTATATTAAAGCTGCAAGTCATTAATGCTATATGACATTGCATTAAATATTTAAAAGGGAACCAAGCTTTGTTGACTGTGCAGCTGGAGGTACAGTTGCCCTGTGAATACTAATTGGGCCCAGTTGGAGCCAGGTTTATAATTCTGTTGTTAATTAATAACATTGTCATTGAAACAGCCCCAAGGATTGAGATCAGCATGAACTTCTTGGTTTTGTTCTCATGTTCAATTTGCACAGTCCTCTCTCGCGTTAGAACATGGGTGTGCATCTGTGTACTCTGTTTGTTTTCGCTCTGCTTGAAATAAGGGTCATTTGAGAAACAAAAACATTCCAATGGTGTGAAAGAAGTTGCAGAGCAAACCTTTCTTGTCTTTTTAAACCAGTGGTTTGAAACTTGATGTGTCTGATTTGAACTCATTGCTTAACACAGGAAACTCCATCAGTATTCCCAGCAACCATCAGGCTCTTGCACATGACACAACATTCATCTGCCATTGAAAACCCCCTCACCTGCATCCACCCATCACTTGCCAGGCTTTGTCCTACCCCCACCTCTCTTTTTTGGCTATCTCCCCCCCCCACTACCAGTAGTCTGAAGAAAGGTCCCATCCTGAAACGTCACCTGTCCATTCCTCCACAGACACTGCCGGACCCGCTGTGTTTTGCACAACACTAACCTTAACAACTATGATCTTCTTTGGACTTTGCCTTTGGTTGCACTACAGACTTTGTTTTTTGAACGATTATGGTCAGCTAAAAGTATTGTTTTTCATTTATTGTCCTGTGGATAACCAGCCATTGCGTAGTGAGACAGAGCTTGGTGGGTGTGAGACAGAGCTGTTCTTGAACTTGGTGGTCACTGTTTCCAAACTCCTGTACCTTTTTCCCAATGGCAGGAGTGGAATAGAGTGGGTCTCTGACGATGCTGACAGTACCCTGGCAACACCGGGCAGCACGGTGGAGTTGCTGCCGTACAGCGCTTTCAGCGCTAGAGACCCGTGTTCCATTCCGATTACTGGTGCTGTCTGTACGGAGTTTGTACGTTCTCCCCTCGTGGATTTTCTCCGAGGTCTTCAGTTTCCTCCCACACTCAGAAGACGTACAGGTTTGTAGGTTAATTGGCTTTCAACAAATGTAAAATGTCCCTAGTGTGTGTAGGATAGTGTCAATGTGCGAGTATTGCTGGTCGGCGCGGACTTGGTGGGCCGAAGGGCCTGTTTCCACGCTGTATCTTTAAACTAACCTAAACCTCCTGCAGATCCCCTCGATGGTGGGGAGGTCAGTGCCCGTGATGGAGCGGGCAGTGTGGGGTGGGGAGGTAAGTACCCGTGATGGAGCGGGCAGTGTGGGGTGGGGAGGGCAGTACCCGTGATGGAGTGGGCAGTGTGTGGTGGGGTGGGGAGGTCAGTACCCGTGATGGAGCGGGCAGTGTGTGGTGGGGAGGGCAGTACCCGTGATGGAGCGGGCAGTGTGTGGTGGGGTGGGGAGGTCAGTACCCGTGATGGAGCGGGCAGTGTGTGTGGGGAGGTCAGTACCCTTGATGGAGCGGGCAGTGTGTGTGGGGAGGTCAGTACCCGTGATGGAGCGGGCAGTGTGGGGTGGGGAGGTCAGTACCCGTGATGGAGCGGGCAGTGTGGGGTGGGGAGGTCAGTACCCGTGATGGAGCGGGCAGTGTGAGTGGGGAGGTCAGTACCCGTGATGGAGCGGGCAGTGTGGGGTGGGGAGGTCAGTACCCGTGATGGAGCGGGCAATGTGGGGTGGGGAGGTCAGTACCCGTGATGGAGCGGGCAGTGTGTGGTGGGGAGGTCAGTACCCGTGATGGAGCGGGCAGTGTGAGTGGGGAGGTCAGTACCCGTGATGGAGCGGGCAGTGTGGGGTGGGGAGGTCAGTACCCGTGATGGAGCGGGCAGTGTGGGGTGGGGAGGTCAGTACCCGTGATGGAGCGGGCAGTGTGTGTGGGGAGGTCAGTACCCGTGATGGAGCGGGCAGTGTGTGGTGGGGAGGTGAATACCCGTGATGGAGCGGGCAGTGTGTGGTGGGGAGGTCAGTACCCGTGATGGAGCGGGCAGTGTGGGGTGGGGAGGTCAGTACCCGTGATGGAGCGGGCAGTGTGGGGTGGGGAGGTGAGTACCCGTGATGGAGCGGGCAGTGTGTGTGGGGAGGTCAGTACCCTTGATGGAGCGGGCAGGGTTCACCACTCTCTGTAGTCTCCTGGCACGATTAAGCACAATATCTTCCTGTGGTTAATTTTGTTGAGAGGGTCTCAGCTTCAAGCCTTCAGGTTCTCCATGGCCACTGGCAGACACGCTGAGTCTTTGATGAGTGATTATTTGTCAGCTATTGTTTGCGTGGCACTGAGTTAACATTAGATTGCACCCTCCCCCAGAGGGACATTGAAGTTAGGTACAGGAAACGTTATCAAGTGTTGGATTGTTGGAGCATCGTGAGCATATCTGCAGCTCGCATTTCACTTGCTGCAAGCACTTCATCATTTTTATTTATAGTTTAGACTAGAGCTCCAGCGAGGAGACGCTGTTGGCCCACCGGGTTCGTGCCGACCTGCGATCCCAGTCCACCAGCACTATCCTACTCACCTGGGACAATGTTGTAATTTTACCAAAGCTAATTAACTTACAAACCTGTACGCCTTTGGAGTGCGGGAGGAAACCGGAACACTCGGAGAAAACCCACGGGGAGAACGTACAAACTCCATGCAGACAGCACCCGTAGTCAGGATCGAACCCCGGTCTCTGCCGCTGTAAGGCAGCAACTCTACCGCTGACTCAACGTGCCTGCCCATGAATTTATCGACTCATTAGTTGTGGCTGGAAAGGCTGCCATCTACTGCATATCCCGAATGGCCTGTAAACGGAGGAAGTAATTAAGAATTAACATTATTGCCTAATCTGGACGAGTGAAACAGAGGGTTGCCAATAAAGTACATATAATGGGCCGATTATTTAGATGTTATCTTAAATAATATCAAAGCAAGCTTGATTGCATTGTGATGGTATTATTTGGTGGTATAGTTAGTGATGCAGTGGGTGGATTTGTTGCCTCATCGCGCCAGGGACCCGGGTTTGATCCTGACCTCAGGTGCTGTCTGTGTGTGCAGTTTGCACGTTTTCCTTGTGACTGTGTGGGTTTCCTCCGGGTGCTCTGGTTTCCTCCCACATTCCAAAGACGTGCGGGTATGTCAGTCAATAGGCTTCTGTAAATTCCCCCTAGTGTGTTGGGAGTGGATGAGAAAGTGGGATAATATAGAACTGGTGTGAGCGGGAGATCGATGGTCGGCATGGACACGGTGGCTAAAGGGCCCGTTTCCATGCTGTATATCTACAACTAAATATTCTCTTGTTGCAGCAGCTGTGGAGAGATTTGTGATTGCAATTTACTTCTTTGTGCCTTTAATGAGTGAGACATTAATACTAATCTGGAGGTTGAATTACTGTATGGAAATAATTTGAGGTTCACTTTGTAAATCTTGTTTTTAAAGTTGGCTGTTTAGCTTAGTGTAGAGATACAGCGTGGAAACAGGCTCTTCCGTCCACTGAGTCCCCGTCAACCAGCGATCCCCGCACACTAGCACTAACCTACACACTAGAGATAATTTACAATTTTACCAAAGCCAATGAACCTACAAACCTGTATGTCTTTGGAGTGTGGGAGGTAATCCACGCGGTCACAGGGAGAACGTACAAACTCCGTACAGACAGCACCTGTAGTTAGGATCGAACCCGGGTGCCCGGCGCTGTGAGGCAGCAACTCTACCCCGGAGCCACCCTGTTATGTTGCAGGTTTCTCTATTTGCGATAATCCCACAGGCTGAGATCTGATAAGATGTTGTTTATATAGAGACCTGACCACGGACACAATGATATTTGTTATCTAAATTCAGATATATTGATTTCTAATCAGGTTTTGAAGTCAAGCGGAAAAGTCCACAACTTTGGCAAGAGGGAGCAGTCTATAAAGAGGAACCCGAACGCACCAGTGGTTGTGAGAGGCTGGCTTTACAAACAGGTAAAATGCCTTCTGCTTGTATTGTAAATGATTCATGAACTGCAGCTGAGGAGAGTGAACACAAAAGCTGTATTTCCTCCTTCTCTCCAAAATCAGCTGTTGTTTGTCTAACTGCAATGTATCGGTACTCGTGTGTTAATAGTCATAGAGTCATACAGCATGGAAACAGGCCCCTCAGCCCAACTTGCCCACACCAACAAACATGTCTCATCTACACTAGTCCCTCCTGCCTGAGTTTGGCCCATTCCCTATCATCTTTCCAATCCAAGTACGTGTCCAAGTGTCTTTTAAATGTTGTTATAGTACCTGCCTCAACTACATCTTCTTCAGATAAGGGTCTGAAATGGGTCCCGACCTTATCCAATGTCTCACCCACCAAATTAGAGTGACACAGTGTGGAAACAGGCCCTTCAGCCCAACGCCCATACCGGCCAACATGTCCCAGCTACACTAGTCCAACCTGCCTGTGTTTAGCCTGTATCCCTCCAAACCTGTCCTATCCATGTACCTGTCTAACATTTTCTTAGATGTTGGGATAGTCTCAGCCTCAATTACCTCCTCTGGCAGCTTGTTCCATACACCCACCACCCTTTGTGTGAAAAAGGTTACCCCTCAGATTCCTATTAAATCTTTTCCCCTTCACCTTAAACCATGTCCTCTGGTCCTTGATTCCCCTACTCTGGGCAAGAGACTCTGGAATTTATTCCCGATCTATTCCTCTCATGATTTTATACACGTCTATAAGATCACCCCTCATCCTCCTACGCTGCAAGGAATCATCCCAGCCAACTCAACCTCTCCCTACAGCTCACACCCTCTAGTCCTGGCAACATCTTCATAAACCTTTTCTATATCCGTTGCAGCTTGACAATGTCTTTCCTCTAACATGGTGCCCAGAACTGAGCACAATACTTGTATCACCAACGTCTTACACAACTGCAACATGAAACATAGAAACATAGAAAATAGGTACAGGAGGCCATTCGGCCCTTCGAGCCAGCACCAACATTCATTGTGATCATGGCTGACCGTCCCCCATCAATAACCCGTGCCTGCCTTCTCCCCATATCCCTAGATTACACTAGCCCCTAGAGCTCTATCCAACTTTCTCTTAAATCCATCCAGTGACTTGGCCTCCACTGCCCTCTGTAGCAGGGAATTCCATAAATTCACAACTCTCTGGGTAAAAACGTTTTACCCCAGCTCAGTCTTAAATGACCTCCCCTTTATTCTAAGACTGTGGCCCCTGGTTCTGGACTCACCCAACATTGGGAACATTTTTCCTGCAACTAGCCTGTCCAGTCCTTTTATATTTTTATGTTTCTATAAGATCCCCATCATCCTTCTAAACTCCAGTGAATACAAGCCTAGTCTTTTCAATCTTTCCTCATATGATAGTCCTGCCATCCCAGGGATCAATCTCGTGAACCTACGCTGCACTGCCTCAATCACAAGGATGTCCTTCCTCAAATTAGGAGACCAAAACTGTACACAATACTCCAGATGCGGTCTCACCGGAGCCCTATACAACTGCAGAAGAACCTCTTTACTCCTGTACTGAAATCCTCTTGTTCCTGTACTGAAATCCTCTTGAGGTACAGACCTCCCAACTTCTATACAATACACTGACTGATGAAGGCCAAAGTGCCAAATGCCTTTTTGACCATCCTATCTATCTACGACTCCATCTCCAAGGAACCATGCACCTGTACTATTAGATCCCTCTGCTCTACAACACTCCCCAGAGCCCTGCCACTCACTGTGTAGGTCTTGCCCACATTAGACTTCCCAAATTGCAACACCTCACATTTCTCTGTATTAAATTCCATCAACCATTCCTCAGCCCACCTGGCCAATCGATTTTTCACAACCATCTTCACTATCTGCAAAACCACTCACTTTTATATCATCAGCAAACTTGCTAATCTTCCCATGTATGTTCTCATCCAAATCATTGATATAGATGATAAACAGCATTGGGCCCAGCACAGAACCCTGTGGCAAACCACTAGTCACTGGATTACTCTAGCACTTTGTCATTGGTGTTGCTAAATACATCATTTAGTTGAACCAGACATCATGTTCGACACAGATACTGTATTTGGGGCCAAAGTGTCTGTCCGTGTCACACAGTGTGGAAACAGGCCTTTTGGCCCAATTTGCCCATACCAACCAACATGTCCTGCCTGCCTGTGTTTGGCACCTATCCCTCTAACATTTCCTATATATGTACCTTTCCAATTGTCTGTTGTTATATTATCTGCCTCAACTACCTCCTCCAGCAATTCATTCCACACACCCACCACCCTTAGTGTGAAAACGTTGCCTCACATGTTCCTATTAAATTCCCCCCTCATCTTAAACCTATATCTTCTAGCTCTTGGTTCTCCTATTCTGGGTAAAAGAATGTGCATTTACCCGATCTATTCCTTTCATGATATCTTCTACACCTCCTTAAGATCACCCTTCATCCTCCTGAAGTGTGCTGTTCTATGTTCTTCTGGGACCTTGGCTTCAACAGCAGCATGGTGGTGCAGCGGTAGAGTTGCTGCCTCACAGAGCCAGAGACCCGGGTTCGATCCTGTCTATCGGTGCTGTCTGCATGGAGTTTGTACATATGCCCCGTAACCTGAGTGGGTTTTCTCTGGGAGCTCCGGTTTCCTCCCAAACTCCAAAGATGTACAGGTTTGCAGATTAATTGGCATAGGTAAAATTGTAAATTGTCCCTAGTGTGTAGGATAGTGTTAGTGTAAGGGGAGCGGCGCGGACTTGGTGGGCCGAAGGGCCTGTTTCTGAGCTGCATCTCAAAACTAAACCAAAGAGCAGCATTGAAACATCAATGTCCACATCAGCATGAAAGGCACAATAACCCGGTGGAATAAAATGGGGTTTGAAACCAGTGGGTCTTTAAACTGCTTGGATGAATGTTCTTGAGCATTTGTGAGAAATATGTTGCTTAGTACTGCACTAATCAGATGTTGACTAGATTGTTGCACAGTGCCAGCCACAAGAACATAATTAATGTCCTGGTCTCAATTTGCTTGTGTGCTTAAAGCTTGTATATTGCTTTCATTTACAGTGTCCGGAACTGATACAGGGATGGGATTGAAATGTATTTGCCTCATCTGTACTGAGAATGGGAGGCTGAAGTTAATGGCTCTAGTATAATTTCCATTAGATACCAGATCTGTCAGTTTCCTAGAGACTGTATCTTGAGTAATTTTCTTAAGGGTCCCGACCCGGAATGCCATCTGTCCATTCCGTCCGCAGATGCTGCCTGACCCATTGCTCTTCCAGCATTGTGCTCCACATTCCAGCATCTGAGGTTTCTTTGTCTCATCAGCTTTATTGAAGGGCCATCCCGAGCTGTAACATCACCTATCTGTCTATGTGTAGGAAGGAACTGCAGATGCTGGTTTAGACCGAAAATAGACACAAAATGCTGGAGTAACAAAATGCTGGAGGGACAGGCAGCATCTCTGGAGAGCAGGATACCTGTTTTCACACCTTGCACTTCCTTATCTATGTAACACCCCCTCCCCTGACATCAGTGTGAAGAAGGGTCTCGACCCGAAACATTAACCATTCTTTTTCTCCAGGGATGCTGCCTGTCCCGCTGAGTTACTCCAGCATTTTGTGTCCTCTTGCATTAAGCAGCATCTGCAGTTCCTTATATCCCCAGCTACAGTTATGCGTTGCATTTCAACTATCTGGCTTTACGTGTTCTTTCTGAGACATCTCTTTCATTGCAGATACGAAAAGAACTGTTCTTTTCAAAGTCTTTGTTGTTTCTTATGTTCCATGTCACCGCTTCTTTACAATGTCGCGGTGAATTACATTCTACGGCATTTAACTTCCAGCTTGTTCTGTTACGCTGGACTTGATAGACAATAGACAACAGGTGCAGGAGTAGGCCATTCGGCCCTTCGAGCCAGCACCGCCATTCAATGTGATCATGGCTGATCATCCCCAATCAGTACCCCGTTCCTGTCTTCTCTCCATATCCCCTGACTCCGCTATTTTAAGAGCCCTATCTAGCTCTCTCTTGAAAGCATCCAGAGAACCTGCCTCCACCGCCCTCTGAGGCAGAGAATTCCACAGACTCACAACTTTCTGTGAGAAAAAGTGTTGCCTCATCTCCGTTCTAAATGGCTTACCCCTTATTCTTAAACTGTGGCCCCTGGTTCTGGACTCCCCCAACATCGGGAACATGTTTCCTGCCTCTAGTGTGTCCAAACCCTTAACAATCTTATATGTTCAAATGAGATCCTCTCTCATCCTTCTAAACTCCAGAGTGTACAAGCCCAGCCGCTCCATTCTCTCAGCGTATGACAGTCCCGCCATCCCGGGAATTAACCTTGTAAGCCTACGCTGCACTCCCTCAATAGCAAGAATGTCCTTCCTCAAATTATGGGACCAAAACGGCACACAATACTCCAGGTGTGGTCTCACTAGGGCTCTGTACAACTGCAGAAGGACCTCTTTGCTCCTATATTCGATTCCTCTTGTTATAAAGGCCAACATGCCATTCGCTTTCTTCACTGCCTGCTGTACCTGCATTCTTACTTTGGTTCTTTGCTTACACTGCCTGCTCTACCTGCCTGCTGTACCTGCCTGCTGTACCTGCCTGCTCTACCTGCCTGCTCTACCTGCCTGCTCTACCTGCCTGCTCTACCTGCCTGGTGCACCTGCCTGGTGCACCTGCCTGCTCTACCTGCCTGCTCTACCTGCCTGCTCTACCTGCCTGCTGTACCTGCATGATCAGCTGTCACCGTGCTTAGTCATAAGTTCATAATTTATAGGAGCAGGGTGAGGCCATTCGACCCATCAGGTCTGCCATTCAATCACAGCTGATCTACCTCTCCCTCCTAACCCCATTCTCCAGCCTTTTCCCCATAATCCCTGACACCCGGACTAATCAAGAATCTATCAATCTCCACCTTATCCATTGATAGCCTCCACAGCCACCTGTGGCGATGAATCCACAGTTCCACCTTCCTCTGACTAAAGAAATTGCTCCTCATCTTCTTTCCAAAGGAACGTCCTTTAATTCTGAGGCTGTGGCCTCTGCTCCTAGACTCTCCCCTCTAGTGCCGTCAAACACTCATCATACATTGTTTCCATGAAAGACACTTTGATGACAGATTGCCATCTGTTTGTGTGTTTAGGATAGTTCAGGAATGAGACTGTGGAAGAGGCGGTGGTTTGCCCTCTCAGAATATTGCCTGTTCTATTACAAAGGTAAGTGCATGAATAGCAATTATTACAATTATTATCAATGAGAAGTTATTACTTTATTACTAGCAATTTATAATTTAAAGAAAAAAACGTTCAATTGCTTTGATAGGTAAATGCACGTAAGAAACTAGCCATCACTGTTGATGATGTGGATTAGCTACAGGGAGAGGTTGGGCAAACTTGGATTGCTTTCCCTGGAATGCTGGAGGAAGCTGGAAGACTTGACAGAGTAATCAAATAAAATGGATATAAAATGATGGGAGGCATAGATAGGGTAGACAATCAGAACCCTTTTCCCAGATTGGACATATAAAAGACTAGAGGCACAGCTTGAAGGTGAGAGGGGCAAAGTTTGAAGGAGAGGTGCCGGGCAAGGCTTTTTACACAGAGGGTGGAGGGTGCCTGGAACACGCTGCCAGGGGTGGTGGTGGTTAAGAAACTTTGTCCATCGGCATGTGGATATGGTGGGATATGCAGACAGATAATAGTTGATAAGAGATTGGACAACAATATGATGCATTCGAACTCCCAAAGTGCAACACCTCACACTTGCCACATTAAACTCCATCTGCCATTTCCCCGCCCGTTTCTGTAGTTGCTCCCTACCCAGCTGTCTACTTTGATAGTTTTCCTCACTGGCTGATATCCCAGCGACAGTGGCGTTCAGGCTGGGGTTGCGGACGTAGGAAGGCTGTGCTATAGTGTGGCCTTTATTCAGCGGACTCGTCAGGGTTTAGCTTTATTATCATCACTTGTACTGAGGTACAGTGAAAAGCTTTGTGTTGCTTGGTCTAAACAGATCAGATACACCACACATAAATACAATCAAGTCAACCTCAAGTCCAATAGGTAGAGCAAAGGGACATTAGAACATTTAGAAATGGCACTACAATTACAGGAAGAGTAGACGGATTGTTTCAGATGGCCATGGAACCGTTTCTGGGAAGAGCATGCTCCAGTGGCAACTTGAAATATTTAACGATTTAAAGAGGTACAGAGAAAAGCTTTGTTCCGCACGATACCAACAGATGAAATATTACGATACATAAATGCCATCAAGCCAAACTCAAGTACAATAGGTAGAGCAAAGGGGAAGATTGCTCCACCTATTGTAGAAGAATTATAAAAGATGAAATAATCAAACATTTGGATAGCAGTGACAGGATTGGTCCAAGTCAGTATGGATTAACGAAGGAGAAATCATGCGTGACTAATCTTCTGGAATTTTTTGAAGATTTTGTAAGGGACAGAAGTTTAGGGGTAACATGAGGGGGAACTTCTTTACTCAGAGAGTGGTGGCTGTGTGGAATGATCTTCCAGCAGCAGTGGTGGAGGCAGGTACGATTTTAACATTTAAAAGTAAAGTGGATAGGTATATGGACGGGAAGGGAATGGAGGGGTATGGTCTGAGGGCAGGTAGATGGGACTAGGGGAAAATAAATGGTCGGCACGGACTGGAAGGACCAAGAAGGCCTGTTTCCGTGCTGTAATTGTTGTATGGTTATATGGTTATGTAACTAGGAAAATGGACAAGGGGGAGCCAGTGGATGTAGTATACCTGGACTTTCAGAAAGTATTTGATAAGATCCCACATAGGAGATTAGTGGGCAAAATTAGGACACATGGTATTGGGGGGTAGAGTGCTGACATGGATAGAAAATTGGTTAGCAGACAGGAAATAAAGAGTAGAGATTAACGGGTCCCTTTCAGAATGGCAGGCAGTGACTAGTGGGCTTCCGCAAGGCTCGGTGCGGGGACCACAGCTATTTACAGTATACATCGATGATTTGGATGAAGGGATTCAAAGGAACATTAGCAAATTTGCAGATGACACAAAGCTGGGTGGCAGTGTGAACTGCGAGGAGGATGCTATGAGAATGCAGGGTGACTTGGACAGGTTGGGTGAGTGGGTAGATGCATGGCAGATGCAGTTTAATGTGGATAAATGTGAGGTTATCCACCTTGGTAGGAAAAACAGGAAGACAGATTACTATCTAAATGGTGTGAAGTTGGGAAAAGGGGAAGTACAACGGGATCTGCGGGTCCGTGTTTATCAGTCAATGAACGTAAGCATGCAGGTACAGCAGGCAGTGAAGAAAGCAAATGGCATGTTGGCCTTTATGACAAGGGTAGTTGAGTACAGGAGCAGAGGTCCTTCGGCAGTTGTACAGGACCCTAGTGAGACCACACCTGGAGTATTGTGTGCATTCTTGTTATTGAGGGAGTGTAGCGTAGGTTTACAAGGTTAATTCCCGGGATGGCGGGACTGTCATATGCTGAGAGAATGGAGCGGCTGGGCTTGTATACTCTGGAGTTTAGAAGGATGAGAAGGGATCTTATTGAAACCTATAAGATTATTAAAGGTTTGGACATGCTAGAGGCAGGAAGCATGTTCCTGATGTTGGGGGAGTCCAGAACCAGGGGCCACAGTTTAAGAATAAGGGGTAAGCCATTTAGAACGGAGACGAGGAAACACTTTTTCTCACAGAGAGTGGTGAGTCTGTGGAATTCTCTGCCTCCGAGGGCAGTGGAGGCCGTTCTCTGGATACTTTAAAGAGAGAGCTAGGTAGGGCTCTTAAAGATGGCCTGGGGATATGGGGAGAAGGCAGGAATGGGGTACTGATTGGGATTGATCACCCATGATCACATTGAATGGTGGCACTGCCTCGAAGGGTCGAATGGCCTACTCCTGCACCTATTGTCTGTTGTCTATAAGATACAGAGTGCAGAATAAGTTCTCAGCATTGTAGTGCATCAGTTCCAGAGACAAAGTCCAATGTCTGCAACAGGGTAGAGGTGAATCGGACAGTACCTCAGCTTATGGAAGGGCCGTTCAGAAGTCTGATAACAGAGGGGAAGAAGCTGTTCCTGAATCTGGTGGTGCACACTTTCAATTCCATATTTAATATATAGTATAATAATATACACATAACATGTAATATTAGTTTTGAGGAAAGGCTCAGTTTTGATTATAAAGTGGTTTCCTTGAGCTGAAACCATTTTACTGCTGCCTTCTTAGGAGTACAGGAATTACATCAGCAGTGTATTCTGATGTGGGTGTTGAGGGAGATGAAAGGCTGTTGCAGATGGATGGGTCAAGCCAATAATACTGCATGGCTTGTCATTTGTCTGTGTGAGTCACTTTTTATTTTATACTCAAAATGTCAGAATTTGCTGGAGCAGTGATTCAGACATCCGCGTATCTTTGTTGAAGGCTTTTTAACTGAAGTATGGAGAGCCATGTCAATGTCAAAGGACTTTTTAAGGAGGAAGTTATTTAATTAATTGGTTACCTATCCAGTGGTCTAAATGGAAAATGCATTTCAATTGTCCAATCCATGCGTCTCTGGCAGCAGAAATCTGTTTGGCCTTGACGTCTTTATGTGATCTGGAGTTTAGTCAAGTGCTTCAGGATATGACACAGACATTCGGTTAACAGAGTTAATCGGTGGTAGAATAAACTATATTAGTGGCTTGATGAAAACTTGCCTTTATAAGGATTCCCTTTCCCCTTCCCTCCCGCCCCCCTCCTCCCCCAGCCCCTTCCCCTAGCTTCACATTTCATGTCACTTCTCCCCTTATCTCCCAATCTCACAGCACTCTTGTCTTCTTTTCATCTCTAGCCTTTGTCCACCCATCTGCCAATCAACTCCCCCCCCCCCCCTCACCTGTATCCACCTATCACTCGCCAGACTTGGTCCTGCCCCCACCTCTCTTCCAGCTTTCCCCCCTTGCAGCAATGAATCAGCCTGAAGACGGTCCCTGGCACAAGACGTTGCCTGTCCATGTTCTCCAGAGATGCTGAGTTCTCCAGCACTTGGTTCTTTCTTGGTGACGAATAGTGTGTTGTCACATTTTGTTAGCATTAGAGAATACTTAATACAAACAAGTATTTAAATTGGATTAATTAATATCATTATAATTATTTCTCCAATTCTCTTTGACCAGTTCATTGGGCCATGCTGATCATTTAATCAGTAACCGTTTTGAAACTGTATGTGTTGGATATTAACATTCTCACAAGGAGAATATCTTGCTTCACTTCATTGCCTTGTTATACTCAGTCACACAGCACAGAAACAGGCCCTTCGGCCCAACTTGCCCATGCCACCCAAAAGCCCCATCTACATTAGCCCCACCTGCCCCGTGTTTGGCACATATCCCTCTCAACCTTTCCTATCTATGCACCTGTCCAAATATCTTTTAAATGTTGTTATAGTACCTGTCTCAACCACCTCCTCTGGCAGCTCGTTCCATGCCTGAAGGCTTTGTGTCTCAATGCGAGGAGCATTCGTAATAAGGTGGATGAGTTGAAGGTGCAGATAGCGATTAATGACTATGCTATAGTTGGAATCACGGAGACTTGGCTCCAGGATGACCAAGGTTGGGAGCTGAACATCCAGGGATATTCAATATTCAGGAGGGATAGACGAAAAGGAAAAGGAGGTGGGGTAGCGTTGCTGGTGAGAGAGGAGATTAATGCAATAGAAAGGAAGGACATTAGCGTGGAGGATGTGGAATCGATATGGGTAGAGCTGCGAAACTCTAAGGGGCAGAAAACGCTAGTGGGAACTGTGTACAGGCCACCTAACAGTAGTATTGGAGTTGGGGATGGCATCAAACAGGAAATTAGAAATGCGTGCAACAAGGGTAACACGGTTATAATGGGTGACTTCAATCTGCATGTAGATTGGGTGAATCAAATTGGCAGGGGTGCTGAGGAAGAGGATTTCCTGGAATGTATGCGGGATAGTTTTCTCAACCAACATGTGGAGGAACCAACGAGAGAGCAGGCTATCCTAGACTGGGTATTGAGTAATGAGGAAGGGTTAGTTAGCAGTCTTGTTGTGCGTGGCCCCTTGGGCAAGAGTGACCATAATATGGTTGAGTTCTTCATTAGGATGGAGAGTGACAAAATTAAGTCAGAAACAAGGGTTCTGAACTTGAACAAAGGTAACTTTGAAGGTATGAGATGTGAATTGGCCAAGATAGACTGGCAGGTGATTCTTAAAGGGTTGACAGTGGATGTGCAATGGAAGGTATTTAAAGACTGCATGGATGAAGTACAAAAGTTGTTCATACCAGTTTGGCAAAAGAATAAATCGGGGAAGGTGGTGCATCCATGGATAACAAGGGAAATCAGGGATAGTATAAAAACAAAAGATGAGGCATACAAATTTGCCAGAAAAAGCAGCCTACCGGAGGACTGGGAGAAATTCAGAATCCAGCAGAGGAGGACAAAGGGCTTAATTAGGAAAGGGAAAATAGATTATGAAAGGAAACTGGCAGGGAACATAAAAACTGACTGCAAAAGTTTTTATAGATATGTAAAGAGAAAGAGACTAGTTAAAACAAATGTTGGTCCCTTGCAGTCAGAAACAGGTGAATTGATCATGGGGAACAAGGACATGGCAGACCAATTGAATAACTACTTTGGTTCTGTCTTCACTAAGGAAGACATAAATAATCTGCCGGAAATAGCAGTGGAACGGGGGTCAAATAAGATGGAGGAACTGAGTGAAATCCAGGTTAGCCGGGAGGTGGTGTTGGGTAAATTGAACGGATTGAAGGCCGATAAATCCCCAGGGCCAGATAGTCTGCATCCCAGAGTACTCAAGGAGGTAGCCACAGAAATAGTGGATGCATTAGTGATAATTTTTCAAAATTCCTTAGATTCTGGAGTAGTTCCTGAGGATTGGAGGGTAGCTAATGTAACCCCACTTTTTAAAAAAGGAGGGAGAGAGAAAGCGGGGAATTACAGACCAGTTAGTCTAACATCGGTAGTGGGGAAACTGCTAGAGTCAGTTATTAAAGATGGGATAGCAGCGCATTTGGAAAGTGGTGAAATCATTGGACAAAGTCAGCATGGATTTACGAAAGGTAAATCATGTCTGACAAATCTGATAGAATTTTTCGAGGATGTAACTAGTAGAGTGGATAAGGGAGAACCAGTGGATGTGTTATATCTAGACTTTCAGAAGGCTTTCGACAAGGTCCCGCATAAGAGATTAGTATACAAACTTAAAGCACACGGTATTGGGGGTTCAGTATTGATGTGGATAGAGAACTGGCTAGCAGACAGGAGGCAAAGGGTAGGAGTAAACGGGTCCTTTTCAGAATGGCAGGCAGTGACTAGTGGGGTGCCGCAAGGCTCAGTGCTGGGACCCCAGCTATTTACAATATATATTAATGATTTGGACGAGGGAATTCAATGCAACATCTCCAAATTTGCAGATGATACCAAGCTGGGGGGTATAGTTAGGTGTGAGGAGGATGCTTGGAGGCTGCAGGGTGATTTGGATAGGCTGAGTGAATGGGCAGATGCATGGCAGATGCAGTACAATGTGGATAAATGTGAGGTTATCCACTTTGGTGGCAAAAACATGAGGGTAGACTATTATCTGAATGGTGGCAGATTAGGTAAGGGGGAGATGCAACGAGACCTGGGTGTCATGGTACACCAGTCATTGAAAGTAGGCATGCAGGTGCAGCAGGCAGTGAAGAAAGCAAATGGTATGTTAGCATTCATAGCGAAAGGATTTGAGTATAGGAGCAGGGAGGTTCTACTGCAGTTGTACAGGGTTTTGGTGAGGCCACACCTGGAGTACTGCGTACAGTTTTGGTCTCCAAATCTGAGGAAAGACATCCTTGCCATAGAGGGGGTACAGAGAAGATTCACCAGACTGATTCCTGGGATGTCAGGACTTTCATATGAGGAAAGATTGGATAGACTCGGTTTGTACTCGATGGAATTTAGAAGATTGAGGGGGGATCTTATAGAAACCTACAAAATTCTTAAGGGGTTGGACAAGCTAGATGCTGGAAGATTGTTCCCGATGTTGGGGGAGTCCAGAACAAGGGGTCACAGTCTAAGGATAAGGGGGAATTCCTTTAGGACCGAAATGAGGAAAACATTCTTTACACAGAGAGTGGTGAGTCTCTGGAATTCTCTGCCACAGAAGGTAGTTGAGGCCAGTTCATTGGCTATATTTAAGAGGGCGTTAGATGTGGCACTTGTGGCTAAAGGGATCAGGGGGTATGGAGAGAAGGCAGGTACGGGATACTGAGTTGGATGATCAGCCATGATCACATTGAATGGCGGTGCAGGCTCGAAGGGCCGAATGGCCTACTCCTGCACCTATTTTCTATGTTTCTATGTTTCTATGACCTGAGTGAAAAAGTTGCCCCTCGGGTTCCTATTAAATCTTTCCCCTCTCACCTTAAACCTTTGTCCTCTGTTTCTTAATTCCCTGACTCTCGTTAAAAGACTCTGCAATCACCCTATCTATTCCCTCATGATTTTATACACATCTATAAGGTTACCCCTCAGCCTCCTGTGCTGTCACTAGTCTGCCACCCATTCCTTTTATAATCATCAATATCTTTGCCTGGGGTGGAGGTGGAGGCAGATATGCTAGTGGTATTTGGATAGGCACATGGATATACAGGGAATGGAGGGATATAGAACATGTGTTGGCTGAGGAGATTAGTCTAACAGCATCATAGTAGACATTGTGGGCCGAAGGGCCTGTTCCTGTGCTGTGTTCTATAATGTGTTTTATGTTGTACAGACAGCAGAGAAGAGACTGTGTTGGGGAGTATACCACTGCCCAGTTATGTTACCTCATCTGTCGATCCCAACGATCACATCAGCCGCAAATATGCTTTCAAGGTAAGAGATGAATGTGTACACTGATCTCACCATGTCGCCTCATGTAGTGATAGCTCTAAAGAAGATCACATCACGCCACAGCTTGGTGCCAATGGAAGTGAGTCCTTTGCAGTTGAGTTCTGATTCATCCATCGATGGTGTGAGGCTGCTCTGTGTTTAAACCTTGCTGAATTATTCCAAGGGTGTTTTATTGCCACTTGTCCCAGTTAGAACAATGAACTTCTTACTTACAGCAGCACAGCAGAATATGTAAACATAGTACATTGTCAACAATATAATAAACGAGAGAGAGAAAATAGTTCAGTGTGTGTAGAAAATGGGTACAAACACACACACACTCACACACACACATATATATATGCCCACACATGCACACACACACACGCATATATATATACGCACACATGCACACACATACACACACACACTCACACACACATATATATATATATACGCACACACATGCACACACATGCGCACACACACACACACGCATATATATATACGCACACATGCACACACATGCACACACATGCACACACACATGCACACACATGCACACACACAAAAAACAAACAATAACAGTGCAATATTAACAATAATAGTTTACGTTGTTCAAAGCTTATTTGAGGTTGTAATGTTAAACAGCCGAATGGCAGAAGCTGTTCCTAAACTTGGACGTTACAGCTTTCAGGCTCCTGTACCTTCTTCCCGCTGGCAGGGGTGAAGTGAGTGTGTAGCCAGTATGGTGTAGATCTCTGATGATGCTGGCTGCCTTTTTGAAGCAGCGACTCCTGTAAATCCTGTAATTCGATGATGGGGAGGTCAGTACCCGTGCTGGCCTGGGCAGTGTTTACAACATTTTGCAGTCTTCTTTCACCGGCCATTTGTGTCGAGACAAAGCATTCCATTGCATTGTTATCAAGTACAACGAGCGAAGAGGAGGACTGAAGTATAAAGGTGCTGGGAGGGGTCGGGAGTGAGGTGTGTGGAGCAGGGGACAGTCCAGAGTTACTGCAGCCAAACTCATCACATGGGACTCAGACGTCTAATTGGAATGAATAAAGGAAATCATGACACACACAAAATGCTGGAGTAACTCAGCGGGACAGGTAGCATCACTGGAGAGAAGGAATGGGTGACATTTCGGGTCAAGAAGCTTCTTCAGACTGGTTAGGGATAAGAGATATAGACGCTGACGTGGAGAGATAAAGAACAATTAGGCAGAAAGTTTACTTGTAAATTTTCATCCTACACTCAAATTTACTTGGACCATCTCCGACATGCCCTCCTCTTTCTTGATCTCACAGTCTCCATCACAAGAAATAGACTATTGACTGACGTCTATTACAAACCCACTGACTCCCACAATTATCTCGACTACACTTCTTCCCACCCTGCTTCCTGCAAAGACTCTATCCCCTGCTCCCAATTCCTCCGACTACGCCACATCTGCGTCCAAGCTGATACTAGAACATCCGAGAGGTCCTCATTCTTTAGGGACCGGGGGTTCCCCTCTCCCATCATAGATGAGGCCCTCACTCGTGTCTCCTCTGTACCCAGCAGGTCTGCCCATGCTCCCCCTCCCCTTGCCGAGACAGAGTCCCCCTAGTCCTTACCTTCCATCTCATCAGTTGTCGCACACAACACATAATCCTCCGAAATTTCCGCCACCTCCAACGGGATTCCACCACTAGCCACATTTTCCCATCTCCACCCCTTTCCACCTTCCGCAGAGACTGTTCCATCCGCAATTCCCCGGTTAACTCATCCCTTCCCACCCAAACCACCTCCTCCCCAGGTACTTTCCCCTGCAACCGCAGGAGATGCAACACCTGTCCCTATACCTCCTCCCTAGACTCTACTGTATCCATTGTTCAAGATGTGGTCTCTTATACATCCGTGAGACCAAACGCGATCGTTACGTGGAACACCTTCGCTCAGCCCGCATGAACCAACCTGATCTCCCGGTTGCTGGATGCTTTAATTCTCCTTCCCTTTCCCACACTGCCCTTTCTGTCCTCGGTCTCCTCCATTGTCAGAGTGAGGCTAAACGCAAATTGGAGGAACAGCATCTCATATTTCGCTTGGGCAGCTTACAGCCCAGTGGTATGAATATTGATTTCTCTCACATCAGGTAGCCCCGGCATTCCCTCTCTCTATCCCTCCCCCACCCAAGCCACTTCTCATTTTCACCCAACAAATAGCCTGTTTCCTTTATCATTGTTACTTTTTTGCATATCTTTCATTCATTGTTCTTTATCATATAACCATATAACAATTACAGCACGGAAACAGGCCCTCTCGGCCCTTCCAGTCCGTGCCGACCATTTATTTTCCCCTAGTCCCATCTACCTGCACTCAGACCATATCCCTCCATTCCCTTCCCGTCCATATACCTATCCACTTTACTTTAAAATGTTACAATCGATCCTGCCTCCACCACTTCTGCAGGAAGCTCATTCCACACAGCCGCCACTGTCTGAGTAAAGAAGTTCCCCCTCATGTTACCCCTAAACTTCTGTCCCTTAATTCTCATGTCATGCCCTCTTGTTTGAATCTTCCCTACCCTCAATGGGAAAAGCTTATCCACGTCAACTCTGTCTATCCCTTTCATCATTTTAATGACCTCAATCAAGTCCCCCCTTAACCTTCTGCGCTCCAAAGAATAAAGACCTAACTTGTTCAACCTTTCTCTGTAACTTAGTTGCTGGAACCCAGGCACCATTCTAGTAAATCTCCTCTGTACTCTCTCTATTTTGTTGACATCCTTCCTATAATTAGGCGACCAAAATTGTACACCATACTCCAGAATTGGTCTTACCAATGCCTTGTACAATTTTAACATTACTTCCCTACTACTATATTCAATGCTCTGATTTATAAAGGCCAGCACACCAAAAGCTTTCTTTACCACCCTATCTACATGCGATTCCATCTTCACGGAACTATGCACAGTTATTCCTAGATCCCTCTGTTCCACAGCATTCCTCAATTCCCTACCATTTACCATTACCTCTCCACATCACCATCTATATCTCTTGTTTCCCTTATCCCTAACCAGTCTGAAGAAGGGTCTCGATCTGAAATGTCACCCATTCATTCTCTTCAGAGATGCTGCCTGTCGCGCTGAGTTATTCCAGCATTTTGTGCCTATCTTCGGTTTTAACCAGCATTTGCAGTTCCTTCCTACACAACAGAAATAATGAAAAAGGAGGAAGGCAGTTTTGCCCATCACTCCATGTCTGTTTTGGCGAGAGGAAGACTGTCTTGATTGCACTTTGCAGCTCTTGGCCTGTAGCCACGGAGGTTATTGCATTTCAAGTCAATGTCCTATCAGACAGAAGCTTCTAAACTTTGCCAACCTCCGTGGGGGAATAAAAGTATTCTTTTCATCGCTCCAATCTGTCGATCGTATATTAAATCTGTGGCCCGTGGTCATAATATTCATGACAGTTGCAGTTCTCTGTTTATTTTTTACACCTCAACAGCCCCTTCTGTTTCAGGAGCAATTTGCTGCATTGTTCTCCTACTTCCTGAACACTATTTGAAGTGCAATAACTTTAGTTAAAAGTGTCCTGATGTGTACTCGGCACTCCAGCTGTTGCATTGTTGCTGCCGCCTCACAACACCAGAGGCCCGGGTTCCATCCTGACTACGGTGCTGTCTGTACGGAGTTTGTACGTTCTCCCCATGACCGCGTGGGTTTTCTCCAGGTGCTCCGGTTTCCTCCCACACTCCAAAGACGTGCAGGTGTGGCGGTTAATTGGCTTTGGTAAGAATCGTAAATTGACACCAATCAATAGTGCTAGAGTAAGGGGTGATTGCTGGTCGGTGCGAGCTCGATGGGCCGAAAGGCCTGTTTCCACAGTGTATCTCCAAACTAAATTAAACAAAACGTCTTTGTGCTCCTGTGTCCCGTGCCTTGGCCAAGCCGTTTGTGCTGCCTGGATGTACATTGAGTCATCCAGCACAGATAGGCCCATCGGCCCAACTCTACCATACCGACCGACCAAGTGTTTTTTTAAATGTTGTTACGGTACTGCCTCAACTCCCCCCTCTTGGTGCTCATTCCCTATACTCTCTGAGTGACCAAGTTGCCCATTGGGTTCCCATTCAATCTTTCCCCTCTCACCATCAGCCTTTGTCATCTGTTCTTCAACTCCCTAAGCTGGGTAAAAGACTTTGTACATGCAGCCTATCACGAACCAGTCCGTACCCTGGCTTATGGAAGGACCGTTCAGAAGCCCGGTAACAGAGGGGAAGAAGCTGTTCCTGAGTCTGGTGGTGCAAAGTGATCTTCCGTAAATTGAAAGGTGACCTTATTTAGGTGTGCGAGATCATGAGGGTCATAGACAAAGTGAATGCTCACGGTCTATTTCCCAGGGAAGAGGATTCTAAAACTAGAGGGCATAAAGTGAAGGGGAGAGAATTAAGAGGAACCTCAGGGACAACCTTTTCACTTGGAGACTAGTCTACATCTGGAACGAGCTGCCAGAGGAAGCTACAGAAGATACAATTGTGATTTTTTAAACACCATTCAAACAGATATATGGAGAGGGAGGGTTTAGAGGGGTATCTGTCTGAAGAAGGGTCTCGATCATAAACGTCACCCATTCGTTCTATACAGAGATGCTGCCTGTCGCGCGGAGTTGCTCCTATCTTGTGTATTTTGTGTCTATCTATGGTTTAGAGGACAATGGGTCAAATGTGACCAACTGTCTCAATTTGACAACTTGGTCTGACGAAGGATTCTGACCCAAACCGTCACCTACTCCTTTTTTCCAGAGATGCCGCTTGTCCTGCTGAGTTACTCCAGCATCTCTGTCTATCTTCAGTGTAAACTAGCATCTGCAGTTCCTTCCTACACAGGACAACTTGGTTGGCATGGACAAGGTGGGCCGAAGGGCCTGTTCCTGTACTGTACATCTTTGTGTTTCTACACAGCCACAGAGATGTACAGTATGTAAGAAAATACACTCTTTCCATCCTATTATAAATGTTCTTCTATGATTGAAAATATGGACCCAATAGCTCTGTAGGTGGCCTTTTGAACTGGTGACATGCCTTTAGAATACTTGCTCAGCAATGTGACTGTGTGTGAAATGCTTACTTTGGACATTGCATGTCAGACTAAGCAGATTCCTGTGTTGCTAAGCACCCATTGTGTCTGTAATGTCAGAGATAGATAATGATGACTCACTTCCTCATCAACAACACTTTCCTAAAGGTTATTGAGAGAAATCACATTCATCACCAATTAAATATCCATTGCCAATACCATTCACCCGTGATCAGTCCGAAGCCTCTCCGTTCCCGCCACAGATGCTGCCTGACGCTGAATTCCTCCAGGTCTTTGTGTTCTGTTTCATTTTGGCTTTTGCTAAACATCGAAGATTGGAAACTTTGAATCCACTTTTGTTCACAAGTGATAGGAGCAGAATCAGGCCATTTCGCCCATCAGGTCTACTCTGCCATTCGATCATGGCTGATCTATCTCTCCCTCTCAACCCCATTCTCCTGCCTTCTCCCCATAACCCCCTGAAACTCGTACTAATCAAGAATCTCTCAACCTCCCCCTTAAAAATATCCATTGACATGGCCTCCACAGCCGTCATGATCAGCCGTCGACATGAGAATTAAGGGACAGACGTTTAGGGGTAACATGAGGGGGAACTTCTTTACTCAGCGAGTGGTGGCTGTGTGGAATGATCTTCCAGCAGAAGTGGTGGAGGCAGGATCGATTTTAACATTTAAAAGTAAAGTGGATAGGTATATGGACGGGAAGGGAATGGAGGGATATGTTCTGAGTGCAGGTAGATGGGACTAGGGGAAAATAAATGGTCGGCACGGACTGGAAGGGCCGAGAAGGCCTGTTTCCGTGCTGTAATTGTTATATGGTTATATGGTTGTGCGGCATGGTGGCGCAGTGGGATAGTTGCTGCCTCACAGTGCCAGACCCCAGTTTGATCTTGGCTACGGGTGTTGTCTGTGCAGAATTTGTAAGTTCTCCCTGTGACTTGCGTGGGGTTTCTCCAGGTGCTCCGGTTTCCTCCCACACTCCAAAGACGAGGTTTGTAGGTTAATTGGCTTGGCAAATTGCCACATAATGAGTGTGAGTGTGCTGGGGATCGCTGGTCGGCATGGACTGAGTGGGCCAGTTTCCATGCTGTATCACTATACTAAACTAAACCAAACCATCTGTGGCAATGAATTCCCCAGATTCGCCAACCTCTGACTAAAAAAATCCCCCCTCATCTTTCTAGAGAAATTCTTCCTCATCTCCTTTCTAACATAGTTATGAACTTGTATATTTAAGATAAAGTTTAGATTTATAACCTATTGCTTGCGTCACGATATCTGTAGGTTCTTCGGTCCTCAATTATTGTGCGCGAGATAAATTAATTTAAAAATTAATGATTTGCTCATTGTTAGGGGCAGCTGAAACACAGCAGTTTGCTGACCATGTTTGTCAGTGTGTGAATGGCTGTCAGTTTGAATTACCATCGACAATTGTTGTGATGCATTTTAACTGCACGCTTACGGCATGGTCGCCAATCGTTGCGAAGGGAACGCTGACTTTCCCAACATTAACCGCAAGCAGAGAGTGTGATGGCAGTGAGTGGTTTAAGCAAACATGTTCGAACGTTTGGAACTAAATGAAGTGCAGGAGCAACTTTGAAAGGTTGAAACAACTTTGTCGAAGTAGTCAAGTTTATTCGTCACATACACATACGAGATGTGCAGTGAAAAGTAACCACGGCATCACAAAATGGAAGGACCATTGTCGGTGAGCATGGAAATATATTGAGCAATCTTTAATATTGTGATTCATTTCACATGTAATAATAAATATTTCCCAACACTGAGTGACGGTGATGTGTGCAGAATGTACGGAGCAAAAGAAGAAGGAAAGATGTTTGAACATTTCTAGTTCATGTGGTTTTGTAACCGAGGACAAAAATACTTTAAACCGAAGAGTCATTGTTGTGACTAGATTTCACAGTGATTTCGTTAATGTGGTGGATGCGGGTGAGGGAGGGGGAGTGATAGACAGATGGGTGGAGTAAGTGACAAAGACCAAAAGGTGTCAGAAAAGTTTAGTTGAGTTTTGAGATACAGTGTGGAGACGGGCCCTTCAGCCTCGGCCCACTGAGTCCACGCCGACCAACGGTCACCCATACTCTAGTTCTACCCTACACACCAAGGACAAACTAGAGAAGCCAATCAACCTACAATCCCGCCTGTCTTTAAATGTGGGAGGAAACCGGAGCACCTAGAGGAAAAGCACACATGGTCACAGGGAGAACGTGCAAACTCCACGCAGACAGGACCCAAGGTCAGGATCGAACCCCGGTCTCTGGCGAGTGAAGTGTAGGTGGTTTAGTTGTCACTTCTGCTTTACTTCATAATGGAACGTGCAGATTCTTTTCCAATATGCAGCACAATCTCAAAATGCATTTAAAGTAATTTTAAAATAATATGCAGCCTGCATGACAGGCACCAGGAATCACCAACATGCTTTCTTCATTCTATCTACAGCGCCAATGTGAAATATGCACCTTTACTACGTTTCAGACATTTTAATAACTTGCATTATGTCAAAAAGGGAATTTTTGTTTTTTGTTTTAACCTAAAACAAAATCTGAAGATAAGTCCTGACCTGAAACATCACCCATCCATGTCTTCCAGAGATGCTGCCTGACTTTGTGTTTTTTTTTGTATCCAGCATCTGCAGTGTTTAGTTTAGAGGCCCTTCGGCCCATTGAGTCCGCACCGACCAGCGCTTTTCACACACAAATACTATCCGACACACTGGGGACAATTTACAATTTGACCAAGTCAATTAACCTACCAACCTGTACATCTGTGGAGTGTGTGAGGAAACCAGAGATCCCGGAAAAACCCATGCAGGTTTTATTAACTTTAAAGATAGTAGAGCATGTGATATGGACAAGAATGTGATGCTTCACCTATATCCACCTATTATTTTGTTCCACCCCCACCTTTCTCCCCCTACGATTATCAGCCTGAAGAAAGGTCCCAATCCTACATGCCACATGTCCATGATCTTCAGAGATGCTGCCTGACCCGCTGAGTTACTCCAGCACTTTGTGTCTTTTGTTTGTTCCAGAACGCCATGCTCCTGTTTGCTGGGTCTTTGCACTACATGAGCTACATGAGAGAGCAATATGCAATGCCCCTTTGCCCACACTGAGTCTGCCCTGAGATCTTTAGCACCTAGTTTCACAACTGAAAATCGTTTGTATTTTGTGTAGATGGCGATATTTTCGCTCGACACGCACGCCCAGTCCACAATCTCCCAGTAGCCAAACATTCTAACTCCCCTTCCCCCGCCCGCACTGACCTTTCTGTCCTGGGCCTCTTCCACTGTCAGAGGGAGGCCACACACAAACTGGTGGAACAACACCTCGTTTTGTTGCTTGGGCAGCTTACAACCCAATGTTGATTTCTCTAATCTCAAGACTCCTGCATTCCCTCTCTCCCTTCTCTCTCCCCCCCCTCCCGCCCTCGTCATCCTACCAGTTCCACTGTTCGTAACCTTGTATCCCACTCATTAGCACATCTTCCCCAGCCAACAATGGGCCATTGTGGGCTCCACCCTTCCTGAGGACATCTGTTGCCAGCCCTGATTTGTTCCAGCCTTTTCTTGCCTCCAGTTTATTGCCTCCACCTCTACGTTCAGCCTGACGAAGGGTCCCGACCCGAAATGTCACCTATTATTTTTCTTCAGAGATGCTGCCTCACCTTTTAGGACCGAGATGAGAAAAACATTTTTCACACAGAGAGTGGTGAAACTCTGGAATTCTCTGCCACAGAAGGTAGTTGCGGCCAGTTCATTGGCTATATTTAACAGGGAGTTAGACTAAAGGGATCAGGGGGTATGGAGAGAAGGCAGGTACAGGATACTGAGTTGGATGATCAGCCATGATCATATTGAATGGCGGTGCAGGCTCGAAGGGCCGAATGGCCTATTCCTGCACCTAATTTCTATGTTTCTATGTTTCTGTGACCTGCTGAGTTACTCTAACATTTTGTGTCTATTTTCCGTATATACCGCCATCTGCAGTTCCTTCCTACTTTTTAGACAATAGGTGCAGGAGTAGGCCATTCGGCCCTTCGAGCCAGCACCACTATTCAATGTGATCATGGCTAATCATCCCCAACCAGTACCCCTTTCCTGCCTTCTCCCCATATCCCCTGACTCCGCTATCTTTAAGAGCCCTGTCCAGCTCTCTCTTGAAAGCATCCAGAGAACCTGCCTCCACCGCCCTCTGAGGCAGAGAATTCCACAGGCTCACAACTCTCTGTGAGAAAAAGTGTTTCCTCGTCTCTGTTCTAAATGGCTCACCCCTTATTCTTAAACTCTGGCCCCTGGTTCTGTATAACAATTTTTTGATAACAATGGACCAATCCACATTTCCTTAATTATCGTCTGCTTTGATCTGTCGTTTTCATGCCTTACCCTTCCATATCTCTAGTTTCCCTCTCCCCTGACTCTCAGTCTGAAGACGGGTCTCGGCCTAAAACGTTACCCATTCCTTCTATCCAGAGATGCTGTCTGTCCCGCTGAGTTGCTCCAGCACTTTGTGTCTATTTTGGATAACTGCCTGATTCTCGTTTATTTATTTTCTAGGCCACCCACACCGGTATGCGGACTTACATTTACAATCAGAACTCTATTATTGGCTCACAGGCAGACCACACTGGCATGAGAACGTATTACTTCAGTGCTGATACTCAAGAGGATATGAATGGCTGGATCAGAGCCATGAACCAAGCTGCCCTGATGCAAGCATACCCCACAAAGAGGTATTCCTAATCCTTCTCAAACTGTTAAAACAATAATTAAAGTGCATGCTTTAGAATGAAATGCCCTTTTTATTGAGAATGAAGATAGACACAAAGAGCTGGAGTAATTCAGCGGATCAGAGAGCATCTCTGGAGAGAAGGAATAGGTGATGTTTCGGGTCGAGACCCTTCTTTGGACCTTTTATTGATTTTATTGATTTATTCCATGGAAATTGATGGATTCGGTCCCAGAGGAGTGCGAGCGTAGTGCACAGAACAGTAGAAACAACACCAGGTTCTTTGGCACACAATGTTAAACATAATGCCAAGATAAACGACTTATCTGCCTGCACATGATCTTTATCCCTCCATTCTTGCATATCCATGTGCCCATTGAAAACTCTCTGAAATACCATTATTGTATCTGCCTCCACCACCCCGGCAGTGTGTTCCAGGCCCCCACCACTCTCCGTGTAAAAAGAAAATTACCCGGCACATCCCCTTTACACCCCCCCCCCCCCCCCCCCCCCGAACTTAAACCTATGGTCTTTAGCCTGTGACATTTCATCTCAGAGAATAAGGTTCTGACTGTCTACCCTATCTAGGCCACCCTGTTTTCATGTTTTGAAGGTATGGGGCTTGTAGATCCAAATAGTAGTGAATTCCTGTCCAATGTAATCTGCTTAATCGATGGAACAGATGCACTACAATGCTGTGAACTATATTCTGCACTCTGTATCTTCCCCTTTGCTCCAACTCTTGTACTCCTATTGAGTTTGGCTTGAATATCAGTAATGGACAAAGAAGGTGGACACCAAATGCTGGAGTAACTCAGCAAGACAAGCAACTTCTCTGGAGTTGACGGTTTGGGTCGAGGCCCTTCTTCTGACTGAGAGTCAGGGAAGCGTGATTCTACAGATATGGAAGAGTAAGGTGTGAAAACACCAGATCAAAGCAGATGATGGTACGGGAATGTTCTACATTACAATGTAGGATGTCTCCCTCTCCTCGATTCTCGATCTGAAGAAGGGTCTCGACCCAAAGCGTCACCCATTCCTTCTCTCCAGAGTTGCTGCCTGTCCCGCTCAGTTACTCCATCATTTTGTGTCTATCTGCAGTTAATACTAGAATCTGCAGTTTCTTCCTACACATTTTGTAATGGGCAAGTTGGGCTGAAGGGCCTGGTTCCATGATGTTTCTCTCCATGACTCTATGTTTTCAATCAGTTAGCTGCTAAAAAATATCTCCACCAATGTTAAAAGGCCGCAGAATTGAGCCAGGATGTAAAATGAAACTTCACAAATTAATCCCTCCACTGTGATTTATGTGCAAGCTATGAATGTCACTTTGAGAATTTATGAGGTGAAGTGCCCTGGGCATCAATAATGAATTAATGCTAGTTTTTAGCGCTTGTCAGATAACAAAAGCAGAAAATGCAGTTTTAAAAATGCTGTAATGTCTCTTGCAATTAATCATTGTTGTTTGTCAAGATCTTAGACTATTTTCCAATATAGATAGAGGGTTGAGAAATACCGGTTTGCTTTTTGGAAGATGGATAAGCTTTGGAAATATAGGCAATTTATATTTGGGTCAAGTGTTCACTTCCCTTTATGACTTTTCCTTGTTGAGCCTGCAGCTCGTAGTTCCTTTATGACTTTCCTTGTTGAGCCTGCAGCTCGTAGTTGCAGCCACGTTCAAAATCTTTATCAGTAAACCACTGTGTGGGCAGCACAGTGGTGCAGCGGGTAGAGCTGCTGCTTGACGGTGCCGGAGACCCGGGTTCCATCCCGACCTCGGGTGCTGCCTGTGTGTTCTCCCCCTGACCTCGTGAGTTTCCTTCAGGTGCTCCAGGTTCCTCCCACATCCCAAAGACATGCAGGTTTGTAGGTTCATTGTCCACAAGTGTGTAAGGAGTAGATGTGAAAGTGGGCTAACATAGAGCTAGTGTGAAAATGTGCCGGAAACGGGGACTCTTGTGTATTGCCTCGGTGTGATCTATTATATTTACACTTGTAATTAAGTATGGTTGTACCTAGGTATCGAATCATTGAATCAATGAACCATTGAACGGGTGATCGATGGATGGCATGGACTTAGTGGGCCGAAGGGCCTGTTTCCATGCTGGATCTTTAAACTAAACTATAAACCAAACTAAATGAAATAATAGAATAAAAGAGGAAAACTGAGCACCTTTTATTTTAATTTCACATATAATAAAATGATTGAGCTTTTAAGTGTGAATTGTGTGCAATTGCACAACAAGAATGCAGGGAATGGAGGGATATGATTCTGGGCAGGAAGATAAGAGTTGGTCTTGGCATCATGAGACAAAATGCTGGAGTAACTCAGCGGGACAGGCAGCATCTCTGGATAGAAGGGTGATGTTTCGGATCAAAACACTTCTTCAGTGGCATAGTTGGCCGAAGGGCCTGTTCCCATGCTGTGCTGTGCAGTTCGTTCTGTCCATTGTCCATCTGACTTGTCCATCGCTAAAGTGTGCGGAGTAACGCAGTTTTAAGTTTGACCTCAATGTGTCCAGATTGTAGCTGGTGTGATGGTTTGCATGCTTGTGGTAGGGCTCAGCTCTACGAGGTCTCTGTGTGGATTGCAGAAGGTCTTTAATCATTTGTAGCTGGCAGCGGCTGTTTAAAATGCATGGGCTTCCACTGAGAACAGGAATAGCATTGCCTGTGCCACTTTGCCTTCCGCTTTTGCCTGCAGATTTGTCACATGGCTAAAGCGGGGAAATATTCATGAATGGAATCACAGTCACAAAGTGATACAGCATGAAAACAGGCCCTTCAGCCCAACTTGCCCACCCTGGCCAACATGCCCCATCTACACTAGTCCCACCAGCCTGCATTTGGCCCATATCCCTCTAAATCTATCATATCTGTGTACTTGTGTAATTGTTTCTTAAAACAATTTAAGTCCCTGTCACAACTCCCTCCTCCAGCAACTCGTTCCATGCACTCAATAGCCTTTGTATAAAAAAGGTATCCCTCTTTGTATCCAAAAAGCTATTGTTTTTTCTCCCTCACCTTGAACCTATGTCGTCTGGTTCTCCATTCCGCTACTCCAGGCAAGAGACTCTGTGCATTTACCCAATCTATTCCTCTCATGTTTTTGTACATCTCTACAAAGTCACACCTCATTGAGTCCCAGCCTGCTCAACCTCAAGCCCTCGAGTCCTGGCAACATCTTCGTAAACCTTCTCTGCAGTCTTTTCAGTTTAACGACATCTTTCCTATAACATGGTGCCCAGAATAATGTTGTCATATTCAAATGGCATGTGACAAATCGTTTTTTCGTGTACTCTGAGACATTGCTAACATTTAGGGGTCTTTGTGTCAAAATAATCATTAGCTTTATTAATGCAGATAGAAACATAGTAATTAGGTGCAGGAGGAGGCCACTCGGCCCTTCGAGCCTGCACCGTCATTCAATATGATCATGGCTGATCATCCAACTCAGTATCCTGTACCTGCCTTCTCTCCATACCCCCTGTCCCTTTAGCCAAGGGCCACATCTAACTCCCTCTTAAATATAGCCAATGAACTGGCCTCAACAACCTTCTGTGGCAGAGAATTCCAAAGACTCACCACTCTCTGTGTGAAAAATGTTTTCCTCATCTCGGTCCTAAAGGAATTCCCCCTTATCCTTAAACAGTGACCCCTTGTTCTGGACTCCCCCAACATCGGGAACAATCTTCCTGCATCTAGCCTGTCCAACCCCTTAAGAATTTTGTAAGTTTCTATAAGATCCCCCTCAATCTGATGATTCCATGTAGAGTGAGTAGCAGTTATCAGAATGCATTGTTGTTTGATAATGAACTGACGACATGTTCAGCGATAGGGTTGACAGTTTTCTCTGGAGCGTCAGAGGTTGAGGGGAAGCTTGATAGAAGTTGTAAAATTATGAGAGGCACAGAAAGGGGCGACAGTCTGGAGAAGGGTCTCAACACGAAACCTCACCTATTCCTTTTCTCCAGAGATGCTGTCTGACCCGTTGAGTTACTCCAACTTTTTGTGTCTATAGAAAGTCAGAACATTTTGTTCCCAGGGTGGAAATGTCAAAGACTAGAGGGCATAGCTTTGTGAGATGGGCAAAGATTAAATGAGAAATGTGGGGCCGTTTTTTTTACATTGAAAGTGAATAATGCCTGAAATATGCTGCTGGTGGTAGTGGTGGAGGCAGATACAATAGTGGCATTCAAGAGGCTTTTGAATAGGCACATGGAGGGAAATGGAGTGGATATGACATGAAGTGCTTATTTTGCTTGGGCAGCTTAAACCCTAGTGGTATGAACATTGACTTCTCTAACTTCAAGTAACCCTTGCTTTCCCTCTCTCCCCATCCCTTCCCCTCCCCCTTCCCAGTTCTCCGAACAGTCTTCCGGTCTCCGACTACATTTTATCTCTGTTTGTCTTGTTGTTACCTTCTCCTTGCTAACAGTGATCTACTCTACATGCTCCTTGATCTCCATTCCCTTTGTCCTGTTTTCACACCTTACACTTCCTTTTCTATGTGTCTCCGTCTCCACTGACATTAGTCTGAAGAAGGGTCATGACCAGAAGCATCACCCATTCCTTCTCTTCTGAGATGCTGCCTGTCCCGCTGAATTACTCCAGTATTTTGTGTCTGATTTTGGTTTAAACCAGCATCTGCAGTTGCTTCCTACACTTCTCTGTACTGTTTCCAGCTTGACAACATCTCGTGAAGTTGCACGTACGCAGGGAAACAGATTGGTAAATGGGGCTTAAAGTTCATTTTTAACGGCACAAAGTGCTTGGAGCAACTCAGCGGATCGGACCGCATCTCTATCTCACCATTTCCTGTGCTGCTATTTCCTCCCACATCCCAAAGACATGCGGGTTTGTAGGCTAATCTGTAAATTGCTCCTCACGTGTAGGGAGTGGATGAGAAAGTGGGATAACATAGAACTAGTGTGAACGGGTGATCGCTGGTCAATGTGGCTCCATGGGCCAAAGGGAGAGGGTCTGTTTCCATGCTGTATCTCTAAACTAAACTAATGCTTGTGAAGCCCCCTGAACATATATCCAGTGAAGCCCCCTACACAAAGTTATAGAAGCATTCACTGACAAAGAGATTACAGGTGCATTGAATTGGCATAGTGACCAATGGATAATAGTGTCAGAGAATATGAGCCATTGACAGCACTTCTCAATAATGCTCGGATGCTCAAATGTTGAAAAATTGAAAACAATGGAGGTTTATGGAAACTTTTAAGTTCAAGTACGTCTCGCAAGCATGAGATGAACAGAAATCAAATATAAAATTGTGATCATGCCACAGCAGAATTCTGGTATTTAAATCAAAATCAAAAAACAAAACATACAAAGGGCAAATCCTGCGCTGCAAGTGACACGAGGTCTGGTCAGACCGCACCAAGTGTATTGGGCACCCCTGCCTTATAGATTCAATGGACACAAGGACACAACATTCACAAAGTGTTCATTTTAGGGTAGCGCAGTGAAGTAGCTGCCTCACAGCGCCAGAGATCCGGGTTTCATTCTAACTGTGCTGCTGCCTATACGGACCAACATGAGTCATGGAGTGAAACAGGTCCCTTGGCCCAATTTTCCCACGCCGACCAACATGTCCAATTCACATTAGTCCCATCTGCCCATTTCCCCAATATCCCTCTAAACCTGTCCTATCCATGTACCTCTCTGATTGTTTCTTAAACATTGCAATAGCCTGAACTACCTCTGTTGGCAGCTCGTTCCATAGACCCACCACCCTTTGTGTGAATCTGGAGGTGTGCGTTTTCACACGTCAATACCTCTTGCCGGATGGAATGAATGGGGTGAGACTTTTGCCCTGTTGGTAACTATTCCTTTCTTTGTTGCAGGGAAACAGAAAATGGTGAAGGACCTCATCTTCTTCAAAGCAACCACATCAACTCGCATAAAGGCTTGGGCAAGCACGAGGTCCATCAGATCCATCAGAGCAGAGTGCACGGCCAGAAAACAGACCAATTTGGGTTTGAGAAGCGGGAAGAAGTGACGAGAGGGAGGAATGACGAGGAGAGGTACAGCTTCCATCAAGCCCCTGTGGAGATACCTGTCAGGAAAGGGAATAGCAGGATGCAAGAGAGTTTGCCAGAGAGCGACATGTTTACTGAGCGCCATGCCTCGTCTCGACCACTGCGCAATGGCACGCTGCAGCCACCTGTGCTGAGCACTGCTGACCACAATGGTGCCCCGATGTACTGGAGGGATGTTGTGGGTCCAGCCGGGACGGAGAATGCCCAGCGGAAGAGTTCACTGGTGCAGGTGGAGCACTGGGTGAAGTCACACAAAGGAGACAATAAAAGGTCGGCAAACATTGTCGCTACGTTACAGAATAGAACATAGCGAATGGTATGTTAGCATTCATAGCAAAGGGATTTGAGTATAGGAGCTGGGAGGTTCTACTGCAGTTGTGCAGGGCCTTGGTGAGACCACACATGGAGTATTGTGTACAGTTTTGGTCTCCTAACCTGAGGAAAGACATTCTTGCCATTGAGTGAGTACAGAGAAGGTTCACCAGACTGATTCCTGGGATGTCAGGACTTTCATATTTAAGAGGGAGTTAGATGTGGCCCTTGTGGCTAAAGGGATCAGGGGGTATGGAGAGAAGGCAGGTACAGGATACTGAGTTGGATGATCAGCCATGATCATATTGAATGGCGGTGCAGGCTCGATTGGCCTACTCCTGCACCTATTTTGTATGTTTCTATAGAACAGTACAGGATAGACACAGAGTGCTGGATTAACGCAGCGGGTCAGACAGTATCTCTGGGGAAAGCGAATGGGTGACGTTTCAGGTCAGACTGAAGAAGGGTCCCGACCTGAAAAGTCACCCACCCTTTTTCTCCAGCTGCTGAATTACTCGAGCACTTTGTGTCAACTTTTGGTATAAACCAACCAGCATCTGCAGTTCTTTGTTTCTGGTGTTTAGTTTGGAGATATAGCATGGAAGCAGGCCCTTCGGCCCACTGAGTCCATGGCAGCCATCGATCAGCCTTTCACTCTAGTTCTATCCTGCACACGAAGAAGGCATTTAACATACAAACCTGCACGTCTTTGGAATGTGGGCGGAAAGCAGAGCTCCTGGAGAAAATCCACGTGACCACAGGGAGAACATGCAAACTCCACACAGACAGCACCGGTACTCAGGGTTGAACCCAGGCCTCTGGCACTGTGAGGCAGCAACTCTACCGACTGCGCCACTGTGCCACCCAGTCTTATTATCTGAGCTACACCTAATGGTAGATGTGGTCCCTCCAGCTGTAACATATTCACTGTTTAAATCTTTCTCTACTGTCCACAGGCAAATGTGGAAGGTAATTAAATGCTCTTTTTTTCCCGAAGTTAGGATTTCAGCAAAATTTGACTTTAAAATTGTGCAGCATAGTATAATTTGTAAATGTCCGTCTCAATGCAGGGACACAAGATGGGGCTAGGTGCCAATGCAACAGTCAATATGACTTTAGATCAGGTATGATTATGTTGTGTAAATTGGAAACAGCAGATAAAACTGCCACTAAAATCCTAATGCGTAAAAAACACAAAAGAATTAGCGTGCATGGCAATGGAAAGCTACATTGATGTCAGCTGGAGATTGACCATACCATGACCATCCCAAAACCACATTTTATTTCAAACATTATTTAAATTGCACAGTGGCGCAGCAGTAGAGTTGCTGCCTCTCAACGCCAGAGACCCGGGTTCGATCCTAACCATGTGTGCTGTCTGTGGAGTTTGCACTTTCCTCCCTGTGACCACGTGCGTTTCCTCCGGGTGCTCCGGTTTCCTCCCACACTCCGAAGACATGTTGGCTGCTGGTTAATTGGCTTCTGTAAAAAGCCCGCAGAGTGTCGGGTAGACCAAGTGTGAACGGGTGATCACTGGGCGGTGCAGACTGTGAGCCAAAGAGCATATTGCCATCCTGTCTCTCTGAACTAAACTGAATGCCACTGTCGTATCAATCTCTACCACCATCCCCGGCAACATGTTGCAGGCACTCACCACTCTCGGTGTAAAAACAAACTTCTGACCCTCTCACTCAAAAGCTATGCCCTCTAATATTTGATTTCTCCATCCTGGGAGAAAGGTTCTGACTGTCTACTGTATAGAAACATAGAAAATAGGTGCAGGAGGAGGGCATTTGGCCCTTCGAGCCTGCACCGCCATTCACTGTGGGTTCGGGTTGAGGTAAGTGTTGAAGAGCCTGATGGTTGTTGGGAAGTCGCTGTTCCTGAACCTGGAGGTCACGGCTTTCTGGATTCTGCAGCTTCATCCCGATTAACACGTTCGTTCTGTACATAATCTCTCAAACCTGTGATGGAACACCAATTAACTCATGTTATCATCTTAGCTGAGTGAAGGAATTATTACAGAGGCACAAAGTTTAGTTTATTATTGCCATTTGTGGCACAGTGGCGTAGATGTGGAGCTACTGGCTTGCTGTGCCAGAGACCCGGGTTTGATACGGGTGCTGTCTGTACGTTGCCCCCATGCCCTGCGTGGGTTTTCTCCGAGATCTTCGGTTTCCTCCCACACTCCAAAGATGTACATGTCCGAAGGTTAATTGGCTTGGTATAAATGTAAATGTACATTGTTCTCAGTGTGTGTTTTCAACGTGTTGAAAAATTAGCGGCGACTCAAATGAAGCCGCCATGGAGAGTAGCGAGAATTCCCGGGCTATAGGTGGGTCGTCAGGAGGTCCTAGTGGGTTGCCAGGAGATCGAAGGTTCTCGTAGGATGTAGCCGGTGCTGACCGGTGAATTTCATTGGTTCATCGGGGGGAAAAAAAAGTAAGCAGTAGTTTTCAGCACCAGGGACAACCGACCGGTAATGTTAAATGTCTGCCGAGCTTCACAGCCGTGTATCTCTGGCTTCTTAAAAGTTGTCTCCACTCTTTCTCCCCCCTCTTTTAAAGGACTTACCGTACACTGTGATTTAGCCGTCTTTTTACAGCGCCAACCTTCCTGTTCATCGTGGTGTGTGTCTGTTTCACCTTGGCTTTGCACCGTGTGAATTTTCTAGACAGCGTTCCCCCGCTTGCCCTGTGCCCCGCCTGCATAACGGGCTGGTGAAGGAAGCGATGTTGTGTGTGTGTGTGTGTCTGTCTGCTTTGAGACCGAGTGACCGAGAACTGCAGATGCTGGAATCCTGAGCAAAACTCCAAGTGCTGGAGGAACTCAGCAGGTCAGGCAGCATCCGTAGGGGGAATGACAACATTTCTTATGCAGTAACATCTGCACTCAGTTTCTTGAATGATGATTTGCCGTTTACGCTTCTGTATGTCTGTGTGTTTACAGCCTCCCATCCACCCAAACTCTTCCACACAGAGCAGTAAACCCAGCCCAGCCTTACTCCGAGAATTATCAAACTCTGCCAAAGAATGTCGGGCAGCCTTTGGAGAGCTCCCCTCCCTTGCTGCGCCACCTGCCCAGTGACTACAAGTACGCCCAGGACCGCGTCAGCCACTTGAGGATGACACAGGAAGACCGTCGTGCCAACAAGGAGGGCATGGTGTGGCAGCTGTACGAGTGGCAGCAGAGGCAACACTTCAAGCACGGCAGCCCCACTGCCCCGGTCTACTCCACCGAACTCCACCCTGGGATACCAAAGTCTGCCTCCGACGTTCCTCGCTCAATCTCCGTGCCTCCGTCTCCCTCTGATCTCCCACCGCCTCCACCCCCCAAAACCCTGTCGCCCCGAAGACCTCACACCCCTGCGGATAGGGTCACTGTGAAACCCTCGAAGCAAAGGTCCTCTGACATCTTCCTGGCAGCATCACCCAGGGGAGAACACGGCCTTTTGACAAAGGTAAGGCCCATGATTAGCCCTGAGATAGTCACAGAGTGCAGGAGTAACTCAGCGGGTCAGGCAGCATCTGTGGAGAACATGGATAGGTGACGTTTCACAGAGTGCTGGAGTACCTCAGCGGGTCAGGCAGCATCTGTGAGAAACATGGATAGGTGACGTTTCTTTTGGATATAGTCTGAACCTTTTCCATTTATGGAGTGATTAGTAAGATGATGTTTAAAGTTGGGAGATCGAGCCAAACCTTTTGTTTAGATTGAGCTCTTAGGGCTAAAGGAATGACGGATATGGGGGGAAAAGCAGGAACGGGGTACTGATTTTAGATGATCAACCATAATCATATTGAATGGAGGTGCTGGCTGAAGGGCCAAATGGCCTATTCCTGCACCTATTTTTCTATGTTTCTATCTGAACCAGATAATCCCAGGTAGGTGATAGAGTCATAGAGTCACACAGCACAGCGAGAGGTCGTTCAACCCAACTCATCCATGCCAACCAAGATGCCTCATGCAATCTAGTCTTGTTTGCCCACATTTGTCCAATATCCCTTTAAACCATTCATAGCCATGTACCTGTACAAATATCTTTTCATCTCAGGCCTTTGTTCCAACCATCTGCCTATCAAATTCCCCTGAAGATAGACACAAAATGTTGAAGTAACTCAGTGGGTCAGGCAGCAACTCTGGAGAAAAAGGATGGGTGATGTTTCGGGTCGGGAACTTTGTTCAGATCATCAGCCTCCCCCTCGCCTGTGTCCACCTATCAGCTGCCACGCTTTGCCCTGCCTCTCCTCTCTCCCAGCCTTCCTCATCCACTCGTCCTCCTTATAATTTGTCTGAAGAAGGGTCCCGACGCAAAATGTCATCTATGCATGTTCTCCACAGATGCTGCTTGGCCCGCTGAGATACTTTGTGCTCTTTGAAGCTATGGTGAACTGTTTGGAAAATAGACTGTACTGTTTCCCTTTGTACAGTGATTCCTGAGGTGATGTTTGAAATTCAGAGATCTAATCGCGGCACAGTGGTGTTGTGGTAGAGTTGCTTGCTTACAGTGTTTGCAGCGCCTGAGACCCGGGTTCGATCCTGACTACGGGTGCTGTCTGTTCGGAGTTTGTACGTTCTCCCCGTGACCCAGTGGGTTTTCTTTGAGATCTTCGGTTTCCTCCCACATTGCAAAGACGTACAGGTTTGTAGGTTAATTGGCTTTTGGTGCAAGTGTAAATTGTCCCTGGTGTGTGTCGGATAGTGTGGGGTTGGCACGGACTCGATGGGCCGAAGGGTCGCTGTATCTCTAAACTGAAACTAAATCTATTTGTACACGCTGAACAAGACAATCCCAGATGGATGAAGAAGATACACTTCATGCCACAGAGTCATGAAGTGCAGAAAATAGGTCCTTTGGGATATGAAACGGAGCAACAGGCAACCTTTTCACCCAGAGGGTGGTGGGTATATGGAACAAGGAGGCAGTTGAGACAGGTGCTGTCAAATACACTTGGGCAGGTACATGGATGGGAAAGGGTCAGAGAGATGTGGGCCACACCTAGGCAAATGGGGATAAGCTTAGACTTGGCATCTTGGTCAGCATGGACTAGTCGGGCTGAAGGGCCTGTGTGAGTCTGTGAACATTAAATGCTTACCATTACCACAACCAATAGTTCACTCTTTGTCAGTCTTGGCAATAACCTGTTTAACCCTGCAATGTAGCTCAGCTCTGATAGAATTCACATCCTTCGCATTAAAATTCATTTAACTGATTAGTTTTTTATTGTTGATATGCAATGAAGCAGCGTTAACTTGGAGTTCTGGGTTGTTCTGCAGAGTTCAGCTCACGTAGACAGGCGATCCATGCCTCCCATGGGTTATATGACACACACTGTCAGTGCCCCAAGCCTGCATGGAAAAACCGTAAGTACAAGAAATAACGAATCGGTTCATTATATCACAAAATTAGGGAGGGTGGGTTCATATAATTCACCATTCAATTTCATGTCACAATCGCTGCACTGCTCGTGGCAGTCAAAACACTTACACCACTGCAGGGCTTAGTAAGGTCGGAAAATGAGAAATCACAAATTATATTTCTTAATTATGTTCCCTCAGTGATCTGGTTTCACACTTATGAGAATTGACACTGGAGAAAACTGCCTGTGGTCTTATCATGTTGCACTTTTAATATTCAAAACTTCACACTCTATTCAAGGTTTAAATATTATTTTCGGAGTGGATAGATAGATGTGTTGAAGACCAGATATTTTATTACTGTTTGGAAGATCTTCGGTCTCACAGAGAGTTGTGAGTCTGTGGAATTCTCTGCCTCAGAGGGCGGTGGAGGCAGGTTCTCTGGATGCTTTCAAGAGAGAGTTAGATAGGGCTCTTAAAGATAGCGGAGTCAGGGGATATGGGGAGAAGGCAGGAACTGGGTACTGATTGGGGATGATCAGCCATGATCACATTGAATGCCGGTGCTGGCTCGAAGGGCCGAATGGCCTACTCCTGCTTCTATTAGCTATTTTATTTACATTAAATATATATACATATATATATATAAAATATGTGTGTGTGTGTGTATATATATATATATATATATATATATGCACACACACACACATATATAGGCACAAAATACCATACATATATATGTAATGTGATATATATATACTGTATAATATATATTTAAGATTTTATTTCTATATATTACATTTATGTTTCTGTGTGTGTTATATATATATTTCATGTCTATGTATTATTTTTTATATTATATGTTATTACCATTTCATTTGCTTTCTTGTTCCATACCCATTCATTTTTTTTTTCGAAGATCCACATTTTGTCCTAAATGCCAATAATATCATTCCACTTCACTGCCTGATGTGGGAGCAGTAACCATTAGATTCAGAGGGTTTACCGAGCAACAGAATGCTTTGGAAATGCCTCAATCATCATGAGTAGTCAGCATGCTATTTACTTTCAAATCGGAAATGCACTGACTTCATCAAAATTTTCTATGGGGGCGATTTTGAAAGTGTTTATTATATTATTTGTGTGTGTCACTCACTCCGCTGTTGAATTATCCAAATATTCTACAAATGTACATTTACTAATCAGGTACTCTGGAACAACTTTATAAATCTGGTGCACACCTCTATGCAGTACACTGCAGTGCGACACTCTCTAGTGTGTGTGCGCTCATGAACCGTCTAAACAGCATTGCTTGTTGCAGTATTTTCTATTTAGGTTATTGTCATGTGTACCGAGGTACAGTGAAATGCTTTTGAGTGTGTGCTAACCAGATAATGCAAAACCCAGAGTACTGCAGTAACCCGGCGGGTCAGGCAGCATCTCTGGAAGACATGGATAGGCAACGTGTTGCTTCAGAAACTTTCCTCAGATCTTCTGAACCTTCTTCGGGACCTTCCACAGTCTGGATAGGCGACCGTTTGGGTCAGGATCAGACTAATCTGAAGAAGACTTCTGATCCAAAACATCGCCTATCCTTACTCTCCACGATGCAGCCTGACCAGCTGAGTTACTCCAGCACTTTGTGTCTATTATTGTAAACCAGCATCTGCAGTTCCTTGTGTCTCAATAAGAAAATACTGTACATGAATACAATCAAGCCAAACACACGTAAAAGAGTGGGTGATTTTATCCAGTGAGTAGATCCTCCTCGGGGAGCTGCACGCAAAGAGTCGATACATCCTCGCATCATAAAGCTCAGAACAGCACAGGAACAGGCCCTTCGGCCCACAATGTCTCTGCTCAACTTGCTGATAAGACCAACTCTTATCTGCCTGCACATAACCCATATCCCTCCATTCCCTGCATATCCATGTGCCTATTCAAAAGCTTCTTCAATGCCACTTTAGTATCTGCTTCGACCACCACCGCGGCAGTGCATTCCAGGCACCCACCACTATCTCTTTAAACATAAAACCCGCCTGCACATCTCCTTCAAACTTAGCCTCCCTTAGCCTTAAAACTATGCCCTCTGGTATTTAATATTTCCATCCTGGGAAACAGGGTCTGAATTATGCCTCTCATCATGTTATAAAACTTCCACAAACTCGCAAACAGCAGGGACCACAATCCCAGTCTGTCCAACCTTCTCCCTTTAGCTAATACCCCCTAATCCAGGCATCACCCCAGTAAATCTCCTCGACACCCTTTCCAAACCTTCCACATCCTTCCTGTAATAGGGTGACCAGAACTGCACGCAATACTCCAAATGCAGCCTAACCAAAGTCCTATATAAAGCTGCATCACGACTTCCTGAATCTTGTACCTGTGAAAGCTCTCTTTACCACTCTATCTCCTTGTGTTGCCACTTGAAGAGAGCGGTGGATTTGGGACACAAGATCCCCCTGTACATCCATGCTGTTAAACATCATGCCATGGATTGGATGCTTCCCATTTATATTTGACCTCGCAAATTCCACTTGCTCAAATTTCATTCCATCTGCCACTTTTGTTTGTGTGGCTGTTCTATACACCACTGTAGACATTGACAGTCTTTCACACAGTCTGTGACACCTACAATCTTGATATCATCTGCAAAGTTACCCCAAGTTATAGGAGGAGAATTAGGCCATTCGGCCCATCAAGTCTACTATGCCATTCAATCATGGCTGATTTCTGCCTCCTAATCCCATTTTCCGACCTTCTCCCCCAACCCTTGACACCTGTTCTAATTAAGATTTGTTTCTATCTCTCCTTTAAAAATATTCACTGACGTCCTCCACAGCTCTTTGTGGCAAATAATTCCAGTTTCACCACCCTCCTCTGACTAAATAAATTCGTCATCACCTCCTTTCTTAAAGTGTGTCCTTTAATTCTGCCTTTTAATTCTGAGGCTGTGATCTCTGATCCTAGACTCTCCCACCAGTGGACACATCCTTTCCACATCCAATCTATCTCTGCCTCTCATTGTTCTGTAAGTTTCAATGAGGTCCCCCCTCAACCTTCTAAACTCCAGCGAGTAGAGGCCCAGTGCTGACAAACGCTCATCATATGCTAACCCACTCATTCCTGGGATCATTCTCGTAAACCTCCTCTGGACCCTCTCCAGAGCCAGCACATCCTTCCTCAGATATGGGGCCCATTGGATATTTTGAAGGCAAAGATAGACAGATTCTTGATTAGTACAGGTGTCAGAGGTTATGGGGAGAAGGCAGGAGAATGGGGTTAGGAGGGAGAGATAGATCTGCCATGATTGAATGGTCTAATTCTACTCCTATTCCTTATGACCAGCACCTTATAGAGTATTATAGAAGCAACCCGTGTATGTTTACATGCAAGTCATTTATACATTATCAGAAACAGCAGAGGTCCCAGCACAGATGCCTTGTTTGAATCATACCCAGGATATTTCACTTTCCAACAACTGAAGTGGGCTCTCCGTTGATAATGTGCAAAAAATAAATAACTATGCATGGAACAAAGAGGAACACCTGCAATGTTTTCTTCTGTTCATCTTGTGGAATCCTATTACCACAGCTGCCAAATTAATTCTGGAAGTTGAAAATGGGATTGGTGGCTAACTTTCCAATTTGTGTTAATTTGTTGTTTGAGTAAATCAAATAATTCATTTTTTTAAAATCACAAAGTGTTGGAGGAACTGAGCGGGTCAGGCAGTATCCGTGGACGTTTTGGTGTGGGGCCTTTCTTCAGTGATTGTCATATGGGGGGAGAAAGTTGTAAAATGAGGTGGGGGCAGGACAAAGCCTGGCAAGGGGTACAGGTGAGGGGTGGTGATTGGCAGTTGGGTGGGCAAAAGGGGGAGGTGAAAGGGAGACAGGGTGTCGGACAAGGGGAGAAGAGGCGGAGGGAAATGTGAAGCCAAAGGGAGGGACATGGGTGGAAGGGCACCTTACTCCAGGGATGCTGCCTGACCTGAGTTACTCCAGCACTTTGTGGGGTTTGTATTGGTAATCCAGCATCTGCAATTCCTTATGTCTCGCAATAATGATTAACATTGCTTTCTACTTCAGAAGTCTATGCAAATAAAACAAATAATCATGCATGCCCCTGTCTTGAGATTCTCAGCACTCTGGATGCCTGATGCAGAGCTGATTACGTCAGTTACTAAATCCTCTGGTTAGATCTAGATTGTCATGAGCCTGTGGAAAGATACAGGTACATTGATTTTTGTGTACAGGGAATAATTCCATTGATGTTACCAGGACTCGAACGCCTGACCTACAGGGAGAGGTTTGAGCAGGCCAGGGCTCAGTGCGTGGATAGAGTGGATGTGGAGAGGATGTTTCCACTAGTGGGAGAGTCTAGGACTTGAGGTCACAGCCTCAGAGTTTAAGGACGTTCCTTTAGGAAGCAGATGAGAATGCATATCTTTAGTCAGAGGGTGATGAATCTTGTGAATTCTTTGCCACAAAAGGCTGTGGAGACCAAGTCAATGGATGTTTTACGGCAGAAAAATATATATTCTTGATTAGTACGGGTGTCAGGGGTTGTGGGGAGAAGGCAGAAGAATGGGGTTAGGAGGGAGAGATAGATCAGCCATGATTGAATGGCAGAGTAGACTTGATGGGCCAAACGGCCTAATTCTGCTCCTATTCCTTATGACCTTATGACCTGTATTCCCTGGAGTGCAGACGGCTGAGGGGTGACATTATAGAGGTGTACTAAATCATGAGTGGAATAGATCAGGTAGATACACAGAAACCTTTGCCAGGAATCGAGAACCAGAGGACATTGGTTTAAGGTGAGGGGGGAAAGGTGTAATAGGAACCTGAAGGTAATGTTTTTACACAGTGTATGGAACGAGCTGCCGGAGGAGGAAGTTGAGGCAGGGACTATCACAGCATTTAAGACAGCGGGTGGTGAATCAGTGGAACTCATTGCTACAGACGGCTGTGGAAGCTAAGTTGTTGTGTGTTTTAAAGGTGGAGACTGACAGATTCTTGATTAATAGTGTCCGGCGTTTTGTGGAGAAGGCAGGAGAATGGAGTTGAGAGGGAAAGATAGATCGACCATGATTGAATGGAAGAGTAGACTCTATGCTGAATGGCCTAACTTTGCTCCCACAGGTACATGGATAGAATAGGTTTAGAGGGACATGGGCCAAATGCAGGCAGGTGGGACTGGTGTAGATGGAACATGTTGGTGGGCATGGGCAAGCTGGGCTGAAGAGCCTGTATGACTCTATGACATGCTAATACCTCCCTTTCCGACCCGCTATATTACCTGCAGCTGGAAGAACTCACCCTACTTCTCATCCGGTTACGGAGACACCAGTCCCAGCTGGCCAATGCCCGAAACCATACCCTTAAACAGTTGCAACTAAACAGACTCGGCCAGTCCATGCATCAGGTCAGCCGCTGTATGGCTTGCGTTTGTCACCTGAGGTGATTGTTTGTCTCTGCAGTGCTTTGTCAGGTGACACCTTCCGCTGTATGTGACTGTGCTTTTCATTTGAGTGTTTTACAATTAGCCAGCACCTTGCACTCCTGATCCTTCTCTCTGTTCAACCTCGTTGTCTTCCAAAGCCTGTTCTGCTTTATTACCAACAATATTCAATTGCTTCCACAAATTGCCTGGCCTTTTTACAGCTTCAACTTTTTGCAACAGATTATTTGATTTGAACTTGTCTAAACAAACTTTCAGGACTATTTGGTATAAAGTAAGGGGAAAGTAAGGCAGCATCTCTGATCAATAAATCTAATTGATCGCAAAAGTCTGTTTGATTGAAATAAAGATACAGCATGGACAGGCCCTTTGGCCCATCGAGTCCATGCCGACCATTGATCATTCTTCGCACTAGTTCTATGTTATCCTACATTCTCATCCATCCCCTACACACTGGGGGTCAATTTACATTCAAACCCGCACATCTTTGGAATGTGGGCGGAAACTCATGCAGTCACGGGGAGAGCGTGCAAACTCCACACCGACAGCACCTGAGGTCAGGATTGAACCCAGATTTCTGGCACTGATGCAGCAACTTCCTAATTCTCAGTCCCTAGACGGTAGATAGACACAAAGTGCTGGAGTAACTCAACAGGTCAGGCAACATCATCTGGAGAGCATGTACAGGTGATGTTGCGGGTCGAGACCCTTCTTCAGACTGACAAAGGTCCCGCAGAAGGTTTAGAAGGTCTAAAGAAGGATCCTGAACTGAAACGTCACCTATCCATGTTCTCCTGAGATGCTGCCTGGCCTGCTGCGTTAGTCCAGCACGTTGTGTCCTTTTGTGCATCAGTTCCTTGTTTCTACTAATTGGCTTGTATTTTCTGGGGGAAAAGGAAGGAAATTCCTTACTTTTAGTGGGTAGTTTTAGGTTTATTATTATATTGTCACGTGTACCAAGCTCCAGTGACAATCTCTGTTTTGAATGTTATCCACACAAATCCAGTAACACTGCGTAAATATAATCGTCAAACTAAGTACAATAGATAGAGCCAAGGAAACGATACAGAGTGCAGAATATGGTTCTCAGCATTGAGTGCCGTGTGAGATGTAAGAGACAGGACAGATGTACAATATCTGCACTGCTTTGAGCCAGCAATTTGTGGCCTGCCATTACTTACCCAAGTTTGAAATTGCACCTGCACCATCTTGGGGAAAATAATGTTGCTTCATGTTCTCTGCAAATTACCGATTGTGAAGTTTCTCTCGTCTACATTTAGATATTTCTCTGACCAAAAGCATGAATATTGTTGCCAATTATTTTAATTTGCATTTTTATTTGTCTGGAGTTTGCCAGAGAAATGTGTCTTCTAGCTTTTCCATGTAATTTGGCATTGATGGGTGATCTCTGATCGATGTCTCTGTACATGACAGGGAAATAGTAAAACCGTTCCAATCCAAACTTTTTTTTTTAAGGTGACGGTAGATTTTGTTGAACATGTTGCACTGTTTTGTTAAAATAGTCTGCATTCCTGTCTAGCCATGTGGTCCTCGACCAATGCATGTTTCCGTATGAATGCATGACTGCTTTTTTATTGGTGTAAGAATTGAAATTTGAACGTTGTTTTACTGCATTCCATTTTTATTCTCAAATGTCTGCTGCCGAGGCTGCCTTGACGTATATGTATGTACACACCTGCTTTGCGAATTGCTTAATTCCAGAACTTTGTACCCTCAATACCTTAAAGACTACATTCAAAGAAATATCCAGATTAAATTTAGTTACCATCTGAATATATCCCCAGTATTAATCTGTGATAGACACAAAAAGCTGGAGTAACTCCGCAGGTCAGGCAGTATCTCTGGAGAAAAGGAGTAGGTGACGTTTCAAGTCAAGACCCTTCTTCAGACCCGAACTCGACCCGAAACATCACCTAGTCCTTTTGTCCGGAGATGCTGCCTGCCCCGCTGAGTTACTCCAGCATTTTGCGTTTGTCGTCAGTTTAAACCAGCATCTGCAGTTCCTTCCTATACGTTTAATCTGTGATATTTTATGTTCTGGAGGTGTGTACTATGCAGTGGAATTTATATTTTCCCCATCTGTAATCGTGTACGCTATAAGGATAAAAAGGAATTTGGGAGAAATTATTAAAATGATTTTGATTTTGTCTTATCTTCTCATTTGTAATACCAGGCTGATGATACGTACATACAACTGAAGAAGAACCTGGAATATCTGGATCTCAAGGTGCGATTGGGGATTATTCCTATGGCTCTCTTCTGGTTTTGCACTCTGCTGCTCTGAGTATTATTGTACCCCCTGTTCCTCTCCTAACTCGTAGCCAAATGTTATTTTTTCCACGAATGGGTAGTTGCTAATATTGAAACTTAAATATTGATTTATGAGGCTGTTGCCAGGACTTGTGGGCCTGAGCTATAGGGAGAGGTTGGGCAGGCTGGGACTCTATACCTTGGAGCGCAGGAGGGTGATGGGTGATCTTATAGAGGTGTCTAAATTAATCATGAGGGTGAATGCACAGTATCTTTTACGCAGAGAAGGGGGAAAGAGTTAACCTGAACCTAAGGGACAATGTTTTCACACAGAGGGTGGTGGGTATCAGGAATGATCTGCCAGGAGGTAGTGTAGTTGAGGTAGGTATTATAGTAGCGTTTAAAAGACACTTGGACAAATACTTGGATAGGAAAGGCTTAGAGTGATATGGGCCAAACGCGGGCTAATGGGACCAGTGGATGGGGCATCTTGGTCAGCATGGGCAAGTTGGGCCGAAGGGCCTGTTTCCGTACTGTGTAGCTCTAATTTGTTTAATAACATGGTACTCGTTTGATGATGCTTGCATTGAGTCAGGCCGTTTTCAATGTAGAAACTTGCGTCAACACGGTGGCGCAGCGGTAGAGTTGCTGCCTCACAGCGCCAGAGACCCGGGTTCAATCCTGGCGATGCGTGCAGTCTGTATTGTGTTTGCACGTTCTCCCTGTGGCCTCGTGGGTTTCCTCCACGTCCCAAAGACGTGCAGGTTTGTAGCTTAATTGGCATCTTTAATTTCCCTGGTGCATTGGATAGAACTAGTGTGAACAGGTGATCTCTGGTCAGCGCAGACACAGTGGGCCGAATGGTCTGTCTCTATGCTATATCTCTAAACTAAATGTGAAAATACACTTTCCCCACATATACATCACAGTACTGTCATAATTTCTTCTGAGGAGCTGATCCCAGAAGGGAAATGTGTTTGAATGAATTGCACTCTAAAAGATGTGTATGGAGGCTGTTAGTCATGGCTGTTGTAACCAAGCCTGAAATATCTTTTCATCGTGTCATAACTGTTTAAACTTGGGCAACTTTTAAACTAATGGAACTTAGACATTTCACTTTCACAGCATGTCTTATAGAATGTTTCCCACTTACAGTATTCTACAGCTGTGATGTGAAAGTTTGTTTAATAACGGAAGATGACGGAATATTGGGTACATGGTACGACAGGGACATGGATAGGAAAGGTTTAGAGGGATATGGGCCAAATACAGGCAGGTGGGACAAGCTTAGATGGGACATATTAGTCAGTGTGGACAAGTCGGGCCACAGGGCCTGTTTCTGTGCCGTGTGATTCTATGACGTTGACTATAACTTGTGTTCCAATGCGGTGTTTTTTTGAGGTGTTTTGGTGGGAAAGTGGTGCAACAGGTATAGCTGATTCAGCTAATACAGAGCAGTGCGGTGTTGGGAAGTCTAACATGGGCAGGACCTACACACTGAATGGTGTAGTGTTGGGGAGTGTTGTAGAGCAGAGGGATCTAGGACGGTAGGCGCATGGTTCCTTGAATGGAGTCGCAGGGAGATCGGGTGTTCAAAAAGCCTTTTGGTACATTGGCCTTTATCAGCCAGAGTATTGAGTATATTGGGAGGTCATGTTATAGATGTATAAGATGTTGGTGAGACCACATTTAGAGTATTGTGTTCAGTTCTGGGCACCATGTTATAGGAAAGTTATCAAGCTGGAAAGGGTGCAGAGAAGATTTACGAGGATGTTGCCAGGACTAGAGGGTCTGAGCTATAGGGAGAGGTTGAGTTGGCTGGGTCTCTATCCCTTGGAAAGCAGGAGGGTGTGGGGTGATCATATAGAGGAGTATAAAATCATGAGAGGTACAGACCGGGTAGACGCACAGAGTCTCTTGCCCAGAGTAGGTGAATCGAGGACCAGAGGACATGGGTTTAAGATTAAGGGGAAATGATTAAATAGGAATCTGAGTGGTAACCTTTGCACACAAAGGTTGGTGGGTGTATGGAACAAGCTGCCAGAGGAGGTAGTTGTGGCTGGGACTATCTCAACATGTAAGAAACAGTTAGACAGGTACATGCATAGGACAGGTTTGGAGCGATTTGGGCCAAATGTGGGCAGGTGGGACGAATGTAGCTGGGACATGTTGTCCGGTGTGGGCAAGTTGGGCCGAAGGGCCTGTTTCTACACTGCATCTCTCGATGACTCACAGTGCCATTGACTCACAGTGCCAGAGACCCGGGTTTGATCCGGACTACGTGGAGATTGTGTGTTTTCTCTGTGACCACGTGGGTTTTCTCCAGGTCTTCCGGTTCCATCTCACATCTCAAAGATGTGCAGGTTTGTCGGTTAATTGGTCCTCTGTAAGGAGAACGCATGGGGTGGGGCAGACTTTTTCTGTAGAGTGGTGCTTGCTACCAGGGGTAGTGGTGGAGGCAGATACAACATTTAAGAGGCTGTTAGATAGGCACATGGATGCAGGGAATGGAGGGATACGGATTATGTGCAAGCAGAGAAGATGAACTAAGCTTGGCATCATGTTCAGCAGAGATACTGTGGGCCGAAGGGCCAGTTCTTGTGCTGGACTGTTCTCTGTTTTTAAACACTGATGTCCCTCAGAATATGTAATCTCTTGCCCACTAATCACGCCCAAGAATGGGTTCCCCACAATAACGTTGCTTCCGATCTATGAAAAACACCATTGCTGACCAAGCTGAGTGAGAGGATGTGAGTGAGTGTGAGGTTGAATTGGACTTGAACTGTCCATCTACATGAGATGACCCATCACCCTGGTTTGGAAGTTTATGATATTTGGATGTTGGTGTCACATGAAAATGCCTCCAACTTCTTCATTCATTCATTCACTCATTCATTCATTCATTATATCAAACCTTTCAGTTAAATAATAGAGGAGAATATTGAAGATTTGACTTTAGAGTTTAAAATGTAGAGATACAGCGTCCATCGAGTCCGCATCGACCAGTACGTTAATGTTATCCTATACAGTTGGGACAATTTTACAAATTTTCTGAAGCCAATTAACCTACAAACCTGCACATCTTTGGAGTATGGGAGGAAACCGGAGCACCACGAAAAAACTCACGCGGGCATCGAGAGATCGTACAAACTCCGTAAAGACAGCACCCGTAGTCAGGATCGAACCCGGATCTGTGGCGCTGTGAGGTAGCTGCTCTACCACTGTGTCACCCGATAACCTGCAAGGGGTGGCAGGCTGAGAGTTGTGCACCATTTCATCTTGAACATTGCAAGTGGAAGCTTAAAGTCACCTCCAACGTGATTGAATTATGTTCTGCACTGGACACTTATTTCTGTTGTTTCTGACAGTTATTTGTTTCAATGCATCGTTTCTGGAAGCTTTGGTGTCTGTGCTTTGAGATGGATATTCCTTGTGTGGTCCATATCTCTACCATCTTTGTGTTTCCCATTCCGCAGTTTCATATTGCCTTGAAATAATGTTTTTTCCCTATTCTGGGCGCTCCTTCTGACTTGAAGAAAGGTCACCTGTCCGTGTTCCCCAGAGAGGCTGCCTGACCCGCTGAGTTACTCCAGCACTCTGTGTCCATGTTCCCCAGTGATACTGCCTGACCCACTGAGTTATTCCAGCACTCTGTGTCCATGTTCCCCAGTGAGGCTGCCTGACCCGCTGAGTTACTCCAGCACTCTGTGTCCGTGTTCCCCAGAGAGGCTGCCTGACCCGCTGAGTTACTCCAGCACTCTGTGTCCATGTTCCCCAGTGATGCTGCCTGACCCACTGAGTTACTCCAGCACTCTGTGTCCATGTTCCCCAGTGATACTGCCTGACCCACTGAGTTACTCCAGCACTCTGTGTCCATGTTCCCCAGTGAGGCTGCCTGACCCACTGAGTTACTCCAGCACTCTGTGTCCATGTTCCCCAGTGAGGCTGCCTGACCCGCTGAGTTACTCCAGCACTCTGTGTCCATGTTCCCCAGTGATACTGCCTGACCCACTGAGTTACTCCAGCACTCTGTGTCCATGTTCCCCAGTGAGGCTGCCTGACCCGCTGAGTTACTCCAGCACTCTGTGTCCATGTTCCCCAGTGAGGCTGCCTGACCCGCTGAGTTACTCCAGCACTCTGTGTCCATGTTCCCCAGTGATACTGCCTGACCCACTGAGTTACTCCAGCACTCTGTGTCCATGTTCCCCAGTGATACTGCCTGACCCACTGAGTTACTCCAGCACTCTGTGTCCATGTTCCCCAGTGAGGCTGCCTGACCCACTGAGTTACTCCAGCACTCTGTGTCTATCTTTACTTTTTCGACTTACCTGATTAATGACCTCTATAAATGCAAGATCTTCGTAAATAATTACAAATTAATAAGAATGTCAAATAACTAACGATTGTTGAGGCTTTTAGTTTGATGTTGGTAATCAGGGAAATTAATAATTGTCAGTAGAAATGCAATAGTTTAGGAAATGGAGGATATTTTACTGGAATTAATTTTGCTCTGAAGTTGATAGTGTTGACTAAGCAAAAGTAATCACTTTATCCATTGATAAATTAATGATGGGCAGTATTTCATGGAAATGTTGCGTAGAATAGCAGACTATGTGGTTATTCAATGCTGCATGTTCTATGAAGCGTTATTCAATTTGTCTAATTCTTTACAGCAAAGAACAAAAAAATTACTAGATTCTCATTCCGTTTTAGTCATACCGCACGGAAACGGGTCCTTCGATCCAACTTGCCCATGCCGACCAAGATACCCCATCTACACTAGTCCCAACTGCCCGCGTTTGGCCCACATCCCTCTTTTTAAATGTCTTTCAAATGTTGTTATAGTACCTGCTTCAAGTACCTCTTCTGGAAGCTCGTTACATATACCCACCACCTACTGTGTGGAAAAAGTTGCCCCTCAGGTTCGTGTTAAATTTCTCCACTTTCACCTTATATCTATACCCTCTGGTTCTTGGTTCTCCTACCCTAGGTAAAAGACTGTGCATTCACCTTATCTGTTGCCGTCATGATTTTATACACCTCCAAAAAAAATCATCCCTCATCCTCCTGCACTCCATGGAATGAAGTCCCAGCCTGTATAACCTCTCCCTAAAGCTCAGGCCCTTTAGTATTTGCAATATCCTCATCAATATCTTTCCCATTGGTTGCGGCAATCGTTACCATTGTGTGTACATGCACACTCACATGCACATGGGCATGCACAAACACACGCACAAACACCGCACACGTGTACATGCACCGCACATGCACATGTAAATTTGCACCCACACATTGGTAGTAGGTAGTTTAAAGTTAAGTTAACTCTAATGTCTGTGCCTACACATGGCACTGGCCGGGTCAGAGATGAGCTGGGCCTTCACAAGCTGGAGGATCGTCAAGTCGTGTGAAGAAGGATCCCGACACAAAACGTCAGCTGCTTGACCCACTGAGTTACTCCAGCATTTTGGGTCTACAAGGGCCCTGTAGTAGGCCGTTCTTTGTGGTTGCCGGCTGGTATGACCTAGTCTCTCCCCTGTCCCTCCATAACTGTTGTTGCCATTGCTTGTTCGTGCATGAAGGGTAAGCTGATGGCTTTGCGCAGAATATTCCTCAAGAGATCCAGCTCTTGAGTTCGGCTCTCAACCAGGCCTGGAATTGTTGCGGAGAACAACGGCATCTGATGCCAAGTTTGTTGCGATATCGTTCACGTGGAGGTTTATCGTGGACCAATGGTTCAATAGTCCGCAAGTTCATAAGTTATAGGAGTAGAATTAGGGCATTCGACTCATCGAGTCTACTCTGCCATTCAATCATGGCTGATCTCTGCCTCCTAATCCCATTTTCCTGTTCCTCCTCACCTCCTTTCTAAAAGAGCGCCCTTTAATTCTGAGGCCATGCCCCCTGGTCCTAGACTCTCCCACCAGTGGAAACATCCTTTCCACATCCACTCTATCTACGCCTTTTATTATTCTGTAAGTTTCAATGAGGTCCCCCCTCAACCTTCTAAACTCCAGCGAGTAGAGGCCCAGTGCTGTCAAACGCTCATCAGATGCTAACCCGCTCATTCCTGGGATCATCCTCGTAAACCTCCTCTGGACCCTCTCTAGAGCCAGCACATCCTTCCTCAGATGTGGTGCCCACATTTGGTCACTGGTGATTTTATTGTCACATGTGGCACAGTGGCGCAGCGGTAGAGTTGCTGCCTTACAACGAATGCAGCCGGAGGCCCGGGTTCGATCCCGATTATGGGTGCTGTCTGTACGGAGTTTGTACGTTCTCCCCGAGACCTGCGTGGGTTTTCGCCGAGATCTTCGGTTTCTTCCCACACTCCAAAGATGTCTAGGTTTGTAGGTTAATTGCCTTGGTAAATGTTTTAAAAAGTGGTCCCTAGTGCGTGTAGGATAGTGTTAATGTGCGGGGATCGCTGGTCGGCACGGACCCGGTGGGCCGAAGGGCCTATTTCCGCTCTGTATCTCTAAACTAAGTTAAAGTGTGCAAATTCACAGTGACATTTTCTTGCACACAGTCCAGTAAAGCATCGCCTTCCCTAAGCACATCCTCGATTAGCACATGTACAGGATGAGGCTGATGAGCCTGCTTGCAATAGTCACCATGTTTTGCACAGTTTGTACCTTCTCCCCGGGACCGTGTGGGTTTTCTCCGGGTGCTCCGGTTTCCACCCACACTCCAAAGATGTGCAGGTTTGTGGATTAAATGGCTTTATTAAAATTATAAATTGTCCCTAGTGTGTAGGATAGTGTTAGTGTACAGGGTGATCGCTGGTTGACGGACACACAGTGGGCCAATGGGCCTGTTTCCACGCTGTATCGCTAAAGTCTAATGTAAATCACCATGAATTAGTTTTAAATGTATTACCCTGGATAATTGAAGAAATGAAAACCCCTTCTGTACAAGTAACAAGACAACAGACCATTGTTACCAAGTGCTGGAGTAACTCAGCGGGTTAGGCAGCATCTCCAGAGAACATGGGTAGGTGACATTTCGGATTGGGACCCTTCTTCCGACTGATTGTAGTGCAGGGTCCTTATTTTACACCCTTTTGCCCTTTCATCTCTGACCTTTCCCACCCATCTGCCAATCAACCCCCCTCACCCATGTCCACCTATCACTTATCAGACTTTGTCCTGCCCCCACTTCTCATTTCCAGGTTTCTGACCCCTTCCACAATCTGTTCAGAGAAGGCTCCCGACCCGAAATATCGTCTATTCATATCTTCCACAGATGCTGTCTGACCCACTGAGTTACTTTGGATATTGTTTTTTGTAAACCAGCACCTGCAGTTCCTTGTGTATGGTCCCTTGTTACTAATTGGGCGGCACAATGGTGCAGCGGGTGGAGCTGTTGCCTTACGGCGCCAAAGACCCGGTTTGGATCCTGACCGCGGGTGCTGCCTGTGTGGAGTTTGCACGTGCTCCGTGTGGCCGCATAGGTTTCCTCCAGGTGCTTCAGTTTCCCCCCACATCCCAAAGACCTGCAGGTTTGTAGGTTAATTGGATTCTGTAAATTGTCCCTAGTGTGTAGGGAGTGGATGAGAAAGTGAGATAACATACAACGGGGGCTGAAGGGCCTGTTTCCACGCTGGTTCCACGCTGGTTCCCTAAACTGGTTGAGGACAGTGAAAGTAGGAGGAGGATTTACAAGGAAGATTTAAAGCATTAGAAATACCAGTGAGATGTAGGAATTAATGAGATGATTTTTGGGAGACTGTTTATGAAAGTATTTTGTGGAATAGTGTGAATGTTTCATCCCATTGATCAGATTTCAGCACCTTCCACCCATGGAATGGATTTTGGACAGTCACCTTTCCGGACAAAATGTTGATACGAGTTCCCATTATTGTAATTCAATCTATTCCTCTTATATTTGGAACAGATGAAATCTGATGTACCTTTGATCAACATGATTCACAGAGTGGTAACGAAACTAACACCAAGATTTCGCCCCAGTCTCCAAGTAAGGCAGCTTGTTCCAGCTGAGAATGTAAACGAGAAATCACGCAGCTATTCCATCAGCAGCTTGCTTTGTACCATGGATGAAACTCCGTGTTTGGAACTCAGTCTGTCCTGTTTCTCAACGATTTGGTTCATTTCTGTGAAACTCTGCTTACTGCTTTCAAAATCCCACCTTCCATTTCAGGCTCCAAGACAGGGTTAACTTTGTAATGCTCAAGGCTTTGTGGAAATAGTTGCGCTCATACTTGCCTGGTGTGAGGGATTTCATTAAAGCATCGGATACAGGGAGAAAAAAGTTGGCAAAACTCTTCCGAGTCCTCAGCGATGCAAGTTGAGTTAAATCCAACCTTGTATCGCCTGTGTCTCTCTATCAGGGTGAACCTAACTTGCTATTATTGTGCATGCATCAACTCATGGACATGCTTGTGCCACATAGCTACACTTGCACCATTTGATAAATGTTTTCTTGCAGGGATTGCCCCGTTAAGGAAGGCATTTTCAAGCAACATGTGACATGCTGACCATGGCAAGATCAAGCATTTGCATGTGTGCCTTAACATTTACTGTGTGTTCCATTTTATCCCATACTGCACTGGTTCAAAGATGCGGTTGGTATGAACTGAGAATCAGGTCGTGAAGCTGGACAGGGTGCAGGGAAGATTTATGAGGGTATTGCCAGGATTCGAGGGCCCGAGCTACAGGGAGAGGTTGGGTAGGCTAGGACTTTATCCCTTGGAGCACAGGAGGATGAGGGGTGATCTAATAAAGGTGTATAAGATCATGAGGACAATAGATGGGGTGAATGCACAGTCTTTTACCCAGAGTGTGAGAATCAAGAACCAGAGGGCATAGGTTTAAGGTGAGAGGGGAAAGGTTTAACAGGAAGGTGAGGGGCATTTGTTTTCACACAGAGGGTGGTGAATTTATATGGAATGAGATGCCAGAGGAGGTAGTTGAGGCGGGTATGAGAACAACCTTTAAAAGACATTTGGACAGGTGCATCAGATTTAGAAGCACGTGAGCCAAATGGGACTATCTTCGCTGGGGCAACATGGTCAGTGAGATAAATGAGTTGGGCCAAAGGGCCAGTTACCATGCTGTACAACTATGATTAATTCTAATAGGTTAATTATTGATTCTAATTATTTGTTACTACCATTTATATTGATCCAATTGGATAGTTCAGGTTTGCTGGCAAAGCTGGTTGTAGGTGCCAGGTTAATTGAAGGTTGCTTTGGTCTATTGTTGTGATCATCTGACGAGACAGTTGGAAGAACTTGAGTTTCATTCAAGTAAAATGAATGTTACCATGGGGACAAAATTCTGGGTTCATTTTCATGCAGTTCAAGATTATAAGTACACAGAACGTGATATATCAACTCTTCCTGATTCTCTGCACCTCCCACAGCCGACACCACTCGCTGCCGTCACTCAGAGTAGCAAATATGGTTAATATTGAGGCATCACTGATTCAATGACTTTGGATGAAGGACTGTGGTTTTATATTGAATGGAGGCTTATTCCATTTTTATTGATGTCAGGTGTAAAGATTTTCCTAGATAAATTCTAGTGTTAGAATGGTTTTTAATTATTATAAACTCAATACCTTCCAAACCTTTCCCCTTCAAGGCCAAGTTAATGGATATTTTTAAGGCAGAGATAGATAGATTCTTGATCAGTGTCAGAGGTTCTGGGGAGAAGGCAGGAGAATGGGGTTAGGAGGGAGAGATAGATCAGCCATGATTGAATAGTGGAGTAGACTTGATGGGCCGAATGGTCTATTTCTACTATCACTTATGACCTTGTCACCTTATGACTAACATAAAACATTACAGCACAGGTTACAGGCCTTACGGCCCACAATGTCTGTGCCAAAAATGATGGCAGGCCCATCTCTTACATGATCCATATCCCCCCATTCTCTGCACATCCATATCCCTATCGAAAAGCACCTTATCGTATCTGCCTCCACCCTCACACTTGGCAGCGCGTTCCAAGCACCCACCACCCTCTGTAATTAAAAAAACTCACCCCACATATCTTCTTAAACCTCTCACATTAAAGGTATGCCCTCTAGTCTTTAACATTTCCACCCTGGGGAAAAAAGATTGTGACTGTCTACCCCATCTATGCATCTCATCATTTTTAGCTACAGTGCATTCACAAAGTATTCAGACCCCTTCACTTTTTCCACATTTTGTTACATTACAGCCCTATTCTAAAATGGACTAAATTCATTTTTTTAAATCACCAATCTACACACGATACCCCATAATAAAAAAGCGAAAACACGTGTTTAGAAATTATAGCAAAGTAATTAAAAAGAAATAACTGAAATATCACATTTACATAAGTATTCAGACCCGTTACTCAGTACTTTGTTGAGGTACCTTTGGCAGCAATTACAACGTCAAGTCTTCTTGGGTATGACGCTGCAAGCTTGTATTTGGATAATTTCTCCCATTCTTCTCTGCAGATCCTCTCAAGCTCTGTCAGGTTGGATGGGGAGCGTCGATGCACAGCTATTTTCAGGTCCCTGCAGAGATGTTCGATCGGGTTTAATTCCGGGCTCTGGCTGGGCCACTCAAGGACATTCATAGACTTGACATGAAGCCACTCCTGCGTTGTCTTGGCTGTGTGCTTAGCGTCGTGGTCCTGTTGGAACTTCTGCCCCAGTCTGAGGTCCTGAACGCTCTAGAGCGGATTTTCAACAAAGATCTCTCTATACTTTGCTCCATTCATCATTCCCTTGATCCTGAGTAGTCTCCCAGTTCCTGCCGCTGAAAAAACATCCCCACAGCATGATGCTGCCACCACCATGCTTCACCGTAGGTAGGTATTGACCTGGTTTCCTTCAGGCATGACGCTTGGCATTCAGGACAAAGAGTTCAATCTTGGTTTCATCAGACCAGAGAATCTTAAGGTGCCTTTTTGCAAACTCCAAGCGGGCTATCATTTTACTGAGGATTGGCCACTCTACCATAAAGGCCTGATTGATGGAGTGCTGCAGATATAGGTGTCCTTCTGGAAGGTTCTCCCATCTCCACAGAGGAACTCTGGAGCTCTGTCAGAGTGACCATCGGGTTCTGGTCACCTCCCTGACCAAGGCCTTTCTACCCCGATTGCTCAGTTTGGCCATGGGGCCAGCTCTATGAAGAGTCCTGGTGGTTCCAAAGTTCTTCCATTTAAGAGACAGAGGTCACTGTGCTCTTCGGGACCTGCAATGCTGTATTATACCCTTCCCCAGATCTGTGCCTCCACACAATCCTGTCTCGGAGGTCTACGGACAATTCCTTCATCTTCATGGCTTGGTTTTAGCTCTGACATACATTGTCAATTGTGGGACCTTACATAGACAGGTGTGTGCCTTGCCAAATCATCTACAATCAACTTAATTTACCACTTGTGGACTCCAATCAAGTTGTTGAAACATCTCAAGGATAATCAATGGAAACAGGATGCACCGGGTCATAGCAAAGGGTCTGAATACTTATGTAAATGTGATATTTCATTTATTTCTTTTTAATTACTTTGCAAAAATTTCTAAACACATGTTTTTGCTTTTTAATTATGGGGTATTGTGTGTAGATTGATGATAAAAAAAAATGAAGTTAATCCACATCTTCAGGCTGTAATGTAACAAAATGTGGAAAAAGTGAAGGGGTCTGAATACTTTCTGAATGCACTGTCTATATCTATCAAGTCTCTCCTCAACCTCCGACGTTCCAGAGAAAACTAACGGTCTTAATCCCACTGACTGCTTTAACTAGCGCAAAATGCCTTGGTCTAATATTGAACGGCTAAGAAGAATTGTTTCGGGAGTTCTATCATGTGGAGTGGATGCTCATCAGTGTGAGTTTAAAGCTTAGTGGTTCATTTGTTTCTTTCTCAATATTCTGCTATTCCATTTACAATTCCCTTCCTCATTTAGACTTCCATGTTTCCTTAATCTGTGAAGGAATCAGCGGCATTCAATCCTCATTTTTGTTCCTTAGTATAAGATGACTTTGTGCGTTGCAATAAACTACATGCTGCATTGGCTGGCTTTGCTCGACCGTGCCAGTGGATAATGTTATCCTTTGTTTTCCACCTTACACCAGGTGACTGGACAGGAGCCAATAAGGCGTGCGGTGAAGCCCGTTAAAATCGCAGAAAGTAGCGCTGATGTAAGTCCGCCTTTTCCCAGAAACCTCCTTCAAAACAGAGAGATATTGACACATTCCCCTAGAGTGTAGACTTCAAGAGGCAGCAGCACAGCGGTAGATATCCGGGTTTGATGCTGCGTACGGGTGCTGGCTGGACAGCGTTTGTACGTTCTCCCTGTGACCGTGTGGGTTTTCTCAGATTGCTCCGTCTCCTCCCACATCCCAAAGACGTGCAGGTTAATTGGACAGATGGAATGTGTATAGATGAATGTTGGTCGGCACAGGCACAGTGGGTTGAAAGGCCTATCTCCTTGCTGTATCCCTAAACTAAACTAAACTAATATTCACCTTTCTTTCTCCAGGCTAAGTTGACCAGGCTCTGTGATCGGGACAAGAGTCTTCAAGACCTGGAGACCAAGGTTCGGCAGCTGAAGATAGATAAGGTATTTTGCAAGGAGCAAAAAGAAAAGCGGATGAAATATGTAATAGCGGGATTGTGCCCAACAGCATTCCGGATCCGTGTTTGTCCTTCAACTAGGTTGCAGCCCTCTATGTACATCAACACCTTCTCATGCCATCCCTATGTTATCGAGTGACACTGCAGGAAAACAGGCCCTCAGGCCCCACACATCCATGCCACCCATGCTGCCCATCTAAGCGAGTCCTGCTGGCCTGCATTTCACCCGTATCCCTCCAACACAGCCATGCAACGCGGAAGCAGGTGCTTTGGCCCAACATGCCGATCACGTTGCCCCTGGCAGCTCATTCCATATACCCACCACCCTCTTTGTGAAAAAGTTGCCCCTTGGGTTACTTTAAAATCTTTCCCCGCTCACCTTAAACGTGTCTTCTGGTTGTTGAATCCCCTAACCCTGTACCTGACACTCTCGGTTTTATACACCTATATAAGATCACCCCTCATCGCCCTGTGCTCCTGCTCAACCTCTCCCTATAGCTCCGGTCCTGGCAACCTCCTTGTAATCATCTCTGCACTCGTTCCAGCTGAGTGACATTGGAGCAGCAATGCCAAATCCTTGTGCAAAAAGCAAAGTGCTGCAGAAATTCCAGAATATGACTTTTAGCTCAAGGTTCCAGTCGGCACTATCTTGTGTTTCAAGGCGGCACAGTAGTGCAGCTGGTAGAGCTGACACAAGACCAAAAGCAGGTAAATTATGTAACAGCTAGCAAAGACATTGGTGCAGGATTGAGCCCGCAGTGTACAGGGGCGTTAGTGACCCGGGTTCGATCCCAACCTCAGAGTTTGCATGTTCTCCCTATGACCACGTGGGTTTCCTCCAGGTGCCCCGGTTTCCTTCCACGTTACAAAGGCAGGTTAATTAGCCTCTGTAAGTTGTCCCATATCTCTCGAAGTGTGCAGGGAGTGGATGAGAGAATGGGATAATGTAGAACTAGTTTTAACAGGTGATCAATGGTTGGGGCAAAGGGCTTGTTTCCGTACTGCATCTTTCAATTTAATTTTTTTTAAATAAATTACTTTTCTTTCCATTATAAAAGAAAGGCATTAAAGATCCAGGTTGACATGCATTGTTAGACTTAGATGGGACATGTTTCATTCAATCAATCAATCAATCAATCTATAATATTATTATCAGTTTACCAATCAATGATCATTCTATAAATATATGATCAATCTATGCTCCATCTATCAATCTATGATCTGTCAATCTGCTCCATATATGATCAATCTATCACTCTTGATTCTATTATTGATCAGTACGGGTGTCAGAGGTTATGGGGAGAAGGCAGGAGAATGGGGTTAGGAGGGAGAGATCGATCAGCCATGATTGAATGACGAAGTAGACTTGATGGGCAGAATGGCCTAAATCTATTCCTATTCCTCATGACCTTATCACCTATCAGTCTTTGATCAACCTATGATCAATCTATGCTCCATCTATTTATCTATGCGCAATCCATCAAACCAGAATCAATCTATCAAATGACTATGTTCTTATTTCGCCACCTTTCACATGAGCAAAGATCATCGAGTGGAGCAAGACGCTCCACTCCTGCATAATCCAATGCACTGAGGTGTAGCACGTAACGGACCCATCTTGGGATGCTCAACCCGACTTCCTGTTTCATTAACAAACCACTCGCCAGTGGAAAAGTAATAACCCGGTGAAATTGACTCGAGATCTTGCTGCTTAATAAAATGCAAGGATATAAACAGTCATACTGTACCTCTAAAAATTATAGCTGATTAAATCTATTAGTATTTTAAATTCCAAGATCTGGATGATTATTTTTGTAAGCGTTGATCTACCATGGTGCTTGGGGTGCTCTCTCTCTCTCGCCCTCGCCCTCGCCCTCACCCTCACCCTCACCCTCACCCTCACCCTCTCTCTCTCTCTCTCTTCACACTCTCTGTGTCTCTTTTTTTCATTTTACAAAAAATGTATTCGGTGCAGTCATATGATACAGCACATCAAAACATAATCAGAAATTGCACCATAACAAATAATCCTTATAGTACAACAATGCATTCATTGTTTACAATACTCTCAACCCCACGCGGTGACTAGCGCCCACGGAAGGCCTCCAGAGTCTCTCTCTCTTCTCTCCCTCTCCCTCTCCCTCTCCCCCTCCCCCTTCCCCTCCCCCTCCCCCTCCCCCTCCCCCTCCCCCTCCCCCTCCCCCTCCCCCTCCCCCTCCCCCTCCCCCTCCCCCTCCCCCTCCCCCTCCCCCTCCCCCTCCCCCTCCCCCTCCCCCTCCCCCTCCCCCTCCCCCTCCCCCTCTCTCTCCCTCTCTCTCTCTCCTCTCTCTCTCCTCTCTCTCCTCCCCCCCAAAATCTGGAGTAACTCAGCAGGACAGATTGCATCTCTGCAGAGACGATCCTAACCTGAAACGTCACCACATCCTTTTCTCTAGTTCCGCTGAGTTACTCCAGCTTTTTATGTCTAACTCTGCTATGAATCTATTCAGTCTCCACCTTTATTTGTTCTTACGTTGGATTAAAGATAAATAGGACTGTGAACAGAGCTTATGAAATTCTATTTCCATTCATATAAACTACCATGTACATTACCATTTATAATTGCCACTAGTTTCTAATTAATATTAGCAACCTATTGTAGTCGTTGTTGTAGACTGCACATGTCTTTCTGAATCATAAGGCTAAATTAACCTCATATTTTCTCATAAAACTAAGAAATATTGTCCCCGTGCAGTCTTCTCTGGATGAGTATGTACATAAATTGATGTCAAACGGCAACATTTGAACACAATTACTTTGTTCTCTGGTGTGGCGCTGTGCTCTGAGCACTCCGCTCTGTGATCTTTGCTGAGAACAAAGCTGGCAAAGCATTGCTTCTCTTTTACAATATGTATGATGCACATATTGTGTCTCTCACTGAGATCCCGGTTGTCAATCACTGATGTAACATCTGGTCAGAGTTGGAAAGAGTAGCTATTGAAAACACACACGCATAAACAATAGGGATAATTGTAAATGATATCTGTGCAGCCGCATTCACGAACGTTTCATACAATAAAGCTGATATAAGGTACATAGGGTGGGTATCGATTAATTCTAGACAACAGATTAAAAAAATAGTCTAACCCCATTAATTCACTCAGGGTGTATTATGATGTGCTCTCCTGTATGAAGTTGAAACGAAGTCTGTACGAAGCAAAACCTGCACTTCTAGAGTGGTCTCTCATGTTGTTTCTTCAGCAGACCACCAATTGATTTCAAGAGCAAAACATAAAGTACTGGAGAACTCAGCAGGTCAGGCTGGATCTGTGGAGGGTCCCAAGAATGTTTGCGCCCCAAAACGTCACCTATTCCTTCTCTCCAGATATGCTGCCTGACCCGCTGAGTTACTCCAGCATGTTGTGTCCATCTATGGAGGGAATGGCTAGGCGACGTTTAGGGTCGGGTCCCTTCTTCAGACATTTTTTAAGGGGTTGGGAAGATCGAAAATGTCATGTATTTAAATATGTTGTTACGAATATAACTAGTAGTGTGGGAGAAAATTCCATGAGCCATAATTGCCACGTACATACCCAAAAGTAGAAATGTAGAATGTTACAGTGTGAAAAATTATATATATTACGAGCTCTGTAGACTCCTTGTACCAATCAAAGGCCAAATTCACAATTCTATATTTTGAAAATGGGCAAAGCAAAAAGTAGCATGTTCTCTAGAAAGGCTTATCCTAAAATAATTGATCGGAAGTGTGTGATTTTCAGTCAGGACGTCTGTATCATTCAGTCAGTGAGCTGTAAATGTGGACGCCATGATGGTAACCGCGAGCACACTAAGATGGCGTGAAAAATTACCCATGACGTACTCCGGCTTTTGCGCCGAGTGGAATATCTTGCTCCGCTCTATCATCATTGCACTGGAGTGTCACCAACATTCCCATTCTACTTACACAGCGCAATCCTATTTTTCCACATCTCGGAAGGAAATGTCCATTCATTACTGTATCCTGAGGAGAAATCTGTTTCTTGGCAAAGGCAGAGGTTACGGCACCTGTTTTTACACGTGGGAGTTACAGGAAGGCGCTGACACTTGCACTCTGTATTTTGTTCCGCCATCTCAGGACAAACTTGAGGCAGTGCTGGAGGTGACTCATCGCCAACTGGAACAATACAAAGGACAGCCCAACCACACTGAGAAGATAGCTTATCAACAGCGGCTGCTGCAGGAAGACCTGGTGCACATCAGAGCTGCAATCTCCAAAGTCTGCACAGTACGTCCTTTCCATAAGCCTCACGCCTTGTACGTGGTGTAACCTGTGGGGAAATTAATTCTGGCTATCAAATGTTGCACAGAATGTGGGACATAACCACACACGTTTAGTTGAGGCTCTATAACGCACTGGTCAGACCACATTTGGAGTATTGTGAGCAATTTTGGACCCCATATCTGCTGGCGTTGGAGAGGCTCCAGAGGAGGTTTACGAGAATGATCCCAGGAATTAGTGGGTTAACGTATGATGAGCATTTGACAGCTCTGGGCCTGTTCTCGTTGGAGTTTTGGATGACGTGGGACCTTATTGAAACTTACCAGTAAGTGAAAGGCTTGGATCGAGTGGATGTGGAGAGAATGTTTCCACTAGTTGTGGAGTCTAGGACCAGAAGTCAGAGACCACAGAATAAAAGAATGTATCTTTATAATGAAGATGAGGAGGAATTTCTTCAACCAGTGGGTGGTGAATCTGTGGAATTTGTTGCCACAGATGGCAGTGGAGGCCAAGTCATTGGGTATTTATAAAGCAGAGATTGATAGGTTCTTGATTAGTCAGGGTGACAGGGGTTATGGGGAGCATACAGGAGAATGGGGTTGAGAGGGAAAGATATATCACATGGAGGCCAGCATCTCTGGAGGCCATGAATAGGTGATGTTTCAGGTTGAGAACCACCTTCAGACTGCCTGTGGTGGGGGAAGAAAGCTGGAAAAGAGAGATGGGGGCTGGGACAAAGAAGTTAACAACCAAAGAAAATAGACACAAAATGCTGGAGTAACTCAGCGGGACCTTTCACAACCCAAAACGTCACCCATTCCTTCTCTCCAGAGATGCTGCCTGTCCCGCTGAGTTACTCCAGCATTTGTGTCTATCTTTGGTGTAAACCAGTATCTGCAGTTCTTTCCACCACAAAGAAAATATACAGTCTGAAGAAAGGTCCCAACCTGAGATGTCATCTTCAGTTTCAGTTTGGTTTATTGTCATGTGTGAGTAAGGAGTTACAGTGAAAAGCTTTTGTTGTGTGCTAACCAGTCAGCAGAAAGACAATACATGATTACAATCGAGCCGTTACAGTGTGTACATACATGATGAGTGAATAACGTTTAGTGCAAGGTAAAGCCAGCAAAGTCCAATCAAGGATAGTCCGTGGGTCACCAATGTGGTAGATAGTAGTTCAGCACTGCTCTCTGGTTGTGGTAGGATGATTCAGTTGCCTGATAACAGCTGGGAAGAAACTGTCCCTGAATCTGGAGGTGTGCGTTTTCACACTTCTGTACCTCTTACCTGAAGGGAGAGGGGGGAAGAGGGAGTGGAGAGGGTGCGACTCATCCTTGATTATGCTGCTGGCCTTGCCGAGGCTGCGTGAGGTATAAATGGAGTCAATAGAAGGGAGGTTGGTTTGTGTGATCTATTTCTAAACTATACATTTTGTTACTGTATGAGATTGTGATTGAAATTGCTTGATTGAATCATTGGGTATTTGTGGGGTGGCATGGGTAGTGATGGTCAAAGTATTCTAAAGATTTCCAGAGCTCTTCACGGTTCCGTTTAACATGTTGCGATGCTTTCCCCTCCTCCCTTTAATTACATTGTGGAATTAACCTCAAACCTGTGCGCTAGGAGCTGGAGAATGCGTGGAAGGAATATGAACAAACGGAAAGTGATGTGAACCAACTTAGAGAGACAATCGTAGGACACATGAAGAGGGTTCCAAGCCTCCAGGTAAGATCATTGTACTGGGATAGTTACATTGGTGTTACATGAAGGTCGGTGCAAGCTAGCAAATTTTCAATTGGTAGGAAAACAACCGTTCAACATATAAAAGATGCAAAAGAGCAAAGTTTGCTACTTGAATTCCAGAGGGCAATTGGAACACAAAGTGAAACACAAAGTGCTGGAGGAACTCAGCGGGTCAGGCAGCATCTGCGGAGGAATGGACAGGCAGCGTATCGGCTCGGGATCCTTCTTCAGACACCTGTGGTAGCGAGTCCTGGTCAGAGAGGCCCACTGTTCCGTTTCAGCATCATTCAGGCAGTCCACATGTTTCAGCAGTTCTGTGTGTCCACAATTGGAATGTGGTCGCTTTTAGTTTATGGGGGAGGAAACGGAATTAAACTAAAAAATGCTAGACAAGGTGTGAAGAAACACAAGGAACACAAGGGTGGCGCTGTGGCGCAGCGGTAGAGTTGCTGCCTTACAGTACTTGCAGCGCCACAGGCCCGGGTTCGATCCCGACTACGGGTGCTGTCTGTACGGAGTTTGTACGTTCTCCCCGTGACTGCGTGGGTTTTCTCCAAGATCTTCAGTTGTCTCCCACACTCTAAAAACGTACAGGTTTGTAGGTTAATTGGCTTGGTGTGTGTGTAAATTGCTCCTCGTGTGTAGGATAGTGTTAATGTGCGGGGAATGCTGTTCGGTGCGGACTCGGTGGGCCAAAGGGCCTGTTTCCGCATGGTATCTCTGAACTAAAGTAAATTTAGTGAGATTGTGTATATGTGTCCTTTGCGTTCTCTCCTGTCTTGAGCCACATGTGGCCTCTGGTGATGTGCCCTGATATCACCAATTGTCAGAACCATTGATGTTCTCTTTCTAACGTTGTCGCCCCTCGATTGATCAGTGTCGACGTTCTCCAGAGATGCTGCCTGACCTGCTGAGTTGCACCAGCACTTTGTGTCTTTTGTGAACCAACATCGGCAGTGGCTTATTATAGCATAGGACAGTATGTCTATGGTGAACCAAATTAAGCTAATCCCATCTGCCTGCACATAACCCATTCCCTGCATATCATTGTGCCTGTCTAAAAGCCTCTTTAACACCACTATCGTATCTGCCTTTACCACCACCCCGGCAGTGTGCAAACTCCACACAGGCAGCACCCAAGGTCAGGATCGAACCTGGGTCTCTGGAGCTGCTCTATCAGTCGGTTGATTCATATCTGAACCAACAACACAAAGCACTTCATTACTGTGCCGCCCTTAAAAAGTGATCTTAACGCTGGAAAACGAATAAAAGATTCTAAAAGAATGCTCAGCTTTTGAGCTGTAGTTTGTGCATGATTCAATCTAGTCACTGTTCTGCTGGAGAACAGTCTTACTGATGTCTCAGAGCGCACTGAAATAAAAATATTACCCCGAGGATAGTCAGCAGGTCAGGCAGCATCCACGTGGGAACAGTAAAATTAGTTTTACAAATCAGAGACTCTTCAGATCTACTGCCTCAGCAGTTTCTTGTTCTACAAAATATTCTGTATTTAGTTTTGATTGGGCAGTTGAATTATGGTGGGATATGATAAAAGGTTGAATTGACCAGAGTGTGCTGATGAGAGAAAACAGAAACCAAGATGGACTCAAAGCAAGTCTAAATTTACAGGCTTTATTAAACAATGAGAAATCGTATCTCACCAACACTACATAATACGTGGCTAAACTTATGCTTTAAACTAAGACTATGGAAGAAAAACTATCGGGCACGTCGTAAAACTTACTTTAACAATATTTTACTCCCCTTTCCCTTTATTTACTCAACCTCCTATCCTATTTCGGGAATTTCTCCAAGTCACCAGGGTACTCACAGCTAAGTCGATGCAGGCTCACGAGCTGTCCAGTAGAGCAGGAAGAACAGGAAGAGCCGAAAAGAGCAGCCCGCGAGTTCTGGCTGGACTCCTGTTTTATACCTGAGATTCCTTTGAACCCCCCCCCCCCCCCGCCCAGCTGGTCCTCTGGATAAAAGGGCTTCTTTTGATGTTTCCAGTTTCGATCTGGCATGAACAATAGGCTTCCGATGATAAGGGGTTTGCTGATGTCATGATCCCTCAGGCTGATCGTTATCCCATCGTCTGGATGGGCTCCTATTGTAGATGGACGGGTCATCGCCGATGGTGATTGTGTTTCTGCTGGCCAGTTTACCACCGTCTGCGGAGGCTTGGTTCCTTCCTTTGTGTATCCAAGAAAATCTCGTTATCTCCGTCTCAGCCTTTGTTCACACCGTTGTGTGATGTCCAAGTCCACGGACCAGACGGTTTGAAACTTGAAACTGAGTCTTTCTGTTGATTGGGGTTTTTTTCATTAGCGCAAGGAAATCTGTCCTTTTAAAATATCCATGTCCTTAACCGAGTTCTTCAATAAATTTGGAGGATTTGCCCCAATAATTTACAGCACCACCATTCAATGTGATCATGGCTGATCATCTAAAATCAGTACGCCATTCCTGCTTTCTCCACATATCCCTTGATTCCCTTAGCTCCAAGAGCTAAATCTAACTCTCTCTTGAAAACATCCAGTGAATTGGCCTCCACTGCCTTCTGTGGCAGAGAATTCCACAGATTCACAACTCTCTGGGTGAAAAAGTTTTTCCTCATCTCAGTCCTAAATGGCCGACCCCTTATTTTTAATCTGTGACCCTTGGTTCTGTACTTCACCAACACCGGGAACATTTTTCTTTAAGAATTCTATATGTTTCTATTAGATCCCCTCTCATTCTTCTAAATTCCAGTAAATATAATCCCAGTCGATCCATTCTTTCACGATCTGAATTAATTGTTGTAAAGGGCATAAATTGTGTTCATTTGCCCCCAAGTTTCCAACTCAATGGCTGACTTGCTTGCTAGAGTTTTGCAAATGGATGACTTGCTTGTCTGGATCTAGGATCAAGAACAGATGAGGAAGGATCTGTGGAGGATTGAGGATGTCATGGGAGGCCTCAGTGCAAACAAGAACAACTACCGAATGATTATTGAATCCTTTCAGAACCCTGGTGAGTTACTGTTTGCGTTGTTGTGTGCGGTTTATTTTGGTGAGTTACGGTTTACGTTGTTGTGTGTGGTTTATTTTGGTTATGTGTAATGATAGGTTGCACCTTCATGAGACATACAACATGGAAACTGGCCCTTTGGCCCAACTTGCCCATGCTGGTCATGATGCTCTATCTAGTACTAGTCCCACCTGCCTGCATTTGGCCCATATCCCTCTAAACCTTTCCTATCCATGTACCTGTCCAAATACTTTATAAATGTGGCTTATCACAACTGCCTCGACTACCTCCTCTGGCAGCTTGTCCCATACACCCACCACCATTTCATAATAAAAGTTTCAAAAAAAGCCAAAACCGCCTTTTAAAACATCAGTTTCCAGTGATGTCACAATGTTCCCTCCCCCCCCCCCCCCCCCCCAGGTACAGTGAAACAGAATATTCCACCACCTTCCAGTGATGTCAGGGGGACGGCCTCATTTCAAAACAGCTTCATCCGCTCTCCACCGCACACCGTTGTGGGAGCAGGCCTACCACGTCTGCACTAGAAAAGTCTCATCTTGTATGTATGTGTAAGTGTGTGTGTGTGCGTGTATGTGTTTTTCTACCTTAGTCAAAATGCTACGCGTCAGCGGTCAAATTTTCAGACTATTATTTACATTTTTCCGCTCAGCAAAATGTTTCCCTTCACATTTCATGCTATATTTTACAAGATTGCACGGTTTTAAAAATACCCCAAACCAGCTTTAAACGCTTTCAACCCATTTCCAAATGATTTTCAACCAGCTTCCAGTGACATCACAATGCCCCGCAAGGGGAGGTGGGCGGTAAGGTTCTACAATATGCTTTGAAAGTAATCCGGCCAACTCTCAAGACCATGGTAAAGGAATTCAATCTCACTTACAGGCCAGCTGCTGATAAAGTTATTCAAGGCCCTGCTTGGTCTCCGGGGTGAGCACTGACACCGCGTTCCCACTTGGTCTAGTACTTCTATAAAATCAGCCTCAGCTGATCAAGATAACCTCTAGATAAACTCGGGCTCCTGTGCTCCAAGGCTCTCACTGAGTCGTGGCAGTGTGCTCATAAATCTTTGCTGCACTCCTTGCAGCCTAACAACATTGGTGTCTGCCTGATTTCACTGTTCCGTGTCACATCATTGACACAGCAATACCTCATTGGGAAAGGTTGCATTTGAGAAATAATTATGGGGAGTGACTCGGGGAGCCGCTGGCGCGGAGGGTGTGTCCTAGGGAGACATGTGGGCCTGATCCACCCGCCAAATAACGGCGCTGCCGACGGAACGTGCCCAGTTGGCCCGACTTGCCCCACAGGCCTCCCAGGAGACTGCGGTGAAGCCAGGCGGCGAGGCCTGTCTGGATTGAAGGAGCCTCAGTAGCGGCAGTGGAGCCTCGGCAGCAGCGTGAGCCTTGACGTAGATGGGGGTGGAGCCTTGGTGGCAGCGGGATCCTTATTGGCGGTGGGGCTTCACAATTGACCCGCGATCAGCGGTCGATGATCATGAGGGGTGGAGGGGAGGACAATGGGGTCCAGGCATGGATGGGGGGACCGCCATGAGGGACGGTGGGAGAAAACGAGGGACCAGGAGTGGAGGCACTCTGCCCAGGGGATGAGCCTGTTTTTGGAGTACACTTGGATTACACTTTGCTCCGGCTTCTCGTCCTTCGACGCCACGTCCGGGTACCGACACACGGCAGCCAGCCAACAGTCGCTGGTCTTTGTCTTTTTGTTTTCACTTTTAATTTCAAGTTTCCATGTACCTTGTGTGTTGTCAGCAGACCAATGTCCCCGTGGGGATGAATACAGTTCTATCGTATCGTATGTCAATGGGGGAAAGGAGTCAGAAACTAGAGGCTTCGTAGTCATAATGACAGTCAATGTTCTCCATAGTGTTCTCAATAACAACGGTCTTTTCAGAGCAGGTTTATTTTTGGTACTGCAAGCTTAAATTGGTCCATAGAGTTCAAGTGTCAGTGGTAACAATGTCTATGACCATCCAGGATAAACTGTTTAAGACGGAACTGCAGATGCTGGAAAATCGAAGGTAGACAAAGATGCCGGAGAAACTCAGCGGGTGAGGCAGCACCTATGGAGCAAAGGGAATAGGCAACTTTTAGGTTCAAAACCCTTCTTCGATCCAGACAGGCCTCGCTGCCCGGCTTCACCGCAGTGTGGGTGTGGAGGAGGGGGCGGGGGGGGCGGGAAGAAGATAGGAAGAGGTGGAGCCAGTGGGCTGAGGGAGAGCTGAGAAGGGGAGGAGAAAGTAGGGACTACCTGAAATTAGAGGTGTCAATGTTCATACCGCTGGGGTTAAACTGCCCAAGCAAAATATGAGGTGCTTGGGTCCTGCCATTTACAGTGGTCCTCACTCTAGCCATGGAGGAGGCCCAGGACAGAAAGGTCGGATTCAGAATGGGAGGGGGAGTTGAAGTGCTGAGCCACCGGGAGGTCGGGTTGGTTATTGCGAACCGAGTGGGGGTGTGGGGCGAAGTGATCGCCATATCTACGTTTGGTCTCACCGATGTAGAGCAGCTGACATCTAGAGCAGCGGATGCAATAGATGAGGTTGGAGGAGGTGCAGGTGAACCTCTGCCGCACCTGAAAGACTGCTTGGGTCCTTGAATGGAGTCAAGGGGGGAGGTAAAGCGACAAGTGTAGCATTTCCTGCGGTTGCAAGGGAAAGTGCCCAGAGAGGAGGTGGTTCGGGTGGGAAGGGACAAATTGACCAGGGAGTTATGGAGGGAGCGGTCTCTGTGGAAAGCAGACAGGGGAGGAGATGGGAAGATGTGGCCAGTGGTGGGATCACTTTGGAGGTGGCGAAAATGCCTGAGAATTATTTATTGTATGTGACGGCTGGTAGGGTGGAAGGTGAGGACTAGGGGGACCCTGCTCTTGGTACGAGTGGGGGGATGGGGAGAGAGAGCAGTGTTATGGGGTTTGGAAGAGACCCTGGTGAGAGCCTCATCTATAGTAGAAGAGGGGAACCCCCGTTCCCTGAAGAATGAGGACATCTCCAATGCCCTGGTATGGAACACCTCATCCTGGGAGCAGATGTGGCATGGACGGAGGAATTGGGAGTAGGAGATGGAGTTCTTACAGGAAGCAGGGTGGGAAGAAGTGTAGTCCAGATAGCCATGGGAGTCAGTGGGTTTATAGTGGATGTCGGTCAGAAGCCTATTTTCCGTGGACTGTCATTGACTGTCTTGCATTCTGTTTGTCGATTTCCATAGTCACTTTCAACTTCTAGTTCCCCGTAGAAATCGTGTTATAACCAATTCAAAAGTAGCGTTCTCTAATTCAACAATTGCGTTATATTCAGCCCAGATGATGAAAACGTGTGCCACAGCAGAACATTCATTAAAATAAAATACAATTTCAAGGAATCCTTTTAGCTCGACAAATAAAATTAAACCTCCCTCAAATCTAAATCTTCAGTTAAAATTGTGTTCAGTTCTAGGCACCATGTTATAGGAAAGCTGTCGTTGGAAAAGGTGCAGAGAAGATTTACGAGGATGTTGCCAGGACTAGAGGGTGTGAGCTACAGGGAGAGGTTGAGTAGGCTGGGTCTCTATTTCTTGAAACACAAGAAGATCTTATTGAGGTGTATTAAATCATGAGAGGAATAGATCAGATAGATGCACAGAGTCTCTTACCCAGAGTAGATGAATGGAGGACCAGAGGGCATAGGTTCAAGGTGAAGGGGAAAATATATAATAGGAATCTAATCGGTAACTTTTTCACACAAAGGGTGGTGGGTGTGTGGAACAAGCTAAAAGAGGAGGTAGTTGAGGCTGGGACTATCCCAACTTTTAAGAAACAGTTAGACAGGTGCATGGATAGGACTGGTTTGTAGGGATATGGACCAAACGCTGGCAGATGGGACTAGAGTAGCTGGGACATGTTAGCCGGCGTGGGCAAGATGGGCTGAAGGGCCTCATCTCTATGTGACTTTATGACTCTACGTTGGTTGCACCTTTTTGCAAGGATATTAAGCTAAAGTTCAAAGAGCCTGCTCATGTACTGTACTTGCCTGCAGACAGGTGCCGACCCGACACCTTGCCCATCCATGCTCTCCAGAAATGCTGCAGACTCGCAGTTATTCCAGCGTCAGAGACCCCTGTTCTATCCTGACCTAAGGTGCTGTTTGTATGGAGTTTGCACGTTCTTCCTGTGACCGCATGGGTTTTCTCCAGATGCTGCAGTTTCCTCCCACATTCCAAAGAAGTGCGGGTTTGTAGGTTTAAGGTCAGTTTATTGTCACATGCACCAATTAAGGTACAGTGACATGTGAGTTACCAGACAGCCATACTAAGTGAAAAGCCACGAGACACACAGCCACATAAAAGTTAACATAAACATCCACCACAGTGGATTCCACATTCCTCACTGTGATGGAAGGTAATAAAGTCCAATCTTCTCCCTCTTTATTCTCCTGTGGTCGGGGCTGTCGAACCATCCGCAGTTGGCGCCGTCAAAGCTCCCGCAGTGGGTGATCCGAAATCCTTGCGTCGGGGTGATCGTAACTCCCTCGTCGGGACGGGTGAAACTCTCTGCAGCTTGGAGCTCCCGAATTGGCCTCTAATAGGGACTGCGGGCTCTCTGTAAATTGGCCGTCTGTAATCTGTGGGGAGTGGATGAGAAAGTGGGATAACTTAGAACAGGTGCGAACGGATGCTCATTGCTTGCATTGACTCGGTGGGCTGAAGGGCCTGTTTCCATGCTGTACCTGTACCATGCTGTAGCTTATATTGTAAAACAGCATCTGCAGTTCCTTGTGTCTACACCATACTGTTCTGTCTTCTAAAGTCAAGTGGCTAATTATCTGAAGAAGGGTCTCGACCCGAAATGTCGCTCATTCCTTCTCTCCACAGACGCTGCCTGTCCCGCTGAGTTACTCCAGCTTTTTGTGCTTCTTTCTTGATTCAGGGTAAAAATGTGGTCATTTGTTTTGTTTTTCTGCAGAGAGAGAACCTGTGCCTTCCTCAACAGTGCCTTCCGCGTTCAGTATTGCTGCACTGCCGGAGAGGAAGCATGCCACTTGGCCAAGTCCCCCCGTCAGTCCCGTGCTGCCTTCCGTCAACGCTGCCGAAACACGGGCTCAGCCCCAAACACGACCTCAGCTGTACAACGCTCCAGCTCAGCCCCAAACCCTGCCTCCATTCACACACAATCCAAGTTTGGTAAGACTTTCCAAGTCAAAGGAAACCTCCTTTGGTTACAATGTACTTGACACTTGTCGCAGAAGGTAGATGAGGCTACTTGAGTTTAGTGTCGTTTCCTTTAGAGATACAGGGTGGAAACAGGCCCTTCGGCCCATCGAGTCCACGTTAACACTATCCTGCACACACAAGGGACAATTTTGACATTTACCAAACCAATTTATCTACATACCTGTGTGTCTTTGGAGTGTTGGAGGTAACCCACGCGGTCACGGGGAGAACACACAAACTCCTTACAGACAGCACCTGTAGTCGGGATCGAACCCGGGTCTCCGACGCTGGAAGCGTGCAATGGAACAACTCCATTGCTGCGCCACCGTACTGCCCCATTGTAGGGGATAGATGAGGCAGGTACCATCATAATGTTTAAGAGACATTTGGACAGGTACATGGATAGGATAGGTTTAGAGGGATATGGGCCCATGACAGGCACGTTGGTTGGGGTGGGCCGGAGGGCCTGTTTCCACACTGTATCACTCTATGACATTTATTTAGAGACTTAACATTTTCAGAATAGCTAGTCTGTTTTCCATTAATCTAATTTGCACTATCTCACCATCTTCCTCAATTCTTCCTCTTATAATTTTTGTTAAATGCTTTATTCACGTTATTTCAATTGCTTTCCATGCTTGCTGGTTCCAGGTGCCTGGATCGCGCTGCCAGGGGGGTGGTGGAGGCAGATGTGATAGTGGCGTTTCAGAGACTTTTTCATGGATATGCAGGGAATGGAGGGATCTGGATCACATGCAGGCAGAGGAGATTAGTTCGTCCTGGCAGCATGTCCAGCATGGACATTGTGGGCCGAACGGCCTGTTCCAGTGCTGTGCTGTACTGTTCCATTTAATGATTCCATGTCGTTTTTCACCTCTGCCTGATTACTTAAATTACCTATTTCATCCTAACTTTTAAATTGTTTCAAATTTTGAAATCTTCCATTTATCTTAGTTTCAAGAGAGAGATAGACAATAGGTGCAGCAGTAGACCATTCAGCCCATCGAGCCAGCACCACCATTCAATGTGATCATAGCTGATCATCCACAATCAGTACCCCGTCCCTGCCTTCTCCCCATATCCCCTGATTCCGCTATCTTTAAGAACCCTATCTGGCTCTCTCTTAGATTAGATATAGCTCTTGTAGCTAACGGAATCAAGGGAGATGGGGAGAAAGCTGGAACGGGGTACTGATTTTGGATGATCAGCCATGATTATATTGAATGGCGGTGCTGGCTCAAAGGGCCGAATGGCCTCCTCCTGCACCTATTGTCTTTGTTTCTATCTTCCACGTTTTGTTTGTGTTTTTCCAATAAAGAAAAATCTTTAAATGATATTTTTAACTGGCTTCCTTTTATAAAATCCCGAGATGTGGCAGCAACACCAGCAATGTTCGGGCAGCACAGTGGCGCAGCGGGTGGGGCTGCTGCCTCACGGCTCCAGGGGCCCGGGTTCAATCCTGACCGCGGTTGCTGTCTGTGTGTGGAGTTTGAACATTCTCCCTGCACAGATACAGCGTGGAAGCACACGATCGCACATACACTAGCTCCATGTTGTCCCACTTTCAAATCCTGCACACTGGAGTAATTTGCAGAGGCCATTAACCTATAAACTTGCAGATAGACACCAAATGCTAGAGTAACTCAGTGGGACAGGCAGCATCTCTAGAGAGAAGGAATGGGTGGCGTTTCAGGTCGAGACTCATAAACTTGCACGACCTCAGTGTAGGTGGGGACCGGAGCACCCGGAGGAAAACCACGAGGTTACAGGGTGGATGTACAAACTGTGCAGTCAGCCCTCGAGGTCAGGGTAAACTAAATGTTCTTTCCTGTGCCATATTCATTGACGTAATTCCTGTGTGTTTCTGTGTCTGGGACAGCTGGAGGAGGCAGCCCCTCCTCGCCCCCCTCTGCCCCACCTGTACAGCCCCGAGGACCACCCGCCGGCTGTGCCACCTCTCCCGCGGGACACCACCATCATCAGGCACACGTCCGTGCGCGGGCTCAAGCGCCAGTCCGACGAGAGGAAGAGAGACCGCGAGTATGGGAGCTACGGGAACGGAGACTACAAAGTAAGCAATAGGGGGAGGTGCTCTGGAAATGCCAGGGGAGCTGGTGGCAGTGACACACAGCAGAGCAGCTGCCCTGACCCATCAGAGACCCAGGTTCCATCCTGACCATAGGTGCTGCCTGAACCGAGTTTGTACCTTCTCCCGTTGACCGCGTGGGTTTTCTCTGGGTGCTCCGGTTTCCTCCCGCATTCCAAAAACCTACAGGTTTGTAGATTAATTGGCTTTAGTCAGATGGTAAATGGTCCTCTGTGGTGGGATAGTGCTAGTGTACGGAGTGATCGCTGGTCGGTGCGGACTCGGTGGGCCGAAGAACATGCTGTATCACTGGTGTCAACCAGGTCAGGGAGCATGGCTGGCCACCTGCCTGCATTTGTCCCATATCCCTCTAAACCTCTCCCATCCATGTACCTGTGTCTTGTAAATGCTGCTACAGTACCTGCCCCAACTACCCATAGCTCTCGGAATGTTTAGTTTGGAGATACAGCACAGAAACAGGCCCTTCAGGCCCCCTGAGTCCACACCGACCAGCGATCCCCATTAATACTACCCAACACACACTTGGGACAATTTACAATTAAACCAAGCCAATTAACACACAAACCTGTACGTCTTTGGAGTGTGGGAGGAAACCCAAGATCTCGGAGAAAACCAACCGCAGGTCACAGGGTGAAGGTACAAATTCTGTACAGACAGCACCCGTAGTCGGGATCGAACCCAGGTCTCTGGCGCTGTCAGGCAGCAATTCTACCGCTGCGCCATCGTGCCGCCATATTGCCGAATGAGGCCTGGGATTGTGAGTGTGCGGTCGGGATCGGTTGGATAGGATAGATATTTTTCTTTGCACCGTCGGAGACTAAGGGGTGACCTTACTGAGGTGTAGTGGATCACGAGCAGGCACAAAGTGAACACTTACAATGGGTCGAGGATTCTAAAGATGGAGAGCACAGACTTCAAAGATTCAAAGTTTCTTAATTAGATCTTGGACATTAGTGGTCAGGTTTAGTAAGCAGAAGTACATGATCTGACCAGCAAATATTACAAGCAATCAATTTGTGTATCATCCGTCAGTTGTTGTTGTGTTCACCGTAATTTCTCTACTTCTTGCACTTTCCCAGGCTGAGCTGCGTTCGTACGTGAGTGACCCTGAGCTGGTGTCAGTTGGAAGTGGCCTCAATGGAATCCCAGCCGGAGCCTTAAGACTGGACAGTAACCTGCAGACACTGCCTGGTAGAGGTAGGCAAGGGCGGCTGGAGGAGGTCTCTCTAAGGGAGTTATCCCCCTTGACATCGGGGACCTGGGTTGGAGAGAGTTGCACAGAGCAGTGAGGTGTAATAGATATTGAAGCCGGCTCATGGACTGGAAGAGACGGTGATCCATGTGTTCACCGAAAATGTGAGCAGTTGCAGCTCCTTTTGAGTATCTAAAGAGTATTCATAGGACGACACAGTGGTGCAGCGGTGGAGTTGCTGCCTCGGGCGCAAGAGACCAAAGTTCAATCCTGACTACGGGTGCCTTTGTGTGTCTTCCTGTGACTGGGTGGATTTTCTCTGGGTGCTCCGGTGCTCCAAAGACCATCAGGTTTCTTTAGTAAAATTATATAAATTGTCCTTGGTGTAGAGCATTGTGCTAGGGTATGGGGTGATCGCTAGCCGACACGGGCTCGGTGGGCCGAAGGGCTGTTTCTATAAAGTCTCTCCATTAGACCAGCTGATGTTGGCTAGCCTGAGAATGGCAGGTAGTTAATCGATTCCTGGTCTTTATAACCATATAACCATATAACAATTACAGCACGGAAACAGGCCTTCTCGGCCCTTCCAGTCCATGCTGGCCATTTATTTTCCCCTAGTCCCATCTACCTGCACTCAGACCATACCCCTCCATTCCCTTCCCGTCCATATACCTATCCATTTTACTTTTAAATGTTAAAATCGATCCTGCCTCCACCACTTCTGCTGGAAGCTCATTCCACACAGCCACCACTCTCTGAGTAAAGAAGTTCCCCCTCATGTTACCCCTAAACGTCTGTCCCTTAATTCTCATGTCATGCCCTCGTGTTTGAATCTTCCCTACCCTCAATGGGAAAAGCTTATCCACGTCAACTCTGTCTATCCCTTTCATCCTTTTAAAGACCTCAATCAAGTCCCCCCTTAACCTTCTGCGCTCCAAAGAATAAAGACCTAACTTGTTCAACCTTTCTCTGTAACTTAGTTGCTGGAACCCAGGCAACATTCTAGTAAATCTCCTCTGTACTCTCTCTATTTTGTTGACATCCTTCCTATAATTAGGCGACCAAAATTGTACACCATACTCCAGAATTGGTCTCTCCAATGCCTTGTACAATTTTAACATTACATCCCCACTCCTATATTTAATGCTCTGATTTATAAAGGCCAGCACACCAAAAGCTTTCTTTACCACCCTATCTACATGCGATTCCACCTTCAGGGAACTATGCACAGTTATTCCTAGATCCCTCTGTTCCACAGCATTCCTCAATCCCCTACCATTTACCATGTAGAGAGTCTTTATGGCTCTCAGGTGGATTCTGTAGCCCTCCGCTGTTATATCGACACTGCCAAATTTCCATTTGATTAGACCAACTAACCTCTGCATTTTAATGTAGGAACTGCAGATGCAGGTTTGCACCAAAGATAGACACACAATGCTGGGATACCTCATTGGGACGGGCAGCATCAGGTCAGCCTGAAGAAGGGTTTCGACCCAAAACGTCACCCATTCCTTCTATCCAGAGATGCTGCCTGTCCCGCTGAGTTACTCCAGCATTTTGTGTCCATCTGCATTTTAGTGTTGCTGCTGCTTGGTATTTGCTCTTTTCTCCCCTGACAATGTAATGTTATTGCTGATTTCAGGGATGTCCTCTTCGAACTCAGGGCTGCAACAGCTATCCACAATTGCCTCTTACGTCACATTACGGCACAGAAACAATGAACCCAACTCTAAGGTAAGACCTCTGTTTCATTGTGGACTCTTTTGTAATTCTTTCTTGCACATTGAGCTGGATTTAAATAAGGGATGATCATATAGTCTTCACAGTGGTGCAGCAGTAGAGTTGCTGCCACACAGCGCCAGGGACTTAAACCCCTGTCCAACAGTACGAGTTCATTCCAAGAGCTCTCCCGAGTTTGCCCTGATTCGAACTTGGAGATTTACGGTAATGGCCGCTCATCGGTACTCGGGGCTCTCGTGGACAGTTTTCAACATGTTGAAAAATATTCACGAGTCTTCCCGTGCTTACCTGCCGTTAGCAAGTCTTCCCGAGTACCTGCCGTTAGCGTTACGAGCCGCTAAGAGACGTCCCCGAGCTCCGACGTACCCATTGCGTCAGTCTCCGTGCTTACCACGAGTTTGATTTTTTTTTAAACTCGGGAGAGCTCTTGGAATGAACTCGTACTGTGGGACAGGGCTATTAAGTTCGATCCTCTTCTCGGGTGCTGTTGATACAGCGTTTGCACCTTCTCCCTTTGACTGCGCAGCTTTCCTCCGGGTGCTCCGGGTTTTCACTCACATCCCAAAGATGTGCGGGTTTATAGGTTAATTAGCTTCTGTTCATTGCCCCCAGTGTGTAGGGAGTGGATGAGAAAGTGGGACAACACAGAACTAGTGTGAACGGGTGATCAGCGGGGACTTTGTGGGCTGCAGGTGTAGAAAGGAACTGCAGATGCTGGTTGAAACTGAAGATAGACACAAAACGCTTAGCGGGTCAGGCAGCATCTCTGGCATAAAGGAACTGGTGATGTTTCAAATCTAAAGAAGGTTCTCTTCTAGTGGACAGAAGAGCCTGTTTCCACTCTGTACCCCTAAACTAAACTTTACATCATTGTCAATTGTGGATAATGCACATCAGCGTAGTTAGGTGTATAACGTGGGGTTTGTGTTGCAAAAGCATTTTGAATTTCCTTAATACTGTGGTGTGACTTTGTTGGTTCCAGGAAAACTGCAACTGATGATTGTAATTTCACTTGGCAGATTGGAAACGGGAAACTTGTTTTTATGAGTAAAACTAAACTCCGAACATCCAACTAAACTACGAACTGCACTGGGCACTTTGGGATTTGTTTTTGTTTTTGCAATATTTATATTATATGGAGAAACTCAGCGGGTGAGGCAGCATCTATGGAGAAAAGGAGTCGGTGACGTTTCGGGTTGAGTCCCTTCTTCAGACTGATGTCGGTGGGGGGGTGGGAGAGCTATGAGGAGGGAGGGGAAGGAGGGAGAAAGCAAGGACATTCCTCTAGTTTGAGGAAGGACATTCTTGCTATTGAGGGGTGCAGCGTAGGTTCACCAGGTTAAATCCTGGGATGGTGGGACTGACATATGATGAAAGAATGGGTCGACTGGGCTTATATTCACTAGAATTTAGAAGGAGAAGAGGGTATCTTGTAGAAGCATATAAAATTCTTAAGGGATTGGACACTCTAGAAGCAAGAAAAATGTTCCCCATGTTGGGGGAGTCCAGAACCAGGGGTCACAGTTTAAGAATAAGGGGTAGGCCATTTAGGACTGAGATTAGGAAAATAAAAATCACCAGAGAGTTGTGAATCTGTGGAATTCTGTCACAGAAGGCAGTGGAGGCAAATTCACTGGATGTTTTCAAGAGGCAGTTAGGGAATCAAGGGATATGGGGAGAAAGCAGGAATGGGGTACTGATTTTAGATGATCTGCCATGATCATATTGAATGGTGGTGCTGACTCGAAGGGCTTATTTTTCTATGTTTCTAAGTAAGAATTTCATTGTTCTGATTTTGGTACATATGACTTTATATCGATGCACTAACGGTTCTATCCTTTATCTGTGCACTGATCATGACTTGCTTGTAATCATGTTCTCTAGGATAGCTGGATAGCACACAAACAAAAGCTTTTCACTGTACCCTGGTACACTTGTCAATAATAAAATAAACTAAATAGAATTCTCTTGACTCTTGAGTAAAGTTACATGAAATTCTGTGCAATTAGGGTGGCGCAGTGGGTAGAGTTGCTGCCTCACAGTGCTAGGGTCCCAGGTTTGATCCTGACTATGGGAGCTGTCTGTGTGGAGTTTGCCTTTTAAAGGTTAATTGGCCCTTGTAAATTGACCCTAGTGTGTAGGGAGTGGATGAGAAAGTGGGATAACATAGAACTAGTGTGAATGGGTGATGGATGGTTAGTATGGACTCAGTGGGGCGTGGGGCCAGTTTCCACCCTGTATTTCTAAACTAAAACCAACTTTTCTAATTGGTATGTTTGAGGTAAAACATGTCTTCTCCATGTTGCTGTGGCTACAGGTGCGACCAAAGAGTGCCTTGGAGCGTCTGTATGGAGAACACCAAAGTGGGCGGATGAGTGCAGAGGAGCAATTGGAACGGATGAAGAGACATCAGAAGGCCTTGGTCCGTGAGCGCAAGAGGACCTTGAGCCTCGGAGAACGACACTCCACGTCATCCCGAACTGCGCCCAGGCCTTTCTCTGCTGACGTTGGCTCAGTACGTTTTTGCAGTTAAGGAATGTTCGATCTGAAGTAGCGGCTATGTGTTCCAGAAGATTCCATTTCAATAATTGGGACGCATTTTCCCCTTTAGTCTGAAGTAATTCTAACAGATTAATCACTTTTGAGAGGTGCTTATTTTTCCCATCAGCTTTGGTTAGGAAGATTTTTTGGTGTAACTGAAGGATAAAGTGGTCCGAGTAATGTGCGGTTGGAGATGAGTTTTGGAGTCATTGGAAGAGCTTGTCTTTGGAAGGGAACCCACTCGAGACAACGTGTTACGTTATTAGAATATACTTTCAACACAACCCATATATTTAACCTTCTCATGCACAGAGACAGGGAAGTACAGATGGAGACATACAGCACGGAAACAGGCCCTTCCGCCCAACTTGCCCACGCTGACCAACATGTCCCAGCTGCGCTAGTCCCACCTGCCCACGTTTGGCCCCCTTATCTTTCCTAAACCTTTCCTATCCACGTACCTGTCCAAAAGCCTTTTAAATGTTGTTATAGTACCTGTCTCAACTACCTCCTCTGGCAGCTCGTTCCGTACACCCACCACCCTCTGTGTGAAAATGTTGCCCCTCAGGTACCAATTAAATCTTTCCCCTCTCACTTTAAACCTGTGTCCTCTGGTTCTTGACTCCCCTATTCTGGGTAAAAGACTGTACATTTACCCTTTCTATTCCGCTCATGATTTTTTACACCTCTGTAAGGTCATTCCTCAGCCTCCTGCACTCCAAGAAATACAGTAGAGTCTGAAGAAGGGTCTCGACCCGAAACGTTGCCTATCTCCTTCGCTCCTTAGATGCTGCTGCACCCGCTGAGTTTCTCCAGCCTTTTGTGTACCCTCCAAGAAATAAAGTCTGTTCCTGCCAAACCTCTCCCTATTTCTCAGCCCAAGTCCTGATAACATCCTCATATATTTTCTCTGCAATAGCTTGGCACATCCTTCCTATAGCAGGGTGACTCACAGATGAACTCTCATAGATGAACTGAGGCCCAGGCCCATGTCAATTTTAGAGGCCCCCAAACCAAGATCAAGCAGAGGCTCCTCCATTTTAGAGGCCCCCGAATCAAGATCCCTTTGAAGCAGCCAGGCATGAGGCCCAAGCCAAATTGCACCCGTTGCCCCCCTCAGATAGGGCCTGAGGGGGACCGGAACTTTCTCTGACATTGACGAACAACAGAATCCATCCAGATCACTTGTAAAGCTTTTTTATGAAATTGGGGGAAATTAAACTATTTTTGAGAATTTGAAAATGCCAAAAATATATTATATTTGTAAAACAAATTCTATTTAAATGGAATTAGGAAATGTATTTTATTGTATATTTTGTCCAGAAAATTTCAACTAGAATGCTTCATTGATTATTTTTGCTGTTTTTTCATGAAACAATCTTGGTTGTGAATGAATGTAGATGTGCTGCAGTTGGTGTTGGGTTTTCCCGACTGTTGATGTATTTATATTTGGAGCCAAGGCTGCTGATAAGGCTAAGTGTTATGGAGCTGATTATTGAAGGGCGGTGAGTAAACACTGCTGTAAAAAGTAAAATTGATGTCTTGCCTTCCAAGGAAAGAAATATTGCGGGCAAATGGCGATCTCTCTCCGTGAATACTCATGTTCAATTAACCTTGAGTGCGGAACTAAACGCTTCGGTAGACATGCTAATTTGTGGCTTTTGACGTTACTAAGTAAATGCTCTATCTGAATCAATGCACAAGTTACCCACTGTTGGCTGTCCATCACCAACTCTCACTTGCTTTCACTGCGGGCTCTATTTATTTGTTGCTAACCTCTAACAGGATCCCTTGCTTTTTACCGCTTACCAGGCCTCACTGTGTTTCTCTACGCAAGCTTGGCCTTGCAACATTTAGCACTAATCTTTGATCTTTTTTTATGAACTTTTGTTTTTATACTTAATATTTAGAGAATTAATTCACCTCACGTCACAGTAAATGAGGCAGCTAAATGCCAGTGATCTTTGTACCAATTAATTGCATTCTCTTTGTTCTGATGGATAAAGAGAACAGTGTCTTGTGGTCCCATGGATATCATCAAACATATTATTACATACATACATGCACACACATTGGCATACATGTACACACATATATACATGCATATATACACAGCTATATAAATATATACATACACACCTATATATGCGCACACACATATATGTACGCCACAAATATGTACATACACATGCATGCACGCATATACGTACATACATAGTGTCAAGACAAGCGCAATGCCCTCAAGTCTATGTAGTTCAGAGCTTATTTTGAGGTTGTAGTATTTAATAATGGGACAGCGGTAGAGTTGCTGCCTTACAGCGAATGCAGCGCCGAATACCCGAGTTCAATCCCGACTATGGGTGCTGTCTGTATGGAGTTTGTACGTTCTCCCCGTGACCTCCCCGAGATCTTCGGTTTCCTCCCATACTCCAAAGACATACAGGTTTGCAGGTAAATTGGCTTGGTAAATGTTAAAATTGTCCCGCGTGGGTGCAGGATGGTGTTAATGTGCGGGGATCGCTGGTCGGCGCGGACCCGGTGGGCCTGTTTCCGCGCTGTATCTCTAAACCAAACTAAAGTAAAGTAATCCCTGATGGTTGTAATAAAGAAGCTGCTCCTGAACCTGGACTTTACAGTTTTCAGACTCCTGTACCTTCTTCCCAATGGCAAGAGGTGAAATGAGTGTGTGGCCAGGGTGGTGTGGGTCTCTGATGATGCTGGCTGCCGTTTTGTGGCAGCGTCTCCTGTAGATCCCTTTGATGGTGGGGAGGTGAGTACCCGTGATGGAGCGGGCAGTGTGGGGTGGGGAGGTGAGTACCCGTGATGGAGCGGGCAGTGTGGGGTGGGGAGGTGAGTACCCGTGATGGAGCGGGCAGTGTGGGGTGGGGAGGTCAGTACCCGTGATGGAGCGGGCAGCGTTCACTTTCTGCAATCATCTTCATTCCTGGGTGTTTGTATTGCTGAACCAGGCCATGATGCAACCAGTCAATATGTTCTCTCCACTGTACACCCGCCCACATAATCACTCCTGCACTTATTCCAGACTTTTACCCTTTCAGAATTGTGCTGAATTGAGAGCACCAGATGCTGTTTTCTTACAGTGATCAATTTAGGATTTATTCCCCCAAAATAAGTTAAATAATGCTTAAAATGAGCATCAAAACTTAATAATAAACATTTGGCTGCCCGTTTTAAAATCCAGATTCCTGCATGGTGCAAAAAATGTTATTACAAAAATCACAGCAGCTATTTGCAGAAATAATTCAATTAATAGCTAACACTCAGAGACATGAGAAAATATTTTAACAAATACATTTAATCTCTTTGTAACTGAACTTTAAAACTATTTTAGTCGAGTAGGTGACACAGATGCTTGTTTATACAAAACAAGACAGAAGTGCTGGAGTAACTCAGCAGGTCAGGCAGCATCTCTGGAGAACATGGATAGGTGGTGATTTGGTTCGGGGCCCTTCTTCCTGATATTTTGAAGGTTCCCAACCCGAAACGTCTCCTATCAATGTCCTCCAGAAATGCTGCTTGACGCGCTGAATTAATCCAGCACATTGTGTCTTATATTATTTTTAGATATATTTTCAGAAGTGCTCTAACTATAGAAAGCCAATTCTCTGCACTTTTAACAGATTTTGTATGTATGTTTCCTGGTTTACCAGCACTTGAATGTGCATTTATAAATAATATATATAATTGTCAGAATATCTGGAGCAAAACTGTACACTGTAAGCTGCCACCTAGAAGTTGCATTATCATTGACATATTATTGTTTAAACAAAGATATGGACTGTGTGCCAATTCTTTGTAAAATACTTGTGCTATTAACCAAAACAGCCACTCTCAAATTAAGGTGCAATTTGTATACAGGTGTGATTTATAAATTGGATTTTATGGTGGCAAGTAATAAAAAAACATGATTGTGGAATGTAGATGAGATTTTATATTTAATCATGCACTCGCAAGTAAAATGGAGTTTGGTATCAAATTGAAAAAAATAAAGCTATTAATTAAGATGCTAATCTCTTTTTCATTTGCACTAATCCTTCTCTTGATATACCTGTACATTGATGATTACTTTCAGCACTTTGAGGCCTGGTTCTGTGTGCAATCTATTCATTTGTTCGCAATAAGGAACTGCAGATGCTGGTCCACACCAAAGATGGGCACAAGGTGCTGGAGCAACTCAACGGGTCAGGCAGCATCTCTGGAGAAAAAGGACGGGTGACGTTCTGGTTAGGGATCTGAAGAAGGGTCTCGACCCGAAACATCACCTGTCCATGTTCTCCAGAGATGCTGCCGGACTCGCTGATTTACTCCAGCATTTTGTGTCTATTTATTTGTCAGTGTTTTCATTGCAAATTAAAAACAAGGAATCTTGGAATGAAAAAGTTGCAAGTGATCTTACACTCTGGGTATTAGAAAGACTGTGAATTAATTTATCAGGACACTAAATTGGATCTTTGAATCTTGTCTTTTCTCCTGGCATGAGTATATATTCTTCAAAACAAAGCAATGAAACTTTTCTGCTCTATCTTCTCCCCTCTTTCTGACATGTCACACTTGGTACTTGTGCATTATTTATTCAGGGATGTTTATTTCATGTGGCCAAGAGGGAATTTATGGCAACTGTCTGAACAGATGTGTAAAATTGGTTTTAGTTCTTCAATTCCACCACAGATTTTCCAGCAACTGATGGACTGGCACCTCCTTTAATCCGGACAAAAGTACCAGAGTGCATTTAAAATCCCCCCTGAAAGTCCCCCTAAAAATGTGGTGCCCAGGCAGCCGATCTCGACCTCATCGGGACGTCCGTGGCCGATGGCGGGTTGAATTTAACCTCTGCATCCGTGACTCTGGAACTCCAGCCCAGCGGAGCTGGCAGATCCGTTGCCATAGCCGACTCCTGAAGCCGACTTTGTGGGCCGGTATCCCAGCCCCTTGGCAGCCGGGGCGGACCGTTCTGGTACCGTTGGATTCCTCTCAGAGGCCGTGACCTCTGTTGGTCCCGCACAACGGATAATCCGGAAAGGCTCTGGATCCAAGGGTGCCGGGAAATCAGTGGTGGACCTGTAATGCCTTTTGTTGAGAATTTCATCCATGAGTTTATACAAAATGGCAGAGTTTCATATAATAATAATAATACACTTTATGGGCATTGTAAATACATACAACAAAGTTTCAGGCGCACTGCCCCAGTCGACCTCCAATATATCAGATAAATAATGACGACAATGGACACAACAAAAACTTCCAATTGCAATTTAGTTGCAAAACGTTTCCCACTGTGGGTGAAGAACTTTGCTCATTAATGTGCATTTCTGACCATTTCTCTGTTTACATTAAGTCTTTGAGTGGCATGGGTAACAGCTTGAGTTTCAGATCACCACAGAATCCAACTTTAACCTCCAGCCACAGGTTGAGATATAAATATAAGTAGGCAATGCTTTGCTTGGCTATGTAGCATCATCTTCATGCTTTATCCATACGTCTCAGCTTCACAGTGAAGCGGCCTGTTTGATGATAGAGGTGACCTGCCATTTCATGACCAATGTTATTTTTATTTCCCATTTTTTCCTCTCCAAACAGGGAATTCCCTTAGTTTGGGCTGACATTTGCTTCATTCCAGCTTTTACTCCTGAGGCAATGTAAGAGGCACAGTCAATGTCTTTACTCTAAAGGGTAGTTATTTGGGAAATGTGTATTTGTCCGTACAGTCCATGGAGTTTGTCAGAACCAAACTACATCCTGATGGAATCGATGGCTCGGTTTTCCACACAAAGAATCATTTTGCGCTGTAATGGTGCAACAAATGGCTCCTTGAACTAGGGGAGTCCTGTGACATGGATGATGAGGTTCTTCGTTGAGAGCTAGTTGCCATTTGCCCATGGACCAATTGATATTGCCGCCAACTCCATCACCGAAGGCATCTTGAAGCCTGAATTTAAAGCAGAGATAATCAGATTCTTGATTAGAACGGGTGTCAAGGGTTATGGGGAGAAGGCGGGATTCGGAGGCTGAGATCAGTCATGGCCTAATTCTATTCCGTGAACTTGTGAATTGGCTGTAATCATGAACATTATAGATTGAGGGAATTTCCACACGCTCCCTATGGCAAATTGCATTGAATCGGTGAAGAGTGAATGTGGAGTTGTTTTGGTGACCTTGTCAGCCTGTATCTTGCCCTGATTATTCTGGAGTTTTAGCTACTGCTCCCCCATTACCTACAGATCCATGCACCTATCTAAAAGCCTATTAAACCCCACTATCCCGCCTGCCACCACCACCACCACTCCTGGCAGCACGTTCCAGACACTGGGGTGGGGTGGTGGCAGTTACGATTGTGGTGTTTAAGAGGTTTATAGATAGGCACAAGGATATGTAGAGAATGGAGGGGTATGGATCATATACAAGTGGATGAAATATGTAGGAAGGAACTGCAGATGCTGGTTTCATCCAAAGATAGACACAAAAAGCTAGAGTAACTCATACATGATAAAAGGAATGGGGCATGTTTTGCATCGAGACGCTTCTTCGGACTGAAGAAATGTCTTGACCCGAAACGTTACCCATTCTTTTTCCCCAGAGATGCTGTCTGGCCTGCTGAGTTACTGCAGCTTTTTGTGTCTACATACAAGCAGAGATTGGTTTAACTTGGCATTGTATTCAGCACGGACATTGTGGGCCGAGTGGCCTCTTCCTGTTCTATGTCCCATCTGCCGTCAGCCCTTGTAGCATCACATAGAAACATAGAAATTAGGTGCAGGAGTAGGCCATTCGGCCCTTCGAGCCTGCACCGCCATTCAATATGATCATGGCTGATCATCCAACTCAGTATCCCGTACCTGCCTTCTCTCCATACCCTCTGATCCCCTTAGCCACAAGCGCCACAGATTAACTCCCTCTTAAATATAGCCAATGAACTGGCCTCAACTACCCTCTGTGGCAGAGAGTTCCAGAGACCCACCACTCTCCGTGTGGAAAAAAGTCCTTCTCATCTCGGTCCTAAAGGATTTCCCCCTTATCCTTAAGCTGTGACCCCTTGTCCTGGACCTCCCCAACATCGGGAACAATCTTCCTGCATCTAGCCTGTCCAACCCCTTAAGAATTTTGTAAGTTTCTATAAGATCGCCTCTCAATCTCCTAAATTCTAGAGAGTGTAAACCGAGTCTATGCAGTCTTTGTTCATAAGACAGTCACTGATGGGACAGCTTCCTTTAACTTAACTTTTCCGATCCAGTCATGTTCTTGTATACCTCAAGTGAGCCTACCCTCAACTATTGCATCAAGAACTACCCAACCTCCCCAGTCTAATCTGCCGTTCCTCAACCTAACAGGAATATACAGCTTTGTTTTGAATTCTCAAGTGTGTTGATGTGGAAAGATGTCTGGGCAGTCAAATTAAATACATATATTTTCATTTGTAAAATTAAAAAGCGTTATGAGTCTTGAAACTGGGTAAGATGGGCTTAGGTTGTTATAAAGTGACACCTGCTGGCCAGAATCTGAAACTACATGCAGGCCTATCCATTCCACAAACATTTATCTGCACCCTTGAAGCAACAGTTGTCATTTGGTTGAAAACATCCTTTTTCTTTTCTCTCATAAGTGCACACAAGATCATTTGAAGGCACTGGGCCTGTACTCGCTGGAGGATGAGGGGGAACCTAATTAAAACTTACTGAATAGTGAAAGGCCTGGATAGAATGGATGTGGAGAGGATGTTTCCACTAGTGGGAGAGTCTAGGACCAGAGGGCACAGCCTCAGAATAAAAGCACACACCTTTAGAAAGAAGATGAGGAGGAATTTCTTTAGTCAGGGGGTGGTGAAACTGTGGAATTCATTGCCACAGACCGCTGTGGAGGCCATGTCAATGGGTAGTTTTAAGGCGGAGATTGATAGATTCCTGACTAGTATGTGTATCAGGGGTTATGGGGAGAAGGTAAGAGAATGGGGTTGAGAGGGATCAGCCATGATTTAATGGCGGTGTAGACGTGTTGGGCCGAATGGCCTAATTCTGCTCCTATAACCTATGACCTTATAATGAAGGACAAGTAGTTGTCCACACACGTTTGCTGATGTTTTCAAGTATGGTGGGTAGGGAAGGTTTAGAAGGGTGCAGGGGTAGGAAATGTTTAGACAGAGCATCAAAGCAAAGCAGATGATGAAATCTTCAGTAAAACATAAAATTGTGGAAGGGTCCCGACCTGAAACATTGCCTGTCCATTCCCTCCACAGATGCTTGGGAAAGGTTGCTGCAGCGTTTTAGCAGAATGCTGCCTGGATTAGAAGGGTATTAGCTCCAGGGAGATGCCGGACAGACTTGGATTGTGTTTTCTGGAGTGGTTGGAGGCTGAGAGGACACCTGAGAGGAGTATATAAAATTAATGAGAGGCATGGATAGGGGAGAGAGTCAGAACTTTTTTTTCTCAGGGTGGAAATGTCAAAGGCTAGAAGACTTTGAGGTGAGAGGGGAAAAGTTTAAAGAAGTTGTGTGTGGTACATTTTTTACACAGAGGGTGGCGGGTGCCTGGAATGTATTCCAGGGGTGGTAGCGGAGATGTGGAGCCACAGTGGTGTTAAGAAGCTTTGAGATAGTTGTGTAGATATGCAGTGAATGGAGGGATATCAATAACGAGATTAGTTTAACTTGGCATCATGGCCGGCACAGACATTGTGGGCTGAAGGGCCTGTTCCTGTGCTGTGTGAGTTAATTGTCATCTGTACCAACAGTAGAGCAATGAAGTGGGATCCACTCGGTGGTTCTTTGAAGTCATCATCTTTACTCTGCACCCACCAACTCCAGCGTAGAATGTTCTAACTACACTGTGTTGTGTTAATTGGTGGGTTTGTTTGCTTTCAGTGGAAACGTGAGCAAGACTTTGACATGCAGTTGCTGGAGAAAGCGGTGAGAGGAGAGCACGGCGGCCTTCAGGATGGATATATAAAGTCAGCGGGGCCGGTGGAGGCGGATGTGGAGCCACTAGACTACAACCTGGATCTCAGCAAAGAGGTAACCACGCTGCCTTACTTCCACCTGCAATGTCCAAGACCACCGGTTCCAAAAGAGAATTAAGGAAAGTCTCTGAATTTAAGTAGCATTTCTCCCAAGCTCAGGACACCTCAAAGCCCATAATGACGTTTCTCACGCTCCAAACGTCAAGAGGCAAGACCGTTTTACTGTCATATGTCACAATGTGGACCATTGAAATTCCTACTTACAGCAGCACAACAGATATGTAAACATATCTCTAAAACCCATAATAAACAGTAAAAAAAGCGTAGAATTATGAGACAGGGGAGACAGTAAGAATCATTTTCCAGGTTGGAAAAATCAAATGCTAGAGGGCACAGCCTTAAGGTGAGAGGGCAAAGTTTAAAGGAGATGTGTGGGCAAGTTTTTTTTACACAGAGGGTGGTGAGTGCCTGGAACACAATGCTGCGGGTGGTGGTGAAGGCAGATATGATAGTGGTGTGTGCGAGTTTTTTGGAGAGGCACGTGGATATGCAGGGAATGGGGGGATATGGGTTATGTGCAGGTAGATAAGATTTGTCTTGGCATTGTGTTCAGCACAGATAGATATGCAGTCCTGAGCTACTAATTATCTCATTGCAGACCCTTGGACTGCCTTTGACTGTACCGGTCATTATCTTGCACTAAACGTTATTCACCTTATTCCCTTTATCATGTATCTTTGCACTGTGGATGGTTCGATTGTAATCGTCTATTGCATTTACACTCTGGTTAGCAAGCAACAAACAAGTTTTTCACTGTAACTTGGTACCAGTGACAATAAACTAAACTCAAAGATAGTTCAGGGAAAAGCATCACGTGCAGGCAACCGAGGTTAATTTAACTTGCCATCAACTACCTCCTGTGGCAGCTTGTTCCATACACCCACCACCTTTTGTGTGAAAAAGTTACCCCTCGGATTCTTACTAAATCTTTTCCCTTTCACCTTGAACCTATGTCTTCTGGTCCTCAATTCCCCTACGGGCTGAAAAGTTGAAGTACGAAGGGAAGCTGGCCAGGAATATAAATAAGGACAGTAAAAGCTTCTTTAGATATGTTAAGGGAAGAGGAGTAGCAAAGGCAGCCATGGGTGAAATTATTATGGGCAACAAGGAAAAGGCAGAAGAGTTGAACAAGCACTTCGGATCTGCCTTCACTAAGGAAGACCCAAACAATCTCCCAGATGTACTGGAGGACAGAAGATCTAAGGAGGTAGAGGAACTGAAAGAAATTTTCATTAGGCGAGAAATAGTATTGGGTAGGCTAATGGGATTGAAGGATGATAAATCCCCTGGACCTGATGGTCTGCATCCCAGGGTCCTCAGGGAGGTCGCTCTAGAAATAGTGGACGCATTGGTGATCATTTTCCAATGTTCAATAGATTCAGAATCAGTTCCTGTGGATTAGAGGATAGCTAATGTTATCCCACTTTTCAAGAAAGGAGCGAGAGAGAAAACGGGGAATTACAGACCTGTTAGCCTGACTTTGGTGGTGGGAAAGATGCTGGATTCAATTATTAAAGAGGTAATAATGGGGCATTTGGATAGCAGTAAAAGGATTAGTCCAAGTCAACATGGATTTATGAAAGGAAAATCATGCTTGACTAATCTTCTGGAATTTTTTGAGGATGTGACAAGTAAAATGGATGAAGGGGTGCCAGTGGATGTATTGTATCTAGACTTTCAGAAAGCCTTTGATAAGGACCCGCACGGCAGACTGGTGACTAAAATTAGAGCACATGGTATTGGGGGTAGGGTGTTGACATGGATAGAAAATTGGCTGGCAGACCGGAAGCAAAGAGTAGGAGTGAACGGGTCCTTTTCAGAATGGCAGGCAGTGGCGAGTGGAGTGCCGCAAGGCTCGGTGTTGGGGCCGCAACTGTTTACCATATATATGAATGATTTGGAAGAGGGAATTAGGAGCAACACTGGCAAGTTTGCGGATGACACAAAGCTGGGTGGCAGTGTGAACTGTGAAGAGGATGTTAGGGGGTTGCAGGGTGACCTGGATAGGTTGAGTGAGTGGGCAGATGCGTGGCAGATGCAGTATAATATAGATAAATGTGAGGTTATCCACTTTGGCAGCAAAAACAAGGGGGCAGATTATTATCTCAATGGGGTTAGGTTAGGTAAGGGGGAGGTACAGCGAGACCTGGGTGTCCTTGTACACCAGTCACTGAAAGTTGGCGTGCAGGTACAGCAGGCAGTGAAGAAAGCTAATGGAATGTTGGCCTTCATAACAAGAGGATTTCAGTATGTGAGTAGAGAGGTTCTTCTGCAGTTGTATAGGGCTCTGGTGAGACCACATCTGGAGTATTGTGTACAGTTTTGGTCTCCTAATTTGAGGAAGGACATCCTTGTGATTGAGGCAGTGCAGCGTAGGTTCACGAGATTGATCCCTGGGATGGCGGGACTGTCATATGAGGAAAGATTGAAAAGACTAGAGTTCACTGGAGTTTAGAAGGATGAGGGGGATCTTATAGAACCTTATAAAAAGGACTGGACAAGCCAGTGGCAGGAAAAATGTTCCCAATGTTGGGTGGACAGAACCAAGGGCCACAGTCTTAGAATAAAGGGGAGGTCATTAAGACTGAGGTGAGAAAAACGTTTTCACCCATAGAGTTGTGAATTTGTGGAATTCCCTTCCACAGAGGGCAGTGGAGGCCAAATCACTGGATGGATTTAAGAGAGAGTTAGATAGAGCTCTAGGGGCTAGTGGAATCGTGGGATATGGGGAGAAGGCAGGCATGGGTTATTGATTGGGGCCGATCAGCCATGATCGCAATGAATAGCGGTGCTGGCCCGAAGCGCTGAATGGCCTCCTCCTGCACCTATTTTCTATGTTTCTATGTTACTCTGGGCAAAAGACTGTGCAATTACCCGATCTATTCCTCTCATGATCGTATACACCTCTTTTAGATCTCCCCTCATCCTCCTGCACTCCATGGAATAGAGACCCAGCCTACTCAACCTCTCCCTATAGTTCACACCCTCTAGTCCTGGCAACATCCTCATAAATCTTTTCTGAACCTTTTCAAGCTTGACAATATCTTTCCTTTAACATGGTGCCCAGAACTGAACACACTATTCTAAATGCGGTCTCACCAACGTCTCATACAACTGCAACATGACCTCCCAACTTCTATACTCATTGTTATTGTTAATCTGATCCTTTCTGGTTCCAGTTGTCCAAGCCAGACATGGTCCTTATCCCAGAGCGGTACATCGACATGGAGCCCGAGGAACCCCTCTCCTACGAGGAATGTGAAGCGCGGCGACGCCAGGTGCAGAAAATCAAAAACATTCTCGCTAAATCAAGGTACTTGCATGAAATGCACGGTTTTCATTGTTTCGTTCAGGCACTGAGTCCATACCGACATTAACACTATCCTACACAAGGGGATAATGGGGAATAAAGAATTTTTGCATCAGTCTTCACAGTGGAAGACACCAGCAACGTGCATGAAGTTCAAGAGAGTCAGGGGGTGGAAGTTAGTGGAGTGGCTATTACCAGGGAGAAGATGCTTGGGAAGCTGAAAGCAGATAAGTCAACTGGACCACATGAACTGTGTGGGTCCTTGATGATACTGCCAGCCTTTTTGAGGCAGCGACTGCGATAGATCCCCTCGATGGAAGGGAGGTCAGAGCCGATGATGGACTGGGCAGTGTTTACTACTTTTTGTAGTCTTTTCCGTCAGGGACCAGGGACAATTTTTACATTTATGCTGTCAATTAACCTACAAATCTGTACATCTTTGGAGTGTGGGAGAAACCGAAGTTCTCTGAGAAAGCTCACGCAGGTCAAGAGGAGAACGTGCAAACTCCGAACAGACAGCACCCAGTTGTCAGGATCGAACCCGGATCTCTGGTGCTGTAAGTCAGCAATGCCACTGCTGCTCCACCTGCTCATTGTTTTATTAATTTAGGCAGTCGAAGAATTGTCTTAGTGTTAAAAGAAGCTTGAATCTAATGAACAATTGATAAGAGTGGATGGAAATCTATCAGCACTGACTGGGCTGAGGGTGCTGCACATCAATGAGCATTGTGTCTCAGTCAACAGAGTCAACATGGGTCAGGACAGTCTGTTACCCAGGGTAGGGGTATCGACAACCTGAGGGCAAACGTTTAAGATGAGAGGGGAAAGATTGAATAGGAACCTGAGGGGCAACTTTGCCACACAGAGGATGGCGGGTATATGGAACGTGCTGCCCGAGGAGGTAGTTGAGGCAGGTACTATCACCACATTTAAAGGACTATTGGATAGGAACATGGAGAAGAAAGATTAAGAATGAGATGGTAAAACGCATGCAGGTGAGATTGGTGTAGATGGGACATGTTCTAGAATCAGAACGACCACAATGTGTCACTGAAGGGTCCCAACCTGAAACGTCACCATTACATGTTCTCCAGAGATGCTGCCTGACCCGCAGAGTTATCCCAACACTTGGTGACTATCTTTGGGATATGTCGCAGCCATGGTGAGAATTGTGTACCCTATGTACTCCAGGCGTGTGTGTGCCAGTCAGTTGTACTCCAGCGTATCTTCAACCTGAGCCTGGAGAGGGTTCCTGTGATGTGGAAGACATCCTGCCTGGTTCCTGTACCAAAGAGGAAGCACCCCAGCTCCCCCAATGACTACAGGCCGGTCGTGCTGACCACACATCATGGCGTCCCTGGAGAGGCTGGTGCTCACTCACCTGCGACCCCTGGTTAAACCCTACCTGGACCCCCGTGCAGTTCGCTTACCAAACAAAGATGGGGGTTGTGGACGCCATCATCCACCGGCTTCATTGTTCCTACGCTCACCTGGATAAGCTGGGAAGCTTTGTGAGAGCCATGTTTTTTTATTTCTCCAGTGCTTTTAACACCACCCGACCTGCACTGCCAGGAGGCAAACTGACAAAGATGTGGGTGGATGCTCCATTGGTGTCCTGGATCACCAACTACCTGACTGGACGACCACAGTATGTCAGGCTACAGACTGTGTCTCTCCCTTCCTCTTCACCATCTACACCTCGGACTTCAGATATAACTCGGACTCCTGCTACCTGCAGACGTTTACAGATGACTCTGCAATTGTGGGCTGCATCAGTGATGGGAGGGAAGCTGAATACAGAGATGTAGTCAACGACTTTGTGGAGTGGTGTGGGCTGAATCACCTGCAGCTCAACACCGACAAGACTAAGGAGTTAGTGGTGGACTTTAGGAGGAGAGGAACACCCCTGTCCCCTGCCTCCATCAACGGCGTGGATGTGCAGTTTACCAAGGAGTACAAGAACCTTGGAATGTACCTGGAGAGTAAACTGGACTGGTCCAGGAACACTGAGGCTCTGTACAAGAAGTGTCTTTTTGAGAAGGATCTGCTCCTTCAACGTCTGCAGTGAGTTGCTGCAGAAGTTCTACCAATCGGTGGTAGCCAGTGCCATCTTCTTCGCTGCCGTGTGCGGGGCAGCAGGGCGGAGGTCGCAGACATCAACAGGATCAACAAGCATCATGAACAGCTGGCTCCGTCCTGGGGGCGGAGTTGGATTCATGGGAGGTGGTCTTGGAGGGGAGGATGCTCCTCAAACTGCGGGGCATCTTAGACAATACAGCTCACTGGTTGACACACTGATCAACCTGCGGAGCACCTTCAGCAACAGACTGGTTCCACCAAGATGCAGCACAGAACGTCACAGGAGATCCTTCTTCCCTGTGGCCATCAAACTATACAACTCCTCCCCCTTCTGTCGTGGGGTAGACTGACTCCCCTCCCCCCCCCCCCCCCCCCCCCCACCCCCACACTCCCCAATCTTTACACATCCCCAATCCTAGACTTTCCACTCATCACTTTGATTTCATGTATCTTCTTGTGTTTTAAATGTTGGCAGACCAATTTCCCTCCTGGGATAAGTAAAGTTCTGTTGTATTGTGTTGTATTCTGAGGGTGACTTCACTTGCATTTTTTTCCAGTTTTCAGAATATGCAGACAGGAATTAACGTGAGAGAGAGCTCAGTCGATCTGGATTCACACCTGCAGGAACAGGAGCGCATTATCACCATGTCGTATGCATTGGCGTCTGAAGCCTCCCAGCGCAGTAAAGTGGTAGCAGGTAAACGCCACCCTTCCAATATCCACACGGAATGGCAAGAAATAACATTGCTTGATTCATCTCCAGAAGACATAGATTTGTGAAGGGGAAAGATTTAATCAGAATCGGAGAGGTAACCTTTTCACACAAAGGGTGGTGGGTGTATGGAACGAGCTGCCGGAGGAGGTGGTTGAGGCTGGGACTATCGCAACATTTAAGAACCAGTTAGACAGGTACAGTTTTGGAGAGATTGGGCCAAATGCAGGCAGATTGGGGGAAGGAGCAGAGCCTGCATCGAGTGTAGGTTAATTGGCTGCTGTAAATTTCCCATAGTGTGTCAGATAGAACTAGTGTACAGGTGATCACAGGTCGGCACGTACTCGGTGGGCTGAAGGGCCCGTTTCCACGCGGAACAACTCTAAGATGAACTGATTCTTTAGATCACTAATAACCAAAGAACACGGCAACTTTTGTAAATTAACTAACCGCTCAATTACTTATCTCAACCTGAAAGACTATATGATGTTAGAGCGTTGGTGTCGATCAGTGTACTTTGAAATAGAAGAATGTTGATATAACAAAGCTGTAGGATAATTTTCTTTGTGGTTTTTATTCTGCTTTGTCAAGCAATATACTTGCCAACTTGCCTTCAACATTATACTTGCCAACTGCATAACTTCTGATTAATTGATTCTAAATTCCATTGTCATGTTTCTGTATGCTGTAAAATCCTGTCAGCATCTTGCTTTGGACCACAGTCAAAAACTGCGCCTCTGCATTCTCTTATAAATCTGCACAACGTTCCCAAAGAGTGTGGCAAACAATCTTGTGAACCGCCACATTCGCTCGAAGAACCTGCATTAATTTCCCACTCTTTTCACGTTTCTGTCCAGATACAATCCTGTTTGCTACCCATCCTTATTTTCACTGCTCTTAAAACTTCGGCAAACCTTTCCTCTATATAACTTTGAAGTCTTTGAAGTATTTTTGAAAGGCTTCACTCTGTTGCCATATATAACTTCTTCAAAGGGTTCTTTTAGGACTCAAAGCACAATCCTCCTTTCTGAGATCTTGCAGACGGGTAGATTTCTCTTCATCCTGATATTCATTAATGATATCCCAAATTAAAGATTTCAAGCTTTTTCTTTGCTGTATTAAATGCTGTGAAGTACCACAATAAAGTCCATGCAGCTAGAGCTTGTTTAAAGGAATGTAATTGCTAAATACTCCAAATATTTAGTTTTTAGTTTAGTTTGGAGATACAGAGCGGAAACAGGCCTTTCGGCGCACCGAGTCCGCACTGACCAGCGATCCCCGCGCACCATCACTACGCTACACACACTAAGGACAATTTTACATTTACACCAAGCCAGTTAACCTACAAACCTGTGGAGTGTTGGAGGAAACCGAAGATCTTGGAGAAAACCCATGCAGGTCACAGGGAGAACGTACAAACTCTGTACAGACAGCACCCATAGTCAGGATCGAACTCTGGTCTCCGGTGCTGTAAGGCAGCAACTCTACCGCTGTAACTCTACTGTGCTGCCCTTGTGATTAGATATTGGATGAGGTGGACGTATGGTCAGATGTAATGCCCTTATGGGTTTGGGACATGTTTCTAGTTCAGAGTTACAGCTCACACTGAAATGCTTTTTTGTTTCATGTAGTGATGATATATTTGAGTCCTGCTCTCCTCCCATGTTTATTTTAGTATAGTTTATTGTCACGGGTAGCGAGGTACAGTGAAAAACGTTTTGTTGCGTGCTATCCAGTCAGTGGAAAGACCACACATGATTACAATCGAGCTAAGCACAGTGTAGAGATACAGGATTATGGCAACAACATTTACTGCACGATAAAGTCCAGTAAAGTACGATTAAAGATAGTTCGAAGGTCTCAGTTCTAACTCAGTGGGTCAGGCAGCATCTCTGGAGAAAAACGATGGGTGACGTTTCGAGACTGGACCTTTCTTCAGTCTGAAGAATTCTCGACCCGAAACATCACCCATCCTTTTTCTCCAGAGATGCTGCCTGACCCGCTGAGTTACTCCAGCACTCTGTGTCTATCCTTAGACACACTTGGATTGTTTTCTCTGGAATGGTTGAGAATGGCTGATGTTGTCTGTGGATGGTGTTATCGTACTTGCCTCAACTACTTTCCCTGGTAGCGAAGGGGCCTTATCATAGATACATAAACAATAGGTTCAGGAGTAGGCCATTCGGCCCTTCGAGCCAGCACTGCCATTCAATGTGATCATGGCAATCGGTACCCGTTCCTGCCCTCTCCCTATACCCTTCATACCGCTAGCCCTAAGAGCTCTATCTAACTGTTTTGAATGCATCCAGTGAATCGGCCTCCACTGCCTATTGAGGCAGAGAATTCCATAAATTATATGTTTCTATAAGATCCCCTCCGATCCTTCCAAATTCTAAATACAAGCCCAGTCGCTTCCATTCTTTCATCATATGACAGTTCCGCCATCCCGGGAAATAACCTCGTGAATCTACGCTGCACTCCCTCAATAGCAAGAATGTCCTACTCTAAATTAGGAGACCAAAACTGCATACAATACTTCAGGTGTGGTCTCACTGGGGCCCTGTACAACTGCAGAAGGACCTCTTTATGAACTCCTCTCTTTATGAAGGTCAACATGCCATTAGCTTTCTTCACTGCCTACTGTACCTGCATGCTTACTTTCATTGACTGATGTACTAGGACACCCAGGTCTCGTTGTGCTTCCCCTTTTCCTAATCTGACATCATTCAGATGATAATCTGCCTTCCTGTTCTTGCCTCCAAAGTGGATAACCTCACATTTATCCACATCCGCATCTGCCCACTCACCCAACCTGTCCAAGTTACCCTGCATCCTCATAGCATCCTATCTACAGTTCACACTACCACCTAGCTTTGTGTCATCTGCAAATTTGCTCAAGTTACTTTTAATTCCTTCATCTAAATCATTAATGTATATTGTAAATAGCTGCGGTCCTAGCACTGAGACTTGCGGCACCTCACTAGTCACTGCCTGCCATTCTGAAAGGGACAAGTTAATCCCTACTCTTTGTTTCCTGTCTGCCAACCAATTTTCTATCCATGTCGGCACTCTACCCAAAATACCATGTGCTCTAATTTTGCCCACTAATTTCCTCTTATCAAAAACCTACTGAAAGTTCAGGTACAGTACATTTTGTCCATTTTACTTGTTACATCCTTAAAGTTAAAAGAGAATTTGTCAAGCATGATTTCCCCTTCGTAAATCCATGCCGATCCTGTTACTGCTATCCAAATTTGCCGCTATTTCATCTTTTGTAATTGACTCCAGCATCTTCCCCACCACCTATGTCAGGCTAACTGGTCTATAATTCCCAGTTTTCTCTCTCACTCATTTCTTGAAAAGTGGGATAACATTAGCTACCCTCCAATCCACAGGAACTAATCCTGAATCTATAGAACGTTGGAAAATGATCACCTAGAGCCATCTTCTTGGATACCCTGAGATGCAGACCATCCCAGGGTATTATCAGCCTTCAGCCCCATCAGTCTACCCATCACAATTTACTTACTAATGTGAATTTCCTTCAGTGCCACCATCACCCTAGGTCCTCTGTCGCCTACTACATCTGGGAGATTGTTTGTGTCTTCCTTAGTGAAGACAGAACCAAAGTACCTGTTCAACTCATCTGCCATTTCCTTGTTCCCCATAATAAATTCATCTGTTTCTGTCTTCAAGGGACCCACATTTGTCTGAACTATTTTTTTTTCCACTTCACATTCCTAAAGAAGCTTTTACTATCCTCCTTAATATTCTTGGCTAGCTTACCTTCATTCTTCATCTGTTCTCCCCGTATTGCCTTTTTATTTACCTTCTGTAGCAATGTTACAAAATTTTGAAATGTTAAAAATCAAGTCTGTAATTTATCCCATCAGATAAAGCATACAAAGAAGTTTAATTTGACACCTAATTCACTTTCATATCTTCAGTATTAAAAAAGTTATGACCATTTGCATACTCGGAAATTAGCATCTTAACTCAAAAGCTGTGATCGAGGACAGTCAAAAGCCCATAACTTTCTTAAAAATTAAGAGAACTGAAAGAAATTTTCAGTTATTATAGCTTGAAGCATTCTGAAACAAATATGAAACAATCTTACTTGGCTGACCTGAAATTAAAGCATATAATTAGTTAGTTACCCAATTGTAGCTAATTACAAAATTCAATTACTAAATCTAAACATCTATCCATTTCTTAAGAAAATATTTTTTTTTTAATTTAAAGCCTTAGTGTCCAAATAACATTCACACAAGAATTCACAACATAACATGATTTTTAAATCTAATTGTCATTAATTTATAGGCCAAATTGTAGGAATTTTGGGTTCAATGCCTGTAAATTAATGGGCTTTTTAAACAGCTTGCGAGTGGGATTTTCTGGAACGCGATGTATTGGAACGTTGAGGTGAATTTAAACCCAATATTTGCAGGAAAAATTCTGCCGGTTCATATGGGGAATAAATCACCATTTTGCAACATGAAATATTGATTAAAGTCCCTTAAACAAGCAAGTGTATATGTAAAAATAAACAGCTTTCACTTACCTGTCCCCTACGTAAAATCGGTCCCCGTTGTCGGCGTTCACGGCATTAGGAGCTAATTTTTATTTTACTGCAGCGCCAAAATAGTCGGGCGATAAAAAAAATAATAATTTAACTTACCGGTAGTCGGAACGAATCTCCAGAAATATATCGCACTCCAAGAAAATATAATTCCGGATGGCAAGGGAAAAAACGCATTTTAGCCCCCCCCCCCCCCCTTTAAGGCGCCAAAGTCGCGCACACGGCCAGTGACAGAACTGCAGCACCGCTAAAGGTAAGTTTTGTAACATACCTACCTTCTGTTGATCTTTAAAAGTTTCCCAATCCTCTGGCTTCCCGCTCATCTATGCTATGTTATACGTCCTCAATTTTATTTTTATACTGTCCTAGACTTCCCTTGTCGGCCCCAGTCGCCTCTTACTCCCCTTAGTATCTTTCTTCCTCTTTGGAATGAAATGATCCTGCACCTTCTGGATTATTCCCAGAAATTCCTGCCATTGCTGTTCCACCATCATCCCTACTAGGGTCCCTTTCCTGTTAACTTTGGCCAGCTCCTCCCCCATGCCTCCGTAGTCCCCTTTGCTCAACTGTAATACTGACACTTCCGATTTTACCTTCTCGCTCTCAAATTGCAGATTAAAACATATCGTGATATGGTCACTACCTCCTAATGCAGTGGTTCCTAACCTGAGGGTCATTTGGGGTTTTTCCGGGGGTCATGAAGGGGTCGTAAATAACATCAATTTGTTGAGCCCATGTTTAGGAACCTAACAAAGGTACATACCACACACAGTATTTTGTTCGTGTACATATACACATTGCCTATGATAGGGGGGTGCAGGGGGTACATCGTACCCGGGCCCGGAGTCCAAAATGGGGCCCAGGAGCCGGAGGAGGGGGGCTGGGAATTTCCTGAAATCTCAGAAAAAGTTTGCATATATTTTTGTGAAGACTAGCGTTCACATTTTGTGTGAGCCGACATAGTTTTATATATCATAATTCGTAAAAATTGTGATCCATAATAAAGCGGGGAATTTTAACTGGCGGGTGTGTGGTCGGAGTAACCTGATTAAAAGAGGGGGAAAGGGTAGACCCATCACTACTGATGGATCTTCCCTGAAGGAGGGGGTAGGGGGGAGGAGCACTAGGACCCAACAGAGACAGACCGCGTGCTGTCTGCATGGTGGAGGTTGTGGGCCTGGTGCCGAGCCGGGAACTCTGGTGAGGTGACAGCTCTGGCCCGCTGGTGGCCGGTGGAGAGGCGAGAGAGGGTCGGCGGGCGGGCGGAGCCGCTGGTGGAGGCCTGTGGGGGGGGGCTGGAGTAGAGATACGGGCCGCAGCATCGGTGGCCCCGGAGGTTCAGTGAAGGTCGGCGACAGTGGCTGCGGTGGCCCCGCCCGGGGAGGTGGTGAGAGTCGGCAGTTGCGATGGTTTAGTGGCCTGGGTTTGCGTGGGTGCGGGTGTGTGAGTGGGGGTGGGTGTGTGTGATTGTGTGTGTGGGTGTGAGTAAGTGTGTGTCTGTGTGTGTGTCTGAGTGTATGTGTTAGTGGGAGGGTGAATTTTATAAATGCAGTTAAAACCATTAGATCTGTTGAACTTGTAAACAGAGGATAGACTTGGTGACCTGTTTCCAAATGTTTGTGTTAGCTTAAGAATACTATTAACAATTCCAGCAACAGTAGCTCCTGCAGAGAGGTCTTTTGGTAAACACTGATTAAACTCTGGTAAAAGCTGATTAAGAATGATTTAAGGTCTACAATGTCTGGGGAACGCCTTGTGGATTCGGCCAGGCTAAGTATTCAAACTCAAAGTCAATTTTATTCGTCACATACACTCGAAGGTGCAGTGAAATTAATTTGCCAGCAGCGATACACTTAAAAAGAACACTCATAACACTATAACATTTAACACAAACATCCACCACAACGTTCTTCACTGTGGTGGAAGGCACAAAGTCCAGCCAGTCCTCCTCCTTTGTTCCCCGTGGTCGGGGCCATAACCCCTCCGTAGTCGCTCCTACGGACAACCCGATGTACAGGCCCTCTCGTCGGGATGATCCAAACTCCGACGTCGGGATGGACAAACAGACCACGGCTTCAGGATGTTGTAGGCCGCAGGCCGGCGGTAGGAGCTCTTCTCCGGCGATCCCCGGCCAGGGATCTCAAGCTCCGGATGGTAAGTCCACGCCATGCCCGCGGCTAGAAGCTCCGCAAACCGCGGCTTCAGGATGGTATAGGCCACAGGCCGGCGGTTGGAGCTCTTCTGTGTTACCTGTGCAAAGGTTTTAAGCCACAAGAGCATGAAGCCCAGCAAATTGAAGATCCATTTGGAGTCTTGTCACAGCAACCTGGCGGGGGAAGGGCGTGGACTATTTCAAACGAAGAGAAGACCCACTCAAGGGTTGCCGCATCGATTAGATAGGTCACTGCGTTCATCAAAATGAAGCAGCGTTGGAGGCTTCATGCCGGATTGCTCATCGAATCACACAGATGAAGAACACTCACACCATCGGTGAAGAGCCGTGCCTTCTCCAAGCAGCGATGTTGGTGCTGGGGGAAAACAGCATCAAACAAGTTCAGGCACATTTCCCTTTTGAATGACACAGTCAAAAGAGGAATCTCGGATATGAGTAATGATATTCTGCTGCAAGTAGTGAGCGCAGTGAAGAGCAGTCCAGTGTATTCACTGCAACTGGACGAGTCCACACGGATGTTGCCTCATGTTCCCAACTCTAGTCTACATTCGTTACCTCGACGGTGAAGCCATGAAGGACGAGTACCTGTTCTCGGAGCCATTGGCTACAACCACTAACACTACTACTAACACATAAGATGTGTTCAGAATGCTGGAAGCCTTCCTCATCAAACATGAGCTTGGCTGGGAACGCCTTGTCGGGCTGTGCACAGATGGAGCACCTTCCATGGTCGGATGCAGATCCAGCGTCAAAGCCTTCGTGAAGGATGTCACTCCCCATGTCTCCTTCACCCACTGCATGATACATCGCCATGCTTTAGCGATGAAGACTCTCCCTCTTGGTCTTCGAGAAGTGCTTTCAGATGTGGTGAAGATTGTGAAGATTGTGAACCACATCCGAGGGAGCGCAACAAACTCAAGAATTTTCAAAGCGATGTGTGAAGAAGTAGGCGCCGATTTCACTGTTCTGATATTTACCACGCTGGTTTTCGTGTGGTAACGTTCTCCATCGTGTGATTCAACCGAGAGGAAATAGCGCTGTTCTTGGAGAGAGGGTGTACTGAGAACCATATAACCATATAACAATTACAGCACGGAAACAGGCCATCTCGGCCCTTCCAGTCCATGCCGAACAACTTTTTTCCCTTAGTCCCACCTGCCTGCACTCATACCATAACCCTCCATACCCTTCTCATCCATATGCCTATCCAATTTATTTTTAAATGATATCAACGAACCTGCCGCCACCACTTCCTCTGGAAGCTCATTCCACACCGCTACCACTCTCTGAGTAAAGAAGTTCCCCCTCATGTTACCCCTAAACTTCTGTCCCTTAATTCTAAAGTCATGTCCTCTTGTTTGAATCTTCCCTATTCTCAAAGGGAAAAGCTTGTCCACATCAACTCTGTCTATCCCTCTCATCATTTTAAAGACCTCTATCAAGTCCCCCCTTAACCTTCTGCGCTCCAGAGAATAAAGACCTAACTTATTCAACCTATCTCTGTAACTTAGTTGTTGAAACCCAGGCAACATTCTAGTAAATCTCCTCTGTACCCTGTCTATTTTGTTGACATCCTTCCTATTATTGGGCGACCAAAATTGTACACCATACTCCAGATTTGGTCTCACCAATGCCTTGTACAATTTTAACATTACATCCCAGCTTCTATACTCAATGCTCTTATTTATAAAGGCTAGCATACCAAAAGCTTTCTTTACCACCCTATCTATATGAGATTCCACCTTCAAGGAACTATGCATGGTTAGTCCCAGATCCCTCTGTTCAACTGTATTCTTCAATTCCCTACCGTTTACCATGTACGTCCTATTTTGATTTGTCCTGCCAAGGTGTAGTACCTCACATTTATCAGCATTAAACTCCATCTGCCATCTTTCCGCCCATTTATCCAACTAGCCTAAATCACTCTGTAGACTTTGGAAATCCTCTTCAGAAGGAGAATCAGCTTCATGAAAAGGTGCAAGTCAAGTCAAGTCACATTTATTTATATAGCGCATTTAAAAAACAACTCTCGTTGACCAGTGCTTTACATTTGTTATAAGAGTAGTGTACACAAGCAGGCTACAGGATGCACTTGGCTGACTTCTTCCCCGAGGTGAATTCCTTAAACCTGTCCCTTCAGGAAACCTCCCAATGCTACACACGGCTCATGACAAAGTGACAGCGTTCAGGAGGAACCTTTACCAGAGAAGAGTCCAGGATGGTGGCACGACTATCTTCCCTGAGATGACGATTTTCCTGGATGCTACACCAGATGCTGAATGCCACTTCCACGAGAAGATCTCAAACCACCTTGTGGCAATTAGTGAAGCCATCAAACATTACTTCCCCACACTGGATGACTGCACTCGTGATGAGTGGATCATCCGACCCTTTTCCATTGAAGATGGTGCCATCAGCGATACTGACGTGACTGCGAAGGTTGAATGTTACCGAATTCGTGAAGATGCGCAGCTCAAGAGTGACTTATTTTGCTGAAAGTGAAGGACTGTCTTGTTCTTTCGAAGAGGGCCCTGACCCTATTGGTCCAGTCCCCCTCAGCCTATCTCTGTGAGGCTAGATTCTCAACCATGGTAACTCTGAAAATAACAGTACGCAATGGACTTGTGATCGACACTGACATGAGGTGATGCCTGTCGACCATTCGTTCTCGTTTTGATTGCCTGATGGCAGCGAAGCATTTTCAGCCATCCCATTGACTGAGCATTGGCAGACATGTTTTAATAAATCCGGCTGTTTTTTTTCAATTTTTGTTTCGGGGATAACGGTACTGCCCAAGAATGTCTGATGGGGTTGTGGTGCCAAAAGGTTACAAACCACTGTCTTAATGGCTCCTTTACCTCGTGTTCCCTTATCAAATCCTGTTCATTACACAACACTAAATCCAGAATTGCCTTCTCCCTGGTCAGCTCCAGTACAAGCTGCTCTAAGTATCCATCTCGGAGGCACTCTACAAACTCGCTTTCTTCATACACGAGGGGTCCACATATCATCAGCTGGGTTGCAAGGGTTGTGATGAAGGAGCTAATGGATGTTCGGCAAACCCAGTTGAATGGGTAGGGATTATTATTTGGAGTACTGCACACAGTACTGGTCGCCCCGCTCCAGGAAGCATGTGGGAGCTTTAGAGAGGGTGCAGAGGAGGTTTGCCAGGATGCGGCCTGGATTAGACGCTATTAGCTACAGGGAGAGGTTGGACAAACTTGGATTGTTTTCTCTGCAACATCGGAGGATGAAAGGAAACCTGAAAGAAGTATATCAAATTATGAGAGGCAGAGATAAGATAGACATGCAGAAGCGTTTTCCCAGGATGGAAATATCAAATACGAGAGGTCACAGCTTTAAGGTGAGAGGAGCAAAGTTTAAAGAAGATCTGTGGAGGCAATTGTTTTACATAGAGGGTGATCAGTGCCTGGAACACGTTACCAGGGGTGATGGTTGAAGCAGATATGATAGGAGCGTTTAAGAGGCATTTGGATAGGTACATGGATATGGAGGAATATGGATTATGTGCAGGCAGAGGAGATTTTCTTCTTGGCATCATGTTCGGCAGGGGCAATGTTGGCCGAAGGGTCAATTCCTGTACTGCACTATTCTATGTATCCCGATATGATGGTAATTGAAGTGGTGATGAGTCTGGAGAAGGGTCTCGACACGAAACGTCACCTATTCCTTTTCTCCAGAGATGCTGCCCGACCCGCTGAATTACTCCAGCACTCTGTGTCTATCGAATAGTAGTTGAAATTGTATATTCTCTGGCTGAGATTGTATCACCATCATTGTCTTGTTGCTAACAGTGTTGTCGTTAACAATTTGTTGTGTTTGTATCTCTGTGTCTGATCCCTTCCAGCACATCAGCAGCTCCGTGCATCATCTGCACCTTCCCCTCCACACTCACCACTAAGCAATGGATTCCACTACACATTTGTCTGAGCAAAGTAAGAACTAACAACTTTTAATCTCCTAACTTGTGATTATTATTACAACCAGGACTTTGTACTAACTCGGTAATGCCTTCAATTTAATGTCGATGTTTAACCTACAAGAGCTGCAGCCTCACAGCGCCAGAGATCCGGGTTCTGTCCTGACATTGGCTGCTGTCTGTGTGTGGAGTTTGCACGTTCTCTCTGTGACCACGTGAGTTTTCTCCGGGTGCTCCGGTTTCCTCCCAGATCCCTACTACATACGAGTTTGAAGTTGATCGGCCCTCTACAAATTGCCCCCCCCAGTGTGTAGGGAGTGGATGAGAAAGTGGGTTAACATGGAACTAGTGTGAACGGGTGATCGATGGTCGGCGTGGACTCGATGTGTCGAACACGTAATATCTCTAAAATACCCATTTGGCAATCGAGATGTTGACACGGGTCTGCTCTAGATGGCTCCATCGTGAATGTGGCCTTGGGTTGAGAAGGGTCAACTATCTGTTGAATCTTTGTGAGCTGTTGCCTTTGTGGCTACCCATTGGCACATTAGTGGCTTTTCAAACTGCTTCTGGGTTGCATTTTATAACCCAGGCCATGAAAAGTAGTTATGTTGAGTTGAGCACCCGGAGGAAACCCACACGTGTCACAGTGAGAACATGCAAACTCCACACAGAAAGCACCCAGTGCTTAATAGCCTGAAGAAGTTGTTCTTAAGCCTGGAGGACACGGTTTTCAGGCTTCTGTACCACCTTCCCGATGGTAGAGGTGAAATGAAAGCAACTGTGGATCCCTTTGATGGTGGGGAGGTCAGGACTTGTGATGGCACAATGAGTTCTTCTGAGCATCTTAGGGGCCAATCATTGCAGTGGAAATGGAATTGTAAACTGTTCACAATATTGACCTTTAAATTGAAACATAAGAAAAAAGGACAATGAGAATCATAGGTTTATGCATTTATACAGTGTGGAAACAGGCCCTTCAGCCCAACTTGCCCACACCGGCCAACATGTCCCATCTACACTAGTCCCACCTGCCCACTTTTGGCCCATATCCCTCTAAACCTGTCCTATCCATGTACCTGTCTAAATGTTTATTAAATGTTGCAATAGTCCCTGCCTCAACTACCTCCTGTGGCAGCTTGTTCCATACACCCACCAGTGAAAAAGTTACCCCTCGGGTTCCTATTAAATCTTTTCCCTCTCACCTTAAACCTATGTCCGCTGGTTCTTGATTCCCCTATTCAGGGCAAGAGAATATTTTACCTGATGTATTCCTCACATGGTTTTGTACGTTGAATGATTATAGGTCTGTTTTGTTAACTTGGAGTGCCACCTGGTGATTGTGAAGCAAAATAACATTCAAATAAATCTCTTATGGGGAAAGATTTGTTTTCATGCAATTGGACAAATTCTACGCTCTGTAGTGTCCACAAACAACGCTGTGAAATCCAGAATATCATAGAATCGTCCTCAATTCACTGTTGCACCGAACACCACAGCCCCACCCACCCGGCTCGGACCTGCCCTGCAAAGAGTGGGTCTCCCTGAGCCGGCTCCGTATAGGGGTCGGCGGTTCAACGCCAACATGGATCGCTGGGGGCCACTGCGTTCATCAGCAGCCTGCGTGTGTGGAGCGGACCAGCAAACAGCGCAGCAGCACGGCATTTCTGACTGCGCTGTCCTCCACCACCCCCTGGTGGAGGGGTCGACATCACGGCCCTCGACAACAGCACATTGAACTGGCTACAGCTCCTGGAGGGCGTTACATAGCTTCTGCTGCCTCATACGCAAGAAAAAGTACAGCACTGAAACAAGCCCTTCGGCCCAACTTGCCCCATGTTGACCAAGATGCCCCATCTATGCTTGTCCTACCTGCTTGCCTGCTTTAGGTCCAAATACCTCCAAACCTGTCCTTTCCATGTACCTGTCTAAAGGTTGCAGCAAATTCCCATTCTCTGGGTCAGTTCCAGCTAGCAAGTTGTATGTACAAGCCAGAAACAACTTCAGAGATCAGATCTGTCACAGCAAACCTGAGCTTATAGTCATGAAGTACAGCATGGAAACTGGCCCTTCGGCATAACTCATCCAAGCCGACTAGTGGTGGGCTGAAGGGCCTGTTTCCATGCTGTATGACTATGACCAAGGTGCCCCATCTACACGTCCCACCTGCCTGCATTTGGCCCATATCCCACTAAACCTGTCCTATCCATCTTCCTGTCCAAGTGTCATTTAAAGGCTGTGATAGTGCCTGGCTCAACTAGCTCCTCCGGCAGCTCGTTCCATATACCCACCACCCTTTGTGTTATGAAGTTGCCTCTCAGGTTTCTATTAAATCTCTCCCCTCTCACCTTCAACCTGCGTTCTCTCGTTGATACATCTTGGAAATGGTTTCTGGTTCGAGTCACGTCAACTTTATTGAATATGTTTCTTGAACGGTCAGGTAGAGGTACAATGGAAGTCCTGCTTGCAGCAGCATCACAGGGGCTGGGACTCTGACAAATACACAGGAACAACTTACAAGTGAATTGCACACAAGATTTCTGACAGAGAGAGGCCTGTGGAAAAAAAAATAGACATGAATAAGAAAACAACCAATTCCGTGGTGATACAGACGTGGTTCACTGCGTTACTCCAGCACTTTGTGTCTATCTTTGGGATAAACCAGCATCTGAGGTTCCTTGCATCTACTCAATGGTCAGCCATGTTCCGACGCTGAGTTTGTGCAGGTCGGTTCTAGAACCTGATGGCTGGAGGAAAGTAGCTGTTCCTGAACCTGGTGGTGTGGGACTTCAGACTTCTGCAGTGAGATAACTTAGAACAGGTGATCGATGTTCGACATGGACTCGATGGGCCGAAGAGCCTGTTTCCATGCTGTCCTTCAATTAAATCAAATCAATCAATGTACTTCTTGTACAGAGGTTCTTGTGCAACCGGATCATTAGAAATTCCTTGATGTTAATGTTTTCATCAGAGTGTATAATCACAGCAGATTTACATTATTAACAAAAATATAAATAGTTTGCAATAAGTAGCTGAAAGGCAAAAATAAGACTTGTGTTTATATACTTGTTTACTTTAATTTTAATATTGATGATATGCACTTAAAAATTAAAATCAGAAGGATGATTTAATTGCATTGGAATCTAAATATTGTTGTTCATGAATAGTAAAAGAGAAAGGCGCCCTAGTGACGCAAGGAACTGCAGATGCTAGAATCATGATTAAAATGCTAAGTGCTGGAGGATTTCAGCGGGTCAGGCAGCATTCATGAAGGAAATGGCCAGGCGATGGACGGGGAGTAGTGAGAAAACCTGAAGCAGGGACCCGACTGGAAACGTCACCTGTCCATTCCCTCCACGGATGCTGCCTGACCCGTCGAGTTCCTCCAGCACTTTGTGTTCTGCTAGTACGTACAAGTAATCGATGGTCACCATGGACTCAATGGGCTGACTGGCCTGTTTCTGTGCTGTATCTTTCAATCAAATGATTCCCCCCCCCCCCCTGTTTTTGTAATGACTTTTGAATGTTTTAAGTGAACAACAAGATGAAATTTAATTCCTTCTCTTTCTAAATTAGCCAAAACCCTGGCTGAACACGAATACTGAAAGGACGCATGTATGGAACAAGGAAGAATGCGGCCACACCTGCAAAGCTGATCAGAAGAACAGCAACAAGTCATTCCGGTTAATCTGCACCAGCTAACCAGGCGGAAATGGAAGTGACTTTGTCAACTGGCTTTTTGTACGGAAACAAAACAGAGACAATATTTTCATTAAGAGGCATTATAATCGGGATAGCATTGACACTGAATTATGGAATGGTTATTTAATTAGGAAGCTATTTTTCTAATAAGTTAAAACATCTATGGAAGGGGGAGATGTTTGGGAGACGCATTGGAAACTAAAGTTTTACTCAGCACAGCAGAGATGTGTGCAGTAGGATTCATTTTTTAAGTATATATATATATATATATATATAGTATTGCACATTTTAAAATGTATATGACATGTACACATACACCGGCACACGCACACACACCACGGAAAATTGATTTGCTGCATTTTAGAGCAATGATATGCAATTACTCAGAACAGTTTTGCAGTGGTGATAAAATGCGTTTCCTTTTCGTAGTTTCCAGTTTTCACAGTATTTCAACAGTGACAAAAAATTATTTCAAAGGACAAACGCCCGGGCCCACGTGTCATTTACATTAAAGCTCCTGTCTATTTTTGAATCTAAAATGAAAATGCGATGTTCCTACCATTTTTGGATCGATTTTAAAAATAAATTTATTTTGTCTGAATCGAGCACTGCCAGTATGATCTTGTCTTGCCAAAACCAAATAGATACTATTGTGATTGCCATAGACACTTGCAGAGTGAAAAGCACAGCAGCAAAGGAAATCAAATATTATTTTGGAAAATGGAGTGTAGAAACAATTTTGAGATCTGTGGAGAAGCGTTGAATAATGTAAATATGAATAAAAAGATTCAACTAACAATACTGTTTCATGTCATAAGCGCAAATTATTATCTGTTGGTGTCAAATATGTTGAACAGAATGTTTCAACTGGTGCAGTGGTGAGCCATATAGAGTTTCCAGGTATGTCACACATTTCTTAATAGTCGTATAATTGCAGAGTCTTGTGGTGATGTACCATGGTGTGTCATTGAATGCTCTTTGCAGAGCAGGAGGTACTATCATCTCATTCAATCACTCTACACTTTTCAATCTCTTTTCTACCTCTAAATGTTCTAAATCCCTCTGCTTTAAACTTTAGCGATACAGGGTGGAACCGGGCCCTTAGGCCCACGGAGTCCGCGCCAACCAGCGATCACCCTGTACACTAGCACTATCCTACACACTAGGGGCAATTTACAATTTTACCAAAGCCAATGAACTTACAAACCTGCACGTCTTTGGAATGTGGGGGGGAAACAGAGCACCCGGAGAAAACCCACGTGGTCTCTGGGAGAACGTGCTAACTCCATACCAACGATACCCGTAATCAGGATCGAACCTGGATCTCGGTGCTGTGAGGCAGCAACTCCACCGCTGTGTCACCGTACGTCCCATACTATTGCTCTATCTATTGTACTTGAGTTTGACTTGATTATATTAATGTATGGTATTATCTGATCTGTTTCGACAGGAACAGGGAATTAGGAAAGGGAAAATAGATTATGAAAGGAAACTGGCAGGGAACATAAAAACTGACTGCAAATGTTTTTATAGATACGTAAAGAGAAAGAGACTAGTTAAAACAAATGTTGGTCCCTTGCCGTCAGAAACAGGTGAATTGATCATGGGGAACAAGGACATGGCAGATGAATTGAATAACTACTTTGGTTCTGTCTTCACTAAGGAAGACATAAATAATCTGCCGGAAATAGCAGTGGAACGGGGGTCAAATAAAATGAGGAACTGAGTGAAATCCAGGTTAGCCGGGAGGTGGTGTTGGGTAAATTGAACAGATTGAAGGCCGATAAATCCCCAGGGCCAGATAGTCTGCATCCCAGAGTACTCAAGGAGGTAGCCACAGAAATAGTGGATGCATTAGTGATTTACGAAAGGTAAATCATGTCTGACAAATCTGATAGAATTTTTCGAGGATGTAACTAGTAGAGTGGATAAGGGAGAACCAGTGGATGTGTTATATCTAGACTTTCAGGCTTTCGACAAGGTCCCGCATAAGAGATTAGTATACAAACTTAAAGCACACGGTATTGGGGGTTCAGTATTGATGTGGATAGAGAACTGGCTAGCAGACAGGAAGCAAAGGGTAGGAGTAAACGGGTCCTTTTCAGAATGGCAGGCAGTGACTAGTGGGGTACCGCAAGGCTCAGTGCTGGGACTCCAGCTATTTACAATATATATTAATGATTTGGATGAGGGAATTCAATAGTTTGCAGATGACACCAAGCTGGGGGGTATAGTTAGGTGTGAGGAGGATGCTTGGAGGCTGCAGGGTGATTTGGATAGGCTGAGTGAATGGGCAGATGCAGTATAATGTGGATAAATGTGAGGTTATCCACTTTGGTGGCAAAAACATGACGGTAGACTATTATCTGAATGGTGGCAGATTAGGAAAAGGGGAGATGCAACGAGACCTGGGTGTCATGGTGCACCAGTCATTGAAAGTAGGCATGCAGGTGCAGCAGGCAGTGAAGAAAGCAAATGGTATGTTAGCATTCATAGCGAAAGGATTTGAGTATAGGAGCAGGGAGGTTCTACTGCAGTTGTACAGGATTTTGGTGAGGCCACACCTGGAGTATTGCATACAGTTTTGGTCTCCAAATCTGAGGAAAGACATTCTTGCCATAGAGTGGGTACAGAGAAGATTCACCAGACTGATTCCTCGGATGTCAGGACTTTCATATGAGGAAAGACTGGATAGACACGGCTTGTACTCGCTGGAATTTAGAAGATTGAGGGGGGATCTTATAGAAACTTACAAAATTCTTAAGGGGTTGGACAAGCTAGATGCTGGAAGATTGTTCCCGATGTTGGGGGAGTCCAGAACAAGGGGTCACAGTCTAAGGATAAAGAGGAATTCCTTTAGGACCGAGATGAGGAAAACATTCTTTACACAGGTGAGAGTGGTGAGTCTCTGGAATTCTCTGCCACAGAGGGTAGTTGAGGCCAGTTCATTGGCTATATTTAAGAGGGCGTTAGATGTGGCACTTGTGGCTAAAGGGATCAGGGGGTATGGAGAGAAGGCAGGTACGGGATACTGAGTTGGATGATCAGCCATGATCACATTGAATGGCGGTGCACTCGAAGGGCCGAATGGCCTACTCCTGCACCTATGTTTCTATGTCAGCATGCCAAATAAAGTTTTTCACTGTACCTCGGTACATGTGACACTAATAAACCTAACTCATCACAGAAATAGCCCCTTCAGCCCAACTCCTCCATACCGTCCAAGATGCCCCATTTAAGGTAGTCCCATATGCCCGTGTTTTGTCTATTTCACCTTAAAGCTTTCCTATCCATGTACCTGTCCGAATGTCTTTGAAATGTTGTTATTCCACCTGCTTCAACTACTTCCTCTGGCATTTCTTTCCAGATGCCCACCATAATTTGTGTGAAAAAGTTAAATATCTCCTGTTAAATATTTCCCCTCTTACCTTAAAACTATGCCCTCTCGTTCTCGATTCCCCTCTCCAGAGGTAAAAGATCAAAGCTAGACACAAAATGCTGTAGTAACTCAGCGGGTCAGCAGCATCTCTGGAGAAAAGGAATAGGTGACGTTTCGGGTCGAGACCCTTCTTCAGACTCTGACTTCTTCACTAGTTCTACACGCCAGGGATATTTTTTTACAGAAGTCAATTAACCTGCAAATCCGCACATCTTTAGGATGTGGGAGCAAACCGGAGAACCCTGAGAAAACCCACTCAGTCACAGGGAGAACATGCAAACTCCACACAAACAGCACCCGTAGTCAAGATCGAACCCGGGTCTCTGGCGCTGTAAGGCAGCAACATTACCGCTGCACCACTGTGCTGTTACATTTGATGGACAATCACCTGGAAGTTATAGGTACAGTAGTTAGTAATGGAAATGGCATCAAAACACCATTCTCAGCAGCCTCTTAAAGAGGAGATGTCAAAGATTAGAGGGCATAGCTTTAAGGTGGGAGGGTCAAAATATAATGGTAAATGGTAGGGTGTTAAGGAACGCTGTGGCACAGAGGGATCTAGGAATAACTGTGCATCGTTCCCTGAAGGTGGAATCGCATGTAGATAGGGTGGTGAAGAAAGCTTTTGGTGTGCTGGCCTTTATAAATCAGAGCATTGAATATAGGAGTAGGGAAGTAATGTTAAAATTGTACAAGGCATTGGTAAGACCAATTCTGGAGTATGGTGTACAATTTTGGTTGCCTAATTATCGGAAGGATGTCAACAAAATAGAGAGCGTACAGAGGAGATTTACTAGAATGTTGCCTGGGTTCCAGCAACTAAGTTACAGAGAAAGGTTGAACAAGTCTTTACTCTTTGGAGCGCAGAAGGTTAAGGGGGGACTTGATTGAGGTCTTTAAAATGATGAAAGGGATAGCCAGAATTGACGTGGATAAGCTTTTCCCATTGAGGGTAGGGAAGATTCAAATAAGAGGGCATGACATGAGAATTAAGGCACAGAAGTTTAGGGGTAACATGAGGGGGAACTTCTTTACTCAGAGAGTGGTGGCTGTGTGGAATGAGCTTCCAGCAGAAGTGGTGGAAGTTTCATATGGATAGGGAATCCTAGAGACACAAGGAACTGCAGATGCTGGAACCTTGAGCAATACACAAAGTGCTGGAGGAACTCAGCAGGTCGATTTTAACATTTAAAAGTAAAGTGGATAGGTATATGGACGGGAAGGGAATGGAGGGGTATGGTCTGAGTGCAGGTAGATGGGACTAGGGGAAAATAAATGGTCGGCACGGACTGGAAGGGCCGAGAAGGCCTGTTTCCGTGCTGTAATTGTTATATGGTTATAAAGGAGATATGTGGAGCAAGTTCTTTCATACAGAGGATGTTGGGTGGCTGGAACGCATTGCCAGAAGTGATGGTGAGGGAGATACGAGTGGGGTTTAAGAGGCTTTTAGATAGACACATGGATGTGCAAGGAATGGAGGGTCATGGATCACGTGCTGGCAGATAGGAGTTGGCCTCGTGTTTGGCACAGACATTGTGGGTGGTAGGGCCAGTGCTGTATGTTCTACATTTCATGATGCAGGGAATAGAGAGTTTGGATCATGTGCAGGGAGCTGAGAATAGTTCAACGACATCATGTTGTGGGCCGAAGGGTCTGTTCCTGTACTGTTCTGTGCTGTACGCACTGAGTTTTCTCTTCTGGGACTGAAGAAGGGTCCCAACCCAAAAGAGGACATGACTTTAGAATTAAGAGACAGAGGTTTAGGGGTAACATGAGGGGGAACTTCTTTACTCAGAGTGGTAGCGGTGTGGAATGAGCTTCCAGTGGAAGTGGTGGCGGCAGGTTCGTTGGTATCATTTAAAAATAAATTGGATAGGGAAATGGATGAGAAGGGTATGGAGGGTTATGATATGAGTGCAGGCAGGTGGGACTAAGGGGAAAAAAGTTGTTTGGCACGGACTTGAAGGGCCGAGATGGCCTGCTTTCGTGCTGTAATTGTTATATGGTTATTGTTATATGTTAAAACATCATCTATCCAATCCCTCAACAGGTGCTGCCTGACCTGCTGAGTTCCTCCAGCACTTTGTGTATTGCTCAAGGTTCCAGCATCTGCAGTTCCTTGTGTCTCTAGGATTCCCTATCCATATGAAACTCAGCACACAAGCAGCAGAGTGAAACATTGGGTAGAACCGCTGTCTCACAGCGCCAGAGACCCAGGTTTGATTCTGACCTCAGGTGTTGTCTGTGTGTGGAGTTTACACGTTCTCCCAGTGACCGCGTGGGCTTACTCCGGGTACTCTGGATTCCTCACACATCCCAAAGACGTGCGGGTTTGCAGGTTAATTGGCCTTTGTAAATTGCCCCTAGTGTGTAGGGAGTGGATGTGAAAATGGAATGACATAGAACTAGTGTGAACGGGTGATCAATGGTCGATGTGGACAGTGGTCGAAGGGCCTGTTTCCATGCTATTTCTCTAAATGACCTATTTGGCAATCAAGATGTTGACACAAGTCCGCTCTAGATGGCTCCATCGTGAATGTGTCCTTGGATTGAGAGAGATGGGGTGTCAGTGGTTATGGGGAGAAGGCAGGAGAATGGGGTTGGGAGAGAAAGATAGATCAGTCATGATTGAATGACAGAGTGGACCTGATGGGCCAAATGGCCTAATCTAATTCTGCTCCTAGAACCTATGAACTTCTGAAGTGAGTCTAGTGAATCATTCTGAGCTGTAGTCTTTGTGGCCACCCCTTGGCACTGACCACAAACTGACAGCCTTTACATTAGTGTCTTTTAAAACTGCTTCTGAGTTGCAATTTGTAACCCAGGCCATGAAAAGTAATGATTTGCGTTGAGCGTTTTAAGTTATTGATTTTACATCTGTGCGAAGAGACAGGAAGTCAATGTAAGAGAGTGATCACAAGCAAGTGCTTACCAGAGTCAAAATAAATTCCGTCTCTTCAAAATGTAACACTGGTTTTTAGATAACCAGGTGTTCTTACAAAACCATGGGTCTGACACACGGTAAATATGCCTGCCCATTGCTGGCTGTTCCCCTCATAGAGTCACATACAGGTCCATGCAGACAGCACCCGAGGTGAGGATCGAACCGGGTCTCTGGCCTGCGAGGCATCAGTCCCACCCACTGCGCCGCTGTGTTGATGAAGAAATACGCAGGATGCAGGTGGAATATGAACAAGTAAATTGCTTTTCTCAATGTATCTCCCTGATGGAACCGTGACCACCAGGTTCAGGAACTGCTTCTTCCTGACAACTATCAGGCACTTCAACCCTGCACTCACCAACTCAACTTCCAATCACACACTCTTGACTGCTCGAGGGACTTAAGGTGATTGTTTTGCTTTGCACTAATATTGAGTTTATTTATTTATTGAAACGATTTATTGAAACAAAAAGTGTTTTCACTGTACATGTGACTATAAACTAAACTCAAACGAAACCTTTATTGTGTAGAAGAAGGGTCCCGACCCAAAACATCACCCATCCATTTTCTCCAGAGATGCTGCCTGACCCACTGAGTTACTCCAGGACTTGGGTTCTTCAGACCTGAGTTACTCCAGGTCTGAAGAAGGGTCTCGACCCGAAACATCGCCTATCTCCTTCGCTCCTTAGATGCTGATGCACCCGCTGAATTTCTCCAGCCTTATTCCAGGACTTTCTGTCTATAAACTTTTATTGTTTCTTTTATCATGTAATCTATTGAGTACTGTGTTTACAGCAAAGATCCGCTATAGGATCTTTGGTTTACAGGTCTCGGGTAAGAATGTCATTGTTCTGTTTCTGCACTTATGATAATTGAATCCTTTTGATTCTTGAAACAGTCTCCTGATTGCAACGTTAACATGATTTTCCATTTTATGATGTTTCCAGCTGTTTTAATTTGCTAAATTTGTGCCTGAATGACCCCCACGACAGGTTTCCTCCCAAAATCCAAAGACACACAGGTTTGTTGGTTAATTGGCTTGCTACAAATATAAATTGTCCCTAGTGTATGTGGGATAGTGTTAATGTGCGGGGATTGCTGGTCGGTGCAGACACGGTGGGTCGAAGGGCCTGTTTCTGCTTTGTACCTCTAAACTAAATGAAACGAGCTCAGGCTCTCGAGTCTTGGCAACATTCTGGTGAATCTGCAGGTTAATGGCAACTTCCCTAAAGCAGGGTGACCAAAACTGCATCTGAAGAAGGGTCTCGACCCGAGACATCGCCCATTTCTTCTCTCCAGAGATGCTGCCTGTCCCGCTGAGTTACTCCAACTTTTTGTGTCTATCTCTGACCAAAACTGAAGACAACCGATGCAGGCAGCTGGCATTTTGTTCCTCAGTCGAGCCCCCACGTGTGGTTTGGGCTCAGTAGTAGTTTTTGCTTTCTGTTCTTTCACAGGATCTGGGTGCTTCTGGCAAAAAGGCCATTTATTGTCCTTTCTCATCTTGCCCAACTTCCTGGGATCTAATATGGCAGCACAATTAGCCCTCTGCATCTGCAGCAGGTATGTATGAGGTTGGGCTGTCCACAGGTAGACAAGGTTGTTAGATATGGCTCCGTGCACTGAAACGTCCAAGTAAAATCCACTCAAGACTTGGGTGCTGTCTGTGTGGAGTTTACATGTTCTCCCTGTGACCACGTGGGTTTTCTCCGGATGCTGCTGTTTCCTCCCACATCCCAATGCGGATTTGTAGGTTAATTGTAATCTGTAAATTGTCCCAAGTGTGTGGTGGGATAACTAGTGTGAACGGGGTGATTAATGGTCAGTGTAGACAGTGCAGTGTAGTGCAGTATCTCAAAACAAAACTATATTAAATTCAAGAGTGTTTTCGTGTCATATATCCTGAAATGGAACCAATAAATTCTTACCTGTAGGAGCACAACAGATATGTAAACATAGTAGTCTGTAGTACCCAGTAATGAACAACAACAAAAAGTTAACTATCTATCTATCTATCTATCTATCTATCTATCTATCTATCTTTCTATTTATCTATCTAATCTTGTTTGTTTCTATGTGTGTGTGCGTGCGTGTCTGTGATCTCTGATTCTTTGACAAATTACGCCAAAATGGTACACGACAGAGCCACCATTTTTGGACCACCTTACTAACATGGTGGTGATTTGTATCAAGTTTCGTTCAGATTGATGTTATATTTTACAAGTTATTGACATTTAAAACTTACAAAAAATTTAAACAGCGCCCACACTTGCCCTTAGCAGCGTATGACGTCACAATGGCATCTCATATACATAAACTGCCCGTTCATTTACAAAACAAAATTCGAGATTTTCGTGTGGGGGCGAGGGGGGTTGGGATGGGGGCGAGGTGAGCGCCGACGCCCCCCCCCCCCCCCAGCAAAAAAACATTGCAGTTTTCATTGGGGGGGGGGGGTGGAATAGGGGAGAGGTTCATTTACGGAGCTGGGGGAGGGGGAGGGAGAGGCAACCAGCAGCGAGCATGCGGGATCTAATTTACATTTTTAAAAACTTGCTGTCCCCAGTAAAAGCACGCTGGACACAAATACAGACACAGACAAAGACAGGGCCTGGGTCCGTGCTCCTCCCTCCCACTCTCGCGGCTCAAGACGGCAACCTCAAAAACACTGACTGACTTTCAATCTCCACGGAGTGTCGCATTTGAAATGACTGCTGCGCTGAACCTGCAGCGAGGTCTGGGGGCAGAGAGAGAGAGAGAGAGAGAGAGACAGACAGACAGAGAGAGGGAGGGTGAAGAGGGAAAGGGAGAGCTGGGGGATGAGGGAGAATGGAGGAGGATAGGGGTAGGAAGAGAGATAGGAAGAGAGATAATGGAGGATGGGAGGGGGGGAGGGAGGGGGTGAGGTGAGGAAGCAGAAGAGTGTTGGTGGGGGGAGGGAGAATAGTGGAAGAGGGGAATAGGGGATTGAAGAGGGAGAGTGAGATGCATTCACAATTATCTTATATTTTACAAGTTATTGCCATTTTAAATTGTTTTAAAGTCAGCCGCTGCTGCGGAGTTGGGTGCTATGGGTGAGTGGTGGAATAATGCGTTGGGGGAACGGGGCCCAATGGGTTCCACTTGTTCTCAGGGCCGGATTTAGAAGAAGAGAGGCCCTAAGCTATTTCACTTGTGAGGCCCCTCCCTCCCCTCCCAATCCCCCACCCCCATGACTAGAGGACCATGACTACCCGACAGTGACAGTGTGACACTTTTAGACCCTACTGTATGTTGTCATTAAACAGTTGGTTTAAAACTACATATTGGATTCACCGCGGAGCAGGCGATGCCTTACCTGGATCTCCGTTTGAAGTTCGGGAGTGTTGGGCCTGCTGCTTCAACATCATGGAGCTGTGGTTTGCAGAGCTCCCAGCCTCGGGCCGCGCTGATTTCAACATCACGGAGCCCTGGGATCCCTTTGCCGAGGGCCGCCAGTGTGAATCTCCACCCAGCTCAGCCTGTGGACTTCGGGAGCCGCGGTCTCCGGAAGCAAGTGGTCGATTCGGAAGTCCAAGCCGCTGGGAATGTTCTCCCTTTCCGACGTCGGATGGTGACCCCAAATTTCATTGTACCAATTGGTGCATGTGACAATAAGTGTCTCTTGAATTGAATGTGGAATATTAAGAAATAAAGAAACTACAAATACACTAAGAGCAAAAATGTTTTTTTTCTCGCCTTCTTCATAGCAAAATCATCCAGAAGTTCACCAAGATCTCTGGGTCTCTGGAACTCTCTGCCACAGAGGGTAGTTGAGGCCAGTTCATTGGATATATTTAAGAGGGAGTTAGATGTGGCCCTTGTGGCTAAGGGGATTAGAGGGTATGGAGAGAAGGCAGGTACGGGATACTGAGTTGGATGATCAGCCATGATCATATTGAATGGCGGTGCAGGCTCGAAGGGCCGAATGGCCTACTCCTGCACCTAATTTCTATGTTTCTAAGATCTGTTTGTCTAAGTTTGTCACTCTCAATGCACAGAATGCTCAGTGCAGACAAACCTCTCTTGAGACATTGTGGACCTTCATTCATTTTAAATTATTTTGAGTCTTGAAAAAGAACTCTCTCCCGAGCAGTTGGTGACCATTAAGCTAAGAAACAGCCGCAAGATTGCTTCCACATTAGGGAAGGCCATCTGAATTGTTTCCTTGTATATTATTTGATAACGGTCTGTATGAGACAGAGTGCTGTTCTGTATGCCTATGGCTTTGTCTCACGTACGAGTGAAAGTCCAAAAATGCATCAGTAAGTTTCAGGTCAACATCTTCTGGGTATGCTTCCATCAACAGTTCAATACCTTACTGAATTTCTTGCGTCGATGTGGTCAGATTAGCAAGAAAGGAAAACTGTTGTGCAACTTCACTGTACACAGTACCTCTTCTTTTTAAATTGGGTTCAAGTGTATCTAGTATAGGAATGAAGGATTTTATCCTAAACTTATCTCTTGAAGAGAGTTTATCTAAAGCATCAGGACTAGGTGCAACCTTCCATCATTTCCTTGCCATTTCCTCACACTTTGTCTCCCTGTGACAGTTCTGTAGTTAACATCTGGTAAGGTGGCCTTTGCTTGTTGTTCAAGCTCATCAAAATCATCTTTAATTTTGCTTACAAAATGCTGAAGTGAACTTGCACAAGTACTCAATAATAGTTTGGATTTCTGAATGTTGACCTTGTGGAAATGACCTAGCAGGCAGGTCCAAGAATGCAGCATAAACACAAATTGCAGTTCTTCCATTTTCTGCAAAAGATTGTTAGCTTGAAACCTAGTATCACCCTTCACATTAACAACAGAGTTTTTTTAAATCAATGTGCTGCTGCTGCGGACGTCACAATGCCCTTGCTCGCGGCACCGCCCGCTCTCGATTAAAGCGCAGGCACACTTTCCTCCAACCTCCCCCCCCCCAACCCAGTAATTTCTTTGCCTCGCGCTGTGCTGTGGACCAAAGATCCAGAGGAGTAATGGCCGCCAGGGCCACGTTCTCATCGCGTGCCCCGCACGACGATAAGGGGACAGAAGGGACAGAAGTTTAGGGGTAACATGAGGGGGAACTTCTTTACTCAGAGTGGTGGCTGTGTGGAATGAGCTTCCAGCAGAAGTGGTGGAGGCAGGATCGATTTTAACATTTAAAAGTAAAGTGGATAGGTATATGGACGGGAAGGGAATGGAGGGGTATGGTCTGAGTGCAGGTAGATGGGACTAGGGGAAAATGAATGGTCGGCACGGACTGGAAGGGACGAGAAGGCCTGTTTCTGTGCTGTAATTGTTATATGGTTAATGGCCGCCGCCATGTTCTACGATCGGGCAGGGTAGACGGAGAGGGTTCAGAAGCAAGCTGGTTGCCTCCGGCTGTGAGCGAGGGATGCATCGAGCGGGGGAAGACTTCTTGCTGCCCATGCAGCTCGTGAAGCCCCGCCCCTCACCCGCTCGCCCAGCTGCCAGTTTCCAGAGAGTTAAGCGCAGTCCACTCACTCACCCGGCTCCCCCCCTACTCTCCTCTCCTCGCCTCCCCTACCCCCTTCCCAGCCCCCCCTCTCCCTCTCTCTCTCCTCCCCTCTCTCTCCTCCCATCTCTCTCTCTCCTCTCATCTCTCTCTACCTACCCTCCCTCTCCTCCTCCCCCTCTCCCTCTGTCTCTTGTCCTTCTTTCTCTGCCCCTCTCTCTCTGTCTCTCCCCATTCTCTCTCTGCCCTCTCTCTCTACCCCCCCCCCCTTAGATGCGCCTGCTATGCGTCAGTGGATAGGGTGGTTGTAGTGTAAAAGGAGCAAATTAATAATATTAATATAATATCAAGGGGGGTAGTTAGTGTGTGTGGCGGTGATTAGTGCGTGTGACGCCGAATGCCGCCCCTCCCAAATGAATCACTTTAATATAATATCAAAGGGGGGGCTTGTGTGTGTGTGTGTGTGTGTGTGTGTGTGTGTGTGTGTGTGTGTGTGTGTGTGTGTGTGTGTGTGTGTGTGACGCCAAAGGTCGCCACAAACCCCCCCCCCCTCCCCCACAACCTAGCATTGAGGGGACGGGACCCAACGGGTCCCCCTTGGTCTAGTATATTACCAAAACGTTCATCTTGTTTGTGATTTTGTGTGCGTGCGTGATCCTGGAACTACGCTAAAACGGTACACGATAGCGCTACAATTTGCATCTTACTCATAATTGTCATACGGTGTGGTGTATCAAGTTTCGTTCAGATTTATGTTATATTTTACAAGTTATTCACATTTAAAACAAATCCCACTTTGAGAAAAGGGGTTATGGAGGGAGGAAGGGGGTGGAAGATTACAACCATGTGGTCTGCCCTGTTTCAACTAATGCAATCAACTCGAAGTGCACGAATGGAAAAATCAAATAGAACAAGTTGTCCAACAACTTTAGGCTGTGCACGCCACACGAAAGAAGAAGAAGAAGGAGGAAGGGAGTGACTGAGGGTAGGGGAAAGGAGTGCGAGGGAGAGGTGAGGGAGGGAGTGGGGGAGAGGAGGAGAGGGGAAAGAAGAGGAGGGGGAGGGAGTTCTGGGGGATGAGGGGAAATGAGCCACGCCTGCACAGTTGGGGGCTATGGATGAGTGGTGGAATATTGCGTTGGGGAATGGGTTCAGTTGGGTGAACATGTGAGTGGTGGAAATGGGTTGCGTTGGGAGAACGGGCGAGTGGTGGAATATTGTGTTGGGGAACCTGTTGTGTTGGGGGACCAGGCCTCCTGTGGGGGCTATGGGTTAGTGGTGGAATATTGCACTGGGGGGAACGTTGTGTTGGAGACCAGACCTCCCATCTGACAGGGACCCAACAGGTCCCACTTGGTCCAGTATATATACAGTGGCCTGCAAAAGTATTCATACCCCCTGAACTTTTCCACATTTTGTCACGTTACAACCACAAACGTTAACATATTTTATTGGGATTTTATGTAATAGACCAACACAAAGTGGTGCATAATTGTGAAGTGGAAGGAAAATGATACATGGTTTCCAAATTTTATTACAAATAAAAAACTGAAAAGTGTGGCGTGCAAAAGTATTCAGCCCCCCTGAGTCAATACTTTGTAGAACCACCTTTCGCTGCAATTACAGCTGCAGGTCTTTTGGGGTATGTCTCTACCAGTTTTGAGACTGAAATTTTTGCCCATTCTTCATTGCAAAATAGCTCAAGCTCAGTCAGATTGGATGGAGAGCGTCTGTGAACAGCAATTTTCAAGTCTTGCCAGAGATTCTCAATTGGATTTAGGTCTGGACTTTGACTGGGCCATTCGAACACATGAATGTGCTTTGATCTAAACCATTCTATTGTAGCTCTGGCTGTATGTTTAGGGTCGTTGTCCTGCTGGAAGGTGAACCTCCGCCCCAGTCTCTAACAGGTTTTCTTCCAAGATTGCCCTGTATTTGGCTCTATCCATCTTCCCATCAACTCTGACCAGCTTCCCTGTCCCTGCTGAAGAAAAGCATCCCCACAGCATGATGCTGCCACCACCATGTTTCACAGTGGGGATGGTGTCTTCAGGGTGATGTGCAGTGTTAGTTTTCCGCCACACATAGCATTTTGCATTTATGCCAAAAACTTCAATTTTGGTCTCATCAGTCCAGAGCACCTTCCTCCACATGTTTGCTGTGTCCCCCACATGGCTTGTGGCAAACTGCAAACGGGACTTCTTATGGCTTTGTTTCAACAATGGCTTTCTTATTGCCACTCTTCCATAAAGGCCCGATTTGTGGAGTGCACGACTAATAGTGGTCCTGTGGACAGATTCTCCCACCTGAGCTGTGGATCTCTGCAGCTTCTCCAGAGTTACCATGGGCCTCTTGGCTGCTTCTCTGATCAATGCTCTCCTTGCCCCAGCCTGTCAGTTTAGGTGGATGGCCATGTCTTGGTAGGTTTGCAGTTGTGCCATACTCTTTCCATTTTCGGATGATGGATTGAACAGTGCTCCATGAGATGTTCAAAGCTTGGGATATTTTTTTATAACCTAACCCCGCTTTAAACTTCTCCACAACTTTATCCCTGACCTGTCTGGTGTGTTCCTTGGGCTTCATGATGCTGTTTGTTCACTAATGTTCTCTAACAAACCTCTGGGGCCTTCACAGAACAGCTGTATTCATACTGATATTAGATTACACACAAGTGGACTATTTACTAATTAGGTGACTTCTGAAGGCAATTGTTTGCACTGGATATTATTTAGGGGTATCAGAGTAAAGGGGGCTGAATACTTTTGCACGCCACACTTTTCAGTTTTTTATTTGCAAACAAAATTTGAAAACCATGTATCATTTTCCTTCCATTTCCCAATTATGCACCACTTTGTGTTCGTCTATGTTACGACTCCCGAATGCAGGGATTTCAGAGCCGCATAACATAGTCAAAAACATAGTTAAGAGAAGACAAAAACCCAAACCTGATTTAAACAACAGTCAGGAACAAGAATCGACTAACAAATAAATATAACCTGAAACAAAATACACGAAAACCTTCAGGTCAGCCCTTATCCGTCCCGATACAACATTAAATGACAAATATAGGTAACAATATACAAAGTTCTATGCCATGCGGCCAGGCCTCCTGCAGCTCAGACCGGCAGCCTGTTCACTAGTCAGGGTCGACGAAGAAGAGAGAGAATTCTGGGAACTCCCAGTATTTAAGCTTCCGATGAGTCACCCGTCACCTGACGCAGCTTGGCCAATCGGGTACAGGAGCTCTTAACCCCTTGATTCCTGACTCCCAGCCACGGGGCCTGCACTCAGGAGAGAAACAGAAAAGGTAAGTACATAGCATTCACCAGGGGGGGGGGAAAGCACCTAACAGTCTGTCACATAAAATCCCAATAAAATACATTTACGTTTGTGGTTGTAACGTGACAAAATGTGGAAACGTTCAAGGGGTATGTAAACTTTTGCAAGCCACTGTATATATATGTGTGTTACTAAAAGTCTCATCTTGTTTGTTTCTATGCGCATGTGTCTGTGTGCCTGTATGTTTGTGTGTGGATGTTTGCCAATGTTCTCCCGGAACTACGCCAAAACGGTACACAATGGCGCTACAGTTTTTGAACCACCTTACTCCCAATTGTCCTGTGGTGTGGTGTATCAAGTTTCTTTCGGATTAATCGCATATTTCACAAGTTATTCACATTTAAACTTTACAAAATCCCACTTTGAGAAAAATGTCTTCCATGTGCATTGGCAGTTAGCAGTATATGGCGTCACAATGGGATATCATTTACATAAGCTGCCCATCAACAGTGTTCCACCCAGTCCAATAAGAGATTTGTTACATTGTTGTAAGGGAAGGAGTGGGGGAGGGGAGAAATGTTATTTAAACATTGTCTTTAGTGGGCAGAGTGGGATAGGGGAGAGGTGAGCAGTGGGGGTGCAGGGACATAGTGAGAGAGGAGGGGGTAGGGAGGGGGAGGGGTTATGGAGGGAGCAACTGACTGAGGGTAGAGGAAAGGGAGGAGAGGGGAGAGAAGAGGGAGGATGAAGTGGAGGTGGGTGGGAGAGTTTGGGGATGAGGGAAAATGAGCCGTTGGGGGCTTTGGGTGAGTGGTGGAGTACGTTTGGGGACCAGCCCTCCCATGTGACAGGGACCCCATGGTCCAGTATATCTATATACTATTAAAAGTCTTGTCCTGTCTGTCTGTCTGTCTGTCTGTCTGTCTGTCTGTCTGTCTGTCTGTCTGTCTGTCTGTCTGTCTGTCTGTCTGTCTGTCTGTCTGTCTGTCTGTCTCTTCTGTCTCTTCTGTCTCTTCTGTCTCTTCTGTCTCTTCTGTCTCTTCTGTCTCTTCTGTCTCATCTGTCTGTCTGTCTGCCTGCCTGCCTGCCTACCTGTCTGTCTAAGGAACTACGTCAAAATGGTACACAATAGCGCAAGAATATTTGCAGAATCATACTCAGCTTGTTCCCATGGTCGTTAGCACCACGTTTCTTCACATTTGATGTTATATTTCACAAGTTATTGATATCTAAAGTTTTAAAGAAGCCAACTTTGAAAATAATAACTGCCTGTGAGTGGGAGACTTTTCTAGCAGCTTCCAGTGATGATGTCACAATGGCATCTCACAGTCATCCAATCACAATGGGATCTCATTTACACAGGCTGCTGTGAAGATTCTGAAAACTGAAAATGATATCACAATGTGATCTCTGCTGCCAGTACAGAAGTTATAAGAGTTGACAGAGTGCGGGATGGGAGGAGAAGAAATGTTATTTAAAGATTGTCTTTAGTGGGGGGTGCGAAAGGGGAGAGGTGAGGGACGGAGTGACAGAGGGTAGGGAAAAGGAGAGGGAGGGAGAGGTGACAGAGACATTGGGATCAGCAGCTTCGAGGGGAGTAAGGAGAGAGTGAGATTTTTGCCCCACCCATGTGAGATGAATTGATTGGCTCAAGGGCGTGCCGACACCAACTCAAAGGTCGAGTCCATTTATTGGCTCCGGGAAGCGCTGACTGCCCCCCCCCCCCTCCCTATGTGGAAAGGATTGAGTGCATTGGGGGAACAGGTTGCGGTGGGGGAATGGGTGAGTGGTGGAAACGGGTTGCATTGGGGAAACGGGACCCAATGGGTCAGGGGTGAAGGGAGGGGAGAGGGATAATAGAGGGTGGGAGGGAGTGTCTGAGGGTAGGGGAAAGGAGACGCAGGGAGAGGTGATGGAGGGAGTGGAGGAGGTGAGGGGAGAGAGGAGGGAGGGTGAAGAGGAGGGGAGGGAGTAGAGAATGAGGGGATGAGGAGAAATGAGCCGTGTCTGCGCAGTTGGGGGCTATGCCTGAGTGGTGGAATATTGCGTTGGGCAAATGGGTTACATTAGGGGAACGGATGATGGGGGTTGCTGGGGACGCCTGTCTCCGGGGTGAGCACCGACGCTGCATTCGAGGACCAGCCCTCCCGTATGTGGGGCCAGGGCCCAACGGGTCCCACTTGGTCTAATATCTGTATTACTAAAAGTCTGATATTGGCGACTTCCTGCTGTTCTGTATATTGGAACTATAAAACTATAAAACCCTGAAGTGTTGGCGTGGCTCAGTCTCTGCAAGATGGAGGTCACGACTCGCTCTTTTTAGTGGCCTTTGCATCCTGCTTGAAATTATATGAAAGTGCACTTGAATTTGGTGGCCTTGCACCCTGCTTGAAGTGGTAAGAAACTGCACTTCAATTTGGTGGCCTTGCACCCTGCTTGAAATAGCTGTGAGTCAACTGCCAGCTAACCAGCCGTGAGTGAGTGAGCTGCCAGCACAACAGGCTTGTGTGACTGAGCCGCCAGTCCAATAATACATTCGGCCCACAATTTCCATACTAGCCCTCTGGAAACCAGTCCCTTCAACCCACAACACCCATACAAGCACACTATAAAGCCCCCCCCCCACTGGCCACCAATATTGGAACTGGTGGAGAGGTGGAATATTGCGTTGGGGGACCAGCCCTCTTGTGTGATGCTGGGACCCAACGGGTCCCACTTAGTCTAGTATATATTACTAAAACTCTCATCTTGTTTGTTTCTATGTCTGCGAGTCTCAACGTTTTCTCCTGAAATTACGCCATAATAGTACACGAATGCACTACAATTTTTGGACCACCTTACTCACAATTGTCCTGTGGTGTGGTATATCACATTTCATTCACATTGATGGTATATTTTACAAGTTATTCACATTTTGAACTTTACAAAATCCAGTTTGAGAAAAATCAGTTCAAGTTGCAGTGGCAGTTAGCAGCAATGACATCACAATGGGATCTCATTTACATAAACTGCCCATCAACATGTTTCACCCAGTGCAGTCAGAGATTCATTACATTCTTGAAAGGAGAGGGAGAGAGTGGGGGAGGGGAGGAGGAGAAATGTTATTTAAATACTGTCTTTAGTGGAGGAGTGGGATAGGGAAGAGGTGAGGAGTGAGCGAGCAGGGAGATAGAGGGAGAGGAGAGGGGTTATAGAGGAATGGAGGGAGTGACTGAGGGTAGGGGAAAGGAGAGGGAGGGAGAGGTGGTGGAGGAGGGGAGGAGGAGAGGGGTGAGAAGAAGTAGGGTGAGGAGGAGGGGGAGGGATGTTGGGGGGTGAGGGTGAATGGAAGATTGGGGTAGGAAGAGGGATGGCGAACGCAGTTGGGAAGGTTGCCGTGACAACGGGGATCTCTGGCGTCACAACGGGAACCCGTCAGCCGCGCCTGCATATTTGGGGGATATGGGTGAGTGGTGGAATATTGCGTTCGCAGACCAGCCCTCTCGGGTGACAGGGACCCAACGGGTCCCACTTGGTCTAGTATTAAATAAAATTAAAAAATGACAGACAGTGGTAGTGTAAAGTGAAAAATCTATAAAGTCAAAAGTCTATATGGCTTGAAGCCTATTTGGAGGTTGTAGAGTTGAAAGCGTGATGTTTGTAGGGAAGAAGCTGGTTCTTCTTCCCTACCATCGGCAGTGGTGGTGCAGCCTCGTCGGTGGTGGTGAAACCGCCTGGGCCAGCTATTTGCAATATATATTAATGATCTGGATGAGGGAATTGAATGCAACATCTCCAAGTTTGCGGATGACACAAAGTTGGGGGGCAGTGTTAGCTGTGAGGAGGATGCTAGGCTGCAAGGTGACTTGGATAGGCTGGGTGAGTGGGAAAATGCATGTCAGATGCAGTATAATGTGGATAAATGTGAGGTTAGACTATTAGACTACTATCAACGAGACCTGGGTGTCATGGTACACCAGTCATTGAAAGTAGGCATGCAGGTGCACCAGGCTGTGAAGAAAGCGAATGGTATGTTAGCATTCATAGCAAAAGGATTTGAGTACAAGAACAGGGAGGTTCTACTGCAGTTGTACAGGGTCTTGGTGAGGCCACACCTGGAGTATTGCGTACAGTTTTGGTCTCCTAATCTGAGGAAAGACATTCTTGCCATAGAGGGAGTACCGAGAAGGTTCACCAGACTGATTCCTGGGATGGCAGGACTTTCATATGAAGAAAGACTGGATAGACTCGGCTTGTACTCGCTGGAATTTAGGAGATTGAGGGGGGATCTTATAGAGACTTACAAAATTCTTAAGGGGTTGGACAGGCTAGATGCAGGAAGATTGTTCCCGATGTTGGGGAACTCCAGAACAAGGGATCACAGTTTAAGGATAAGGAGGAAGTCTTTTAGGACCAAGATGAGAAGATCATTTTTCACACAGAGAGTGGTGAATCTGTGGAATTCTCTGCCACAGAAGGTAGTTGAGGCCAGTTCATTGGCAATCTTTAAGAGGGAGTTAGATGTGGCCCTTGTGGCTAAAGGAATCAGGGGGTATGGAGAGAAGGCAGGTACAGGATACTGAGTTGGATGATCAGCCATGATCGTATTGAATGGCGGTGCAGACTCGAAGGGCCGAATGGCCTACTCCTGCACCTATTTTCTATGATTCTATGATTCTATGAACCCGGGGTCGGCAGTGCAGCGATTGATGAGAGCATGAGCACCGTGCGGGGAGGTGGGGGAAGAATAATTGAGGAGCAGGGCGACCGGCGTGAGGGTGGGGGGAGAACAAAGGTGGAACCGGCGTGGATACTTTGTGATTATGTCAGCACCGTGCGTGCTGACTATTTGCTTACCTTGGGTACGCAAGCAAAGAATTTCTCTGTGACATAAAGTATTCCATTCTACCCAACCCCACACTGCTGCCTTCTCCCCATAACCCCTGACACATATTAAATTGTGAACTGTCTATTCAGACTGAGGTAATAGGAATAGCTTCTGGAGATTGATTGAGGGAGAAATGAATCTTTGGTAGTACTAATGGTCAAATTTCCCTCCACCTTACAGGAAGATTCACTCACTGTTACTAAAATTCTTTCTGCCTGTTTAGATAGTGGCTGTAATGTGTAGGAAAGAACTGCAGATGCTGGTTTAGGTCGAACTGGACACAAAATTCAACACGGCCACTGTTTAACGTAGACACAAAATGCTGAAGTAACTCAGTGGGTCAGGCAGCATCTCGGGAGATGACATGGACAGGTGACATCTTGGGTCGGGACTGTTTTCTAGCCTCGAGACAAGGTGTGAAATGTGATGCCCGAGGAAGGGACATAGGTGGAAGGGGACGGGGAGAGTGAGAAAGTGGTGCCCAACCAGGTGGGGCACAGGAAGGAGAGATGGGGAAAAGGGGAGGTGGAAGGGTAGTGTTTGTAGGTTTGTCACTTAAAATTGGTGAATTCAATGTCATACCATAGGGTTGTAAACTATCCAAGTGATATATTAGGTGCTGTTCCTCCAGTTTGCATGTGGCCTCACTCAGGCAATGGAGTAGACCAAGGACAAAAAGGACAGTGTGGCATCGTAATAAAAAAGGACTGCAGATGCTGGTTTATACCAAAGGTAGACACAAAGTGCTGGAGTAACTCAGCGGGTCGGGCAGCATCTCTGGAGAACATGCATAGGTGATGGGTTGGGTTTGTGTTTCAGACTGGAAGGTCGGTGTGGGAATGGGAATTGAATGGGAATGGTAAAAGCAATGTGGGAATGGGAATTGAAGTTAAAATGATGAGCAGCTGGAGACCCAGCAGGCCTTGGCAGACCGAGCGCCAGCGCTCAGCAAAACGGTGGCCTGAGGGATTGTGATGAGTAAATAAAACATTTTAATTACAGCAATGTGAACACTGATGAAGGATTTCACCCAAAGAATGACTAATCTTCTCACCATTGAGTAATGTATATCTATCCAATTTCCCAGTTATTATTTGCTTCAATTATTTGTCATAAGGTCATAAGTGATAGGAGCAGAATTAGGCCATTCGGCCCATCTAGTCTAATCCACTGTTCCTTCATGCCTGGTATTTGTATTATGTTGATGCTTATGCAGATTTGGGTGTGAGGTTGCAAGTTATTTGTCCCTTGCACCAAAATCAAAGTGAAGACAGTTGATGTCGATGAGAAATCCTCGGCTGACCAAACTGTAACCTATCCCACAAATCTGGAGAAAGCACATCGTAGTTCGGAGCTACACTGAAAAGTGCAATAACGTTCAGCATTTCAGGCAAAAGGAATTTTTTTCCTTCTGTGAACCCCTGTACAAAGAAAAAGACGAAATGTACATACATCACAATTCTGTTTGAACAGTTGTATTGATCATCTTGACCCAACTGATGTGTAGTTTCTATTAACATTTCTTAAGATGTTATTCTGAGTTCAAAGCTTCTGATTTTTAAAGGGCATTTTTAATTTGGGATCCCACAGTGCATTATGCCGGAGAGTCTGGTGTTAACAAAGCCATAATGTATAGATGCGTGGATACATTGCAGGTGGGCTGAGAGCTACCTATGCTGTGTTCTACCTGTGTTTGTTTTTGTTCTGTGGCCCACCAAACAGTCGAAACGCTAAGTTGAAGCAATTCGAGAAGCGGCTTCGAACCTGCAGAGAATCACCAGCTGAGCTCCCCTTTCACATGCTCTTCTGGAGCGAAGTAATGAACACCTTTTTGAAGGTGTACAAAATACTGGAGTAACTCCGTGGGACAGGCAGCATCTCCGGAGGGAAGGAATGGGTGACATTTTGGGTCAAGAGCCTTCTTCAGTCAAGGCCTCGACCCGATTCCTTCTCGCCAGAGATACTGCCCGTCACGCTGAGTTATTCCAGCATTTTGAGTCTATCTTTGAATTATACCAGCATCTGAAGTTCCTTCCTACACTGTTTTCAACTGAGTCTGCCTGCTACTAGCAGGACCAGCTGCCAACTACAAAAATAATGTCAATGTATTTCACTAACAGCCTGTTAGTTTACTTTAGTTTATGTGTAGGAAGGAACTGCAGATACTGGATTGTAACAAAGTTAAACACAAAGTACTGGAATAACTCAGCAGGTCCGGCATCATTTCTGGAGAACAGATGATGTTTCTGATCAAGACCCTTCTTCAGATCCATGTTCTCCAGAGACGTGCAGGAAGGAACTGCAGATGTTAGTTAATATTGAAGATAGACACAAAGTGCTGGAGCAACTCAGCGGGTTAGGCAGCATCTCTGGAGGAAAAGGATGGGTGATGTTTCAAGTCGTAACCCTTCATCAGACCCTTCTTCCAAACTAGAAAGTAGACCCAAAATGGGACAGGCAGCATCTCGAGAGAGAAGGGTCAAGACCCTTCTTTAGACTGAGAGTCGGGGGAATGGGAAACGAGAGATATAGACGGTGATGTCGAGATATCTCCGGTTAAAACCACCATCTGCAGTTCTTTCCTACGTATTTCTTCAGAACTAGTTTAGTTGAGTTTGCTTTAGTTTGGTTTGGTTAGGGTGTGTTTGGTTTACTTTATTATTGTCACGAGGTACAGTGAAATATTGCTGTAATCCTGTCTCAACCACTCTCTGACAGCATAGAAAAAGTGCCCTTATCATAGATACGGGCTCCGCATAACATCAGCTGGGTTGCAAGGATTGTGGTGAAGGAGCTAATGGAATTTTGACAAAACTCGTTATGTCTGTGAGAATCATTATTTGCAACTGGACCAAGTGGGACCCGTTGGGTCCCTGTCACATGGGAGGCCTGGTTCCCTAACGCAACCCGTTCCCCCAACGCAATATTCGTCCACTCGCCCATAGCCCCCCGGGGAGGCCTGGTCCCCCAACACAACCTGTTCCTCAAAGCAATATTCCACCACTCACCCGTTCCCCCAACGAAAACCCGTGCCTCCAACACAATATTCCACCACTCACCCAAAGCCCCCAACTGTGCAGGGGTGGCTCATTTCCCCTTATTCACCCTCACTCATTTTAAACTTTAAAAAAAATGCAATTGCACTTGCTTGGGGTGCAAGGTCCCAGTGTCCTGGGATTGCAACATTGTAGCAGGCAGGGCTACAATCCCATTGTGATGTCATAGCTGTAACTGGCTTTGCAGATAGAAGACATTTTTCTCAAAGTGGGATTGTGTAAAGTTAAAAATGTGAATAACTTGTAAAATATAACATCAATCCGAATGAAACATTGATACACCACACCACACCACAGGACAATGGTGAGTAAGGAGGTAGCATGTCCGTTTTGATGTCATTTAGGGCATGAATCACACACAGACACTCACTAACAAGATGAGAGTTTTAGTAATATACAAGACCCGTTCTGCCATGTCCACATCAACACGTGGTTGCGCGGGGGGGGGGGGGGGGGGGGTGTGGTGTCACATACACTAACCACCCCCCCACACACACAATAACCACCCCCTTTGATATGATATTAACATTATTAATTTGTTCCTTTTACCCCATACCCCACCATATCCACTCACGCATAGCCCCTAATTGCGCAGGCGTGGCTAGAGAGGGAGAGGGAGGGGGGTAGAGAGGAAGGGGGTATAGAGGGGGAGAGTGAGGGGGTAAAGAGGGAGGGTAGAGCCAGGAGGAGGGGGGTAGATAGGGAGAGGGAGGGGGGTAGAGAGTGAAGGGGGTAGAGAGTGCGCGGCATCACAGGGGAGAGCTTGTCCCCGAACACAATACTCCACCACTCACCCATAGGTCCCAATACTCACCACTCCCTAGAGAGGGAGGGGGGTAGAGAGTGGGGGGGAGGGGGGTAGACAGTGGGGGGGAGGGGGGTAGATAGTGGGGGGAGGGGTAGAGAGTGAAGGGGGTGATGGGCGAGGGGGGCAGAGAGGGGGGGCAGAGAGCGAGGGGGGCAGAGAAGGAGGGGGGCAGAGAAGGAGGGGGGCAGAGAGGGAAGGGGGAAGTGAGGAAGGGGGAGAGGGTAGAGAGGGAGAGGGAGGGGAGTAGAGGGGGGGGGGTTAGAGATGGAGAATCATCCGGATCTCTGGAGGATCTCTGGAGAGAAGGAATGGGTGACGTTTCCGGTCTGAAGAAGTGTCTTGAACGAAAACGTCGCCCATCCCTTCTCTCCAGAGATGTTGCCTATCCCGCTTTTTGTGTCTATCGTCATTCTACAGCAGTGGCCTCCAAACTTTTCAGCATGAGGGACACCATATATATTTGGCACATTTTTGTGGGCCATAGGAAAAAAATAAAGAAATGTCAGTTTTATAAATTTAATGAAAGAGGGAGAGAGATAGAGAGATAGATAGAGAAAGAGAGAGCGCGAGAGAGAGAGGCAAAGAGGGCAGAGAAAGGGAGAGGGAGAGAGAGAAGGCAGTGAGGGAGAGGGGGCAGAGAGAGAGGCAGAGGACGCAGAGAGAGGGCCGAGAGAATGTGCAGAGAGAGAGGCAGAGAGAGAGAGAGAGAGAGGGCCACGTATTTTTTCCGTCAGGGTCGTTGCCTAAGGGGGGTCTCGCGGCTCCCGGTGGAGGGCATCAGTCGACCCGCTCTAAGGGGCTTGCCTGTCTTCTACCGGGATGTGCTAAGAGTGAGGAATTTGGCTGTTTTCAGCCAGAGTGTTGCTCCATGAGGAGAGGGGGATGTTGTGGCTGCGGGTGTGGCCGGTCCTCATCCTGTCATGGTGGGTGTCGAGGAGAGGCGCGAGCCTAGATTGGTTCAGATAGAGCTTACCCCCGCTCCGTCAGATCTGCTCATCGGGCCTAGGTTCCGGGATATTTCTCGGCCTCCGGCTCCACATAATCTGAGCCACCTTTCTGAGATGACCAGCATGCCATTTCGTGATGCGAAGAGACGCGCACTGTATAGGATGCTCCTGCACATTCTGCACCTCCTTGCCTTCGTCTCCCGTCCCAACACACCATGGCGGACGGTGTTACCATCCGAAGGCGGGGGAGGTCCCCAGTGGGGGTCCTTCTATAAGGGAGTCGTACCCCTTTATATTGGGGACCTTGGGTGGAGAGTGTTGCATGGAGCGGTGGTATGTAATAAACTTTTGAGCCGGTTCACGGGCTCGTCTGCCGCATGTATTTTCTGCGGAGAGGAGGAGACCGTGTTCCATGTGTATATGGAGTGTGTGAGGTTACTGCCCCTGTACCAATATCTGAAGGGGTTGTTCCTCAAGTTCTGGCTGCATTTTAACCCCACAATCCTGGTGTTCGGACACAAGGCAGGGAGTGGGGAGAGCCGAGTGTGGGGGGGGGGGACTTACCTGTCGGTTTGCTCCTCGGCCTGGCTAAGATGGCCATTCGTGGGTCCAGGCAGCGGGCGGTCGATGGTCAGGCTAGAGTCGGCTGCCTGCCCCTCTTTCGGGCCTACATCCGTGCACGTGTGTCCCTGGAGAGGGAACACGCGGTGTCCACGGGGACTCTGGAGGCCTTCCGTCAACGCTGGTCACCGCGTGGGGTTGAGAGTATTGTAAACAATGAATGTACTGTTGTACTACAATGATTTGTTCGTTATAGTGTGATTTTTTGATTATGTTTTGATCTGTTGTATTATATGATTGTGTTGAATAAAGTTTTTGGAAAAGGAAAAAAAAAAGAGAGAGAGAGAGAGAGGGCAGAGACAGGCAGGGCAGAGATAGAGAGAGGGCAGGCCACTGCCAGCACATTACCGAGCGAGGATGTCATTGTAGTTGGGGATATTGATGCCAGCTAGCATGCCGCTGCCAGTGAAGGTGAGCACGTTGAGGGAAGTGACGTCAGGCTTGAGGAATCGGTCCACCTCAAAGGGCTGGGGCCAGGGTAGTTGGGGCAGCAGCCGCTCAGTAGCGGCCACCAGCCGGGTGAACTTGACACTCGTGTTCACCACCGCCACAAACCCTTCAAACCCCCGTCTGGAGCCATAGGGGTTCACCGGCCAACATGTCCCATAGGGGTGACGGCAATGAAGCCGATGTAACTCTCCACGATGGCCCCTCGTCCCGAATCCAGTGTTTGGAGTCCTCCTTGTGTGCACGTGTGCGGAGCCGAGCAGATTGGGGTGCTGGAGGGGGAGGGGGGAGAGGTAGGTGAGGGGGGTAGAGAGGGGGAGGGGCAGAGATGGAGGAGGGAGGGTACAGTCAGGGGACGAAGGGTAGAGATGGAGAGGGCGAGGGATCCCAGCTGGAATGCTGGAATGCCCCTCACGCCTGGAGCGTGCGAGTGGAGATTAAAAGAAAGCCAACACAACCCTGGATCACACTGACATTTGGAATGATGAGAACAAAGGGAAGAGCTTTAGTAGACTAGAGATAGAGATATATATAGATGTTGCACAGAGTTCTGGTGGCTCTACTGCGGGAAGGATGTGGAGGCTTTGGAGACGGTGCAGAAAAGGTTCTCCTGAATGCTACTTGGATTAGGGAGCATTAGTTACTGGTAGAGGTTGGACAAACTTGTATTTCTTCCTCTGGAGATTCGGAGGCTGAGGGCGACTTGACTGAAGTATATAGATATAGACAGGCTAGACAATCAAAACATGTTGACGCTGTATTAATTTCACTCTGAACCTTTACAGATGATACCTGAATTAGAGAGTATAAAGAGAGTGATAAGTGCGGAAACAGGCCCTTCAGCCCAACTTGCCCACACCGGCCAACATGTCCCATCTACACTAACCCCTCCTGCCCGCATTTGGTCCATATCCCTCCGAACCTGTCCTATCTATGTACCTGTCTAATTGTTTCTTAAACGTTAGGATAGTCCCTGCCTCAACTACCCCCCTGGCAGCTAGTTCCATACACCCACCACACTTTATGTGAAAAATTTACCCCTCAGATTCCTACTCAATCCTACTTTGGGCAAGACATTGGCCAAACTTTGATTTTTTTTTTTCTGGAGCATCGGAGGCTGAGGGAAGACCTGATAGAAGTATATAAAATGATGAGAGGTTTGGATTGGGCAGATGTTCAGAATCATTTCCCCCAGGGTGGAAATATCAAATACTAGAAGGCATAGGTTTGAGGTGAGATGGACAAAGTTTAAAGGGGATGTGCAGGACAGGTTTTTCTACACAGTGCCTGGAACGTGATGGTGGAGGCAGATACGATATGAATGCTTTATTGTTACAAGTCACAGTGAAATACTTTGCTTGCATACCCAAGGTATGCAAATAGTGGCCCATAAAGGGCGCTGACAAAGATACAGCATATCTTATACAGCAGATACAGCTTAACCGCGCTAGGTCCCCCTAGGTCCCCCTCCCTCACGACCATCCTCCCACACCGGGCCCTCCTTTGTTCCTTCCCTTGGGAGCGACGTCTTCATTCCCACGTGTCCTTCCTTGTCCCCATCGACCGCCACCCCATCACCACTATCTCTGCCAGGTCCGCTCTGCACGCCTCCGTAGCGCTGACCCAGGCCTCAGCTGCGACCCAGGCTCCGACCTCACATAGTGGTGTTTAAGAGGATTTTGAATATGGTGGGAATGGAGGAATGCAGGGGAATGAGAGTTGGTCTTTGCATCATGGTCGGCACAGACAGTATAGACAATATAGACAATAGACAATAGGCGCAGGAGTAGGCCATTCGGCCCTTCGAGCCAGCACCGCCATTCAATGTGATCATGCCTGATCATCTCTAATCAGTACCCCGTTCCTGCCTTCTCCCCATATCCCCTGACTCCACCATCTTTAAGAGCCCTATTTAGCTCTCTCTTGAAAGTATCCAGAGAACCGGCCTCCACCGTGCTCTGAGGCAGAGAATTTCACAGACTCACAACTCTCTGTGAGAAAAAGTGTTTCCTCATCTCCATTCTAAATGACGTACCCCTTATTCTTAAACTGTGGCCCCTGGTTCTGGACACCCCCAACATCGGGAGCATGTTTCCTGCCTCTAGTGTGTCCAAACCCTTAATAATCTTATATGTTTCAATAAGATCCCCTCTCATCCTTCTAAACTCGAGTATACAAGCCCAGCCGCTCCATTCTCCCAGCATATGACAGTCCCGCCATCCCGAGAATTAACCTTGTAACCCTACGCTGCACTCCCTCAATAGCAAGAATGTCCTTCCTCAAATTAGGGCATCAAAATGGCACACAATACTCCAGATGTGCTTTTCCAGACGCCCTTTAGATAATAATCTGCCTTCCTGTTTTTGCTACCAAAGTGGATAATCTCACATTTATCCACATTAAACTGCAACTGCCATGCAGCTGCCCACTCACCCAACCTGTCCAAGTCACCCTGCATTCTCATAGCATCCTCTTCACAGTTCACTGTCACGCAGCTTTGTGTCATCTGCAAATTTGCTAATGTTACTTTGAATCCCCTCATCTAAATCATTGATGTATATTGTAAATAGCTGCGGTCCCAGCATCGAGCCTTGCGGTACCCCACTAGTCACTGCCTGCCATTCTGAAAGGGATCCGTTAATCCCTACTCTTTATTTCCTGTCTGCCAACCAATTTTCTATCCATGTTAGCACTCTACCCCCAATACCATGTGCCCTAATTTTGCCCACTAATCTCCTATGTGGGACCTTATCAAATGCTTTCTGAAAGTCCAGGTACACTACATCCACAGGCTCTCCCTTGTCCATTTACCTAGTTACATCCTTAAAAAATTCCAGAAGATTAGTCACACATGATTTCCCCTTCGTAAATCCATGCTGACTCGGACCGATCCTGTTACTGCTATCCAAATGTGCAGCTATCTCATCTTTTATAATTGACTCCAGCATCTTCCCCACCACTGATGTCAGGCTAACTGGTCTACAATTCCTAGTTTTCTCCCTCCCGCCTTTCTTAAAACGTGGGATAACATTAGCTACCCTCCAATCCACAGGAACTGATCCTGAATCTATGGAACATTGGAAAATTCTCACCAATTCATCCACGATTTCTGGAGCCAATTCCTAAAGTACCCTGGGATGCAGACCATCAGGCCCTGGGGATTTATCAGCCTTCAGTCCCTTCATCCCATTGGGATGTCAGGACTTTCATATGAGGAAAGATTGGATAGACTCGGTTTGTACTCGATGGAATTTAGAAGATTGAGGGGGGATCTTATAGAAACCTACAAAATTCTTAAGGGGTTGGACAAGCTAGATGCTGGAAGATTGTTCCCGATGTTGGGGGAGTCCAGAACAAGGGGTCACAGTCTAAGGATAAGGGGGAATTCCTTTAGGACCGAAATGAGGAAAACATTCTTTACACAGAGAGTGGTGAGTCTCTGGAATTCTCTGCCACAGAAGGTAGTTGAGGCCAGTTCATTGGCTATATTTAAGAGGGCGTTAGATGTGGCACTTGTGGCTAAAGGGATCAGGGGGTATGGAGAGAAGGCAGGTACGGGATACTGAGTTGGATGATCAGCCATGATCACATTGAATGGCGGTGCAGGCTCGAAGGGCCGAATGGCCTACTCCTGCACCTATTTTCTATGTTTCTATGTTCAGTCCCTTCAGTCTACCCAACACCATTTCCTGCCTAATGTGGATTTCCTTCAGAACCTCTGGCCACTAGTACATCAGGAAGATTGTTTGTGTCCTCCTTAGTGAAGACAGATCCAAAGTACCTGTTCAACTCATCTGCCATTTCCTTGTTCCCCATAATAAATTCACCTTTTTCCGTCTTCAAGGGTCCAACTTTGGTCTTAACTAATTTTTTACTCTTCACATACCTAAACAAGCTTTTACTATCCTCCTTTATATTCTTGGCTAGCTTACATTACAGCTTCTTCTCCCTGTATTGCCTTTTTAGTTATCTTCTGTTGCTCCTTAAACATTACCCAATCGTCTTGCTTCCCGCTCATCTTTGCTACGTTGTACTTCTCTTTTAGTTTTATACTGTCCCTGACATCCCTTGTCAGCCACGGTCGCCCCTTACTCCCCTTGGAATCTTTCTTCCTCTTTCGATTGAACTGATCCTGCACCTTCTGTATTATTCCCAGAAATACCTGCCATTGTTGTTCCACTGTCATCCCTGCTAGTGTATCTTTCCAGTCAAATTTGGCCAGCTCCTCCCTCAAGGCTCCATAGTCCCCTTTATTCAACTGTAACGCTGACACCTCCGATTTACCCTTCTCCCTCTCCAATTGAAGATTAAACGACCATGTTATGGTCACTAACTTCTAATGGCTCCTTAACCTCAAGTTCCTTTATCAAATCATTGTGAGTTGTACTATGTTCTTACGTTTTGGCCACATTTGTGATGTAATGTGCTGGCGATATTTTCTGTCGACTGTTGTCAGCTTTTGGTTGAATAAATTGGGACCTTTTAATAAACAAAATTCTTGTTAAAATGAAAGAAGACAGCTTCATTATATAATTTCATTATACAATTTAAAGTACCAACCTACTTCCCGTAAGTAGAATAGCTACAAACCTTTGTCCCATTTTCTTGTGAAGAAATTTGAAACAACTAGGTTTGATTTGGTTTTATTTATTGTCTCATTATTTCGTCTCAGGTGAACCTTAACCTTGTACCTTTGTTATAGTGACTAAATCATAACTGGAAGTGTGTGGAGGCTTTGGAGGGGTTGCAGAGGTTTTCCAGAATGATGTCTAGATTAGAGGGCATTAGCTACAGGGAGAGGTTGGACAGACTTGGAGGTTGAGGGGAGACCAGAGGTTGAGGGGAGACCTGATAGATGTATATAAAATTATCAGAGGCATAGATAGCGTGCAGTCAAAAGCTTTTTCCCAGGATGTAAATATAAAAAACTAGAGGGCGAGTTTAAAGGAGATGTGTGGGGCATTTTTTTTTGCATTTAGGGTGGTCAGTGCCTGGAAGGCAGAGCCAGGTGTGGTGGTGGAGGTAGATATGATAGTTGCATTTAAGTGGCTTTTAGATAGGCATATGGATTATGTACAGGCAGATAAGTGCTGGCCTTGACATCATGGTTAGCACAGACTTTGTGGGCCGAATGGCCTGTTCCGTACTGTCCTCTTTGCTAAACCATAAGAGTATATCTGCTCTATTATTGAAGCTAGTTTTGAACGTTGGGTATCATTGACTGCCTGTCCTAAAATCTGATTTAGCACTATTTCATGTAAAATTCAATAACAATAGTCAAAGATGCAGTCAATGTGTGCTGGACAGTTTATAAAAACAATGCATGGTTGAACTTGCCAAAGAAGTACTTGAAATAATGTTTAAAAAACATGTTTTTATTTAAAAGTATTTAAATGTATCTCTGTTCTGAGATACCGACACAATGCAGATGCTGGGATCTTGAACAAAGTGCTGGAGGAACTCAACGTGTCACGCAGCATCTGTGGCGGATATAGACAGGCAAAGTTTCGGGTTGTGATCCACTCCTTCCACAGATACTGCCTGACCCGCTGAGTTTTTCCAGCAGTTTTGCTCTTAAATAATTCTATCTTGTTAAATTCTTATCTTTTTTCATTTATTTATTTATTCTCCACTATTCAGAGATATGTAAAGACCGTGACAACTTTAATATCGGTTTGTTTCAGTTCCTGCAGGCTTTATCGCTGGATTGGTAAGGAAATAATTCACAAACAGTGCTCTCCATAATGTTTGGGATAAAGATCCATCATTTATTTATTTGCCTCTGTATTCCACACATTGAGATTTGTCGTAGAAAAAAAATCATGTGTGGTTAAAGTGCACCTTGTCAGATTTTAATAAAGGCCATTTTTACACATTTTGATTTCACCATGTAGAAATTACAAGAGTGTTTATACATAGTCCCCCATTTCAGGGCACCATAATAATTGAGACACAGCAATGTCATGTTGAGTAATTTGTTGTATATCCTTTGCAGGCAATAACTGCTTGAAGTCTGCGATTCATGGACATCGCTAGTTGCCTTCTCTGGCAAAAAAAATCCATCATTGTACCGGTACCTAAAAATGCCTCCCCAGCCTGAATGACTACCGTCCGGTGGCCCTCACCTCGGTAGTCATGAAATGCTTTGAGAGGCTGGTGAAGAAACACATCTGCACCTTCCTCCCTCGCAACATGGACCCGTTACAATTCGCATACCGTCCGAACAGATCCACGGACGATGCGGTCTCCCAGGTTTTTCACACCGCTCTCGCTCATCTTGACATAGCCAGAAGGGGGGCTACGTGAGGATGCTGTTCATAGACTTCAGTTCAACCTTCAACACGATAGTCCCCACCGGACTATCCGAGAATCTACTGGAATTAGGGCTCAACACCCCCCTGTGTGCCTGGGTCCTGGACTTTCTCACCGCCAGGCCCCAGGTAGTCAAGATGGGAGGGAATACATCAAAGTCCCTCACCCTGAGCACAGGATCCCCCCAGGGTTGCGTCCTCAGCCCCCTATTGTACTCCCTTTACACACATGACTGTGTGGCTACGTTCAGCTACAACTCGATAATCAAGTTTGCTGGTGACACTGTGGTGGTGGGCCTGATCTCAGACAACGATGAGAAGGCCTACCGGGAGGAGGTGGCTGATCTGGCACTCTGGTCTCAGGGCAACAGCCTCCTCTTGAACATCAAAAAAACTAAGGAGCTGATCGTGGACTTTAGGAGGGCACAACATCCGAGGACGTACACACAATTGAGGATAAATGGGGATACTGTGGATAGGGTGAGCTGTTTTAAATACCTGGGAGTCCACATCTCTGGGGATATGCCATGAACATCGCACGCTGCAGCACTCGTGAGTAAGGCAAGGCAGCGCCTTTACCACCTCAGGCAATTGAGGAAATTCAGAGTGTCTCCGAGGATCCTCCAGTGCTTCTACTCAGCGGCTGTGGAAAGCATCTTGTCCGGAAATATTACAATCTGGTTTGGGAATTGCTCTGCCCAGGACAAGAAGGCTCTGCAGAGAGTAGTGCGTTCGGCTGAACGCACTATGGGAACTTCACTCGCCCCTCTGCAGGAACTATACATCAGGAGGTGCAACTCCAGAGCCAATAAGATCATGGGAGACCCCTTCCACCCCTGCAACGGACTGTTCCAGCTGCTACGGTCAGGTAAACGCCTCCGTTGCCATGTTGTGAGAACGGAGAGGATGAGAAGGAGTTCCTTCCCAGAGGCCATTCGGCCCGTAAACTCCTATCTCACCAGGGACTAACGCCACTGGACCATTCTACTGTGTTTTTTTTAATTGCTGGTTTTTTTTCCCTTTTTCCTTCCACCCACAATATTTAATATGTAAAAGAATATGTGATTTTACTGCGAAATCACGTGACTACGTGAAGAACCCCGTCCAGCCACACGTGCGTCATTACGTCAGACGCATTGGTGCAGGTCGACCGGTTGGAGCAGCGGAGCTCCTCCAGCGGTAAGTTTAAACTTTAGGCAAGTTGTATTTCTTACCTGTTTTAGGTCTCCTGCAGGAACCTCGGTTTACAGAGGTTTTTGCCAGATGCTTCGCGACGGCCGATGAGGGAACCAGCTAAGGGCTGTGGGGAAACCCTGGTCCGACCGCGGAATGCCGGTTTCACGATCGGAGTCACTGATAAGACAGTCAGTGACTCTAGACGTCAGGTTCCCGGGGAGGGGAAATCCAATAATATGCAGTTCCCAGACCGCAGTAATACCCCCGAAACATGGGGTTAAACTGACCTCAACGGTCAGCCCGGGTGTCGGGCGGGTTACCACGGGTAGGTATATGGATTGCCGGGGAGGGGAAATCCAGCAGCAATGCGGTTCCCAAACCGCAGTCATCCCCAGGATATGGGGACAACTGACAAGAATGGTCAGCTCGGATGTTGGGAGGGTTCCCCTCCGGGAATGTGAATCTAGATACACTCCTACAGCAGGAGTTGGGCCAAGGCAGGTCAATGTGAGAGCACGCGCCAGCAGCACCTTGTTACAGGGCTGCTTCATGGGGATACCAAGTTTATGGCAGTGCCAGCCTATTGGAGAGGCTGTGCCAGCAGCACCTTTGCTCAGGGCTCCTTCATGGGGATGCCAAATCTATGGCAAATACTGGCCTATTGGTAAGGCCCCGCCAGCAGCATGCCGCGTCAGTATTAGTCTGACACCGGGTTCATGGCAAAGTCGGCTCTCAGCAGCGCCTTGTAGCAGGGCTGTTTAATGTCTCCCGCATGTAAGAGGGGAGCATGTCGGGTCAGTGTAATCTAACGCCGAGTCTGCGGGTATAGACGTGGAGCATGCCCAAGGGATGAAGGGCACATGCCAGACGTACCATGCCTGGCAGCAAGGTTGCCATTCAAACACATAGGCAGTGAACACCGCTATCAGGGGGACAATAGAATCTTCTATTCAGGTAAGACCTGTTTCATAGGCAATACCTGGAGGATGAAGCACAAGCTATTGAATGAGTAAGGCATCATAGTTTCGGCGACAACGCACCCCACGTCTTCATCGGCAGTAAGCGGTTCACTGAAGTTGGTGGCAGCATAAAAGCTGGCGAGAGGTTCCACGCACTCTACCTGTGCTACTCTACAACTAAGGGGCCACTTACAACTTGGTAAGATGTACACTTGGTTGTACAATACAAATGATTGAGACATTATCATCTACTTTGATGGGTCTAACCATGTAAAACTGGACAATACTAGCATTCCAAGCAGGTTAGAATTGGGCAGGCTCAGTATAATGGCCAGGATTGTCTTGCAAGACTGGCTCGGAAATCGGGCCACAGTTGCCGTTCACGGCAGACATGAAATTGCGAATATCATCTCGAGTTTGGAGGTGGAGCAGATTTGCATGGCTTACCAATTCTTCACTTATTGGTATCAACTTCTATAGACCCTACGGGCATTGTATGGGTTAAAGAGTGATTGAGCAAATATGCATATCTGCTTGCTCAACTTCATGTTGATACATGATGATGGTGGCATATGTTAGTCACATGGGTGCGATCAATTAAAGACCCCTGGAATGGTTACATAATCTTGTTTGCCACCGGAGAATCATCAAGTATAGGTCAATGGCAACACAGAATTTGTGTTGAATCACACCGTATTATGAAACTCTGGTTCAATGGAACACCAAATATAGATATGTTTGTTTTTCATGCTTATTCACAGGTTGCAGAAAAATGTGGCATAACAGTGGCGAAAGATACATTCTCGCTACAAGGAAGGTTTTTTATGTCTTCCTCCATTTTGCTTCATCAATCGGGGCTTCAAATAAAGTCATTAAGGCCGCGTTAGGTTCCTATTGTGTGATTGGCTTATGCAACTTTGATTCCCGATTTGGCGGGAATAATAATACAACCTTATATGGTTATTTTAAACGTAACTTTGCTGGTTCAGCCTGAGGCTTGGGAAATCAGCATGATAAAATCAAATTATGTTCTGCAGATTCAATAAACTGCCCTAAGGCTTGGGTTGTTACATCTATCCTTCTATCTGTTCAGAGTGCTTGGATAGCACCAAAAAGCAGGACTTTTCTTTTCCAGGAAATGAAAAGAGTTTGTTTAATGCTCATGTTACATTGAAAACGGTATAGATTACTGACGTTTGGCGTTCATGTTAAATGATCTTTTGTCAATAATTGAGTTGTTTGGCCATTAACTGTGCCAACGTGCCTTCTCATTGAATTGGCTGTAGCAAACGAGACCCGCTCTGTCGGGTTCACCCCGGATATCAAGTTTGTAAGGATATCTTTAACACAAGGTCTCCCAGGACCAGTGCAATGCCGTATGGGATGTTGACATTTGTGAACACTATTTCCCCTGGGGGCTCCAGCTACATGCTTAACTTTGGCTGGAGCTCATTAGGTTGTTATCCTTCTGGCGCTGGTTTAGCGCAGCAGGTTCAGTCGCTACATAATTGCGACGGTACAGGATGATTACATCTGTAAATAATAATATATAATATTTTATGTTTATAAATACTTGAGCAGAGCAGAAGGGGTGTCAGGTCTCAAAATAGTTACAGGCATGCCAGGGGACCTTTGGTAACGTAAGCACACATATATACAACAATACGTCAAGGTCACCAAGAGCCTTCGAGGCTCTGAGTTTTTTTTAGTCACAAAAATACTTAGAAGAACGTATCTGTTCAGGCCACTCCGGATGATAAAACGGAGTTTGCGTTATGTAGGAATAGATACTGATTCCAGATCTCATTCCACCAGGGCTGCTACAACATCAGCAGCAAGGGTATTTATGTTCTGCTGGACCACATCCTTACGGCTGCAGCATGGTCCAACGAACGAATCTCCAAACATTTATAATAACCCATTGCTAGACCAGGGGTATTTGTCAACTCTATTTTACGTTCTAGTTATACTTTCCATCCAGCTGAGAGATGTGAATATTATTACTTCATTTAAACAGCATCAGCATGTTTTAAATCTATGTCATGACTGTATACATTATGAATATTTTTCTTTCATTTGTCAATGAAGCAGTTGTGGTTGTGCAGACTCGTTTCTCACGGCATGAAATCACAGAGCTTTGAAATCTTCACGTAGTCACTGACGTGACTCCGAAGTAAAATAGTAAGATTAAATGAGAACTTACCAGTTTGAAGTATGATCTTTATTTTATGAGGAGTTACGATGAGGGACTACGTGCCCTCCGCTCCCAACCCTCATAAATGTCATCTGGTAGTTCTAGTCTTCTGTTATCTTACTATTATACTTCAGTCACCATTACCTGTGATTTCACTCCGCTGCTTTGAAGATTGACGCAGGTGCGGCTGGACGGGGTTCTTCACGTAGTCCCTCATCGTAACTCCTCATAAAATAAAGATCAAACTTCAAACTGGTAAGTTCTCGTTTAATCTTACTATTTTGTTCCATTCTGTTTGTAGTTTGTTTGGTTGGTTGTTTGTTTTTTTGCACAAAGTCCGCGAGCATTGCCACTTTTCATTTCACTGCACATCTCGTATGTGTATGTGACGAATAAACGTGACTTGACTTGACTAGGTGATGCTCTGCCAGGCCTGTATTGCAGCCATCTTTAGCTTATGCTTGTTATGGGGGCTAGTCCCCTTCAGTTTTCTCTTCAGCATATAAAAGGCATGCTCAATTGGGTTCAGATCGGGTCACTTGGCCACTCAAGAATTGATCTTTTTTTAGCCTTGAAAAACTCCTTTGTTACTTTAGCAGTATGTTTGGGATCATTGTCTTGGTGTAGAATGAATCACCGGCCAATGAGTTTTGAAGCATTTGTTTGAACTTGAGCAGATAGAATACACTTCAGAATTCTTTATGCTACTACCATCAGCAGTTGTATCATCAATGAAGATAAGTGAGCCAGTACCATCAGCAGCCATACATACCCAGGCCATAACATCCCCACCACCGTGTTTCACAGATGAGATGGTATGCTTTGGATCTTGGGCAGTTCCTTCTCTCCTCCATACTTTGCTCTTGCCATCACTCTGATATGTCAATCTGATATGTTTCATCTGTCCACAAGACCCTTTTCCAGACTGTGGTTGATCTTTTAAGTACTTCTTGGCAAACTGTAACCTGGTCATCCTATTTTTTTTTTAGATAACTACTGGTTTAGTGTAGCCTCTGTATTTCTGTTCATGAAGTCTTCTGCGGACAGTGGTCATTGACAAATCCACACCTGACCCCTGAAGAGTGTTTCTGATCTGTCGGACAAGTTTTTGGGGATTTTTCTTTATTATAGAGAGAATTCTTCTGTCATCAGCTGAGGAAATCTTCCTTGGCCTGTCAGTCCCTTTATGATTAGTAAGCTCACCAGTGCTTCTTTCTTCTTAATGATGTTCCAAACAGTTGATTTTGGTAAGCCTAAGTTTTGGCTGATTCCTCCGACAGTTTTATTCTTGTTTCTCAGTCTCATAATGGCTTTTTTGACTTTCATTGGCACAACTTTGGTCCTCATGTTGATAAACAGCAATAAAAGTTTCCAAAGGTGATGGAAAGACTGGAGGAAAGCCAAGTGCTGAGAGCTCTATTATACCTGCATTTAGACACACCTGAAAGTGAAGTGAAAGTATCCTTTATTGTCATGCAGACATTTCAGTCTGAACAAAATTGTGAACCTTGCAGTCATAACATAGAATAAAATAACAAAACACACACTCAACACAGTTTAACATCCACCACAGTGAGTCCACCAGGCACATCTCCACTGTGATGAAAGGCAAAAGTCTTAAAGTCCTTGTCTCTTCCCCCCCTTCTTCTACCTCTGCATTGAGGCGATCCAGGCTTCCGATGTTGGGACCCCGCCGGGTGTTGGTAAGTCCCGCGGCTGAATCAGAGTTCTGCGAACGGGCCGGTTCAAACTCCGCGGCCCGGGGCGGCCAAAGCTGTCGTTGCGGGAGCTCCAGAAAACCGGGCACCAATCGGGGACCTGCGAGCTCCCGACGATGTCGTCCACTGGGCCCGCGGCCGAGCCTCCGGTCGGGTTGCCGCCGCCGCCACGCCACCACAGCCCCGAAGTCCGCCAGCTTCGCGATGGTAAGTCCTGGCTCTGTCTCCGGAGCCTCGAGGTCGGTCCCAATTGGAGGCCACCAGCTCCGCCATTAGGCCTCGACGGAGACGGAGGATGCGACAAGAAAAGGTTGCATCCCCCCCCGAAGGAAGAGACTAAAAACAAGTCCCCCCCCCCACTCATACACAACTAAAATAAACTGAAACGGGACAAAAAGAAAAGACAAAACGGACTGCAGGCGAGCCGCAGCTGCAAGGCAGTGCCGCCATTTCCGGAGCAATCACAAACGCCTGTGAAGCCATGTGCCCCAAACATTATGGTGCCCTGAAATGGGACTATGTATAAACACAGCTGTAATTTCTACATGGTGAAACCAAAATATATAAAAATACAATTTAATAAAATCTAACATTGTGCACTTTAACCACATGTGATTTTTTTCTATCACAGATCTCAAACTGAGGCAAATAAATAAATGATGGAACTGTCCCAAACAAAGTGTAGAATAGTGTGATAGGTGGAATTTCCAGGTCAATCTTTAAACTTCTAATAACAAAATAGTCATTTGTTGTAAAGACTTGGACTTTTATTTTATATACAGTGTATGAACAGCTAAAAATGTTTCTATTAGCCTTTACCATTTATACTTGAATAAGTTCTCTCTCTGGAACAGTGTCAAAAAATTGGACAAATGATATGCATCTATAAATTACCACAACAACCGAGTAATATGTCTCAATTCAGACATTTCACGCTTAGAAATCATTTAAAATGCAGGGGGCAGACTTTGCAAAAAGATAACACAAAGGAAACTCAAGACCATATCACAAAATAAGAGATGTAAAAACTTAATATAGGAAACATGTTGGCAAGAGCAAGTCGTACACTAAATCAGAAAATAATTCCAATGGCATTCTTTGTTCAGTGAAATGTATAGGAATTATACAAGTCAGAACTTTGAACACAAGACCATTAAAGGAGACCATTAATTTGTAGATGACTTTACAAACATCATCTTATAATTGCTTTTCAGGTCCTGCTTTTTGGCGTCTGTATCTTCGGATTCATTCTCATCGTTACTAGATTTCACGTTGTCTGAAGAATCATCCTTGGGCTCAGCCTTGGTTTCAGAACCATTCGAGCTGTTGGACGCCTCATCTTCTGCAGGACTGACCTGTTGCAATTCTGGCTCTTCTGCCTCTGGCTGCAACACAGATGAACATTAATGATTCCAGCAGGGACTGTCAATTAGCTGCCTTTAATGCATTCACTTAACATCACAAATTATCACGAGGTGCTGCAAAACACAATGCGGAAGACGAGATCGGCGGCCCTCTGCATCACATTTCCAGGGGGGGATTTCAAGTGCGCTCTTGTAGTTTTGTTCGGATTAAAGGTGTCGAATCACCAGTTGCTGGAAAATCAGTGGTGGCCTTGCAGCCAGTCGATGCCTGGTCTCAATGGCTCAGAGTAATCAGTCTAATACCACTTAGTTATACATGCCTCTTGACAATTAGGCCAAACACTTGTATTAAAAATCTTAAAATATAAAGAACTATTGTGCAAGAATTGTTTTCCGAACATTAATATCTACACTACACAAATTTTATCCAACAGAGGAACGTTTTCATTCTGTGAATTGAAATATGCTCCTCTATTGCTCATGTATTGGGTGCCAAAACATGATCGTTGTTTCTGTACCACAGACAAACAGCATTGTAAGGCAGAGTGCATCGACTTACATCAATGCCGTGTGGATGGAGGATAACTTCCCTCAACTGAGCTCCATGGCCAAAATGCTGGGAACTATATTCTGCACTCTGTATCTTCCACTTTGCTCTACCTATTTGCTATATTTGGGTGGTATGCAAAACAAAGCGTTTAACTGTACCTAAGTACGCATGACAAGAATAAATCTAGACAGAAATCAGAAAGAGTCTTATTATGCTGCTTACGGTAATTGAAGGGGTCCGAAGAATATTAAGGCCAACCAAAAACACAAACGCCAAACAGTTCCGTTTTACAATGAAAAGCATATCTGGTCATAAGGATTGTATACCTTGATTAGTACGGCTGTCAAGGGTTATGAGAGAAGGTAGTTTGGGGTTGAGAGGGAAAGATAGATCAGCCATCATTGAATGGCGGAGTAGACTTGGGAACAGAATTAGGCCATTCAGCCCATCATGTCTTTTGGCTTAAGTCTGGCCAAATGATCAATTGTCACCATGGATTTGATGGGTAAAGGGCCTGTTTCCATGTTTCATCATTCAAACCTAGGGCCTACACTGATCTGTTCCACCTCGCTGTGTATAAAGCATGGATATGTGTGTAAGATGTGTGTGAGCAAACAGGACCAGCGACCAAGACCACCACTGACACTATACTTACTATGCACTAGGGAGAATTTACAATCTTTACCAGAGCCAATTAACCTACCAGCCTGTACGTGTTTCCAGGTGGAGACCGGAGCAACCAAGCGGTCACAAAGAGAATGTACAAACTCCGTACAAACAGCACCCAAAGTCAGGATTGAAGCTTGGTGTCTGACTCTGTAAGGCAGCAACTCTACCTTTGTAGCACTGTATTCCCCTTATTTGAAACATGTTTCCTGCCTCTAGCGTGTCCAAACCATTAACAATCTTATATGTTTCAATAAGATCCCCTCTTATCCTTCTAAACTCCAGAGTGCACAAGCCCACCCACTCCATTCTCTCAGCATATGACAGTCCCGCCATCCCGGGAATTAACCTTGAAAACCTACGCTGCACTCCCTCAATAGCAAGAATGTCCTTCCTCAAATTAGGTGACCAAAACTGCACACAATACTCCAGGTGTGGTCTCACTAGGGCCCTATACAACTGAAGAAGGACCTCTTTGCTCCTAGACTCTTCTTATAAAGGCCAACATGGCATTCGCTTTCTTCACTGCCTGTTGTACCTGCATGCTTACTTTCATAGATTGATGAACAAGGACACCCAGATCCCGTTGTACTATCCCTTTTCCCAACTTGACGCCATTTAGATAGTAATCTGCCTTCCTGCTTTTGATACCAAAGTGGATAACCTTACATTTATCCACATTAAACTTCATCTGCCATGCATCTGCCCACTCACCCAACCTGTCCAAGTCACCCTGCATTCTCATAGCATCCTCCTCACAGTTCACACTGCCACCCAGCTTTGTGTCATCTGCAAATTTGCTAACGTTACTTTGAATCCCTTCATCCAAATCATTGATGTATACTGTAAATAGCTGCGGTCCCAGCACCGAGCCTTGCGGAAGCCCACTAGTCACTGCCTGCCATTCTGAAAGGGACCCGTTAATCCCTACTCTATGTTTCCTGTCTGCCAACTAATTTTCTCCTCTACCCCCATTACCATGTGCTCTAATTTTGCCCACTAATCTCCTATGTGGGACCTTATCAAATGCTTTCTGAAAGTCCAGGTACACTACATCCGCTGACTCTCCCCTGTCCATTTTCCTAGTTGCTGAATCCATCCTAAATCCATGCTGACTCGAACCGATCCTGTTACTGCTATCCAAATGTGCGGCTATCTCATCTTTTATAATTGACTCCAGCATCTTCCCCTCCTTACCCCTTACCTCACTGAAGCCGAGTCCACAATGTCGTCTGTTCCTCCCCGACAGCTGACTGTCCAAGCTCTGGTGAAACTGGTGCTCCAGCTCCTCGTTTATTTTCTTTTCTTCATCACCTTCAGCAAAAATCAAGAACATTCACCGTAGATCCAATCGCCCATTCATTGAATTTTAAAGTCAATCCTCACACATAGGACAGTACAGTAGAAACAAAGAACTGCAGACACTGGTTTATACCAAATATATAAATGCTGGAGTAACTCATTGTGGAAAAGGATGGGCGACGTTTCGGGTCAGGACCCAATCCGCTGGCCCTGATTGCTCTACTCCTCTAGCTCCCCTTCAGTCTGAAGGGTCCTGACCTAAAACATCACCCATCCTTTTTCTCCAGAGATGCTGCCTGACCTGCTGAGTTACTCCAGCACTTTGTGTCTATCTCTAGACCAGTACAGCACAGGCACAAGCCCTTTAGCCCATATATCCATGCAGGGAATCCAAGCCTCTTAAACACCACCAACCCAGTAGCGCATTCCAGGCATTCAAAAAAAAACAAAAATAAACGTGCCTCGCACATCTCCTTTAAGGCACAAAAACCACAGAGTATTGTAGTTGGCACTTGGGGTATATTAAAAACATGATGTCAGTGTCTTGAAAAACACGAAAATGGATAAGTCCCTCAGGACTGATGGAGCAGAGAGAAGGTTACAGAGACGTCTACAGAGAGAAACAAAGGAGATTTCTGGGCCCCTGTCAGAGATCCTTGTACCCTCTTTAGACCCGGTCTAGGTGGCAGAAAGCAAACATTATAGAAGGCTAAGATAGACCACTCTTGCAAAATCTAATGGACTGACATGTAGTACGCGACGGAGCGGAACCTGCGCTATTTTGGGAAACCCGATCCCCATTATGCCTCTCGCAGTGTTATCAGCTTTGCGGGGGAACAGTATGTGTGTGTGATAAAGCTCATCCACCAAATTCATAATTTTGTTCATAACATTTTGTTCACACGTGTGTGTGTGTGTGTGTGTGTGTGTGTGTGTGTGTGTGTGTGTGTGTGTGTGAGAGATAATAGACCTCAAAGTTCCCTCATGGATCAGAAGCAACTTTGATTTAAAGCAACTTCACTAGTTTATATATAAACACACACACACACACACACACAGTGAGATATATCTCTATACTGAAAAGCTCTGATCTTGGATGTGCATGTATTGTGTGATGTTCCTGTGCGTTTCACATCTCCTTGAAAACACGACGCATTAACGGTGACATTTTTACATATTCCGATAAGATTTACACCATGATGTCAAAAATCACCTTATCTGAAAATTTCATGCATTATTTGTCAAGTTATTTATGAAAATGTTCAAAAATTTCAAATAACTTAGAAAATAAACTAGATGGTCTCGCTGATGACGTCACAATGGATCTGACTGACTGCGCTGCTCGCGCTGTGAGTGACATCACCCCTGTTCTGTCTTCTATACTTCTAGGCTTCATAACTTTCACTTCTTTAAATTTGTCACTTAGCGTTTTTAAACTGCTGCTCGGGTCGTGCTGCGCGCTCCGCTTGGCTCCTTGATGTTCTAGAAAATGCTGGCAGTGGCGGTCGTTATCGCCGCGTGGGGTAGCGCCCTGGGAAGGTGGCCGTAGCGGCCATTACTCCCTCTGGGATAAGCCGTCCATGGAGACCTGCGATTCCTCCGTCGATCGCAGGGACTCAGAATCGGATGCCTTTCCTCGCTGGTGATCCCGATCCCACCTGGTGATCTCTGAGCGTCACGGGAGACAACCTCCTCTCCGTCTCCCCCGATCGTCTGTCAAGTGGGTGGGAGGGCTTACCCTCACGGAAGCCACGATCGGCCGGCCCTCTGCTGCTTTTGAACGTCCTCAGATCGCTCCAGGGCTCTGAGCAGAGGGAGGGACATGGGGATGGGGGGGGGGGAAAAGACGAGGGGGGCCTCGCTCGGGTCCACGCCCACCCACAGCCTCGCCCGGGCCCGGCACCTGGTGGGTAGGTACTGCCTCTACCCCCTCCCTCAGTGCCCCTCCCTCTCAAGGGAGTGGTGAGTATTGGGACCTATGGGTGAGCGGTGAAGTATTGCATTCGGGAACTAGCCCTCCCCTGTGACGCCAGCCCTTCCCTGTGACGCCACCCCCGCCCCCCCACCCCTCAATCTCCAACCCCCTCTCTAGCCGCGCCTGTGCAGCTGTGGGTTATGCGTGTGGCTAGGGCGGGGGATGGGGTACAAGGAGTGTGTATGTGTGTGTGTGTGTGTGTGTGTGTGTGTGTGACGCCGCAGGCCGCCCCCTCCCCCCACAACCACGCGTTGAGGGGACGGGACCCAGCAGGACCTACTTGGTCTAGTATGTATATAAATATATAACACACACACACACACACACACATATATTTCTCCAGTTTCTTTCTTGTGATTTCCTAATTATTTGTTCAGCAACCATTTTCTTTTTTTTTTTCTTTCAACCTCCCTCTCTCCCTATGAAATCCTAATACTGTGAATAAAATATCACAGAACACATGCCAAGATATTTTTTCACACTTTTCATTCTATATTAGTGTAATAAAATATAGTGTATACATAGCTACACTGATGCAGAAGGGCGAGCTTTAGACATGTACATTGCTACCATAGTTTAGATTTTAATTTAATATATATTTGTGGGGGTTGGTCCAATATAGTGCTAACCCTCAATTTGTGACAAATGTGTTACATGCATTAACACGATCCTTAGCCACTACCCTACAACCTGTAGAAATTTCATATTTAATTTTATACGTTTAACATGCAGCGTTACAATTACTAACGTATTACAATTACAATTACAGTTCCTGGGAACCATCATCTCCAAGGACCTTAAATGGGGGAGCTACCATCGACTCCACAGTCAAAAAGGCACAACAGAGGATGTACTTCCTGCTGCAGCTGAGGAAGCACAATCTGCCACAGGCAATGACAGTCCAATTCTACACGGCCATTGTACAGTCTGTCCTCACCTTCTCCATCATGGTCTGGTTTGGCTCAGCCACCAAGCACGACACCTGGAGGCTGCAGCGAATCGTCCGATCAGCAGAGAAGATTATTGGCTGCAACCTTCCCTTCATTGATGAACTGTACACTGCAAGGGCCAGGAAGCGAGCGGGCAAGATCATCTCTGACCCCTCTCACCCTGGCCACAAACTCTTTGAATCACTTCCCTCTGGAAGGCAATTCCGGACTGTCAAAGCTGCCACAGCCAGACATAAAAACAGTTTTTATCCACAAGTAGTTGCTCTACTCAACATCCATAAATCTGTAGCCTCCCTTTGATCTGGTATTTTGTTGGTAATTATTAATGTTTAGTGTTTTCTGAGTCATTCGTAACTGTCACTGTATATCATGTTGTTACTTTTGGGCGGAGCACCAAAGCAAATTCCTTGTATGTGAATACTTGGCCAATAAACTTACTTACTTATTAAGGGCCTGTCCTACTTAAGCGACCTTTACAGGCGACTGCCGGCATCGTTGATAGGTCGCCGAAATTTTCAACATGTTGAAAATTCAGCGGCGACCAGAAACATGCTACGACTCTTTGGAGACCTCTCACGACCTCATAGGAGACAGCCTGTATGGTCGTGAGAGGTCACCCATGACATGTCGCCAGGGGTCGCCTCTCATGGCAGTGAGAGGTCTCCTATGGACGTGAGAGGTCTCCAAATAGTCGTGGCATCTTTCTGGTCGCCGCTGAATTTTCATGAAATTTCAGCGACCTATCACGAGTGCCAGCAGTCACTTGTAAAGGTCGCGTAAGTGGGACAGGCCCTTAAATAACGCATGTTTCAGTAGATAACAGGAATATTGCTCGTTTGGTCACATACTCCATCTTTATAGCAAGAAAGTACATTGGTGTGTTGAAAAGCAGCAAAAGTGAAGAAATCGGCTATCATGCTTTAGAAAAAAAAAGACTTTCCAAATTTCATGTAACGGTTGTTATGGTGGACACCAAACATAAAGTGTAAAAAAAAACCCACATAGGAACGCATGTTAAACAATGAATTATCTCTCCCTGTCATGTACTGCCGCTGTGAGGGGTTTTGATTAATCTGAATCATGTTGAAACTATTTATTTGTGAACCTTAGTTTTATGTGTGTCACACTTTTTGTACCCAGTATTGTAAAAACACACTTATATATATGTGATATGTGTATATAAATACATTATATACACTGATAGAGGTGCTAGCTTTAGACATGAATAATGTACATTGTCACCATAGTTTAGTTATGAATTTAACATGTATCGTGATCTTCATTTTTTGAAGTCACATTAAATCATTTAAAATGTTGTCTAAATTGTGCTTGAGGAAGTTTTAACATTTAAATTGCATTTTTCCATTTATTGTTTGATTCACAAAATTAAATATATCTACATATGTTCTCAATCTTAAATGAGAAGTAGATAAGAACTTATTCAGTATTCATTTTCACAATTGGCCATTTCGTTACTTAATGTGTGCAATATCTAAACAAATTACCTGCCTCTTAATTACTTTTTATGGTGTAAATAAGTTAATGTGAATGCATGCACCCAAGGAGAAATTTCCCACATTTTCGCTCCCAGAGTGTGTGCGTTTTTCACTGCAATCCCATTCAAAAAAGTTTGCACAATGAATTAAATTAATTTCATGGTCCAAACTTGGGAGAAATTACTTCCTTGGAGATAATACGGTAAGTACACGGAGCTAGGAACGCTGTTGCTATGGTGCAAGCTGACGAATCGCTTAATCACGACTGCAGACTAATGTGGCCCCCCGTTAATGTGCCTTATTAATATAATAACGTTAATGTGCGGTGCTGGCATGACTATCATGGTGCTGCGCACTCTGTACTTGCAGGCAAAGATAATATTCGCAAAGCCGGTTCCGAAGATGGCGCTAAAAATTACCCATGACCTACTACGGCTTTTTCGCCGAGTGGACCATCTTGCTCCGCTCTATGATCTTTGGCAGAAAGTTGCAGAATAACCAGCGCTGTTCCTTTGTATAAGAACGGGTAACAGGGACAGGCAAGAAAATCATAGGCCAATAAGCCCTTACATTAATGGTAGGGAAATTATCAGGAAAGATCATTGGGGTAGGATCCACTCACTCCATAGATGTTAGGGATAGTTCAATCTCACAAATGACAGGGAAGTCCAATCTCACAAATTTGATTTGAGCGTTTTTGAGAAATTGATAACAATGATTAGGGCAGGGCAGCGGATGTTGTCCACATGGGGTTTAGAAGCCAGTTGACCAGCTCCTTCATTGTAGGCTACGTGGCCAAGCGAGACAAAGTTGGATTCTTCTCTCTGGTGCAAAGGTTGAAGTGCATTTTATTATATAAAATGGGGACAGGTAGATAAAGAGTCTTTCTCCAGGGTGGAAATGTCACATACTAGAAGTCATGTGCCTGAAAGTGAGAGGGGGAACATGTTTAAAGGAGGTAATCAAGGAAAGTTTTTTATGTCTATATTGAGTGCTGGGAATACACTGCCATGTGTTGTGAACGAAGCATATATAATTCTGCTGCAAAAAGTGAAGACAGAGGGAGAAGAGGCATCTTGCAGCAAGTAAGAATCTTTTTAAAAGACAAAGGTTTTCAAAAATCGGCGGGAAGAAGTTAGTTTGGCAGCTTGAGAGTTGCTAATTGTGGAGACGGGACATTAGAGTGATGCAGACGGCCGATAGGCTTAGCGGGAGAGTGTTTCTAGCAAATAAAAGGGATACATTTGCAAATAAGAGGAAAAGTGCATCGCGAGGCAGAGGCTCGAGAAGCTTCAGAGAGAGGAGCGGACCTGTCAGACCCAGAGCGGTAGCAAGCAGGAAGTTTCAAGAAGATTTGAGAGATATGCAAAGGAGACATGCAAGATCACGCGATGTGCTGCAGCTGCATGATGTTGGAGCTGGTGGACCCATTGGTCAATCCTGGTGACCACATCTGCAGCAAATGCTGGTTGATTGAAGAACTCAGACTGAAAGTGGACGACCTGGAGTCTGAGCTTCAAACGCTGAGGCACATCAGAGACGGGGATGATTACCTGGTCGCTGTGTATCTGGAGGCAGTTACACCCGCTTGAGTAACTGCTTCCAACGTGGTCCGTGGTGACGAAGAGGATGTGACTGCCAGTGAGGCAGGCAGGGGAACAGAGGTGGGGACTGTAGGAAGGATGAGCAACCTGACCCATTCGAGAGGTAACGGGGAAGAAAACCACACATGTCTTTGTGGATAGTATAGTTAGGGGCATTGACACTGTTCTCTGTCACAAGTGTCAAGAGCCCCGAAGGCTGTGTTGCCTCCCTGGTGCCCAGGATCAGGACACCTCATCTGAATTGCTGAGGAACTTGGAGTGGGACGGGAAGATCCGGTTGTCATGGTTCATGGGGGTACCAATGACCTAGGTAGAACGAGGAAACAGGTTCTGCTAAGGGAATTTGAACAGCTAGGCACCAAATTGAAAAGCAGAACCAAGAAGGTAATAATCTCTGGATTGCTACCTGAGCCACGTGCAAATTGGCATAGGGTGGAGAGGATAAGAGAGTTGAACACATGGCTCAAAGACTGGTGTGCAAGAAATGGGACATTGGCACCTGTATTGGGGAAGGAGGGAACTGTTTCGACTGGACGGACTCCACTTGAACCCGGCTGGGACCAGACTCCTGGCAAACCGTATGACCAGGGCTGTATATAGAGCTTTAAACTAAATAGTGGGTGGGTGGGCAGGTCGACAAATTGGAAGTGTAAGGGTGGAGTTAAAGGAAAGGAGTGGTGTGCCTCAGGGTTCGATGCTGGGCCCATTACTGTTTGTCATGTACATCAATGATTTGGACAAGAACATTCAAGGCAAGATTCGCAAGTTTGCTGATGATACAAAAGTTAGTGGTTTTGCAGATAGTAAAGATGGACTAGTGCAGGCAAATGGGACTAGTGTAGCTGGATACATTGTTGGCCGGTGTGTGCAAGTCGGGCCGAAGGGCCAATTTCTACACTTTCACACCACCGACTCCAACATCGAGGAGCTGTGGCTGCGGGCATCCAGCTGCGCGGGCGGTGCTGAATTTGAACACCGCGGAGCCTGGGATCGAGATCGCCGGGCGCGAAGCTCTAACCGGCGCGGCCTGAGGACTTCGGGTGCCGCGGTCTCCAGGGAGGAGGCGGCCGCTCCAAACTTTCCAAGCCGCTGAGGAATGTTCACCCGACGCCGGAGTTCCAGATTCACGGCAAGAGGGCCTGAAAAACATCAGACTGGCTGCAAGGCCACAAATGGGCCCTGACCTCGGGTGGTCACAGAGGAAGAGGACTAAACGTTCTGGTGCCTTTCGATTTTACATTTTGATTCTGTTGTGGGGGGCGTTTGTGTTGAACTCTATAATGTGTTGTGGCAATTTTTCTTTTTTAATCTTTTTCTATGAATGTACGGAAACTTATTATTTATTTTATGTAAAGCACTTTGGTTTCAAAGCAAGTTGATTTAAAACGTGCTATATAAATAAAACTCACTTACTTACACTCCATGACTATGAAAGTGTAGGAAAAGTTACACAAGTCTCCCGAAGTAACAGGATTTAAGTTTAAGGAGGGATAAGAGAGTAAGGTCGGATAAAGCCTGGTCCGGTGTGAGAGGAGGGGAGGTGAATACCGAATTAAAGGTGTTGTATTTAAATGCGCGTAGAAACAAAGTGGATGAAGCAGAGATTGGTAGGTATGATGTTGTGGGAATTACAGAGACGTGGCTGCAAGAGGATTGGAGCTGGGAGCTCAAGGTAATACATCCTATCCATGAAGCTCAAGGTAATACATCCTATCGGAAAGAGAGACAGGTGGGCAGAAGGGGTGTGGTAGCTCCTTTGGTAAGGAATGAAATTTGGTCCTTAAGGAGGAGTGACATAGAATCAGATGTAGAGTCATTGTGGGTGAGCTGCAAAATTGCAAAGGTAAAACAACCCTATTGGGAGTTATTTATAGGCCCCCAAACAGTGGCTGGGGTATAAGGTAAAAGTTACATCAGGAGACACAATCGGCATGTCGGAAGCCAAAGCTATGGCAGTCAAGGGAGATTTCAATATGCAGGTCGACTGGGAAAATCAGATTGGTACTGGATCCCAAGAAATGGAATTTGTAAAGTGCCTCCGAGATGGTTTCCACAGACTCACAGCTTTCTGTGTGAAAAAGTGTTTCCTCATCTCCGTTCTAAATGGCTTACCCCTTATTCTTAAACTGTGGCCCTGGTTCTGGACTCCCCCAACATCAGGAACATGTTTCCTGCCTCTAGCATGTCCAAACCCATAATAATCTCATGTGTTTCAATAAGATCCCTTCTCATCCTTCTAAATTCCAGAGTATACAAGCCCAACCGCTCCATTCTCTCAGCATGTAAATGTACCAATGATAGAGACAGAAGGAACTGCAGATGCTGGAATCTTGAGCAAAGCACGAAGTGCTGGAGGAATTCAGCGGGTCAGACAGCATCCGTGGAGGGAATGGAGAAACAAAGTCGGGGCCCTTCTTCAAGGAGAGGGGTAACTCTCACACCCCTTACTCCATCCGTCTGAAAAAGTATCCCGACCTGAAAAGTCATCTGTCCATTCTCTCCACATGTGCTGCCTGACCCACTGACTTATTCCAGCACTTTCACTTTACGTCGATGGTAGGTTGCTTTTAAAATATTTTTGGGCAACTACTTTAATAAGTTCAAATACACAATTGAGCATTCAAAATACCAGAGAACACTAGGGGGAGCGAAGCAGAATCTGCTTCTTCCGTCAGCAACTCCTTTCACCAACTCCATTACAGACTGTGCAAGCCCCACGACACCCATCTTAGTGTCTGCGGTAATCATTCACTAAGGAGGAGGCCTTTTCCTCACCTGTTCTGAAGACGGAGGTTGACTTGTGATCACCTGGATGTGGACGTCCACCTTGATCCTTCTAAAGAAAATAATTATCTGTGTCAAAAATTCAGAAAATATCGCACCAAGCTTCAACATAGCATGAAAACAAAGCACATTTATTAAATTTCCCAATTAACAAAATTTGATGAACACTGCAAGCCAATAAAAGACTTCAGATGACAGAACTCAATTAGGCTCATGGAAAGTTACTTCCTAATGCAAAGCAGTTGCTCTTTTGGTAAATACTGACATTTCTGTACTGACTTGGCTGATGAGGAAATTGAGACGTTGGTCAAATGCATGAGACAGGTATAGGCAGCTGGGATCAAGTGCATCCCGAGAGGAGTTTCAGGAGTTACAGACAAATCTGTGGGGGCGCTGCGAGACCGCTACCCTGCCTGCAGCGTGTTAGTCATTTCTACCTTTTTTTTGTTACTTTTATAGTATGTCCATGTGTGTGTTTTAATGTCTCTTGGTGTGTCTTGTGTGGGGGGTGGTGAGGGCGGGGGGGGGTAAGGTCACCTCCTCCACGGAGAGGCAACTTTTTCCATGTCGCCTCCCTTGCGGCCTAACACCAAGGATTGGTGGGGCCTTTCCCGGAGTCGAGGCCGGAGCTTCAGCAGCGGGCGCAGTGTGGGCTTTTTCCAAATCGCTGGCCTGTTAAGCCTGAAGCCGCGGAGCTTCTAGCCGCGGGCACAGTGTCCGGAGCCTGGGATCCCTGGAGAAGAAGAGCTCCGACCATCAGCCCGCGGCCTACAACATCCTGAGTCGCACTTACCATCCCTGGAGAAGAGCTCCGACCACCGGTCTGCGGCCCACGTCATCTTGTAGGGAGGCACCGATTCGGGACTTACCTTGCCTCTACATCTAGCCGCCCGCAGCGGCGACTGCGGAGTTTATGGCCCCGACCACTGGAACAATGGAGGAGGACTGACTGTACTGTGTGCCTTCCACCATAGTGAAGAATGCTGTGGCGGATGTTTGTGTTACATTTTTATTGTGTGTTCTTTTTGACTGTATCGCTGCTAGCAAGTTCATTTCACTGCACTTTAATGTGTATGTGATGAATAAATCTGATTGATCGATCGATTGAACTAAGGAGTAAACTAAAAAAGATCAAAGGGCAAAAAGGGGCGAGCTCTGGCGGGTAGCATAAAAGATAATCCCAAAAGATTTTATAAATACACAAGACTAAGCAACCCATTCCACAATGCAATATTCCACAACTCCACAGCGCGGCTCATTTCCCCTCATCCCCCAGCACTCCTCCCCCAATTCCTCCCTCACTTCTCCCTCCCCTTTCCGCTACCTTCAGTCACTCCCTACCCCCCTCCTATCCCCCACACATCACCTCCCCCTATCCCTCCTGACATCCCCCACTGCCCTCCTCTCCCTCTATTCCCCACTCCCTACCTACCCCACTCCCCCTATTCCCCCTCCTCCCTCACTCTCCTCACCTCCCCTACTTTCCCCCTCCTTACCCCTTTCGCTCCCTCAATCCCCCCTCACCTTTCCGCTACCCTGAGTCACTCCCTCCCTTCATCCATAAAAAGCATCATCTGCAGTTCCTTCCTCCACAGGTCATTCATTGTTAGCTGTGGTTTACATCCCATTGACTATTGGACCAGTTTGGATCGTGCGTGTGTCCTTGTGCGTGTGCGTGTGTGAGAGAGAGAGTTACTCAAATTCCACACAAACAGCACGGCCACCCTGCAACCCAACTCTCCCTCCCTCCGCCCACTCCGGCTCAGCCACCGCTCGGCCCATCCCCGTCCTGTCCCACTGTCCACTGCTGCTTGGCCCGTCCCCACCCTGCCCGCTGCTGCCCACCAGCAAGTCTGGTCGGTGTCGCCGCCCGCAGGGTGGGATGTAGTCGGTGTTTGGCACAATGGGCACCACGAGTTTCGATCAGCTGATGAAGAAGACCTTCTCCAAGAAGGCCGTGAGGGTGAGTTACCGCAATGGCGGCAGCGGAGGAGACGGACCCGGGGGGATGGGTAGACGGGATCGTCATTGCCGCAGAGGGCGAGTGGGGGAGAGTCGCGAGTGATGAGCGAGAGAGAGACGGGACCAGGGCCTCCACTGAACCCCCCCCCCCCCAATCCCAGCCATGGCGTTGCCCGACAGGAGAAGAGACCAATCTGCGTGGCGCTGACTGAAGGAATTTGCACGTGTGGTTTTAAAGATGTTTAAACCTCAATAACTTTTACAATATATCACCGATCGGAACAAAACTTGTTGCACCCGCAGCACAGGAGAACGGTGCAAAACCTTGTGAGAAACCGTAGCGCCATCTTCATACAGTTTCTGCGCAAATAGAAGAAACGCGCAAATCGGAAGAACACAAGATCAGCGTTTTAGTAATGTATAGATAAGGGGGGGAAAAAGGGTAACTAGAGAAAGAGTGGGACCTCTGGAATAAAAGCAGTCATCTCTGTGTGGAGCCACAGGAGATGGGCAAGGTCCTCAATTAGTATTTCTCCTCTGTATTTACCAAGGATAAAGAAAGCAGGACGGAGGAAATTGGAGCAGTCACTGTAAGTGTCACGAGACACTATTTCAACAAAATAGAGAGAGTACAGAGATTTACTAGAATGTTGCCTGGGTTCCAGCAACTAAGTTACAGAGAAAGGTTGAACAAGTTAGGTCCTAATTCTTTGGAGCGCAGAAGGTTAAGGGGGGACTTGATTGAGGTCTTTAAAATGATGAAAGGGATAGACAGAGTTGACGTGGATAAGCTTTTCCCATTGAGGGTAGGGAAGATTCCAACAAGAGGGCATGACATGAGAATTAAGGGACAGAAGTTTAGGGTAACATGAGGGGGAACTTCTTTACTCAGAGAGTGGTGGCTGTGTGGAATGATCTTCCAGCAGAAGTGGTGGAGGCAGGATCGATTTTAACATTTAAAAGTAAAGTGGATAGGTATATGGACGGGAAGGGAATGGAGGGGTATGGTCTGAGTGCAGGTAGATGGGACTAGGGGAAAATAAATGGTCGGCACAGACTGGAAGGGCCGAGAAGGCCTGTTTCCGTGCTGTAATTGTTATATGTTATATGGTTATATGGAGAGCAGCTAGGGTTAATGTCGAAGAAGTACTGAAGGTACTGTCATATTTGAAGGTAGACAAATCTCCGGGGCCTGATCAGATATGTCCGAGGACATTGGGGGAAACTAGAGAAGAAATTGCAGGAGCCCTGGTTGAAATTTATGAGTGGTCCTTAAATACAGGAGGGGTCAAGAGGATTGGAGGATGGCAAACGTTGTGCGTCTTTTCAAGAGGGGCTGCAGGGAAACTGCTGGGAACTATAGGCCGGTGAGCTCAACATCTATAGTTGGGAAGTTGCTGGAGAGTACTCAGAGGGATAGGATATATAGGCATTTGGATGGGCAAAGGCTGATTAGGGACAGTCAGTATGGTTTTGTACGTAGGAGGTGGTGTCTCACAAATCTGATCAATGTTTTTGAAGACGTGAGCAAAAAGGTTGATGAGTGCAGAGCTGCAGATGTTGTGTACATGGACGTTAGTAAGGCGTTCGACAAGGTGCCGCATGGTAGGCTGTTCTGGAAGGTTAGATCGCATGGGATCCAAGGAGAGATAGCTGAATGGATAGCAAATTGTCTCCATGAAGGAAGCAGAGGTTGATGGTGGAAGTTCGCTTCTCAGAATGGAGGTCTGTGACTAGTGGTGCGGTGTTGGGCCCATTACTGTTTGTCATCTACATCAATGATTTGGATGACAACATACATGGTGATACAAACGTTTGTGGCTTTGCAGATAGTGAAGAAGATTGTGAACGATTGCAGCAGGATCTGGATCGACTGGCCAGGTGGGTGGAGGAATGGTTGATGGAATTTAATATAGAAAAGTGTGAGATGGTGCATTTGGGACTTCGAACAAGGGCAGGACCAACACAGTAAATGGTAGGACTCTGGGTAGTGTTGTAGAGCAGAGGGATCTAGGAGTACGGGTGCATGGTTCCTTGAAGGTCGAGTCGCAGGTAGATATGGTGGTCAAAAAGGCTTTTGGCCCTTTGGCCTTCATCAGTGAGAATATTGAGTATAGAAGTTGGGAGCTCATGTTGCAGTTGTATAAGACGTTGGTGAGACCGCATTTTGAATATTGTGTTCAGTTCTGGGCACCATGTTATAGGAAAGATATTGTCAAGCTTGAAAGGGTTCAGAAAAGATTTACGACGAAGTTGCCAGGACTAGAGGGTGTGAGCTATAGGGAATGGTTAAGTAGGTTGCGTCTCTATTCCATGGAGCGTAGGAGGATGAGGGGAGATCTTATAGAGGTGTACAAAATCACGAGAGGAATAGATCAGGTAGATGCCTTTTACCCAGTCTTTCACCCAGAGTAGGGGAATCGAAACCAGAGGACATACGTTCAAGGTGAATGATAAAATATTTAATAGGAGTCCGAGGGGTAACTTTTTCACACAGAGGGTGATGGGTGTATGGAACAAGCTGTCTGAGGAGGTAGTTGAGGCTGGGACTATCCCACCGTTTTTTTTTTGTTTTTTTTTAAATTATTTTTGTTAGAAGTACAATAGTGTGGTACTTGAGTACCTAATACATACATACATATTTCTATTCTTGTACAACTTCGTTTTTTTGATTTAATAATAAAAGAACAATGAGAGAAAAAAAGAATAAAGAGTGTCGGAATAGATAGACAAGCGATTAGAAACAGATAGCAAAATAAATAAAGGACATAGAAGAGAAGCTAAAAAGATTGAAATAGAAGAAGAAAGTAAAGAAAAGAGAGATTAGGAGAGATCTACCTATTTCGTATTTTTGCCCATTTTTGCCACCGTTTAAGAAACAGTTGGACAGGTACATGGACAGGACAAGTTTGGAGGATTAAGGACCAAGCGCAGGCAAGTGGGACTAGGGTAGCTGGGACATTGTCGGCCACTGTGGGTGAGTTAGGGCGAAGGGCCTGTTTCCATACTGTATCACTCTACGACAGGTTGCCACAGGTACTGACTGACTGGTTCCATCAACAGCACTTACTGATAGATGCAAGTTCACAATTATGACTTCAAATTTCCAAAACAACGTTGGAAATGAAACTCAATCCAGATTTTGGCAACTCCTTGCGCGAACTATGAAAATTGATTTTTAACGAGGATTACTACGGCCAAGTATCTATGGAGAAGGCAGGCACGGGTTATTGATTGGGGGCGATCAGCCATGATCACAATGAATGGCGGTGCTGGCTCGAAGGGCCGAATGGCCGCCTCCTGCAACTATTTTCTAGGTTTCTATGTTTGTAAGTTGCATCTGAAGGAGGAGGCAATTTATTTATTACAAATCTAAATTCTGAATCTATCACAGCAAATGAGAACAGGACACAAAGTGCTGGAGTAACTCAGCAGGTCAGGCAGTATCTCTGGGGAACATGGAGAGGTGATGTTTTGGGTTGAGACCCTTCTTCAGATCGATTGTGGTAGAGGGGAGAAAGCTGGAAGAGAGGAGGGGCAGGACTAAGTGCAGCAGGTTTTGTTTTTTTTTGCCCTGCCCCTCCTCTCTCCCAGCTTTCCTTCCCCCCTCCCCACCACCCAACCTTACAACAGTCTGAAGAAGGGTCGCCAATCCTTGTTCTCGAGGGATCCTGCCAGTCCGACTGGAGTAATCCAGTACTTCATATCGTTTTTTGTAAACCAGCATCTGCAGTTCTTTGTTTCTACAGCAAATAAGATCTTTATTTAGTAAATTATTTTTAAAAGAAACTTTTCATGTCTTGAAGCAACTTTATCATTTATGCATTAAGGATTTCTCCCAGTTAATATCCAGCTCATTTCCCAATTACTTTTTCTTTCCAGATGTTCCTTGCATAATTTGCTAGGTAGTAAGTACAGTCAATTAGTTAATGCACAGACAAAGGATGATTGTGATCATCACGGATTTAATGCCTTCATCAACAAATGTTATTACCAGACAAGAATGTTCTCCAAACTCAAGTTTTAAGGAATTGCTAACAGGTTACCACACATCCACAATAGTTGTGTGGTAATAATCAAATGTTTTTTTATTAATTACCCCGTTCTGGTACATGTTTATTACCCCGTTCTGGCACACGTTTAGCACACAGCACATGCGTTTACATAATAAAAGATGAAATGGCTAGATCTTGCTAAATTTCAATCACTGATTGCAATTTGCTTCTTGAACCTCTGAGGACCCAATGATTAAAAATATTGAGGACACAAAGTGCTGAAGTAACTCAGTGGATCAGGCAGCATCTTTGGAGAACGTGGAAAGGCAATGTTTCACTGGCCAGGCTTTGACACGCCCCCGCTCTTCCCCCAACTACAAGAAGAAGAGTCCTGAAGAGTCTGAAGAGTCTGAAGAAGAGTCCTGACATGGAGGTGGAGTCCTGAAGTGGAGACAGTGGGCTGAGGGAGAGCTGGGAAGGGGAGGAGAAAGCAGGGACTACCTGAAATTGGAGGTCAATTGGGGGGGGAAGAAAGATAGAGACGGAGACAGTAAGCTGTGGGAGAGCTGGGAATGAGAGGGGAAGGAGGGAGAAAACACAGACTACCGGAAATTGGAGAAGCCAATGTTCATACCGCTGGGGTGTAAACAACCGAGGCAAAATATGAGGTGCTGCTCCTCCAATTTGCGGTGGGCCTCACTCTGGCCATGGAGGGGGCCCAGGACAGAAAGGTTGGACTCGGAATGAGAGGGGGAGTTGAAGTGCTGAGCCACCGGGAGATCAGGTTGGTTATTGCGAACTGAGTGGAGGTGTTGTGCAAAGCGATCACCAAGCCTGCGCTTGGGCTCACCGGGGTTGATCATACACTGAATAATCCAACCACATTTTTGTTTGGCAGTGGAAAGAAATCATAGAAATTGCATTAATTGCAACGTGTAAAAAGAGTTGAGATACTGTATTATAATTTTGCTGCATGCCATTGTGGTAAATATCATGTCTTGATTGGTGAATGTTTAGTTTGTGACTTTATTTGAAGCAGAAATAATATGGATATGATAGGTTTAGAGGGTTGCGAACCCAAAGCAGGCAGGTGGAACTGTTAAATGCTGAGAGAGAGCTAGATAGGGCTCTTAAAGATAGCGGAGTCAGGAGATATGGGGAGAAGGCAGGAATGGGGTACTGATTGGGGATGATCAGCCATGATCACATTAAATGGCAGTGCTGGCTTGAAGGGCCGAATGATCTATAGACAATAGACAATAGGTGCAGGAGTAGGCCATTCGGCCCTTCGAGCCAACACCGCCATTCAATGTGATCATGGCTGATCATCCCCAATCAGTACCCCGTTCCTACCCTCTACCCATATCCCCTATCTTTAAGACCCCTATCTAGCTCTCTCTTGAAAGTATCCAGAGAACCGCCTACACCGCACTATGAGACAGAGAATTCCACACTCACCACTCTCTGTGAGAAAAGGTGTTTCCTCGTCTCCATTCTAATTGGCTTACTCCTTATCCTTTAACTGTGGCCCCTGGTTCTGGACTCACCCAACATCGGGAACACGTTTCCTGCCTCTAGCGTGACCAAACCCTTAACAATCTTATATGTTTCAATGAGATCTCCTCTCATCCTTCTAAACTCCAGAGTGTACATGCCCAGCCGCTCCATTCTCTCATCATGTGACAGTCCCGCCATCCCAGGAATTAACCTTGAAAAACCTACGCTGCACTTCCTCAATAGCAAGAATGTCCTTCCACAAATTAGGGGACCAAAACTGCACACAATACTCCAGGTGTGGTCTCACTTGTGTCCTGTAAAACTACCTCTTTGCTCCTATACTCGACTCCTCTTGTTATAAAGGCCAACATGCCATTTGCTTTCTTCACTGCCTGCTGTAACTGCATGCTTACTTTCATAGACCCCCAGATCCTGTTGTACTTCCCCTTCTCCCAACTTGACGCCATTTAGATAGTAATCTGCCTTCCTGCTTTTGATACCAAAGTGAATAACCTCACATTTATCCGCATTAAATGCCATCTGCCATGCATCTGCCCACTCCCCCAACCTGTCCAAGTCACCCTGCATTCTCATAGCATCCTCCTAACAGTTCACACTGCCACTCAGCTTTGTGTCATCTGCAAATTTGCTAATGTTACTTTGAATCCCTTCATCCAAATCATTAATGTTTTATTTGTACATAGCTGCAGTCCCAGCACCGAGCCTTGCGGTACCCCACTAGTCACTGCCTGCCATTCTGAAAGGGACCCGTTAATCCCTACTCTTTGTTTCCTGTCTGCCAACCAATTTTCTATCCATGTCAGCACTCTACCCCCAATACCATGTGCCCTAATTTGGCCCACTAATCTCCTATGTGGGACCTTATCAAATGCTTTCTGAAAGTCCAGGTACACTATATCCACTGGCTCTCCCTTGTCCATTTTCCGAGTAACATCCTCAAAAAAAATTCCAGAAGATTAGTCAAGCATGATTGCCCCTTCGTAAATCCATGCGGACTCAGACCGATCCTGCTACTGCTATCCAAATGTGCAGGTATTTCATCTTTTATAATTGACTCCAGCATCTTCCCCACCACCGATGTCAGGCTAACTGGTCTATAATTCCCTATTTTCTCTCTCCGCCTTTCTTAAAAAGTGGGATAACATTAGCTACCCTCCAATCCACAGGAACTGATCCTGAATCTATAGAACATTGGAAAATTATCACCAATGCATCCACGATTTCTAGAGCCACTTCCTCAAGTATGCTGGGATGCAGGCCATCAGGCCCTGGGGATTTCTCAGCCTTCAGTCCCATCAGTGTACCCAACACCATTTCCTGCCTAATGTGGATTTCCTTCAGTTCCTCCATCACCCCAGATCCTCTGGCCACTACTATATCAGGAAGATTGTTTGTGTCCTCCTTAGTGAAGAAGGATCAAAAATACCTGTTCAACTCATCTGCCATTTCCTTGTTTCCGATAATAAATTCACCCTTTTCAGTCCATCTTCTTAACTATTTTTTTCTTCTTCACACACCGAAAGAAGCTTTTCCTATCCTCCTTTATATTCTTGGCTAGCTTACCTTCGTACCTCATCTTTTCTCCCCGTATTGTCTTTTTAGTTATCTTCTGTTGCTCTTTAAACATTACCCAATCCTCTTGCTTTCCACTCATCTTTGCTACGTTGTACTTCTCTTTTATTTTTATACTGTCCCTGACGACCAACTTCTGCACCTATTGTCTATTGGGACATGCCAGCCCGTGTGGGCAAGGGCTGAAAGGTCTGTTTCGACACTGCATGACTAAGACAAGTCAGTTTTACAAGTTGAAGTTACCAATTTTGTACCAGTATACCACACCAACAGGAACCTTCTTCTTTTTGCGTATAGCGTGCACAGCCTAAAGTTTTAGGACAACTTGTTCTATTTGATCTTATTTGATTGTGCACCCCCAGGTTGATTGCATTCATGGAAACAGGGCGGACCACGTGAAGGTTACAATCTCCCACCCCAACAGGAACCCAAGCTTCCTGCTCTCAAAATATTTCCATTCTAAAAGATCCAGACTACAACATATAAAATCATGAGAGGAATAGATCAGTTAGATGCACACGGTCTCTTCCCCAGAGTAGGTGAATCGAAGACATAGGTGAAGGGGAAAAGATTTAATTGGAATCCGAGGGGTAACGTTTTCACACAAATATGCTGTGGGCCGAGCATCAAAAATGTGTCTAGAAATCAGCTTTCGTGACCCATGTCTCGAAACGACATTAAATTTTTCACAGATTTATATAAAATATAATTGAGAAGGAAATCATAACTCGTCAGTGCCAAAAGTTGCACATTAATTAATTAAACTAATTAATTAACCCGACCGATCCTCCACAGCATCCATCAGCTTACCGACAAGCCCGACCGACAGACCTACTGACTGACCCTAATCCTAACCGTAGCTCTACATTTGTTATTTATCATTTTTATTCAACAGTTCACATCATAACTTTATGAAGATAAATCAATCGAAAAACAAAATGATCAGCAAGGTGAGCATTACCTTTATTCCTTGGAAACCTTGTTATTGTTTTGATGTAATGAGGAGGCAGCCATGATCCCACGGTCCTCGCTGCCTAGCGACCATGAAACAAAGTGCGGGATTGGTCAATTTGCATCCGACCTCAATGTCATTTACTACTCAGAAAATTTGAGGTTTTTCTCATATTTCTTTAAAATGTGCAGGTTTTGGTCTTGGTGAGTTTCAGGTATGATTTATATAATATTTTTACACAATATGTGTAACATTTTGGTAGTTCTGCGAGTTGGGTCACGAACCTGAACGAAGAAACTCCTAGGCCCACAGCCTAAAAGGGTGGTGGGTGTATGGAACAAGCTGCCAGAGAAGGTAGTTGAGGCTGGGACTATCCCAGTGTTTAAGAAACAGTTTGACAGGTACATGGATACGACAGGTTTGGAGGGATATGGACCAAATGCAGGCGGGTGTGACTAGTGTAGCTGGGACATGTTGGCCTGTTTCCACACTATCACTCTATGACTCTAATAGCGTTACTGACAACACAGGATCATTATTCTTTGGAGAAGGCTGTAAAAGTGTATACAGTTTGGATTAATCACAAATTTGCCATTATTGCGACTACTCCAGAGTGAGCAACAAAGCAAATGGTTTGGCTTCTTACATGAAAACATTCAGAAAAAGACACAAAGTGCTGGAGTAATTCAGCGAGTCCGGCAGCTACCCCGGAGAGAATGGAGATGCTATTTTGGGTCAGGAACCTTCTTCAAACTTATTCATGATAGCATCTGCAGTTTGTTGTGTGATGTGACCTGACCTGCTACGTTACTCCAACACTATCTTTATTTGTTGAATCAGTATGAAGGGTCCCGACCCTATCCATACGCTCTCGAGATACTGTCGGACACACTGGGTTTCCCCAGCACTTTGTGTCTTCTTATTGCTTATTTACACCAAGTATCTGCACTTCCTTGGTCTGCATTCGCCCCAGTAGCTCTTTTTGACTTACGTGGGGTACATTTTTATGACACTACATTCATTATTTTTTTTGCTTAGTAGTTGTATACGGCAAAGTTTTCAAACCTTGCCACAATATGAAATTAAATTTACCTAGTCTAAACAGAGTGCAGTTATGGATAATAAGTAATATGTGCAATGATGGCCTTAGGTGATCAGTCTAATGTTCAGTGGGAACAATTCAATATCTCTCCAACCAACTGCAAAATTTGTATTTTGAGCGGGTTACCAAGACAAAGAACTTGCTTTAAAATACAAATTTATTTTTATCTTAGTATTTTTCTGCACATTGTTCCTTGGTTTATAAATTAAGTATAATTTATGTATAATTTGATGTTCTGTGTGCTTGTATTGAGTCTGTGATGCTGCTGGAAGCAACATTCTCAATGGATCTATACCTCACCATACATAGAACAGTACAGTACAGGAACAGGCCTTCAGCCCACAATGTTTGTGTAGAACATACCAAGTTAAGCTGACCTCATCTGCCTGCACATGGTCCACATCCCTCTATTCCCTGCACATCCACGTGCCTATCTAAAAGCCTCTTAAATGCCACTATCGTATCTGCCCCCACTAGTTTTGCAATCTTTGCATCCTTCTTACAGCAACACGCTCTCCCAGGTCACAGGTTATGGTAAAGAACGGACAAACTTACAGTTACAGGTACCTTATCACATCCCCAGGATGCTCCAAAGCACTTTACAAGCAATTAATTACTTCTGTAGTGCATTAACTGTAATGATGCAGCCAGTGTGCAGCCATATAATTAAGCAGTTTTTTTGGTGGTATTGCTTAAAGGATGCTGTCCAGGACACCAGGAGAACTAAACTCCTCTTCTTCAACTTGCTCCGTCGCATTCTTTACCATTCACCTGAAAAAGCAGAATGCGCCTTATTTTAAACATCTCATCTCGTGGGCTACACCTCCGACAACACAGCACTTCCTCAGCACTGTCTGTGCGAACACCTGAGATAAAGCCCACAAATCCAACGGCCAGCTTCAAACCCAGTCTACTGACCGACACAATTCATCAGCCATTTTTTGGGGAGGGGTTGGGAAAGATCAAAAAAAGAGTCCATAATCTATTTGGACAAATTCACAACAGCTGTATCGCCCTTCCCATGTAAAGTTGTCAGAATGCACGATTGGCACAAAACAGCAATTCAACCACTGATTCCAAGCTGCCAGGTAACGTTACTGTAATCCAGCATCCGCAGTTCCTTCTATCCCCAATGCTATTGCAATTCCGAGTTTCTACGGCAATGTTATTTCTGCTCCAGACACAAAATGCTGGAGTAACTCAGCATTTCTGGAGAAAAGGAATAGGTGATAAGAAGGATCTCGACCCAAAACGTCAACCATTCGTTTTCTCCAGAGATGCTGCCTGCCCCGCTGAGTTACTCCAGCATTTTGTGTCCATCTTCGGTGTAAACCAGCATCTGCAGTTTCTTCCTACATGTTATTTCTGCTCACTTTGTATAAAGTTTGAATCTGGAACAAAGCACTGTAAAAGCTTTGGAGAGCAAATGTCCCTTCCCTCATAGAATACAATACAGACAACAAATTTGCAATTTACCTTGCCCGCGCCCATTAATCTTAGGAACTTTAGCTTCCGTTCATCATCCCCTAAATCAGCGGATTCCCAAGTAGCACTTGATCCTTTGTCCTGTACAAGAGAGGAAACAATAGTAAGAAGTTTGCAATCAGCTGATAATGAACGTCACACTGTTCAATAATTTTACAATCATGACAACTCTGATATTCATTCAAAAACATAAGTATTGTGTAAGAAGGAACTGTAGATGCTGGTTTACACTGAAGATAAACAGCAAATGCTGGAGTAACTCGGCAGGTCAGGCAGCATCTCTGGAGAGAATGAATGGGTGACGTTTCGGGTCGAGACCCTTCTTCAGACTGAGAGTCGGGGGAAGAGGGAGAACAGAGATATGGAGCAATAAGGTGAGAAAACACAGATCGAAGGGGACGATGCTCAAAGAAATGTAGAATGGTTCATTGTTAGCTGAGGGGAAAGTAACAGCGAGGTATACAATCATTAAAATTTAATCAGGACAGTGAAACTAGTTGGAGAACTAGGATGGGGGAGAGAGGGTTTCAGGGGTTATATGGGGAGAAGGCAGTAGACTGTAGTTGAGAGAGAAAAATAGATCAGTACAGCCAGGATGTTTAGGCACTAAAACACTTGTAAACATGCAGGCACATAATAAAGACATAATAAAATAGCGACGAAATAGGTATTTATTGACCAAAAAAGGCATTTATATCCACCGAAATATGGTTACAAATGTTAATATAAAGGTATACTATATTAAATGACCAAAGTTGCCTGGTTGCACATAATTACTAGCATTTTTTTCAAATTATCTGGTTAAAATATGCCGTCTGTCAGACAGAATATGCTTCAGTTGTGAAAAACTTATTTCTACCTCAGCTGTGGTCACTGGTGCATACGCGAAACAAGCTACAGACTCTATATTCATGTCGATATCTTGTGCATTACAACTACATTTGAGAACTTTGAGCTATGTTTTCTATTTCTTCAAGATCTTTGTTAGCTAAAATCATTCTCTCACATTTTCCTTACATGTCGTTACCTACATCGCCAGGAACTTTACGAATCTTGTCAGTTACTTTGTTGAAAACCTGCAAGTTATTCACTAATGTTTCACCACATTTCTCAAGGGAAGTGATAGCTTGTGGGAAGTTTGCAAAATTGGAAGCAATAAACACATGATTGCGGTAGAAGGACTTTTTCTGCATGATTTCACTGACGATCCTGACTGCAGCAGATTCTTCTTCAAAACAGTCGACGATTTATTTTATCTTTTCAATATTTGCTGCATAGTAGAGAGCCATGTACCCCACCTAGTCAAAACAGACTGAGGTGGTACTGGAATCTCGGTGTCCATTTCCTTGCACAACTGCAGACGTGACGGTTCTTTGAGGAAGAGTTTCTCAACATTGGAAACTAGGTGATCGACATTTGGAAACGAGCTACGTATATGCTTGGCAATTCTATGAAGTCCTTGAGCTAAGCATGTCAAATGCAACATTTTGGGGTATAAAACTTTAAGTCACAAACAGAAGAACATTCTCGTGTTTTATACTTTCTGGCCAAAGTACAGCAAGCGAAGATATAAACAACTGAGCAATAGTTGAGCTGTTTGAAACTGTCCAATACTTCCAATGTCAACAAATACTCCTTTGATGGTTGACCTGCCTCCAGTGTACAGGTGACAACATTGGCAACATATCTCCCCACAGCATCGGTTGTCTCGTCTATTGAGATCCATATTTTGTTGCATGCAACTTCATCTCTAATTTTCTGCACAACAATGTTGTAGTTGCTGTCAACAAAATATTTCCGTAATGACTCACTTGGTATATGTTCCTCTGTGTATTTCTCTAAAAAAGCCTCTGAGAGATTTGTTTTCGAATTTCCACAGTGGAATTCCAGCATAAATGAATGCCTTGCACAGATCACTCAACACACAGATTTGCTACTGGAGGAAGCAGTAAATGTAGTGAGGAGACAAGCTTGGGTATTGGCAAAATGGCAAAAAAAAAGGCTGATTAAGGCACTTGATCGTGAAAAAGGCATTATCCTGGTGAAATCATCAAAAAAGGCATGAAAAGGCACATGGCATTTATGGCAAAATCCTGCCCCTATAGATCAGCCATGATTGAATGGTGGAGTAGACTGAATAGCTGAATTGCCAAATGGGCTGAATAGCCTAATTCTGCTGCTATCGCATAAGATCATGAACTACAATGGCAGAGACTCAGGTTCGATCCCGACTACAACAGATGTCTGTACGGAGTTTGTACATTCTCCCTGTGACCATGTGGTTTCCACTGGGTGCTCCGGTTTCCTCCCACTCCAAAGATGTACAGGTTTGTAGGTAGACAAAAGTACTGGAGAAACTCAGCGGGTACAGCAGCATCTATGGAGCAAAGGAAATAGGGCCGAAACCCTTCTTCAGACCCATAGGTTTGTAGGTTTATTGGCATCGGTAAAATCGTAAATTGTCCCGAGAGTATAGGATAGTGTTAGTGTACGGCGATGGTTGGTTGGTGCAGAGCCCATGGATCGAAGGCCTGTTTCCGTGCTGTATCTCTAAAGTCTAAAGTAAGCATTTTGTACCAGACCATACACGCGAAGGTTCAAAAACAGATTAAGACAAGTGATCTACACTCAATTTGCACCCAAAATACTTATTTATTACAGCATGCAATACTCATTTTAGCTCCTTACCACTACTTAATAGTAGTTGAAAAACTTTCGATAATACCGTGAGGTTTAACCAACAACTTGTACAGCAGAAGGGTTCCACTCCAAAACATCTGCCAAATATGTTGCCGGAACTACTGAAGCCCTCCAGCACTTGTGTTTTAGCTCATTATATTTTGTGATCCTGATGCAAAGAAAATTGGGGGTTGGAGGGGAGAAATTGGAGGAGGGGGCAGGGACATGGTAGTGTGTGTATGGAGGGGTGGGGATGCGGGTCTGATGGAAAGAGGGACTGGGGAAGATGTGATAGGTGGGGCTGGGAGGGGTAGAGATGTGAGTGTGAGGGGTTGTGGAAGGAGAGGGTGTAAGGTTGGAGGCATGGATTGTGAGAGGGGGTCCAGTGGGGTTTGGGTGGGGGTGAGGCGGCTGTGGATGTGGGGGGTGGTGGTGGCTGAGGGGGTGGGGTGAGTGTGAGGGGGGGGGTGAGTGTGTGGAGGGTGGGACCGAGGGAGGGTGTGTGGTGAGTGTGTGCGGGGTGAGTATGTGTGGGGGTGGGGTGAATGGGGGGAGGGGGGGGTGAGTGTGTGGGGCGTGGGGTGAGTGTGTGAGGTGAGTGTGTGGGGGTGGGGTGAGTGTGTGGGGTGAATGTGTGGGGCGTGGGGTGAGTGTGTGGGGCGTGGGGTGAGTGTGTGGGGCGTGGGGTGAGTGTGTGGGGGTGGGGTGAGTGTGTGGGGTGAATGTGTGGGGCGTGGGGTGAGTGTGTGGGGCGTGGGGTGAGTGTGTGGGGCGTGGGGTGAGTGTGTGGGGGATGGGGGGGTGAGTGTGTGGGGGATGGGGGGGTGAGTGTGTGGGGGATGGGGGGGTGAGTGTGTGGGGGATGGGGGGGTGAGTGTGTGGGGGATGGGGGGGTGAGTGTGTGGGGGATGGGGGGTGAGTGTGTGGGGCGTGGGGTGAGTGTGTGGGGGGTGGGGTGAGTGTGTGGGGGGTGGGGTGAGTGTGTGGGGGGTGGGGTGAGTGTGTGGGGGGTGGGGTGAGTGTGTGGGGGGTGGGGTGAGTGTGTGGGGGGTGGGGTGAGTGTGTGGGGGGTGGGGTGAGTGTGTGGGGGGTGGGGTGAGTGTGTGGGGAGTGGGGTGAGTGTGTGGGGGGTGGGGTGAGTGTGTGGGGTGAGTGTGTGGGGTGAGTGTGTGGGGTGAGTGTGTGGGGTGAGTGTGTGGGGGGGGTGAGTGTGTGTGGGGTGAGTGTGGGTGGGGGGTGAGTGTGTATGGGTGGGGGGTGAGTGTGTATGGGTGGGGGGTGAGTGTGTATGGGTGGGGGGTGAGTGTGGGGGGGTGAGTGTGTGTGGGGTGAGTGTGGGTGGGGGGTGAGTGTGTATGGGTGGGGGATGAGTGTGGGGGGTGAGTATGTGTGGGGTGAGTGTGTATGGGGGGTGAGTGTGTGTGGGGTGAGTGTGTATGGGTGGGGGATGAGTGTGTGGGGTGAGTGTGTGTGGGGGGGGGGTGAGTGTGTGGGGTGAGTGTGTGTGGGGGGGGTGAGTGTGTATGGATGGGGGATGAGTGTGGGGTGGGGTGAGTGTGGGGGGTGGGGGTGAGTCTGTGTGGGGGGGTGAGTGTGTGTGTGGTGGGGGGTGAGTGTGTGTGGTGGGGGATGAGTGTGGGGTGGGGTGAGTGTGGGGGGTGGGGGTGAGTGTGTGTGGGGGGGGTGAGTGTGTGTGGTGGGGGATGAGTGTGGGGTGGGGTGAGTGTGGGGGGTGGGGGTGAGTCTGTGTGGGGGGGTGAGTGAGGGTGGGGGGTGAGTGTGTGTGGGGGGGGGTGAGTGTGTGTGGGGGGGGTGAGTGTGTGTGGGGGGGGGGGTGAGTGTGTGTGGTGGGGGGTGAGTGTGTGTGGTGGGGGGTGAGTGTGTGTGGTGGGGGGTGAGTGTGTGTGGTGGGGGGTGAGTGTGTGTGGTGGGGGGTGAGTGTGTGGGGTGGGGTGAGTGTGTGGGGTGGGGTGAGTGTGGGGGGTGGGGGTGAGTCTGTGTGGGGGGGTGAGTGAGGGTGGGGGGTGAGTGAGGGTGGGGGGTGAGTGAGGGTGGGGGTGAGTGAGGGTGGGGTGTGTGTGGGGATGGCGTGAGTCTGTGTGGGGGGGTGAGTGAGGGTGGGGGGTGAGTGAGGGTGGGGGGTGAGTGGGGGTGGGGTGTGAGTGGGGGAGGGGTGTGAGTCTGTGTGGGGGGGTGAGTGGGGGTGGGGGGTGAGTGTGGGTGGGGGGTGAGTGGGGATGGCGTGAGTGTGTGTGGGGTGGGGTGAGTGAGGGTGGGGGATGAGTGTGTGTGGGGGGTGAGTGTGGGGTGGGGTGAGTGTGTGTGGGGGGCGAGTGGGGGTGGGGTGAGTGAGGGTGGGGTGTGTGTGGGGATGGCGTGAGTGTGTGGAGGGTGGGGTGAGTGGGGGTGGGGGGTGAGTGGGGGTGGGGGGTGAGTGAGGGTGGGGGGTGAGGGGGGGTGAGTGAGGGTGGGGGGTGAGGGGGGGTGAGTGGGGGTGGGGGGTGAGTGTGGGTGGGGTGTGTGTGGGGATGGCATGAGTGTGTGTGGGGTGGGGTGAGTGGGGGTGGGGGGTGTGAGGTGAGGGGGGGTGAGTGGGGGTGGGGGGTGAGTGGGGGTGGGGGTGAGTGGGGGTGGGGGTGAGTGAGGGTGAGGGGGGGTGGGTGGGGGGTGAGGGGGGGTGGGTGGGGGGTGAGGGGGGGTGGGTGGGGGGTGAGGGGGTGGGGGGTGAGGGGGTGGGGTGTGTGTGGGGTGGGGTGTGTGTGGGGTGGGGTGTGAGTGGGGGTGGGGGGTGAGTGGGGGTGGGGGGTGGGTGGGGTGTGAGTGGGGGTGGGGTGTGAGTGGGGGTGGGGTGTGAGTGGGGGTGGGGTGTGTGTGGGGTGGGGTGTGTGTGGGGTGGGGTGTGTGTGGGGTGGGGTGTGTGTGGGGTGGGGTGTGTGTGGGGTGGGGTGAGTGTGGGGTGGGGTGTGTGTGGGGTGGGGGGTGTGTGGGGTGAGTGTGTGTGGGGTGGGGTGTGTGTGGGGTGGGGTGTGTGTGGGGTGGGGTGTGTGTGGGGTGGGGTGTGTGGGGTGGGGGGTGTGTGGGGTGAGTGTGTGTGGGGTGGGGTGTGTGTGGGGTGGGGTGTGTGTGGGGTGGGGTGTGTGTGGGGTGGGGTGAGGTGGGGTGGGGTGTGTGTGGGGTGTGTGGGGGGTGAGTGGGGATGGCGTGAGTGTGTGGGGGGTGAGGTGAGTGTGTGGGGGGTGGGGGGTGTGTGTGGGGGTGGGGTGAGTGAGGGTGGGGGGTGGGGGGTGGGGGTGAGTGGGGATGGCGTGAGGGTGGGGGGTGGGGTGTGAGTGGGGGTGGGGTGAGTGTGTGGGGGGTGGGGGGTGAGTGGGGTGGGGTGAGTGTGTGGGGGTGGGGGGTGTGTGTGGGGGTGGGGTGAGTGTGTGGGGGGTGGGGGGTGAGTGGGGTGGGGTGAGTGTGTGGGGGGTGTGTGTGGGGGTGGGGTGAGTGTGTGGGGGGTGGGGGGTGAGTGGGGTGGGGTGGGGGGTGAGTGGGGTGGGGTGAGTGTGTGGGGGGTGGGGTGTGTGTGTGGGGGGTGTGTGGGGTGGGGGGTGAGTGTGAGTGGGGGTGGCGTGAGTGTGGGGGGTGGGGTGAGTGTGTGGGGGGGTGGGGGGTGAGTGTGTGGGGGTGGGGTGAGTGTGTGGGGGTGGGGGGTGAGTGTGTGTGGGGGTGGGGTGAGTGTGTGGGGGGTGGGGGGTGTGTGTGTGTGGGGGGTGGGGTGTGTGGGGGTGGGGTGTGTGTGGGGGGGGTGGGGTGCGTGTGGGGGGGTGGGGGGTGTGTGGGGTGGGGGGTGAGTGTGTGTGTGGGGGGTGTGTGGGGGTGGGGAGTGTGGGTGGGGGTGGGGAGTGTGTGTGGGGGTGGGGTGAGTGTGTGGGGGTGGGGTGAGTGTGTGGGGGTGGGGGGGGGGGTGGGGGGTGTGTGTGTGGGGGGGTGGGGGGTGAGTGTGAGTGGGGGTGGGGTGAGTGGGGGTGGGGAGTGTGTGTGGGGGGTGGGGTGAGTGTGTGGGGGTGGGGTGAGTGTGTGTGGGGGTGGGGTGAGTGTGTGTGGGGGTGGGGGGTGTGTGTGTGGGGGGTGTGGGGGGGTGGGGGGTGTGTGGGGTGGGGGGTGGGGTGGGGTGTGTGTGAGTGGGGGTGGGGTGAGTGGGGGTGGGGAGTGTGTGTGGGGGGTGGGGTGAGTGTGTGTGGGGGGTGGGGTGAGTGTGTGGGGGGTGGGGGGTGGGGTGAGTGTGTGGGGTGAGTGTGTGGGGGGTGGGGGGTGTGTGTGGGGGTGGGGTGAGTGTGTGGGGGGTGGGGTGAGTGTGTGGGGGGTGGGGTGAGTGTGTGTGGGGGGTGTGTGGGGTGGGGTGTGTGTGTGTGGGGGTGGGGTGAGTGTGTGGGGGGTGTGTGGGGTGGGGTGTGTGTGTGGGGGGTGGGGTGTGTGTGTGGGGGGTGTGTGGGGGGTGGGGTGTGTGTGTGGGGGGTGTGTGGGGTGGGGGGTGAGTGTGAGTGGGGGTGGCGTGTGTGGGGGGTGTGTGGGGTGGGGTGTGTGTGTGGGGGGTGGGGTGTGTGTGTGGGGGGTGTGTGGGGGGTGGGGTGTGTGTGTGGGGGGTGTGTGGGGTGGGGGGTGAGTGTGAGTGGGGGTGGCGTGAGTGTGGGGGGTGGGGTGAGTGTGTGGGGGGGTGGGGGGTGAGTGTGTGGGGGTGGGGTGAGTGTGTGGGGGTGGGGGGTGAGTGTGTGGGGGTGGGGTGAGTGTGTGGGGGGTGTGTGGGGGGTGGGGTGTGTGTGTGGGGGGTGTGTGGGGTGGGGGGTGAGTGTGTGGGGGTGGGGGGTGTGTGGGGTGGGGTGAGTGTGTGGGGGTGGGGGGTGTGTGGGGTGGGGTGAGTGTGTGGGGGTGGGGGGTGAGTGTGTGGGGGTGGGGGGTGTGTGGGGTGGGGTGAGTGTGTGGGGGTGGGGGGTGTGTGGGGTGGGGTGAGTGTGTGGGGGTGGGGGGTGAGTGTGTGGGGGTGGGGGGTGTGTGGGGTGGGGTGAGTGTGTGGGGGTGGGGGGTGTGTGGGGTGGGGTGAGTGTGTGGGGGTGGGGGGTGAGTGTGTGGGGGTGGGGTGAGTGTGTGGGGGGTGGGGGGTGTGTGGGGTGGGGTGTGTGGGGGTGGGGGGTGGGGTGAGTGGGGGTGGGGGTGAGTGTGTGGGGGGTGGGGTGTGTGTGTGTGGGGGGTGTGTGGGGTGGGGTGAGTGTGTGGGGGGTGGGGGGTGTGTGTGGGGTGGGGTGTGTGTGGGGTGGGGTGTGTGTGGGGTGGGGTGAGGTGGGGTGGGGTGTGTGTGGGGTGTGTGGGGGGTGAGTGGGGATGGCGTGAGTGTGTGGGGGGTGAGGTGAGTGTGTGGGGGGTGGGGGGTGTGTGTGGGGGTGGGGTGAGTGAGGGTGGGGGGTGGGGGGTGGGGGTGAGTGGGGATGGCGTGAGGGTGGGGGGTGGGGTGTGAGTGGGGGTGGGGTGAGTGTGTGGGGGGTGGGGGGTGAGTGGGGTGGGGTGAGTGTGTGGGGGTGGGGGGTGTGTGTGGGGGTGGGGTGAGTGTGTGGGGGGTGGGGGGTGAGTGGGGTGGGGTGAGTGTGTGGGGGGTGTGTGTGGGGGTGGGGTGAGTGTGTGGGGGGTGGGGGGTGAGTGGGGTGGGGTGAGTGTGTGGGGGGTGGGGTGTGTGTGTGGGGGGTGTGTGGGGTGGGGGGTGAGTGTGAGTGGGGGTGGCGTGAGTGTGGGGGGTGGGGTGAGTGTGTGGGGGGGTGGGGGGTGAGTGTGTGGGGGTGGGGTGAGTGTGTGGGGGTGGGGGGTGAGTGTGTGTGGGGGTGGGGTGAGTGTGTGGGGGGTGGGGGGTGTGTGTGTGTGGGGGGTGGGGTGTGTGGGGGTGGGGTGTGTGTGGGGGGGGTGGGGTGCGTGTGGGGGGGTGGGGGGTGTGTGGGGTGGGGGGTGAGTGTGTGTGTGGGGGGTGTGTGGGGGTGGGGAGTGTGGGTGGGGGTGGGGAGTGTGTGTGGGGGTGGGGTGAGTGTGTGGGGGTGGGGTGAGTGTGTGGGGGTGGGGGGGGGGTGGGGGGTGTGTGTGTGGGGGGGTGGGGGGTGAGTGTGAGTGGGGGTGGGGTGAGTGGGGGTGGGGAGTGTGTGTGGGGGGTGGGGTGAGTGTGTGGGGGTGGGGTGAGTGTGTGTGGGGGTGGGGTGAGTGTGTGTGGGGGTGGGGGGTGTGTGTGTGGGGGGTGTGGGGGGGTGGGGGGTGTGTGGGGTGGGGGGTGGGGTGGGGTGTGTGTGAGTGGGGGTGGGGTGAGTGGGGGTGGGGAGTGTGTGTGGGGGGTGGGGTGAGTGTGTGTGGGGGGTGGGGTGAGTGTGTGGGGGTGGGGGGTGGGGTGAGTGTGTGGGGTGAGTGTGTGGGGGGTGGGGGGTGTGTGTGGGGGTGGGGTGAGTGTGTGGGGGGTGGGGTGAGTGTGTGGGGGGTGGGGTGAGTGTGTGTGGGGGGTGTGTGGGGTGGGGTGTGTGTGTGTGGGGGTGGGGTGAGTGTGTGGGGGGTGTGTGGGGTGGGGTGTGTGTGTGGGGGGTGGGGTGTGTGTGTGGGGGGTGTGTGGGGGGTGGGGTGTGTGTGTGGGGGGTGTGTGGGGTGAGTGTGAGTGGGGGTGGCGTGAGTGTGGGGGGTGGGGTGAGTGTGTGGGGGGGTGGGGGGTGAGTGTGTGGGGGTGGGGTGAGTGTGTGGGGGTGGGGGGTGAGTGTGTGGGGGTGGGGTGAGTGTGTGGGGGGTGTGTGGGGGGTGGGGTGTGTGTGTGGGGGGTGTGTGGGGTGGGGGGTGAGTGTGTGGGGGTGGGGGGTGTGTGGGGTGGGGTGAGTGTGTGGGGGTGGGGGGTGTGTGGGGTGGGGTGAGTGTGTGGGGGTGGGGGGTGAGTGTGTGGGGGTGGGGGGTGTGTGGGGTGGGGTGAGTGTGTGGGGGTGGGGGGTGTGTGGGGTGGGGTGAGTGTGTGGGGGTGGGGGGTGAGTGTGTGGGGGTGGGGTGAGTGTGTGGGGGGTGGGGGGTGTGTGGGGTGGGGTGTGTGGGGGTGGGGGGTGGGGTGTGTGTGTGTGGGGGGTGTGTGGGGTGGGGTGAGTGTGTGGGGGGTGGGGGGTGTGTGTGGGGGGTGGGGTGTGTGTGGGGGTGGGGTGAGTGTGTGGGGGGTGGGGTGAGTGTGTGTGTGGGGGTGGGGGGGAAGCACGGCCTGCAAACCTTTCCCCCTCTCTCTGTCCCAGGCCCAGTGCGGCCCCGCTGTGTCCGCTCCCCCCGGGCCGGGTGCTTACCCGGGGGGGCGAGGCGGGCCGCTTGGTCCCGTGTTGCCGCTGCTGTTGCTGCTGCCGCCGGCTGCCGTCCGCCCAGCTCATCCTGTCCGCTGCCCCGACGCGCGATGGCCCGGGCCTCCTCGCCACCGCACGGTCCTCCGCTTTCCCGGCGGCCCCCTGCGGCGCGCTGCGTACCGGGAGCTGTAGTCCGCTACATACGTCCGTACAACATGGGAACTGTAGTCCTTCCTCTCCACTGCGCGGTGCCTCCTGGGAGATGTAGTCCCATCTGCAGCCGCCCATTCACTTACATGGGAGCTGTAATCCATTTTGTCCTCGGTGCGCTGCATGCCGGGAGCTGTAGTCCGTCTCCATCCGGCCGCCTGTTCACCGACATAAGAGCTGTCGTCCTCCCTGTCTACAGCGCGCTGCCTCCTGGGAGCTGTAGTGCATCTGCACCAGCCGCCCGTTCCCAGTCCCACAACAGGACTACAACCCCCAGCCTGCTGCCGGGCAGTGAGAGCCTGCCTTGTGTTGACAGCAGAAGGACAAATGGCCTGTGGGCAAAGGCCATCTTTAGCCAGAGGGTGGTGAATCTATGGAATTCATCACCATGGTCGGCTGTGGAAGCCAAGTCTCCAAGTGGAGGTAGTTTAAGGTGGAGATTGACATACTCTTGATTAGTATAGGTGTCAGGGGTTATGGGGAGAAGGCAGGTGAATGGGGTTAGTAGGGAGTGATAGATCAGCCATGATTGAATGGCGGAGTAGACGCAATGGGTCAAATGGCCTAGTTCTGCCCGTGTAATTTAAGAACTTATGCTGGAATGTTTTCCCACTTTAAATAAAGTAGCCTCTAGATCTGCAGTTTTCAGACGTCAGTCAGAGTCATACAGCACGGTAACAGGCCATACAGCCCATCTCGCCCATACTGACCAAGATGCCCCATCCACGCCAGTCCCATTTGCCTGTGTTTGGCCCAAATTCCTGTCACTCAGATTCCAGTTTTGGTGGTGCATCATAGCTTATTCGCCAGCCAGGCCCACTGACGACAGTAGATGGACGTGGGTTTTTTGCTTCATTAGTAACAGACTCCCAGCTCCTGTGGTGCCAGGTCAGCGTGTGTCCAACATCAAAGGGCATTAGAGAACCTGAGGGTGCTACATCAAGGCAGGAACCAGTGACTGGACTACTGATGGGTTTTGTTTGAGACCAGAGACTGGTGACTGGGGACCAGTCCTTAGTTTTAAAGCAAAATCTCCACCGAACTGTGTGCAGGAAAAAAGAAGCAAACATATCGACAATCAAGCACAGGAAATCAAGAAACATCAGCCTTCAAAACAATTTATCTGTATGGTGCAGTGGTAGAATTGCTGCTTTACTGCGACAGAGACCTGGATTTGATCTTGACTACCGGTGCTGTTCTGTAAGGGGTTTGTATGTTCTCCATGTTACTGCGTGGGTTTTCTCCAGGTGCTCCGGTTTCCTTACACATTCCAAACTCTTACATCTGGAAACTGCAGATCTTGAGGCTGCGTTATTTAAAGTGGGCAAACTTTCTAGCATACGTTAATTAAGAAAAAATTATACATTGTCACTAGTGTGTAGGATAGTGCAAGTGTACAGGGATCATTGGGCTTGGTGGGCCGAGGGCCTGTTTCCGCATTGTGTGTCTAAGCTAAACTAATCCAGAGTGCATTGCTTTATGCTGAGAGGGGCAAAGATTAAATGAGACTAGAGTAAGTGGGACCCGTTGGGTCCCATGCTCACATGGGAGGGCTGGTCCCCCAACTCAATATTCCACCTATCCACCAATTCCAATATTGGTGGCCAGTGGGGGGGGGGGGGCTTTCTGGAGCGCTAGTATGGGTGTTGTGGGCCGAAGGGACTGGTTTGCGGAGGGCTAGTATGGGCAATGTGGGCCAAATTCTTGGGCTGGCAGATCAGTCACGCAGGACTGGTGGGCTGGCAGCTCAGTTACTCAGGGCTGGTCGGCTGGCAGCTCAGTTACTCAGGACTGGTGGGCTGGCAGCTCAGTTACTCATGGGTGGTGGGCTGGCAGATCAGTCACTCAGAGCTGGTAGGCTGCCAGTTCACTCACGGCTATTCCTTGAAATTCCATTTCAAGCAGAGTGCAGGCCACCAAATTCAGTTTCATAGCATTCCAAGCAGAGTGCAGGCTATCAAATTCAGTTTCGTAGCATTTCAAGCAGAGTGCAGGCCACCAAATTCAGTTTCGTAGCATTTCAAGCAGAGTGCAGGCCACCAAATTCAATTTCATTGCATTTCAAGCAGCGTACAGGCCACCAAATTCAATTGCATTGCATTTCAAGCAGAGTGCAGGCCACCAAATTCAATTTCATAGCATTTCAAGCAGAGTGCAGGCCACCAAATTCAATTTCATAGCATTTCAAGCAGATGCAGTCCACCAAATTCAATTGCATAGCATTTCAAGCAGAGTGCAGGCCACCAAATTCAATTTCATAGCATTTCAAGCAGAGTGCAGGCCACCAAATTCAATTTCAAATTCAAAGCATTTCAAGCAGAGTGCAGGCCACCAAATTCAAGTTAGAAATATAGAAACATAAAAAATAGGTGCAGGAAGAGGCCATGCGGCCCTTCAAGCCAGCACCGCTATTCATTGTGATCATGGTTGATCGTCCCCAATCATTAACCCGTGCCTGCCTTCTAATTTCATATCATTTCATGCAGAGTGCAGGCCAACAGATTGCCACACAACTCATTACATTGTCATTAAAACCCCTGTCTCACGGTGCGAGTTGGCCCACGAGTGACCCCGAGTTTTCACTCGTGGTGATCACGTACAGCCAACGTAGCGGGAACGTGGGACCTCGCGCGATCAACTTGTCCACTCGTGGCGCTAACGGCAGGTACCCGCGAAACTTGTGAACTCGTGAAAAAAGTCAAACATGTTTGACTTTTTCCACGAGTCAAATTTACTGTTCAAGTTTAAAATTGAAACATTTAGACTCGTTGTAAGAACGTAGGGCCCGTGCGTTTAACGTAGTGATTCGTGAGTCTACCGTGGGAACTCTTTAAAATATTTCAGTGCCATTCACACTCGAGTCTTAATCACAAAATTTAATTCACCCTAGACTAAATATTCTTTGTTTTTTGATCATTTTCGTCCTATTTTCCCACGTGTACAATTTTATATATAATGTATATCCTAAAAATATGTTAAAAAAAACTAGGAGTGAAAAAAAAGTTTAATTACCAGGAGTTGGAAAATCATTCTATTAGAATGATTAAAAAAAAACATTCCAACGTCTAAACACTGGGCTTCAGCCCTATCCTACCCTTTCGGGGGTGATTACTGCAGTTATTTATTGGAAAATTAGCTATAAAAACCATGGAGATGAATCAATGAACATTGGATTTTCCTGACGCGTAGATCTGGTTTTGGGGTCCCGCCAAGAGGAGGTGATGTGGACACGGTTTCAGTTACAGTTCTAGAGGAACATTGCTTCCGATCTAAGTCTCTTATGCACTCCTCAGAAGAACTGGGTGTGCTCTTCACCATTATGGCTCCCAGCCTACAGGTTTCTGATCTGAACAAGTAACTTCTTCCCAATTTCTCCTCCACCCACTCCCCCACCCCCCCCCCCCCTATTTCCCTCTCCTCATCGGCGCTCTTGTTCACTCCCTCCCTCCCTCCCTCCCTCCCTCCATCCCTCTCGCAGGGCTTGGTTCAAAGGGGGCAACGAGCCAAGCGGGGTCTGAACCCTTTCTGAAAACGAGCGCAAAGAGTAAAAAGTATTGTCAAGCGCTCCAAACTTCGTTTAAAATAAGTAAATCCGACCTTGGCTAATAATTTAAAAATAAATCCTTATACAAAACCAACACCCTACAAACTCTCTGTCTCTCACGCTGCCTGTTGCCTTGTGGGGGGTGTGTGTCGGAGAGAGGGGGTGTGGGTGTGGAGGGGACCCGATGTGAATGTTACCACTATAGGATGGCGAGCTTGGGCTCTGAGCTGCAGTGATAGAGAGCAGAGAGAGAGAGGGAGAGAGAGTGGGTGTGCGCGTCAGCAGCAAAGTTATATACAACGGGGGTACACAAAAGGCTGGAGAAACTCAGCGAGTGCAGCAGCACCTAAGGAGCGAAGGAGATAGGCGACGTTTCGGGTCGAGACCCTTATATACAACGGGCTTGTACGCGCTGGCAAGGTGGGTTTCCTTTGTTCTCATCCGGGGCTTCAGAGAGATCGGAGAGAATTAAGTCTCCTTTGCACACCACTCCTAACCCAAGGGCCTTGTCACCCCAGACAGATTAATGACGCCCCCCCCCCCCTCCCCAACCTCCCTCACACCTGGGCACCAAAGCAGCTCAGGAGGCGAACCCTGAGCTCCGTCTCCCAACAATCTGATGCACATTTTCCCTTTGTAGGTCATATTAATAGATGCAGCCGCGCTGATTTCTATCTTTAACTCAAAGCCACAGGATGGAGGTGTTTTCTTTAACATTGTTGCTTTATTAAAACATACCTTCATTCATGGTTGGCTCAAGTGTAACGGGAGAGGAACTTGGTAAGTCGGGAGAGCACCTTGGAACATCGCATAAAGAACATGCCCGTGGGAACTCGGTTAAACACTTGACCATAAACTTTGAATCTCGTGCATAACCACGAGTCCGTTTTTTTTCTTTCACTTGGGGTCACTCTTGGGTAGACTCGCACTGTGAGACAGGGCCTTAAGGGCTAACAAATCATTTATTGCAAGTACATTGCAGACTCACAGTTTAGTTGATTCACAGATAAAATCACGGTTGTGGACTCTCCGTCACGATCTTCCAGAGTGACTGACTCATGTCCAGGCATCCGCGGTTTTAAAGACCTGCTGGAAAGGCCATTACCTTCAATATAGTGATTGGCAGGCGAGAGGACCAATCAGCTGATTTTTAAAACACTCATAACTTTTTTTTTCAGCGATCGGAAAAATCATCGGGGCTGCCTCAGCGGAAGAAGACTGTGAGTAAGATGGCCAAAAACCATAGCAATATATGGTAGCATTTTTTCTAAAATCAGTATACAGCACAGACAGAAAGTGGTCAAGATGAGACTTTTAGTTATATAAATGTGCTGGACAAGTTTATTACACTGACGGTGGTGGGTGCCTGGAACGCACTGCCAGGGGTGGTGGTGGAGGCAGATATGATAGTGGTGTTTAGGAGGCTTTTAGATAGATCCATATATATGGAGGGAAATGGATCATCTACAGGCATCTCCCTTTCCACATGGATATTCCCTTACTACAATTAGTCTAAAGAAGGGTCCCGACCTGAAACGTTGTCTGTCTTTTCCTCCTGCAGATGCTGACTGACCTGCTGAGTTACTCTAGTGCTTGGTGTTTTGAGCAAGATTCTAGCATCTGTGGTTCAATGGTTCTTTTATATGTACCAAGGTACAGTGAAATTATTTTTATGCACACAGATTAGTATGATTTTTGCCCTACATAACTACAAGCCCGGGTTAAGGACATAATGCATAGAAACACCCCACTGAGTCCCATATGCAAGAGGTGCCAGATTTTGGCACCAGCTGCTGGAGCCTCTTGAACATTATTATCATATCTGCCGCCTCCACCACCACCCCTGGCACCAGTCACCCACCCATAGTCTGTGTAAAATATATTTGCCAAGCGAATCTCCATTAAACATTCCCCCCTATCACTTTATAAATATGTCCTTTACCTCGGGTGCTGTCTGTGTGGAGTTGCATGTTCTCCCTGTGACCGTGGGTTTCCTCTGGGTGCTCTGGTTTCCGCCCACTTCTCAAAGACGTGCAGGTTTGTAGGTTAATTGGCTTGTCTATAAATTGTCCCAAGTGTGTAGGGAGTGGATGAGAAAGTGGGATAACATATAACTAGTGCAAATGGGTGATCAATGGTAGGCGTGGACACGGTGGGTGGAAGGCCCTGTTTCCATGCTGTATCCCTAAACTAAACTAAGTGGGAGAAAAGGATGTTCAGATTATGGCTGAAATAAATAATGGCGATGTATTTTACTGTTGAGCTCCTGAACTGCTGCAGAATTTTCTAATTTGTTGTAAAGACAGTCAGTGTATTGCGTGAATAACGCAGCGGGTCAGGCAGTATCTCTGGAGAACATGGACCCTTCTTCAAATATTGCTGTGGGGAGTGGGGGGGGGGGGGGGGGGGAGAGAGAAAATGCTGGAAGAGATGTGGGGGTGGGACAAAGCCTGAGTGACGAAGAAGTCTGAAGAAGGATTCCAACCCGTAACGTCACCTATCCATGTTCTCCAGAGATGCTGCATGATCCGCTGGGTTACTCCGGCACTTTGTGTCATTTTTGTACACCAGCATCTGCAGTTCCTTGTGCCTCCATTCAACATTGGTGCTTACTAGGCCATGGGTATCGATTCATGAGGCAGCCAGATTGGCAAATTTCCTTCGCAATTTGCAAGAATTCCCCACTGGTATTGCTACTGGTTTATTATTGTCTCGAGATACAGGGAAAAGCTATTGTTTGCGTGCTATCCAATTGAACCAGATCACACTATACATGAATCCAATCAAGCCATACACAATCACAACAGAAGGACAGAAAAGTGTGGCACAGTGGCGCAGTGGTAGAGGTGCTGTCTTACAGCGCCTGAGACCCAGGTTCAATCCTGACTACCGGTGTTGTCTGTACAGAGTTAGTACTGTATGTTCTCCCCATGACCATGTGGGTTTCCTCCAGGCGCTCATCCCACATTCCAAAGACGTGCAGGTTTGTAGGTTAATTGACGTCCATAAATTGTGTAAATTGTCCCTGGTGTTTAGGATACTACTAGTGTATGGGGTGATCACTGGTTGGTGCTGACTCAATAGGCGGACGTTTCCGCGCTGTATCGCTAAAGCGCTAGAGTGCTGGTATAACTCAGCAGGTCAGGCAGCATCTCTGGGGACCATGGATAGGTGACGTTTCGGGTCAAATCCTTCGATATTCTCTATCCATGTTCTCCAGTGATGCAGCCTTCGCTGCTGAGTTACTCCAGCACTTTGTCTTTTTGTGTATTAACTTGCATCTGCAGTTCCTTGTCTCTACATTGGGTAGTGCAGAATATAGTGTTACAGCATTGTAGCGTTACAGTTGCAGAGAGAAAAATCCAGCTCCCGCATTAGAGATGGGAGTTAGTTTAGTTTATTGTCACGTGTACCGAGGTGAAAAGCTTTAGTTACGTGGTAAGCAGTCAGTGGAAAGACCATGCATGATTACAGTAGAACTGCCCATAATGTACAGATATATGGTAAAGCGACTGACTTTTGGTGCAAGATTAAGTTCAGTAAAGTCCGATTAAAGATAGTCCGTGGGTCTCCTTTGGGATATATAGCAGGGCAGGACTGCTCTCTAGTTGTTGGGTAGGCTGGTAGGTTCAGTTACCTGATAGTAGCAGGGAAGAAACCAGCCCTGAATCTGGAGGTGTGCGTTTTCACATTTCTGTACCTCTTGCCTGGTGGGGGAGGGGAGCAGAGGGAGTGACCGGGATGAGACTGGTCCTTGATTAAGGAAGTCTTCTGCTTACCACAAGTGAGGAGCTGATCGCTCTCTCGACCTATCTGAATCCAACAGAGTGGCAATTCTCATGGTCCTTTCCAATATAAAACCATTTGTTTAAATATCCGCAGCTCAATCTTACCCTGGCCATAAACTATAAATGTTACAGGTAAATTAAATAACATTTAATGAAAAAAATCTAATCTCACTAACATTTCGAAAGGATATTAATTGCAGCAATTACTGTGCACCCAGTTCACTAATTTACATTCCAACTTAATTGAACAGTTTTTCCAAATGTCTCCATTAAACTTGGTCACTGACGTGTTGGAGTTGAATTTGTAGAATGCAAAAGGCCTATTATATGAACTATCCAGCCTGATCGAGCCCATCCGTTCATCAATGCTACAATTCTCTGAATTACCAGTTTTTTTTTCTCTCTGCACATGCTGAGAGATGTTTGGAGATACAGTGTGGAGACAGTCCCATCGGCCCACTGAGTTCACCCGTTCACACTAGTTCTACATTATCCTACTTTCTCATCCACTATGGCCAATTTACAGAAGGCCGATTAACCTACAAGCCCGTACGGCTTTTGGATGCGAGAGGAAATCGGAGCACCTGGAGGGAACCCTCTCAGTCATAGGGAGAACCTACAAACTCCGTACAGACAGCACCCGAGGTCAGGACCGAACCCAGGACTGGTGCTGTGAGGCAGCAACTCTACCGCTGCACCACTGTACTGCTCAGGAGATGGCAAGTCAAGGAGAATGCAAAATTATTCTGGTCAAAGTGGATACTGTAAACAACCAGTCTGATACTAGCTCTGTGAAGAATGTGCCAATTTATGGCATTCCTGGGGCCCTTTTGGTGAGTTAGGAACGTGGATGAACTGTGAACTATGGACTAGAAAAATAATATATTTTGATCATTTGTTGGTGCTGAGGTCAGACTGGGAAGCAGTAGACCCTATAGAGTCATAGAGCTGGACAGCACGGAAACAGGCCCTTCTGGCCATTTTGTCCATGACAACCAAATTTGCATATTGGGCAAGTCCCATTTGCTTGCAATTGGCCTATATACCTCTAAATCTAACCTATCCACATATCTTCCCAAATGTCTTTCAAAAATCATAACTCTACACCTTCCTCTGGCAGCTCATTCCAGATATAGTCCTCCCTCTGAGTGAAAAGTTGCCCCTGAAGTCCCTCTTACATCTCCCCCCTCTCGTTTTAAGCCAATGCTTTCTTGTTTTAGAATCCTCTATCCTGGGGAAAAGACTGTGAGCATTCACTTTATCCCTTTGTCCATGCCCTTCATGATCTTATATTCTCTTCTCAACAAGGTCACCCCTCAGCCTCTTATGCTCCAAAGAATGGTTCGATCCTGACCTCAAGTGCTGTCTGTAGTGAGTCTGCATGTACTCCATGGGTTTCCTTCGGGTGCTCCTGTTTCCTCCCACAAAGCAAAGACGTGCCGGTTTGTAGGTTAATTGGCCTCCATTAAATTCCTTAGTGGGACAACATAGAACTAATGTGGAAACAAAGAACTGCAGATGTTGGTTAATGCACAAAACAAAACTAACTGCTGGATTTACAGTTGTTAAACCTGCTAAGTTACTCCAGCACTTTGTGTTGTTTTATAGAACTAGTGTGAACGGATGATCAATAGATGGCGTGGACTTGGTGGGCCGAAGGGCTTGTTTCCACACTGTTTCATTAAACGTAATTAAACCAAATAGTTGAAAGATAAAACACTCTTGAAGATAAAACACATTACAGGTAAGAAAGGATATTATTTTTCTGGGGCTTCAGACAAACGTGATGAGTAATAGTGGAGATGTAGAAGCTGGTGCAATTAAATGCAGTATATTTGCAAATTGATTTCTACGCTCCAAGGCAAATGAACATTAATAGCGTGAGGCAAGTATCACCAGAATTTACGATTGTAAAACTGAACGTTAAACATGTTAAGGTTTAAGCTTTTTTCAATTAGCTAACAGATATTTCCTATAAAATTTTAACCAAATGTAAAAGGTTTTCATAATGACCAATTAAGGATGACTATGCCAGAATATTTCAGTGATTACAACTAAACTTATTAGCTAAATACTTTGTCAGAACTTGCAAACAGATTTGCAGGTCCCAAGCCACCATTCATGATGTACTTTAACCTCATTATAACAAATTGCAGCATTAATTACCGTGGCATTCACAGGAAGTGGGGAACGTGCCATGAAAACTTCCCAGTCCTGGTATTAGAAGTTAAGGGAAAAATCAAGAAAGAAGCTTAAACTCAGAACGTAGAACATACAACAGTACAGCATTGAAACAGCAACAGAAACACAGAATAGTCTGAAAAAGGGTTCCGACACGAAACGTCACCTTTGCTCCAGAGAGGCTGCCTGACACACTGAGTTACTCCAGCACTTTGAGTCTATCTTCGGTATAAACCAACACCTGCAGTTCCTTGCTAAACAGAAACAGGCCCTTCAGCCCACAATCGCTATGATACCAAGTTAAACTAATCTCTTCTGACTGTTCAAGGTACATATCCCTCCATTTCCTGCACCTCCATATGCCTATCAAACAACCTCTTAACACCACTATCATATCTGCTTCCACCGCCACCCTGACACGCCTTTCCAGGCCCCACTGCAATGTCTGTGTAGAACATGATACCAAGTTAAACTAATCTCTGCTTGCACATGATCCATATCCCTCCATTCTCTGCCTAGCTAAAAGAGCGGTAGTTCGCACTGAACACCGAGTTCGCACTGACCACCGATCCCCGCACACTAACATTATGTTACATATAATTGGGACAATTATACATTTATGCCGCCAATTAACCTACAAACCTGTTTGTCTTTGGATTGTGGGAAGAAACCGAAGATCTCGGAGAAACCCCATGCAGGTCATGGGGAGAACGTACAAGCTCCGTACAGACAAGCATCCATAGTCAAGATTGAACCCGGGTCTCTGCCACTGTAAAGCAGTTGCTCTACCACTATGTCACCTTGCCAGCCTTTAAATCTTAAGTTGCCATGCATCTTCAGTTCTCTCAATAGCCATTATACACATGCAAGTTTATTTACAGCACGTTAACTCCGACAGAGGTAAGCTGGAAAGGGTGCAGAGAAGATTTAAGAGGATGTTGCCAGGATTCAAGGGCCTGAGCCATAGGGAGAGATTGGACAAGCTGGGACTGTATTCCTTGGAACTCAGGAGATCGTATGGGATGTATAAAATCATGAGGGGATAGATAGGATGAATACACTTTTACCCAGAGTGGGGGAAATTAAGAACCAACAGGACATGGGTTTAAGGTTAAAGGGGCAAGATTTAATAAGAACCTGAGAAGCGACTTTGTCACTCAGGGTGGTGGGTGTTTGGAACGAGCTGCCAGAGGAGGTAGTTGAGGCAGACACTGTAATAACATTTAAAAAACATTTAGACAAGTACTTTGATGGGAAAACGTTTAGAGGGATATGGACCAAAGCGGGCAAATGGGGCTAGCTTAGATGAGGCATCTTGGTCGGCATGGACGAGTTGGGCTGAAGGGCCTGTTTCTGTGCTGTGGGACTCTATATCTGCTTTTATCAGTGAGGACGAAAGCAAAGAAATCATATAAAGAAAGTAACAATAAATGAATCCAACTTTCCTTACAACAAGCAAAAGGGAGAAAATTCCATTAACACAATGGAATTGAACATAAATAACTATACGTTTTTAAACTGCACTTTCTGGAAATAATGATTTTGTTAGAAGACCACTAATTATAAAGAACATTAAACAGGTACCCCTGTTTTTTTCATTAAAATACCATTTCACCCACTAAGTCATTTTTAAAAGGCTGAACTAGAAGACCCACACAATAGTAGAATATTGAATATGAGTGGCCTAATCAAACAGTCCTAAGTGAGCTGAGAATTGAATGAAGAACCGGGTTGTTATTTAAGAGTTAAACACATGCCTTATTTCAACTGTGAATGTGCTGCACAATAATATTTTGAATTTTTGTAATTCATTTGACATTTCTTTTAACGTGTGGACTTAGTCCAGAGACGGGGCTGTAATAAATATGAATGCAGTAATTCAAACTGAATCGGTAAACGCTGTTACATACCAGGTTCAATTTCTGCTGAGAAATAACAGGGTCACCAGAAATTGTTTAATAGAAAATCAGTCGACGGCACCCACTCTGCACTCCCAATCAGTGAAGCCCGTGGAAATTGGTTATGCCTAATTTAGCAGAGTATATCCCTGGAGGTCTATACAGCTGACCTCCCAACTTCACCCACTCACATCGCTTATTTACCGCTCCCCCTGAGGGATTGGCAGATTGTTTGGCTTGCAGAAGGAAAAATGATGTTTCTAGTAGTGGGAGAGTCAAGGACCAGAGGGCACAGCCTCAGAATAAAAGGACATACCTTCAGAATAGAGATGAGGGGGAATTTCTTTAGCCAGAGGGTGGTGAATCTGTGGAATTCATTGCCAACAGCAGTGGAGGCCAAGACATTGGGTAGTTTTAAATCGGAGATTGATCAGTTCCCGATTAGGAAAGAAGTCAATGTTTACGAGGGGATGGCAGGAGGATTTGGTTGAGTTGGAACAATAGATCAGCCATGATCGAATGGCAGAGTAGATTTGATGAGCTGAATAGCCTAATTCTGCTCCAATGTCTTATGGTGTTATGGACTAAAATACCTGATAAATAATTGTTCCAGTAACGTAGGGTGTTCCCTTTTAAAAATATTTACACAACCATTTAGATGTTGGAAGCTCCCTCAAATGCCTGAATGCATTTACTATCTTCCATTAATGATTTTATGTGTTTTTTAGTTCACAGACACTCTGGAGTCTATACAAATAGTGGGAGCACAGACACAATTCCATTTATATAGCTCGGTAATCCATTTAAATAAATGGGAAGTGGCATGTGGTTAGCTTTTATTGTGCTGACGATAGGACAATAAAGCACCACGCCTAACTTTAGGGGCTCATTTAGACAATCTCTGCTATTGCTATTCCTGCCCTACTACTGACCGGGTGTTTGCCTGGCCACAGATGCCTGTTTCAATATAGAAACATAGAAAATAGGAGCAGGAGGAGGCCATTCGATCCTTCGAGCCAGCACCGCCATTCATTGTGATCATGGCTGATCGTCCTCTATCAATAACCTGTGCCTGCCTTCTCCCCATATCCCTTGACTCCACTAGCCCCTAGAGCTCTATCTAACTCTCTATTAAATCCATCCAGTGATTTGGCCTCCACTGCCCTCTGTGGCAGGGAATTCCATAAATTCACAACTCTCTGGGTGAAAAAGTTTTTTCTCAGCTCAGTCTTAAATGACCTCCCCTTTATTCTAAGACTGTGGCCCCTGGTTCTGGACTCGCCCAACATTGGGAACATTTTTCCTGCATCTAGCTTGTCCAGTCCTTTTATAATTTTATATGTTTCTATAAGATCCCCCTCATCCTTCTAAACTCCAGTGAATACTAGCCTAGTCTTTTCAATCTTACCTCATTGACAGTCCTGCCATCCCAGGGATCAATCTCGTGAACCTATGCTGCACTGCCTCAATCACAAGGATGTCCTTCCTCAAATTAGAAGACCAAAACTGTACACAATACTCCAGATGTGGTCTCACCAAAGCCCTATACAACTGCAGAAGAACCTCTCTACTCGTATACTGAAATCCTCTTGTTATGAAGGCCAACATTCCATTAGCTTTCTTCACTGCCTACTGTACCTGCACGCCAACTTTCAGTGACTGGTGTACGAGGACACCCAGGTCTCGCTGTACCTCCCCCTTACCTAACCTAACCCCATTGAGATAATAATCTGCCCTCTTGTTTTTGCCGCCAAAGTGGATAACCTCACTTTTATCTATATTATACTGCATCTGCCACACATCTGCCCACTCACTCAACCTGTCCATTCACCCTGCAACCTCCTAACATCCTCTTCACAGTTCACACTGCCATCCAGCTTTGTGTCATCCGCAAACTTGCTAGCGTTGCTCCTAATTCCCTCTTCCAAATCATTAATATATATGGTAAACAGTTGCAGCCCCAACACCGAGCCTAGCGGCACTCCACTCGCCATTGCCTGCCATTGTGAAAAGGACCCGTTCACTCCTACTCTTTGCTTCCGGTCTGCCAACCAATTTTCCATCCATGTCAATACCCTACCCCCAATACCATGTGCTCTAATTTTAGACACGAGTCTCCCATGCGGGACCTTATCAAAGGCTTTCTGAAAGTCTAGATACACTACATCCACTGGCACCCCTTCATCCATTTTACTTGTGACATCCTCAAAAAATTCCAGAAGATTAGTCAAGCATGGTTTCCCTTTCATAAATCCATGTTCACTTGGACTAATCCTTTTACTGCTATTCAAATGCCCCATTATTACCTCTTTAATAATTGACTCCAGCATCTTTCCCACCACCAAAGTCAGGCTAACTGGTCTGTAATTCCCCGTTTTCTCTCTCGCTGTTTTCTTGAAAAGTGGGATAACATTAGCTATCCTCCAATCCACAGGAACTGATCCTGAATCTATTGAACATTGGAAAATGATCACCAATGTGTCCACTATTTCTAGAGCCACCTCCCTGAGGACTCTGGGATGCAGACCATCAGGCCCAGGGGATTTATCATCCTTCAGTTCCATTAGCCTACCCAATACTATTTCTCGCCTCATGAAAATTTCTTTCAGTTCCTCTACCCCCTTAGATCCTCTGTCCTCCAGTACATCTGGGAGATTGTGTTCTCCTTAGTGAAGACAGATCCGAAGTACCTATTCAACTTCTGCCATTTCCTTGTTGCCCATAATTATTTCACCTGTGTCTGCTTTCAAGGGACCCACATTTGACTTTGCTACTCCTTTTCCCTTAACATATCTAAAGAAGCTTTTACTGTCCTTCTTTATATTCCTGGCCAGCTTCCCTTCATACTTCATATTTTTAGCCCGTATTGCCCGTTTTGTTTCCTTCTGTTGGCCTATGAAAGTTTCACAATTCTCTGGCTTCCGGCTACTCTTTGCTGTGTTATACATCTTTTCTTTTAGTTTTATTCTATCCCTAACTTCTCTTGTCAGCCACGGTTGCCTCCTACTCCCCTTAGAACCTTTCTTCCTTTTTTGGAATGAAATGATCCTGCGCCTTCCGGATTATGCACAGAAATTCCTGCCCTTGCTGTTCCACCGTCATTCCTGCTAGGATCCCTTTCCAGTCTACTTTGGCCAGCTCCCGTCTCATGCCTTCATAGTCCCCTTTGTTCAACTGCATCACTGCCACTTCCAATTTAACCTTCTCCTTCTCAAATTGCAGATTAAAACTAATCATATTATGATCACTACCTCCAAGCGGTTCCTTTACCTCGAGTTCTCCTATCATATCTGGTTCATTGCAAGACACTAAATCCAGAATTGCCTTTTCTCTGGTCGGCTCCATTACAAGCTGCTCTAAGAATCCATCTCGGAGACATTCTACAAACTCTCTTTCTTGGGGTCCTGAACCAACCTGATTTTCCCAGTCTACCTGCATATTGTTTGTCATGTACATCAATGATCTGGATGAAGGGGTGGTAAATTGGATTAGTAGGTATGCAGATGATACCAAGATAGGGGGTGTTGTGGATAATGAAGAGGATTTCCAAAGTCTACAGAGTGATTTAGGCCAGTTGGGAAAATGGGCTGAAAGATGGCAGATGGAGTTTAATGCTGATAAATGTGAGGTGCTACACCTTGGCAGGACAAATCAAAATAGGACGTACATGGTAAACGGTAGGGAATTGAAGAATACAGTTGAACAGAGGGATCTGGGAATAACCGTGCATAGTTCCTTGAAGGTAGAATCTCATATAGATAGGGTGGTAAAGAAAGCTTTTGGTATGCTAGCCTTTATAAATCAGAGCATTGAGTATAGAAGCTGGGATGTAATGTTAAAATTATACAAGACGTTGGTGAGACCAAATCTGGAGTATGGTGTACAATTTTGGTCGCCCAATTATAGGAAGGATGTCAACAAAATAGAGAGGGTACAGAGGAGATTTACTAGAATGTTGCCTGGGTTTCAACAGCTACGTTACAGAGATAGGTTGAATAAGTTAGGTCTTTATTCTCTGGAGCGCAGAAGGTTAAGGGGTGACTTGATAGAGGTCTTTAAAATGATGAGAGGGATAGACAGAGTTAATGTGGACAAGCTTTTCCCTTTGAGAATAGGGAAGATTCAAACAAGAGGACATGACTTTAGAATTAAGGGACAGAGGTTTAGGGGTAACATGAGGGGGAACTTCTTTACTCAGAGAGTGGTAGCGGTGTGGAATGAGCTTCCAGTGGAAGTGGTGGCGGCAGGTTCGTTGGTATCATTTAAAAATAAATTGGATAGGCATATGGATGAGAAGGGTATGGAGGGTTATGGTATGAGTGCAGGCAGGTGGGACTAAGGGAAAAAAGTTGTTCGGCACGGACTTGAAGGGCCGAGATGGCCAGTTTCCGTGCTGTAATTGTTATATGGTTATATGGTTATATTGAAATCCCCCATCGCCACAGTGGCATTGCCTTTGTTACATGCCAGTTTTAATTCCTGCTGCAACTTACACCTTACATCCCGGCTACTATTTGGGGGTCTGTAAATGATCGGAGGCAAAGTCAGAGAATGGATCGTATCCATAAGATGGTATTAGTTTCACAAAGACGTTTCAGTGCCTTACACAGTCCCTAAAAGTAAAGACCAAAGGGAGCACTGTGGAGCATTGTCATAGCTTCACTAACCGAGGTTCAATCACACTTCCACTGATTTCTCGCACGTTCTTCCTACGGTTGTATGGGTTTGTGTGCGAGCAGTTTCGGGCCATATATCCGAGGAAAGATATGCTGGCTTTGAAGAGGTTCCAGAGTAGGTTTACGAGATCCTGTGAATGATTGGATTGATGTATGAGGAGTGTTTGAAAGCTCTGGGCCTATAAGTTTAGAGGGGAAGATTTAATTGAAACCTACTGGATAATGAAAAGCTTAGATAGAGTGAACGTGGAAGGGATGTTTCCAGTAATGGGAGAGTCTAGGACCAGAGGGCACAGCCTCAGATTATAAGGACATACCTTTAGAATGGAGATGAGGAAGAATTTCCTTAGCCAGAGGGTGGTGAATGTGTGGAATTCATTGCCACAGACAGCAGTGGAGGCCAATTCATTGGGTATTTTCAAAGCGGAGATTGATAGATTCTTGATTAGTAATAGCTGATTCTGTGCGATCCATATTTTCTAAGTCACACAGATCAAACAGTGCTTTGTGAGTATGTTAAAAAGGAAAAAAACGTGAATATTAAATACATTCAGAACTATAAGATGCATAACACATACAGACCTATTGGGGATACATTCTACGATAATCTCCACAGCCAGAATACAGCAACAACTTGACTTTAAACAGGAAAAAATATCCCAATGCATTCTTGATCTTATTGTGGAAAAAACAGCTGTGTTAATCTCCATGGAGCCTGAGACTTCTAAAATACTTTTAATACGGTACCTCAAATAAAGGCTATAATTTAAGTTCTAAACTATATTTTAAAAAACACAAGGATTTGGGTTGCCTCCAGAACCAATTGTTTCGCTTGGCCTCCATGATAGCCTCTTGCTGATGAATTATTATCTGGCATATTCAAGGGAATGGTGTTGAGGGACACCTCACCAAAATCCATGTTGTGGAAGTGAAGTCTTTCCAAAAATCAACATTGCAAGCACACCCTTGAAATAATTCCCTGGAAAATAAGGACTGAGATGAGATGGTTGTCTGACCACAAGGAGCAAAGCAGTTGAACCTGCATCCTTTACAGATTGGAAGCTTTGTGGAAGAATGATGGCTGGTCTTACTAAAACATAGATGGTGGTATGGCAGAGTAGATGTTAAGCTGTTAAGCTGTCTGGGCCAAGAGGACATTGTTACAAGATAACGTTTAGTTTAAGTTTTGTCACGTGTACCAAGGTACAGTGAAATGCTATTTTGTTGCGTGCCATCCAGTCTGAGAAAAGCCTATACATGATTACAATCAAGCCATCCACAGATACGGGATAAAAGGTATAATGTTTATTGCAAGATAAAGTCCGATTAAAGATACTTCGAAGCTCTCCAACATGGTTGGTGGGAGGTCAGGACCTCTAGTTGGTGAGAGGATGATTCAGTTGTCTGATAAAAACTGGGAAGAAACTGTCCCTGAACCTGGAGGTGTGCACGTTGACTTCTGTACCTCTTGGCTGATAGGAGAGGGGCGAAGAGGGAGTGTCTGGGATAAGGCTGGTCCTTGATTGTGTTGGTGAACTTGCCGATGCAGCGTGAAATGTAGATTACGTCCATGGATGGGATGTTGGTGCATGGACATTTCATCCTGGAGGGGATGATGAAGCTCTCGAAGAATTGAGTGACCTACTTCATTTCCAGAGAAATAGTCCAATGTCCGAAAATAAGTAGGTTAGAATTTTGGGACTGTACTCTAGCTTATGGAAGGACCATTCAGAAGCCTGAAAACAGAGGGGAAGAAGCTAAGTTGCAGTCTCATTGTCTATAACTTGCTTTCACTTTGCCCACAGCTAACAATGCCCTGTTTCCTTCATCATGGTTACTTTTTTGCATATCTTTCATTCATTTGTTCTATATCTCTCACCATCTATATTTCTTATTTCCCTTTCCCTGACTCTCAGTCTGAAGAAGAGTCTCAACCCGCAATGTCACCTATTCCTTTTCTCCAGGGATGCTGCCTGACCCGCTGAGTTACTGCAGCGTTTCGTGTCTATCCTGAGTCTGGTAGTGTGCACTTTCAAGCTTCTGTATCTTCGGCCTGACTGTAGCGGGGAGAAGAAAGAATGACCGGGCTGGGACAAGTCATTGATTGTGTTGGCTGAATATTTTGGCTGAAAATATAATTATATCCAATAAACTTGGGAAACGTTGCATAGTGATATGCCGAGGTCAAAGGAATAATTACTAATTTATCGAATGAACAGTCACAGATTAGTGTCATAGAATGATACAATGTAGAAACAGGTCCTTCGGCCCAACTTGCCCACGGCCAACCAACACGTCCCAGCTACACTAGTCCCATTTGCCCGCGTTTGGTCCATATCCCACCAAACCTGTACCATCCATGTACTTGTCTGACTGTTTCTTAAATGTTGGGATAGTCCCTGCCTCAACTACCTCCTCTGGCAGCTTGTTTCATACACCCGCCACACCTTTGTGTGAAAACGTTACTCCTCAGATTCCTATTGAATCTTTTTTTCACCTTAAACCTATGTCCTCTGGCCCTCGATTCCCGTACTCTGGGCAAGATACTATGTGCGTCTACCCGATCTATTCCTCTCGAGATTTTATACACCTCTATATGATCACCCCTCATCCTCCTGCATTCCAAGGAATAGAGACCCAGCCTACTCAACCTCTCCCTATAGCTCATGCCTCTAATGCTGCCAACATCCTCGTAAATCTTCTCTGTACCCTTTCTAGCTTGCCAACATCTTCCTTGGAGCATGGTGCCCAGAACTGAACACAGTACTTCAAGGAACCATGCACCTGGACACCTACATCCCTCTGCTCCACAACACTCCCCAGAGTCCTACCATTCACAGTGTAGGTCCTGCCCATGTTAGACTTCCCAAAATGCAACACCTCATATTTCTCTGTCCAAGCAATATTATCCAAGCATTGTTTTATTTCTGCACTCCATCAGGTAGGTCTGTCCATAATATTTAGGAGCAGAATTAGGCCATTCAGCCCATCAAGTCTGCTCTGTCATTTATGATGGCTGATCTGTTTATCTCTCAATCCCATTCTCCTGCATTCTCCCCATCACCTTTGACACCCTTACTAATCAAGAACCTGTCAATCTCTGCTTTAAAAATATCTAATGACTTGGCCTCCACCACCGTTTGTGGCAATGAATTCCACAGATTCACCACCCTCTGGCTAAATAAATTCCTCCTCATCTCCAGTCTGAAGGTATGTCCTTTTATTCTGAGGTTGTGCCCTCTGGGTCTCGACTCCTTTCCACGTCTACTCAATCTAGACCTTTCATGATGCTACAGGTTTCAATGAGGTCCCTTCTCTTCCTTCTAACCTCCAGCGAGGACAGGCCTCAGAGCCATCAAATGCTCCTCACACGTCAACCCAATCATCCCCGGGATCATTCTCGTAAACCTTGTAACCTGTCACCTAATATCTCAGCCACATATACACAGGTCCACATTTACAAATACACAGGCCTATACACATACACTCACAAAGTGAAGCAAATTCTTCATGGAAGTTACAAACTGCTAAAACAGATAGAATGAAGATTCTGTTATTTTTAAGTAAGTTCTGGGAGTTCTCAACACAAGAATGAGGGAAGTCTGGTTGAATAAACATTTTCTGCAGAAATTAAAGAGCTCTTTCTATTAATAAAAAAAACAGAACTCCTCAGATGTTTGGAATATAAAAGAAATTACCAGACAGCAATAAATGCCATGGGCAATTTTCCTTCCCCTTCGGAGGTAATGCAAGTGGAGAATGTGGTGTCTATAACACACATTTCAGGAATATAAATTTGGTTTGAATACTACTTTTATAGCCAGATCTGCTTGAAACTGCTTGCTAGAGCTTAAGGGGGCTGTAAATTTTTAAACAATTAAGTCCCGTTCGCTTCTCTCATGGCTGGAGACTTCTACACAAAAGTCAAGAAGTTGTGGAGATAATTGAAAGACATCGGCTCTTTTAGCTTGTGTAGGAAGGAACCGCAGATACTGGTTTATACCGAAGATAGATACAGAATGCTGGATTAAGAGGGGTAGAAAATCATGTGAGGTAGACTCACTTACCCAGAGTAAGGGAATTGACAACTAGGGGCCATAGCTTTAAGGTGAGGGGGTAAAGAATCTGAGGAGTAACCCTTTCACTCAAATGGTGGTTAGTGCATGGAATGAGCTGCCAGAGGAGGTAGTTGAGGCAGGCACTATCGCAACGTTTAAGAAACATTTAGACAGGTACATGGATAAGACAGATTTTGAGGGATATGGGCCAAATGCAGGCAGGTGGGACTAGTGTCGGTGGGACATGTTGGCAAGTTGTGCCGAAAGGCCTGTTTTCACGCTGTAAGAATCTATGACTACAACTCAGCGGGCCAGGCAACATCTCTGGAGAAAAAGAATAGGTGATATTTCAGGTCGGAGCCTTCAACCTTCAAAAGGGACCTCTTCAGATGGGACCTCTTGATTCCTTCCCAGAATCAAGGGGACCTACGTGAGTCAGGGTAAATTTGGGGGGTGATGAAATCAGGAGAGGGTGAAATTGAAGATCACAGATAGGACAGGTGAGGGATAATTGCCAGATATCTATAGGAGTGAAGAGGAAGCTGGTGTGGAGGGAGAGTGGACAGGAATGGAGTGTGAGCAGGGCAATATAGTTTAGAAGTACAGCATGGAAACAGACCTTTCGGCCCTCCAAGTCCACGCTGACTATTGATCACCTGTTCACCTGGGTTCTATGTTATCCCACCTCATCCACTCCCTGCACTCTATGGGCAATTTACAGAGGGCCAATTAACCTACAGAGCCGCACGTCTCTGGAATGTGGGTGGTACAGTGGTGCAGCGGGAAGAGATGCTGCCTTATAGCCCCGGAGACCCGAGTTCATCCTGACCATGGGTGGAATTAGTACATCCTCCCCATCACCACGTGGGTTCCTTGACGAGATGAGGAGATACGGTGATGTTCCTTGTTCAGCAGTGGTTGATAAATTATGAGACGCTGCAGATATCTCCAGCTGTAGCCCGGAAGGACCCTGATCCACCGAAGTGTTGTGCTGTGGGTATCTCGACGACCAACAGTGATAAAGTCCCCAAACCAGCTTTCAGTCAGTGTAGCTGTCTCTCATTGTAGATCAGTTCAGAGCACTGTTCCCTGAACTCTCTGGGCAGTTGTGATCTCCCTCTTCTATCAGTGCATTGCTCTCCTCTGAGATTTCCATTCATGTTCTATTTTGAAGAGAATACTGGTGCAAACATGACTAGCAGCAACTGGTTTACATGGAAACCTTTAAATCCAAACAGTGTCTTTTGACACCTCTCATTTCACTCCCAAACATTTTTTTGGAACTTTAAAAAAAAAACTAGGAAGAACCAAATGTTTGTAGAATTATGGTGTGGCACGGTGGCGCAGCGGTAGAGTGACTGCCTTACAGTGCCAGAGACCTGGGTGCGATCCTGACTAAGGGTGCTGTCTGTATGGAGTTTGTAATTTCTCCCTGTGACCGCGTTGGTTTTCTCCGGGTGCTCCGGTTTCCTCCCACATTCCGAAGATATGCAGGTTTGAAGTTTAATTGGGTTCAGTAAAAAAAATTGTCCCTAGTGTGTGTAGAATAGTGTTAGTGCGCAGGGTGATCGCTGGTCGGCAGGGACTCGGTGGGCCGAAGGGCATGTTTCCGTGCTATATCTCTAAAGTCTAAAGTGTAGCAAGTCCGCTGGAAACCAACCTTTAGTTACATCAAAATACACCCCAGGTGAACATATTTTTGTTAACTCCTAATACGCAATTAACATTATATCTCTCTTTCATGGACCCTCCCACCCTGGTTTGCACCCAATTCCCCTCTACCTATCCCTCCTTTCTCCCAAAGCCCCCAGTCCCCTTCCATCTATATCCCTCTGGCTTCACGTTTCACTCGTCTTCTCTCCTTATCTGACACGCTTTGTATCCAGTTTGAAGAAGGGTCCAGTCCCAAAACATTGCCAGAGAGAGGCAACACGCAAATTGGAGGAACAGCAGCTCATATTTCGCTTGGATAACTTACAACCCAGCAGAATGAATGTTGAATTCTCTCATTTTAAGTGACTTCTACTAACATTCCCCTCCCCTCCTCCATTGCCCCCTTCCTCCACGCTGGTCATTTAACCAGTTCCACAGTTCACCGCATTGTATCCTCCTTGAGATCACACATCCTCTAGCCAACAATCGGCCTACTGGGGCACCACCCTGCCTGAGGTCTTCTGTTGCCGGCCCTGATTTGTCCTGGTCTTTTCTCGCCTCCTGCTCTTCCCCCCCCCCCCACACTTTCAGCCTGAAGAAGGGTCCAGATCCGAAACGTCACCTATCCTTTTTCTCCAGAGATGCTGCCTGACTCGCCGAGTTACTCCAGCACTTTGTGTTCATCTTTAACTGGAAAACGAATTATGGAAAATTGGATTTGGAACTTTCACAACTGTAGTGTTGTGGCTTATGTGATTAATATTCATTCAAATGGGATGACAGCTGCACTTTGTAAGGGTAGTAAACTTGGGCTTGTTGCCACCTCTTGTGGAAGCTTCTGAAGGGCTCTTATCCAAAATATACTGTGCATCGGGATGGATGCTCAAAGGAAGTGAGACCACACGTGAATATAATGTTATGTGTAATATCCAGAAATTATTTAACCGCATAACTATGCTGCAATAATTTCCCCTCTTATCCTGATGGGAAATCGGATATTTAACTTGACAAATTCTTTTTTTCTTAATTATAAAATAATTGAAAGTCACTATTCATCCTTTAGACTTTAGACTTTAATGTAGCTTGGAACCAGGTCCCTTCGGCCCACAATGCCGTGCCCTTATCATTGATGCCTCCGTACACTAGCACTATCCTACACACTAGGGACAATTTACAATTTTTACTGAAGCCAATAAACCTACAAACCTGTATGTCTTTTGTGTATGGAAGGAAGCCGGAGCATCCAGAGAAAACCAACGCAGTCACAGGGAGAACGTACAAACTCCGTATAGGCAGAGACCCAGGTTCGATTGGCTTTGGTAAAATTGTAAAATTATCCCTAGTGTGTGGGATAGTGCTAGTGTATGGGGCGAGTGTTGGTCGACGCGGACTCGGTGGGCTGAAGGGCCTGTTTCCATGCTGTATCTCCCAAATCTAAAGTCTAATTCATATGCCAACTGCTAATCACTATCCTCCTTCCTGAGCAAGCAGATGAATTGGAAGGAACATTCTCTCATGTAGCAATCTTTATCATCTGGAGACATAGTAAAGTGTCTTATACCCAGTAAGCTTCACTTGAATCAGGCTCACTACAGTGTTGTGGGAAAGAGGGCAGCTAGTTTGTGGTACCTAGAGTCTTAGATAGTAAGTCATACAGTGTGGAAACAGGCCCTTTGACAACTAGCGCATGCCGACCAATATGCCCCATCTACACATGCCAGCGTTTGGCCCATATCCCTCTAAACTTGGCCTATCCATGTACCTGTCTAAATGTTTCCTAAACGTTTCAATAGCACCTGTCTCAACTACCTCCTCCGGCAGCTCATTCCACACACTAACCACCCTTTGTGTGAAAAGGTTATCCCTCAGGTTCCTATTAAATCTCTCCACCCTCCCATAAACCTATGTGCTCTGATTCTCAATTTCCCTACTCTGAACAAGAAGCTCTCTGCATTTACCTGATCTATTCCTCTACACTTATAGTAAACTCAACTTTCATTTCATGTCAGTTCATAGTTTGACCTTCACCCTTCCCCCTGGTTATCTATAGTACTAAATTAAGATCTTGACCACTTCCTGTTTTTCTCTTTTAGAAAAAAATGCTGCCACTTACAGCTGTGATTTTTGGCCAGCTTACTGAGAGTCCCCCTCCGCTGCGCAGGACAAGAGGATTTTTCTCATCGATGAAACATAAAGGAGTTATTAATGTTTTAAAAATGTTGACATTCTCTCTGCTGCCCCTGCTGGTGGGAGGGGGAGGGAGTATAAAACCCGGGAGTGTTGTGCCACAGTCAGTCTATGCAAGATGGGGGAAGTGAGAGGGTCAGGTCTCTCAGCCTGAGCTGTGAATAACACTGAACACATGTCTACTAAACTGTGAGTGTGGTTTTACAGTGAGTGCCCTTAATGTGATTTGAAAATGAAAATGTGGTTCGATTGAAGTAAAAAGCCCTGCAAATGGCTGGTGGGGTTTTGGGTTGAAGTGAAAAGCGCTGCGAATGGCTGGTGGGGTTTTGGGTTGAAGTGAAAAGCTCGGCAAATGGCTGGTGGGGTTTTGGGTTGAAGTGAAAAGCTCTGCAAATGGCTGGTGGTCTAAACTTGACAACTTCCTATTTGCACTGTATATTGATTTTAGATAAAACACTACCACTTATGGCTGTGATTTTTGGCCATCTTACTCAGTCCCCCTCCGCTTAACAGGTGCAGAGGATTCTTCCTATCAATGAAAAATAAAAGTGTTATTAGTGTTTTAAAAATGTTGAGAATCTCTCTCCTGTCGTGTGGGTTTGGCTCAGTCTCTGCATGATGGGGGAGGGCGAGGTCACGACTCTGTCTGAGCTGTGAATCAACTGAACACACTGAATGTCTACTGAACTGTGAGCGTGGTGTTTTGTGTGGTATTATGGTGGTTTGATGGTGGTTTCACCCTGGTTGAAATGGTATGAAACTGCATTTGAATGTGGTGGCCTTACACCCTGCTTGAAGTGGTCGGAAACTGCACTTGAATTCGGTGGCCTTGCACCCTGCTTGAAGTCGTAGGAAACTGCACCTGAATTTGGTGGCCTTGCACCCTGCTTGAAATGGCAGGAAAATTGATTTGAATTTGGTGGCCTTGCACCCTGCTTGAAATGGTAGGAAAATTGATTTGAATTTGGTGGCCTTCTACTCTGCTTGAGATGGAATTTCAAGGGATAGCCGTGAGTCAACTGCCAGCCCACCAGCCGTGAGTGAGCTGCCAGCATCAGGCTTGAGGGACTGAACTGCCACCCCAAGAATCCATTTGGCCCACAATGTTCATACTAGCCCTCTGGAGACCAGTCCCTTCAGCCCACAACACCCATACCAGTGCTCCAGAAAGCACCCCCCCCCCCCCCCCCCCTCCACTGGCCACCAATATTGGAATTGGTGGAGAGGTGGAATATTGTGTTGGGGGACCAGCACTCCCGTGTGAACATGGAGGGCTGGTCCTCCATGCTGCATGCAAAAAATCTGCTTTCACTGCCCATTATGAGAGACCAAAGATTCACAACCTTCTGGGAGAATCAATTTTTAAATAGTGAAGGTACACAAAAGGCTGGAGAAACTCAGCGGGTGAAGCAGCATCTAGGAGTGAAGGAGATAGGCGACGTTTCGGGTCGAGACCCTTCTTCAGACTGGTTACGGATCAGGGAAACGAGAGATATAGATGGTGATATGGAGAGATAAAGAACAATGAATGAAAGATATGCAAAAAAGTATCGATGATAAGGGAAACAGGCAATTGTAAGCTGTTTGTAGTGTGAAAATGAGAAGTTAGTGCGACTTGGGTGGGGGAGAGATAGAGAGAGAGGGAATGCCAGGGCCCGAGGGCTGAGGGAGAGGTGGGAAGGGGAGGAGGCAGCAAGGGTTAACAGAATTGAGAAAATTCAATGTTTAAGCCCAGAGGATGCAGACTCCCCAAGCGGAATATGAGGTGCTGTTCCTCCAACTTGCGGTGTTGCTCACTCTGGCCGTGGATTTTCCTCCAACTTGCGGTGTTGCTCATCTATTTTGCTGCTTTGGGAATCGGGAATTCACAAATTGGTTTGAGTCTGCTCTTGTCATAGAGAGTCGTGGTGTCATGCAGCATGAAAACAGCCCAACTGATCCATGCCGTCCAAGACAGTCCATTTAAGCTAGTCTTATTATCCTGTGTTTGGCCCATATTTCTCTAAATCTTTCCTATCCATGTACCTCTCTAAATGTCTTTTAATCCTCTCACAAGGAGAAACTCTCTGTCCTCATTCACCCTGTCAAGACTCCTTCGTTCACACCCAATTCAAAGTACAAGTACTATCACCAACCAGAGAGTGGTCCTGACCTCCCATCTACCTATTGGAGACCTTTGCACTATATTTAATTGGACCTTACTGGACTTTATCTTGCACTATGCATTATTTCCGTTATCCTGTATCTGCACAGTGTGAACAGCTTGATTGTAATCATGGTGTATATGTGGAGCTCACAGTCCCTTGGGAGGATGTTTAAGCCCAGAGGATGCAGACTCCCCAAGCGGAATATGAGGTGCTGTTCCTCCAACTTGCGGTGGAAGTTGTCTGAAGAAGGGTCTCGACCCGAAATGTCGCCTATCTCCTTCGCTCCTTAGATGCTGCTGCACCCGCTGAGTTTCTCCAGCTTTTTGTGTAACCCTTGGGAGGATGTTGTGCAGGAAGCCTTTGAAAGAAAGAAACTGTGATATACAGAGCTTGCAGCGGAGGCAGAACAGTGGGGCTGGAGAGCTAAGATCTGCCCAGTAAAAGTTGGATGTCGAGGATTCGTGGCAACATCAACCGTAAGACTGATGAAGGACCTGGGGATCAGCGGACAAGCCCTACGCCACCATCAAAGAAACATCACGGGTGGCAGAGCGGAGTAGCCAGTGGCTCTGGCTGAAGAGGAAAGACCCCACTTGGTCTCCCAAATAATCGACTAGACAGATGCAGAGGGGGTGGTTCTGGGATGCCAGAATGCACTGCTGAGTCTACTTGAGAAGTCGTGGGTTCAATCAGCGAAACATCGATGAAAGTAGGTGCCCACTTGATAACCCCAATGACGTGTCTCACAAGGCTGACTTCATCCATTTCACCACCAACTTCCATCCGGCACTCAAATATACTTGGACCATTTCCGACATTTCCCTACCATTCCTTGACCTCACCATCTCTATTGCAGGTGATACACTCCTGACTGACATCCACTACAAACCAACTGACTCCCACAGCTACCTGGACTACTCTTCCTCCCACCCTGCTTCCTGTAAGGACTCCATCCCCTATTCCCAATTCCTCCGTCTACACCGCATCTGCTCCCAGGATGACGTGTTCCACACCAGGTCATCGCAAATGTCCTCGTTCTTCAGAGAACGGGGTTTCCCCTCCCCCACTACAGATGAGGCTCGCACCAGGGTCTCCTCCATACCCCGCAACACTGCCCTCTCTCCCCATTCCCCCACTCACAACAAGGGCCGAGTCCCCCTGGTCCTCACCTTTCACCCCACCAGCCAGCGCATACAACAGATAGTCCTCCGCCAGTTTCGCCACCTCCAACGTGACCCCTCCACTCGCCACATCTTCCCATCTCCCCCCCGTCTGCCTTCCGCAAAGACCGCTCCCTCCGCAACTCCCTTGTCAATTCTTCCCTTCCCTCCCGCTCCACTCCTTCCCCGGGCACTTTCCCTTGCAACCGCAAGAGATGCTACACTTGTCCCTTCACCTCCCCCATCCACTCCTTTCAGGGACCCAAGCAGTCTTTCCAAGTCCGACAGAGGTTCACCTTCACCTCCTCCAACCTCATCTACTGCATCTGTTGCTCAGATGCCAGCTGATCTACATCGGTGAGACCAAGCGGAGGCTGGGCGATTGTTTCGCCGAATACCTCCGCTCGGTCCGCAATAACCAACCCGACCTCCCGGTGGCTCAGCACTTCAACTCCCCCTCCCACTCCGTATCCGACCTCTCGGTCCTGGGCCTCCTCCACGGCCAGAGTGAGCAACACCGCAAGTTGGAGAAACAGCACCTCATATTCCGCTTGGGGAGTCTGCATCCTCTGGGCTTAAACATTGAATTTTCTCAATTCTGTTAACCCAGACTGCCTCCTCCCCACCTCTCCCTCAGCCCTCGGGCCCTGACATTCCTTCTCCATCTCCCCCCCCCCCCCCCCCCCCCAGTCGCACTAGCTTCTCATTTTCACACCACAAACAGCTTACAATGGCCTGTTTATCCTTTATCACCAATACTTTTTTGCATATCTTTCATTCATTGTTCTTTATCTCTCCACATCACTGTTTATATCTCTCGTTTCCCTGATTCCTGACCAGTCTGAAGAAGGGTCTCGACCCGAAACGTCGCCTATCTCCTTCGCTCCTTAGATGCTGCTGCACCCGCTGAGTTTCTCCAGCTTTTTGTGTAACCCTCGATTCTCCAGCATCTGCGGTTCCTTCTTTAATACGACGTGTCTGCCTAGCCTTTCTCAACATCGGAGGAGCATAGGTGAATGCATAAGGCTCCCATCACCATTGGGATTAAATTGACATTTGGCACTTTGGACTTTTTAACATCTTGTCCTGTGTATTTGTAAACATGTATTGTCGTTTCGCTGACTGGATAACATACATCAAAAAACATCTCACTTTACCTCCCTACTCGTGACAATAAGGAACTAAACTAAACTAAATTAAGTAAACTAAACTAAGGTAAACTATGCTAAAGTACAAACAACCTATAAGTTTCATCAGTCTATTTGTTCTGTATAAGATAATCTATCTATTTCAGGTATTAGTCTGTATCTGGAATGAGCTGCCAGAGGAAGCTATAGAACCAGGTGCAATTACGACTTTAGGACAGATATATGGATAGGAAGGGTTTACAGTGACAGACCAAATGCAGGCAGATGGGACTAGTTCCATATGCCAACTTGGTTGGCGTGGACAAGGTAGGCTCTCGGATTAGGGTTAGCCAATTTCTGTGCTGCACAGCCCAGTGGCTATATGACTCTAGTAGTACAGTAACCCTTCTCTGAGCTGCTTCTAATGTACTAACTGCCTTTGTTAAATAAGGAGACTAATACCATATGCAGTAGTCCATACTTGGTCTCTCTGAAGCTCTATTAAATCAAGCATGGTCTCTCCACTTTTGTCGTGGATTTCCCTTTCAATGAAGAAATATATTCATTTAGTTTAATTTCGTTTAATGTCACCTGTACTGAGGTACAGTGAAAGGCTTTTGCTGGTTCATTTAGCTATGCTAATTATTTGCTGCAGATGTATACTAGTCTTTTACAGATCACACACCAAGCCACTCAAGTCTTCAGTATCGTAGACCTCTGCAATCTCTCACCATGTTGCTAACATTATTTTTTATTTTTCCTGGTAAAATGGGCAATTTCACATTTTCCCACATTGTGTTCCATCTGCTGGATCCTTGCCCATCCCTTTAACCTATCCATATCCCTCCTTGTGTCCATTTCACAACTTACCTTTCTGCCAATATTTGTGTCATCACCCAACCTGGCAACATCACCTTTTATTCCTTCGTTCAAGACCTACTGTTTACATTGTGAGAAGCTGAGTTCCTAGCATCAAATCTCCATGATGCACCATGTATTACTTCATACCAACCAAACAGTGATTATAGTTATTCCAACACTTTGACCCTGTTAGCTAGCTAATCTTCCCTCCATGACAATTTATTATCTCCCACACCATGTGTTTTCCATTAAAACTTTGTTCATAGGATCATGTGATTCAGGAGCAGAACTAGGCTATTTGGTCCATCAAGTCTACTCCACCATTCAATCATGGCTGATCTATCTTTCTCTCTCAACCTCGTTCTCATGCTTTCTCCGATAACCCCTGACACCCTTACTAATTAAGAGTCTGTCTAATTAAATCTCCGCATTAAAAGTATCCATTGACTGCCTCCACAGCCTTCTGTGACAATGAATTCCCCAGATTCACCACTCTCTGACTAAAGTAATTCCTCATCTGCTTTCTAAAGGTATGTCCTAGGCACCTTGTCAAATGCACTGACGAAACTAATATACCATATCAACTAAGATAGACAAGAAATGCTGGAGTAACTCAGTGCATCTCTCAGTTCAACATCTCTCGATAAAAAGAATAGATGACGTTTCGGGTCAGAACCCTCCTACAGACTACATATCTACATTCCCTTTAGTTACAACACACAATTCCAACTGATTAAGAGACTACTATTTCACTTTTGTAAATCCGTGTTAACTTTGCCTAATTTCAAGGTACGGAAGAAAAAATCAATTATTTTTTCACCTAAAGCTGAGTGAGTAACTCTTTGCTATTCCCCACAACTTCCCATGAAACCTCGTGGTTATAATTAAGAGCGGAAGCAAAGTCAAACTGCTAATGATTTGGCCTGTAACTGCGTAGGAGCTGAGGTCTATGATGGAAATGTAACCAAATTACCTGAATGTTGCTTGATAGTAATTTGCTGATGGTTCTCTGATGTTGAATGCCAAATGAAGGGCAGAGGGGAGGCACCCATTATCTGCTATTTCCCAAGACTTACTTTTGGGAACCGACATTTAGTTTAGTTTAGACATTCAGCACGGAAACAGGCCCTTTGGCCCACCAGATCTATGCTGACCAGTGATCAATGCATATTGACACTATCCTACATACAAGGGACAATTTACAATTACGGAGTTTGTATGTTCTCCCTGTGACCACATGGGTTTTATCTGGGAGCTCTAGTTTCCTTCCAAAGACACTTCTACTACCCTGTATATATTTTTTGTGTAGTTTCCAATGGAGAGGACTGAGAGCATCTCTGATCGGAGGTTTTCAGGACTAAATAGACATTTAGTGGTGGAGTTGTGCCAGTGTCAACAGAACATGAAACAAAAGATAATAAACCATGAGTTATGGTAACTGGTTGTCTTTCAAAGTGGTTAAGAAAGAACTGCGATTGCTGGAAAAAACTAAGGTATACAAAAATGCTGGAGAAACTCAGCGGGTGAGGCAGCATCTATGGAGTCTCGACCCGAAACGTCGCCTATTCTTTCGCTCCATAGTTGCTGCTTCATCCGCTGAGTTACTCCAGCATTTTTGTCTACTTTTGTCTTCCAAAGGGCAGTATGCTAGATAGTATTGTCCCACCAAGGTCAGATATTAGTAGGGTTAACAAATAAATAAAATATGTCATCATTTTCAACACTGTGGGCCGAAGGGCCTGGTCCTGTGTTGTCCAAATTTGAAGAAGGGACCTGACTTGAAATATTGCCTATCCATTTCCTCTGTAATTCTGTTCCTAATCTCACCCCGTTAGTCTGGTTCAGTAAAACACTTGAGTCAAGCACTGGATCAACTAAACTTCTTTATTCTCAAACACAAACACACTTCCTATACGATACCTAACCAACACCAATCCTTGTCTCTACTCTTCCAAGCCCTTCAGCCTCGTGGGAATAGACACCTCCAGCAAGTCAGCACCGTCCCAAGTGCTACCCCAGAAGATCGACACAGACTCATGTGGTGTCCCCTCTTATATACAGTATCGGGCCCGTGGTGTGAAATACATGGGGGGGGGGGGGGGGGGGCAATTTACATGGAGTTTACATGGGCATAGCTCAATGACTTCTGGCTGATGAGCCTTCACCTCTGGGTTTTCATGGGCGTGAATCCCCTTCGTTCATCTTGTTGGGTGTATTTGTTCTTGACTCTCGATGAGTGTGATGTTACCTAAGAGATTTCTGGATGAAATGAGTTAGCAGCCTACTCTTCCAATGATAGTGGAAGAGTCTTTCAGTGGTGGAGATGCACTCATGCATGTCCAACTTCTGCTGTCACTGCTGTTGGAGTTGTTAAAAGAACCTGGTAAGGTCCTTCCCAACGAACCTCCAACCCTTTCTTTACCCAATTCTTTATAAGGACATATTCTCCAGGCTCCACCTTAATAGAAGAAGTCAACAGAGGCAACTCACCATACGCTGCTCGCACCCTGCAATGCAAATTTAGTCATATGATGGAAATGTATAACTTTCAATGCATTCTGGTTCCATGGGGTTTTTAGGGGTCTACCATAACTTATTTTAGCTGAGGTCAATCTAGATTTCCCTGCAGACGTGACACGCATTTGAAATAAAGCTATAGGGAGTAATTTGATCCAATCAATTTCTGTCTCTGCCTTTAATTTAGCTAATTTAGTTTTCAGGGTCTGATATTTACCTTTCTACAAGTACAGCGGTCGATAAGCACAGTGTAATTGCTGCTGGATACCCAGCTGTTCACAAAACTCTTTATTAATCTGCCCAATAAAATGTGGACCATTATCTGAAGTCGAATACGGATACCAAATCTGGGGACAATTTCTCTCATTAACTCCTTGACAACAGTAGCCGCTTTGTTATCAAGTGTTGGATAGGCCTCGATCCACCTGATGAATACATTGACTATTATGAGTACATATCTGTCTCCCTGGCATTTCTCCAACTGTATATAATCCATCTGCAAAGTTTCAAAAGGACCCATGGGCAAAGGTTCCCATCTCCACAACCTACTCCTTTTCCAGGATTGTACTTCAGGCAAATCAGGCAATTGTTACTCACTTTCTGGGCCAAAGTTTGTATTCTTGGATGCCACCAAGTAGCTAAGAGAGCGTCTCCAATAGCTCTTGTGCCGCAATGAGTTGAAAAATGCAGACACTCTACAACCCAAACTGCAAGAGAATCTGTCATGCAAGTCTGCCCTGCCAGCGTAGTCCATAACCCCGTCATGCACTCAATTGTGCACCCTAGTTCTTTCCACAGTTTCACATCACCTTCAGAAGCTTCCTCCTGTAATTGAATAATTTCCTGGATGGTTGACATTTGCTTTTCCGAAGGAGATCAGTTACCTAAACTTTTAGTCTGCCACATCATTTTTGCCAACACCATCTTACGTTCCCGGGATACTTCTTTTGCTGCATGGTCAGCACAACGATTATCAATGTCTGTCGGGGTCTGTCCTCTTGTGTGTGCACTACACTTCATCACTGAAATTTGTCTGGGTAGCATCAGGGCCTTTAATAAATGTGTCAGCAACTGCTTATTAGATATCTTAGTTCCTGCCGAGGTTAGGAATCCTCGATTCCTCCATAGTTGTCTGAAATCATGTACTACTCCCAATGCATATCTAGAATCTGTATATATGTTTACCCTTAAAATTTTCCCGATGATACATGCCCCAATTAAATAGGTATGTTACAATACCCACCTTCAGCGGCGCTGCAGTTTTGCCACTGGCCGTGTGCGCGACTTTGGCGCCTTTGATGGGGGGTGGGGGGCGGGATTAAAATGCCATTTTCCCCGGCCTGTCCAAGATAGAAAGAATCATAGAATCATAGAAAATAGGTGCAGGAGGAGGCCATTCGGCCCTTCGAGCCAGCACCACCATTCAATATGATCATGGCTGATCGTCCGCTATCAATAACCCGTGCCTGCCTTCTCCCCAAATATATATTTTCTCAGGCTACTACCTGATGCTGAAAAATCGTTCCGACTTGCGTTCTCTGAAGTTTAAAAACAAAATCGCGGGATAATTTAATCGCTGGAGTAAAATAAAAAAGCTACTTGTAACGCCGTCAATGCCGACGACGGGACGGATCTCACGTAGGGGACAAAACATAAGGTAAGTCGTTTATTTTACATATAAACTTGCTTCTTAGGATGACTTTAATCCAAATTTCATTGGCGAAAATATGATTATGGCCCCATAGGAACTTGCAGTGTTTTTCCTGCTGATATGGGGTTCAAATTCACCGCAAACTGCAACGTTCCAATCGATCACGTTCCACAAAAACCCACTCGCAAAATTATTTCAATGGCCATTAATCTACGGGAATTAAACATTAAATTCCTTCCATTTGGCCTATAAATTCATGACAATAAGATTTAAAAGTCATGTTATATTGTGAATTATTTTGTGAATGTTATTTGGACACTTGGGCTATTTAAAAATCTTAATCTTTTCTTAAGAAATTGATAGATGTTTAGATCTAGTAATTGAATTTTGTAAATAGCTACAATTAGGTAACTAACTAACTATATGCTTTAATTTCAGTTCATCCAACTAAGATTGTTTCATATTTGTTTCAGAATGCTTCAATCTATAATAACTGAAAATGTCTTTCAGTTCTCTTAATTTTTAAGAACGTTATGGGCTTTTGACTGGCCTCGATCACAGCTTTTGCGTTAAGTCAATGGAAAAGCAATAGGGAACAAGGTGCTAATTTCCAAGTATGAAAATGGGCATAACTTTTTTAATACTGAAGATATGAAAGTGAATTAGGTGTCAAATTAAACTTATTTTTATGCTTTATCTGATGGAGTCAATTGCAGACTTGATTTTTTCTCAAAATTTTGTAACATTACTAAATTAAAGCAAATAATTCAGCCTGTTGTGCTGAATATGGTGACTCAAAGGCAGCTGCATCTACGTTGTTCCCAATTTGATCTATTACAGCATACCCAGGTAATTTCTCTCCCCAGGGTCCAATGAATGCACTCCCATCTACGTGCAATGTCATGTCAGGGTCCTCTGTAGGTGCATATCTTAAATCCTCCCTCACGGATGTTTCCTCTTCGATTATAAACAACCAGTCACGTCCCGCCTCTGACTGCTCCTCTGGTGGTGAAACAAGAAAAGATGCCAGATTAATTGTGGTACAATGTTTAAATTGGAGTTTTGGATTGTTCAATAAGTAAATTTCATATTTATTTTGTCGAGTGATTGTTAGGTGCTGAGTTTGGAGATGCCCCAATAAGGCTGCCACTGAATGGGAACTATATACTACGATCTCCTGCTGCAGGGTCAAAGTTGCAGCAGACTGTAAACTGTTGTAAATCGCCATCAGGATTTGAGTGCTTAATGGGTGTCCCCTTGCAACTGGGTCGAGTTTGGATGAATAGTAAGCCACTGGTCTGTGCCTATCCCCATGTCTTTGGGTGAGGACTGCAGTCGAGCATTCAGAAAGAATAGTGCAATAAAGTTGGAAGGGTCTATCATAAAGTGGTCTTCCCAATGCTGGGGCCTGCATCAATGATTTCTTTACATTTTCAAAAGCCTCCTGTGCTTCCTTGGACAATTGGAATTCACCTTCTTGGCTTGTATAGGGGGTTAATTCTTTGGTTTCCAGAGCTACATTAGGGATCCATGGTCTACAGTAATTCACCATACCGAGCCATTGCCTCATTTATTTGTTAAAGAAGGAACTGCAGATGCTGGAGAATCGAGGGTACACAAAAAGCTGGAGAAACTCAGCGGGTGCAGCAGCATCTAAGGAGCGAAGGAGATAGGCGACGTTTCGGGCCGAAACCCTTCTTCAGACTGGCTAGGGATCAGGGAAATGAGAGATATAGACAGTGATGTGGAGAGATAAAGAACAATGAATGAAAGATATGCAAAAAAGTATCGATGATAAAGGAAACAGGCTATTGTAAGCTGTTTGTCGTGTGAAAATGAGAAGCTAGTGCGACTTGGGTGGGGGAGAGATAGAGAGGGAGAGGGAATGCCAGGGCCCGAGGGCTGAGGGAGAGGTGGGAAGGGGAGGAGGCAGCAAGGGTTAACAGAATTGAGAAAATTCAATGTTTAAGCCCAGAGGATGCAGACTCCCCAAGCGGAATATGAGGTGCTGTTCCTCCAACTTGCGGTGTTGCTCATTTATTTTGCTGCTTTGGGAATCGGTAATTCACAAATTGGTTTGAGTCTGCTCTTTTTTGGACTTCTTTCTGTTGCCAAAATTATTACTCATAAAAATGTCACTCTTTGACATCAATACTTTGGACTGGGAGACCACATATCCCAAATTTGCAAGGTGATTTAATAATTGAACAGTGTCTTCACGATTACTTGGTTCATCCACGCTGGCTACTAACAAATCATCCACGTATTGTACTAAGGTAGATTTTCTTTTGAAATTTAAAGTACTCAATTGTTCCTGTAGACATCGGGAAAACAAGGTAGGCTAATTAATGAATCCCTGAGGCAATCTTGTCCAAGTGTATGGTTGTCACCTGTACGTAAAAGTAAACAAATATTGGCTGTTCTTATGTAGAGGTGATGAGAAGAAGGCATATTGCAGGTCTACTATTGAAAAGATTCTTGTTTCGGCTGGGATTAGAGCAAAAATGTGTGCAGTGTTTGGCACTAGAGCGTGGAGCGGTTCTACATTAATTAATCTTAGGCCTTGGACCAATCTGTACTTGCACTCTTTTCCTGCTTTCGGAACTGCAAGGATTGGTGTGTTGTAAATAGACTGGTACTTTACTAAGATGTCTTGTTCCAGCAAATCCCCGAATTAACTTGTCTATGCTATTAATGGCCTGTTTCAATGGGTACTGTTGTATCAAAGGCAGTATCACCCCTTTCTGGAGAGCTACTTGGATGGGATCAATGCGAACACATTCTACCTGAGTTGCGTGTTCTGCCCACACTTGCAGGTCCACATACTCACATACCTCACTCCCCAGATGCTGGCGTAGCTCGGCAATAACTGTCCTCCGGGCCTGATAAACTCAACAGTACATTGGTTAGACAGGTTCTGTTCTTCATGCTTATTCGGGTCTGTCATGTCAATTGTCTTCCTCACCATTGCTCCCAAGTCGTTTCCATAGGTTTACAGGTATTTCAGCATATTCTGCTGTCCCTTCCTTTCCAGTCACTAGTACCAACATTTTTATATTCAGATCTTTTCCTTCATGTTAACAGCAGTTACTTTGTTTCCCTTCTTAGTTCCTCTGTAACCTTGGTTCTTACTACAATCTCTCCTTCTCTGTCTTCATGATGGGGATTCCCTGCTCCAATGACCCAGCTGGTTACAATTAACGCAAGCACCTGATGCTTCTACTTTATCAACTTTAAAATACATCTTCGGGGAAATATGAGGTTGTCCATAATCTTTCCATGATTTGGGAGTATTCTTCATTAACTTCTTTCTTGTACAATTCTCAGTAATTATTGTGATGGTATGTTTAATGTTCTTATCTTGATACATTATTTTGATCGGTCCAGGGATAGGGGTCAGGCAATCTTGTCCATTGACTTTGGACAGAGTGGCTAATCAGGACTGTGAAAATGGATTGGTCTGAGAAAAGGGCATCTATTTTCTCTGTCCCTGATTTCCCGGCTTTGCTCTCTCTGATCTCTTTGATCCCTTTGATCCCTCTGATCTCGGAAATCTCTTTCATCTCGAAAGTCTCTTCGCTAATCCTCTCCTTCACTTTCTCCCCTGGTTGGGCATGCCCTACTCCAGTGTCCTGACCCACCACAAGTATAGCATTGGTCTGGTCCTAGTATTTTATTGCTTCTCCAATTCAGTCTCTGGGAAATTGGTTCTAAATTGGCATGTCATCATTAAAGTGATCTGGATATTCTTGTCCCCTTGTCCAATCTTTCATTGCATACTTCGCTCTTGTTTTAGAACTCCGCAAATCTTTGTCAGATCTTGGCGCCTCCGTCTTAATCACAAATGTGTTTTTGCTTTTACTGCAGGCTGACTTTCCTGCTTATTAATACCTCACTGCACGAGCCATCTGACTAGAACTGTTTTTCGACCAGTCCATGCTGTTTGTTTTAATTACTTCGGCCACATTAGTTGGTAGGCAGTTCAATAATATTGAGGAGAATTTGCCCCATTCCGAAAATATTGATCTTCAAAATATGACTGGTCCATATATAACTCTGAAAACCTTTCTAAAAACTCATCTGCCCCCTCTCCTTTCTATGGTCTCACATCCAGAATCCTAGCAATATCTATTGACTTCTGAAGAGTATTAGAGTTAAAACTGCATCTTCCTTTGCATTATCAGCGATCACCTTAGCCAGTACTTCATGAGTTGGGTGTCCTAAGGTTGCTAAGAATCTGGTATACTCTGTAGGAGTTATGATCTTTTGTATTACAGCCCATAAGTCTCTGGAGTCAGCGTAATACACACACATAGTGGTTCGAAGATAATCCACAAAGGAAGCAGGTAATTTTGTTCTGTCAGGTATTTTACTCAATACTGCCGTCACCTCATTAGGGTTCCATGGGGTATATACGTCAATGGTTCGGGGATTGTTTGCACCCACTGCATTAGCCAGATCAAAGGCTGGATTGCACATTTTCCTAACGGAACTGCCGACGGGCTGCTTTCATGATATTGGCTATATCTGGATCTCCCTCAGTGTCCCCTGCAACTGTCTCACCCTCCGATATATCTTCTTCTTCACTAGGTGGATTACGGTACTTCCTAAAGGCACATCTCGGATATCTCGCTATTCGTCTTATCCTTCTAGGTTTAGGCTCATAAAATGGTTCAGGTCTTTGGGCTATGTCTCTAATAACCTCCCTCTCCTTAAACACGGGAGCTATCTTCTTTGTTGTACTCCTGGTACCGTGCGCTACTGTACTACCTGCCAGTAGTGGAGCAGTTGGAGTCAAAGAACTCTGTACTGGTGTTACTGCTGTTTGAAAAGCAGGCTTTATTATGGAATCTGCAGGGGGTGTGGGTGGGGCTACAGGCTCAGAGTGGCTATTGTGTGCACTAGATGTGCAAGGTGTTGGCTTTGAAGGTGGAGTATGGGGAACACAAGAGCAATAAGGTGGAGGCTGCAAACTTTTCCTAATTCTAATGCTTTCCCAATCTTCCAACTATTTGTCGTCTCCCTCTACAAAGCCAAAGCCAACCAACGGGTCCCTGAACTCTAAATCGACAAATGCCGGTTTCATTTTTTCTCCTGTTCCTATGTTCCTTAATACACCAAATATTCCTTCCTCAAGGTATCTGGAGGTCTGTTTCCTTCATTCTCATCTAACTCTATTCCAAGCTTCAAAGCTGCCTCTTGCCAAATAGCCAGGGTTGCAGCCTCTCTACGTGCTTTTACTTCTTCATAATATTTTCTCCACAATCCAATCAGTTCCTTTGCTGCATCACTATTATTATAATGCAAAATAATCTTTTCTATATATTTCACACCCTTCAATGTTCCAACCCCTTCTTCGGGCCACAACTCAACTCATAATTTTTTATTCAGCGCTCCTGAAAAATACTTGAATCTCTCTGCTTTCTGCGGGAACTCACTGCATACTAATTGTAGCGGGCTCTCTGGGTCTTCCATTGTATCTCGTTCTACCTGGTTTCCCATTGTTGCCAACAATGGACACAATCTCTCAAATGATTCACACAATATCTCAACTATTCACCCCCCAACTTCCTCAGACTTAACAAGTTCGCTCCCAAACAATGATCAAAAGCCTTTCAGCGTGCCAGTAAGTCTCTTGCACAATCAGCACACAATCGATCTCTCCTTTCAACCTGGGTACTGCAAAAATTCCTTCATACAATCTCACACACAAAAATTCACACAAGCTTCCAATCCTGTAAACAATTTCAAAGTCTGTAAACAATCCTAAATCGGGAAACGATCTAAGGCGCTTTATTATAAGGTGCAACTAAACAATCAAACACACTTCAGCAGCAAATCTCCTACACTTAAACACTTCATAGTAGACAAAGACAAATGAGCTCATAACACGCAAGCAAAATCGTACTCAAACAAGAAATTATACTACTTATCACTATCAAGCAAAAACACACTCCAATATAATTATTCATTCTTTTCATTCATTCATTCATTCATATTATACATAAGCATTCGTCTAATATCACATTCGCTAACTGTACAGTCCAAAAACAAATCACAGTATTATTTTTTACCCAGATCGTGCTGTTTTCAACCAATGGAACCGCTCACTTGGATACGAGATTTTCCCTTCAAAGTACTTTTTCACTTGGTGGTACTGTTCCCATCAAGATATTCTTCTCTAACAGGTACTCTTTCCTCACCTAAGTTATACTTGGCGGTACACTTCCCTTCAAGATACTTGTTTCTAACATGTACTACTTCCTCTTCCGAAGCTACCTTTCCACTAACAGGCTACTCGTCCCTGGATCCAAAGGATCTGCCCCCTGGAGTGAACAGCCACGATTCAGACTCCAATGACAATAATAGTCTTAATCACACTGTATTAACATACAGTCACGATTCAAACTACGATTACAACAGCAGTATCTAACACTCAAAAACTCTAAATTAACAGAACACACCTTAAATCAACGGCAATATTAAACACACTTTACACTATAATATTGAAACAATCAAATTCAAATGATCTAATATATACACTTTTATTAATTTACAGTAGCCAGTGCCCTCAATATGAGAGTCAGGAATTGATCAATGAAGGATCTCTTTACAATAACCAGTCCATTAATATGAAGCCCTGAATTTGGTAGAATTTGAATCAAAGATTTTAGACCTTTAACCCCACGTAATTACCGTATCCACAATTTTAGCTATCTCCTGAACCCAAATGATATCATTATACTCCCGATATAATTCAGCCAATTATACTCCATCACTGGGTTCCCATTACCGTTACGGAGTCCTCAAATTTATCCGAAGTTCTAACACTGCTCACACAGGTGGGGCCTTCAATCCCTAGGCCTCTCTCCTTCTGCTAGGTACTGGGCTTCAGCACGTATCCGCGTCGCGCTGGCTTTCGATGCCGATCTTTAAGGTGTCCTTCAAATTGCACCCTCATCACTGATACAGTACTTCTCTGTTTTGTACTGTTCCCTACTCAGCCCTGTCTTTTTAAGATACCCCAGCCACTTCAAGTATCCCAGTCTGAGCGGGGCCTCCAACCCCTGAAATCTCTTTGGTGTCAGGCCAACTCAATGGTACCTGACCGCAACAGCTGTTGACTAACTAAGGTGTGGGGACTTAGAGAAAAGCCTTGTGAGCCTAACCCCCACCACACCCTTAGGCAAGGACTATCTATCTCTCCAAGCACTCAGTGCTTGCCAGACTACTATTCTCTGATCTCGTCGGGAAGCACGCGAACGATAGATTTGGCCCGATCAACGAAGCGAGGTAAAAACCGATGCGAAAAGCGCACTGTGGCTTTGATTTCTCCTCTCGCAATCTGGAACGACTCAACTCCCTGACCACAAACTTATGTCTGGTGGTCTGTTGAGATCCCGGACGAGCTCCCAATGTAATTCTGCTCCTAATCTCACCCCATTAGTCTGGTTCAGTAAAACACTGAGTCAAGCACTGGAATAACTAAACTTCTTTATTCTCAAACACAAACACACTACCTATACGATACCTAACCAACACCATGGGTCCGATCCTTGTCCCTACTATTCCAAGCCCTTCAGCCTCGTGTGAATAGACACCTCCAGCAAGTCAGCACCGTCCCAAGTGCTCCCCCAGAAGATCGACACAAACTCATGTGGTGTCCCCCCTTATATACAGTATCGGACCCGTGGTGCGAAATACATGGGGGTGGGGGGGCTATGGGTGCAGTCTGTGTGGAGTTTGTACGTTCTCCCTGTGATCGCGTGGGTTTTCTGGTTTCCTCCAACATTCCAAAGATGTGCAGCTTTGTACGTTAATTAGCTTCTGTAAATTGCCCCTAGCGTGCAGGATGCGAAACTGGGAAAACATAGAACTTGTGTATCACATACTGTAGGTAACATAGAACTAGTGATCATTGGTCAGCATGAACTTGCGGGGTTAAAGGCTTGTTTCCATGTTGAATCTCTAAACTAGTCTAAACTACTGAGTTCCTCCAGCGCTTTGTGTTTTATTCAAGATTCAGGCATCTGCAGTTCGTTGTGTCTCCTGTACTGTTCAGTACTCTCCAGCATCCCGAGAGAACATGAATAGGTGACACTTCAGGTGGAGACCATTCTTCAGACTGATTGACCCAATCCTACCTATCCTTGAAGTCTGAAGAAGGGTCGCCTATCTCCTTTCGCTCCTTAGATGCTGCTGCACCCGCTGAGTTTCTCCAGCTTTTTGTGTAACCCTACCTATCCTTGTTCTGCTGGGAAGCTGCCACTGAGTTACTTCAGCACTGTCTTTTTATTTTGCAAACCAGCATCTGCAGTTCCTTGTTTCTACTTGTACTTTAGTTGGGTCAAATCATTGCATGGAAAAAAAATAATGTTTGTGTTCACAAAGAAAGCTCCCTCAGGAATATTGTGGATGTGTGGGTATTTGGGACGAGCTGCCCGAGGAAGTAGCTGAGGCTGCGAGAATAACGTTTAAAGGACATTTGGATCGGTACACGGATAGAAGTTTAGAGGGCTACGGCCAATGTGGCTGGCTCAGGTAGGCCACTTGGTTGGCCTGATAGAGTTGGGCCGAATGGCCTGTTTTCATGCTGTGGAACTCTGAAAGTGGCTCTTGTCTGCACAGTAATAAATCATCCTGGTAATGGAATCAACACGTCAATGGCAAAGAGGAAAGGGGGGAAAATGTGAAGCTACCTATTCTTAAGTTCTGGACTATGATTTTCCCATTTCCTAATCCCAGCAATCAAGTTTATACCCAGTGTGTTATTGGTTAATCGATTAGGATTTCATTTCATTGGATGATGATGATACTACAGTGGTTAAGCTGGTAAAGCCACTGCCTCACAGTGCCAGAGACACGGGTTCCATCCTGACCTCGGGTGCTGTGCAAGTGTGGAGTGTGCAAGTTCTCCCTGTGACCACGTGGGTTTTCTTCAGGTGCTCTGGTCTCCTCCCACATCCCAAAGACGTGTGTGTTTGTTGGTTAATTGGCCCTCTGTAAATTGCCCTTACTGTGTAGATGAGAAAGTGGAAGAACATAGAATTATTATGAACAGGTGATCGATGGTCAGTGTGGACTTGGTGGGCCGAAGGGCCTGTTTCCATGTTGCATATCTTTCAATCATTCAATTAATACATTGATATGATTACTACCTTTTGTACATAGAAGGTGAATAACCAGTTGGTCTGCTAATTTGTGTAGGGAGGAACTGCAGATGTAGCTTTAAACTGAAAATTAACAATTCGTTTTTGAATTTTTTGATTATCAGTTTTTTAATGAATTTTATTTTGAATGACTAAAGTAGAAGTCAGCCAAAGAAATCTAAAAGTTATTAAAAGTCCTGGATAACACCTGCAAGAGAGCAAAGCTATGATGCACAGAATTCAATAAATCATCACAATGTATTAGGTATGAGTTGAAAAAAAGATAGTGACACACTTAATAAATAATGTTGAACCAAGAGAGAAACTGAAAGACATTGAGGTGGACTTAATGGTGTCCGGATTTAATTATTATAGAGGATCAATTAATACCGCAAGCAGAATGCTGAGCTGAGATGGCAAATCAATGTGGCATAATTTAGATACTAGATTGATAGGGGTGCATAATACTGCAGTCACACTTTGAATATTTCATTCAACCTAGGCTGCCAGTTACAAGGGAGATTTCAAAGCTTTGGAAGCAGTACAAAGTGTGCCATGTACAGTAGCTGATCCTAGTGTCAAATGAATGATTTATGAGAAAAGGTTTGATAACTTGGGTTCCTCTTCATTGATAAGAATAAGACGGTGCCTTATGCAGTCGTTTGATATAAAATAGCTTGGTAATGTGAGCCACTCAGTTAAAGATTCTCTGGCACAAAAAATGTGCCATGAGTTTAGTTTAGTTTTGAGGTACAGCATGAAACGGGCCCTTCGGCCCATCAAGTCCACGCCGACCATTGATCGCCAGTTCACATTGTGCCTTGCTTTCTCCTCCCTTCACAGTAGGGGCAGTTTACGGAGGGCTAATTAACCTACACACCTGCACGACTTCGGAATGTGGGAGGAAATGCACGCGATCACAGGGAGAACGCGCAAACTCCAAACTGAGAGCACCTGACGTCAGGATCGAACCTGGGTCTCTGGCACTACAAGGCAGCAGCTTTACCACTGCACCATTGTGTTGCTGAGTGTGGACTTCCCTGGCCTAGAGGTACTCCACTCAAACTGAAGAATGCATTGTGTATTTTACCTGCAGGTACTTTGCAAACACCTCTACCTTTTTGTACAGTAACCTGTCAGAGGGAGTGAGGATCAGATTCTTTGAAAATGCAGACTGTAATCTTACAGTTTAAGAATTATTGCGTGAACCATATTACATTCATGTTGTCCTACTTACTACATTGGTCTTCGGAAAGATGTAAAAGGAAGCAGGATCCTACTGCTAAATGCAATATTAATCTATTCATACATAATGAATAGACAGTATAGATGGAGGACTTCTGTAGTCTAACTGATGATAACAGACAGATTATATTAGGCTTAGATCCAGGAAGAATGTTTTTCCCTCCACAAAACACGATGAACAATTGTCTGACTACAATACAGTCTATGGAAGTGCCATACTCCATGGGTCAAGATTAATTATCTTGAGTGTTATTATATTGCCTGAGATACAGTCTTAACTGAGCAGCTCCTGTTTCTAAAAAAATAAGCCAGTGAAAATATATTTTCTAATGACAGAGAACTAATTTGCCTCTGCACGTCAGCATTTACCACCATCTCATGTTGTAAAAAAAATTGCTTTTTATTTGATTCTTGCGTCCAAATTTTACTTTTCCTTCCAATTGCCTTAAAATGCAACAAGGCTTGGGTTTATTATTGTCACGTACAGCGAGGTAACATGACAAGCTCTGTTTTGCATTCAAGCAAATCTGATAATACTCTTATAAATACCGCCATTTTGATCTAATACATCCATGTGTACTTGACTCGCGTCACAACGGGAACCCAATGGGTATATAAATACGTTCAAGCCAAACTCAAGTATAATAGGCAGAGCAAAAGGGTTGATACAGAGTGCAGAATATAGTTCTCAGTATTGTAGCGCATCCGTTTCATTCGGCAAAGTCCAATTGGCTAGAGATGAATCGGACGGTACCCAAGCTTATGGAAGGACCGTTCAGAAGCCTTGGGAAAAAGCTGTGTGGAATGGGCAACTAAACCCATCAACTTTGTTCTTTTGTCTCACCTCTTTAGGATTATAACCTGAATATTAGTTAGCTGTTTATTGTCATATGTAGCGAGGTAGAGTGAATAGCTTTTTGAAGTGTGCTATCCAGTCAGTGGAAAGACTACACCATTACAATCGAGCCGTCAATAGTGTATAGATACACAATGGGCGGCACGGTGGCGCATCGGTAGAGTTGCTGCCTTACAGCGCTGGAGACCTGGATTCTATCGCGACTATGGGTGCTGTCCATACAGAGTTTGTATGTTCTCCCCGTGACCACGTGGGTTTTCTCTGAATCTTCGGTTTCCTCCCACACTCCAAAGAAGTTCAGGTTTGTAGATTACTTGGCTTGGTATAAATGTAAATTGTCCAAGGGTTTGTAGGATAGTGTTAATGTGCGGGGATTGCTGGTCAGTGTGGACTCACTGGGCCGAAGAGCCTGTTTTGAAGCTGTAACACTAAACTAAACTAAACTAAAGTAAAGTAAACTAAACTAAACTAAACTAAATACAGGATAAAGGGAATCACATTTAGTGAAAGATAAAGTGCAGTACAGTAACTATCTGGCCTAATGCTATTATTTCAACAGATACAGGTTACAACTTGTACAGTCATTCCATTAAGCTTTCAGCCTTAATAATATTAAATTCTCTGCTGGTCCCATGTGCAGCAAATTAAGATATCTGAAAAATGATTTAGTATCTATTGGTTATGTCCTGGTATGTTTTATATTGCAGAATACTCCCCTGGAAGGAATTTAGATGAGAGCTGGATTTGTGTTTTCATATTATTTGACCCTGTCGATCTCACCAATAGTATTCGTGTCCAAATTACCGAACCTCCATCACAAACCCGCAAACATTGAGAATGAAAAGGAGGGAGAGATGTCATGCTTAGTTTGGAGATACGGCATAGAAACAAACCCTTCAATCCACTGAGACTATGCTGACCATTGATCACCAGTTCTATATTATCCCACTTTTGCATCTACTCCCCTCACACTCAGGACTTAGAATGTCTCAAACCAAGTCATATCCAATGAGAAAACTTTGGACAAGCACTCACTATTTCCAAATTGAAAAGGAATGTCATATTACTACTGGGATGGTGGGGGTTGGTGGGAAAAGGTGGTGTTTAGTTCAGAGATACGGTACGGAAACACGTCTTTGGCATGTGGGAAGAAGCCAGGGCACCTGTGGGAAACCCACGTAGTCCCAGGGAGAACGTGTAAACTCCACACAGAGACATCACCTGAGGTCAGGATCAAACCTGGGTCTCTGGCATTGAGGCAGCAGCTCTACCAGATGCACCACTGTGACGTAGTGGTTTCTGCAGGGATAGCAGTGTGAATTGCACTGTTTTATGAGACACATCATGAATTGAGAATGCCTGAGAACAGACAATGATGGTGAAAGGTTCTCACCTATTTCTTTCATCCAGCGGGTGTATTAAATATGTTATTTTTAAAACGGAGCCAGAATGTTACTTTAAATTGGCCCACAAAGATTTCTATGTACCCATACTAATCTGTTTTTGCTTTGCATCACCTGAGCTTGTATTGGGCAGAGAATATACAATATCTTAGTTTAGTTTATTATTGTCACATGGTACAATGAAAAGCTTTGGTTGCGTGCTAACCAGTCAAAGAAAAGACTACATGAATACAATTAAGCCATCCACAGAGCACAGATAAAGGATAAAGGGAACAACATTTAGTGCAAAGATAGTTCAAAGTATGCAATAGGCTGTATATTCCAAATAAACAGTGGGTTATGAGATTTATCAACAATATATTCCCTTAAAAAGTGTAGCAAGGAACTGCAGATGCTGGTTTATACCGAAGATTGACATAAAGTGCGGGAGTAACAGTTAGCACATCTTCCCCAGGCACCAATGGGCCATTATGGACTCCTGAGGTCATCTGTTGTCGCCCATGTTTTGTTCTGGCCATTTTATCTGAAACATCACCTATTCCTTTGTTGGCAGAGATGCTGCCTGACCCGCTGATTTACTTCAGCATTTTGTGTCTGTTCTCTTAAAAGTGTTTCTATCCTTATATTACTTTTATTTTCCAAAACAAAATCCATGCATGATGATTCAACAGTATCTTTTAAGGTAAACTCTCCAGCGCAGTGAATTTTAACTGCTGATACTGTATCTGGAACTAATCACGTACCTGCCATCTGGTGTTAGCCTGTCTCTGGAAGGATATTTATGTATGAACCACACTCTTCCCTGAGGTTACTGGAAGGGGCTGGTAACTCCCACCATCAGACTGCAGACATAAGATTACCGAGATGTGAAGACAATCCCTTTACATAGTACAGGTCCACCACTGATTTTCCAGCAACTGGTGGTCTGACCCCCACTTTAATCCAGACAAGATCCGCCCCTTTCCCTCCCCTTCTGGATGTCGCCCCGTAAATGTGGTGCCTAGGCCGGGTGAGGTGGCCGATGTCAACCTCATTGGGACTTCCGAAGCCGATTGGCGGGTCAATTTTGCTCCCTATGGCCAGGGCTCTGGAACTCTGGCCCGGCTGGAGCCGGCAGATCCGATCCCATAGCCAACTTCAGAGGCCGACTTTGCAGGCTGGTATCTCAGCCCCCCTGAGGCCGTGACCTCTGTTGGTCCAGCAAAACAGATAACACGGCAAGGCAATAGACAATAGGTGCAGGAGTAGGCCATTCGGCCCTTTGAGCCAGCACCGCCATTCACTGTGATCATGGCTGATCATTCACAATCAGTGGGGAATTCCTGCCTTCTCCCCATATTCCTTGACTCTGCTATTTTTAATAGCTCTTTCTAACTCTCTCTTGAAAGCATCCAGAGAATTGGCCTCCACTGCCTTCTGAGGCAGAGAATTCCACAGATTCACAACTCTCTGGGTGAAAAAGGTTTTCCTCATCTAAATAGCCTACCCCTTATTCTTCAACTATGGGTACTGGTTCTGGACTCCCCCAACATCGGAAACATGCTTCCTGCCTCTAGCTTGTCCAATCCCTTAATAATCTTATATGTTACAATAAGATTCCCTCTCATCCTTCTAAATTACAGTGTGTACAAGCCCAGCCGCACCATTCATTCAACTTTACTCATTTACTCCTCCCATTACCAAAGCAGAATTTCACTGTACCTTAATTGATACATGGAACAATGAACTAGCCTTGAAACCTTGAAATCGTGGCTCTTGAACCAAGGTGGAATATCAGCTGTGGACCTGCATACCAATACAATTTTGTAATATTCAGGTACGTTCTTGGCTTAATAATTCTAAGAGGTAAACAATGTCCATTAGCGGTACAAGCTCATTGTGGACTTTTCCTCTGGAACTTAATTTGGTTCAGAGTTTTGTTTAGAGATACAGCATAGAAACGGCCTTTCAGCCCTCCAAGTGCATGTTGACCATCAATTAACCATTCACTCTACTTGTATACAGAAACGAGGAACTGCAGATATGGGTTAATACATAAAGGAACACAATGCTGGAGTAACTCAACAGATCAGGCAGCATCGCTGGAGAACATGGATAGGTGACCTTTCGGGTCGTCACCCTTCTTCGGACCAGTTCCATGTTATCCCACTTTTGCATCCACTCCCTACACACTAAGGGCAATTTACAGAGGGCAATTAACCACAAAACCACATCTTTGGGATGTGGAATGAAACCAGAGCACCCGAAGGAAACCCATGTGGTCACAGCGGGAACATGCAAACTCCACACACAGACAGCACCCGGGGTCAGGATCAAACCCAGATCTCTGGCACTCTGAGGAACTATTGCCCTACAATGCTCAGAACTATATTCTGCACCCGGTTATCGCTCTACCTTTTGTACTTGCGTTTGCCTTGATTGTAATCATGTTTGGTATTATTGAAAAAGACACAAAGTGCAATCAAGCCAAACACAAGTACAACAGGTAGAACAAGGAGAAAGATACCAGAGTGCAGAATATAGTTCTTAGCATTGTAGTGCAATAGTTCTTCACAGGGTCAGTGACTGGGGTTCGATCCAGGTTCGATTCTGACCCCAGGTGCTGTCTGTGTGTGGAGTTTGCATGTTTTCCCTGTGACGGCATGGGTTTTGTTTGGGTGCACCGGTTTCCTCCCACATCCCAAAGACATGTGGTTTTGGAGGTTAATAGGCCTCTGTAAATTGCTCCTATAATACAGAGAGTGGATGTGAAAGTGAGATAACATAGAACTGGTTTGAAGAAGGACCCTCACTGAGCGGGTGAGGCAGCATCTCTGGAGAACATGGACAGGGAACATTTTGGGTTGGGATTCTTCCTGCAGTCCTTCCCCTTGGCTTCACAATTAATCTCGTCAACCATCCACCAATGAACCCCCCCCCCTCACATGTATCCACCTATCACTTGCCAGTCTTTGTCCTGCCTCTGCCTCTCTTCCAGCTTTTTTGTTCATCCTACTCCATTTGACTGAAGAAAGGTCCCGACCTTGAAAAGTCATGTAATCATGTTCTCCGGAGATGCTGCCTCACCTGCTGGGTTACTCCAGCACTTGTCTTTTGTTTTGTAAACCAGTAACTGCAGTTCCTTTTGTCTATGGTATTATCTGATTTAATTGAATAGCCTGCAAAACCAAAGTTTTCACTGTGCCTCTCTACACGTGACAATAATAAACCTTAACATAAGGTGACTACTTTATACATGAATAGATGTAGAATATTTGAAATTGGGGACAAAAGACATGTTATTCGGAGATCCAGGGTTTGTTTTTAATTGTTTTTTTCTTAAACAAACAGAAGTCAGGCAAAGCTGCAACACCACAAGGAAGTGCGAAAGCACAGTCATGTGCGCGACGTAAAGAATTTGTACCCTCTGAAAAGAAATCAACAAATGTAAGTATAAAGTGAATGAGAATAAACTGACATGGTTTTATAATTGATTTTTAGTGACAAATTCAGGCAAGTTGAGCAATACACAAAGTGCTGGAGGAACTCAATGGATCTGGCAGCATCTGTGGGGGGAATGGACAGATGACGTTTTGAGTCGAGACCCTTCTTCAGTCTGGTTACAGAAGGTGGGGGAGAAAGATGGGGCAGGACAAAGGCTGACAAGGGTACCCATTGGAGACCCTCAGACTATAATCGAACTTTACTGGACTTTATCTTGCACTAAACGTTATTCCCTTTATCCTCTATCTGTACACTGTGAACTGATCAATTGTAATCATGTATAGTCTTTCCTCTGAAGATAGACACAAAACTCAGCGGGACAGGCAGCATCTCTGGAGAGAAGGAACGGGGTGACATTTCGGGTCGAGACCCTTCTTCAGACTAGTCAGGGGAAAGGGAAATGTGAGATATAGACGGTGAAGTAGAGAGATATAGAACAAATGAATGAAAGATATGCAAAAAAGTAGCGATGATAAAGGAAACAGGCCATGGGTAGCTGTTTGCTAGGTGAGAACGAGAAGCCGGTGTGACTTGGGTGGGGGATGGATGGAGGGAGAGGGAATGCACGGGGTACTTGAAGTTTGAGAAATTAATGTTCATACCACTGGGTTGTAAGCTGCCCATGCAAAATATGAGATGCTGTTCCTCCAATTTGTGTTTAACCTCACTGACAATGGAGGAGGCCTAGGACATAAAGGCCAGTGTGGGAATGCGAATGGGAATTAAAGTGTTTAGCAACCAGGAGACCAGGTGGACTGAGTAAAAGTGTTCAGCAAAATGATCATCCAGTCTAAGTTTGGTCTCGCTGATGTATAAGAGTCCACATCTTGAACAGCAAATACAGTAGATGAGGTTGGAGGAGGTGCAAGTGAACCTCTGCCTAAGCTGAAAGTACTGTCTGGGTCCCTGGACAGAGTTGAGGGAGGAGATATAGGGACAGGTGTTGCATCTTCTGCGATTGCAGGGGAAGGTACCTGGGGAGGGGGCGGTTTGGGTGGGAAGGGACAAGTTGACCAGGGAGTTGCGGAGGGAACGGTCTCTATGGAAGGCAGAAAGGGGTGGAGATGGGAAAATGTGGCTAGTGGTGGAATTCCGTTGGAGGTGGCGAAAATGTTGGAGGATTATGTGCTGTATGTGACAGCTGATGGGGTGGAAGGTAAGGACTAGGGGGACTCTGTCACTGTTGCGACTAGAGGGAGGGTGAGCAAGGGCGGAGATGCGGGGTACCAAAGAGACATGTATGAGGGCCACATCTATTATGGGAGAGGAGAACCACCATTGCCTAAAAAATGAGGACATCTTGGATGTCTTGGTATGGAACACCTCAATTTGGGCACAGATGCGGCGTAGACAGAGGAATTGGAGTAGGGGATAGAGTCATTGCAGGAAGCAGAGTGGGAAGAAGTGTAGTCGAGATAGTTGTGGGAGTCAGTGTGTTTGGAATAAGCATCAGCAGATAGTCTATTTCCTGTGATGGAGACGGTGAGATCAAGAAAGGGAGGGAGATGTCGTAGCATTCCTCTAACTGGATAGCAAGCAACAAAAAGCTTTTCCCTGTACCTCTGTACATGTGACAATAAACTAAACTAACTAATTGATTTGAATTGAATTGAATACTTTTTTTTATAACTTTATACATGTGTCAAGTCACAGTGAAATTCTTTGCTTGCATACCCGAGGTATGCAAATAGTCATCACATAAAGGGCATTGACAAAGTTACAAAGTATCCCGTCAGGTTTAGCCTGGTTCTCCCCCGCTCCTTCACGGCTGTTTCTCCACGCTAGCTCCCCCTTTGTTCCCAGTGGTGTGTCCACTGGCTCCCAGGCGGCCCTCATTGACCGCCGCACCGACCTCTTCCACGATCGCCGCCACGATTGCTGCTGAGTCCCTTCCTGAAGTTTACACGGTGTCAGCCCAGGCTGCAGCCATAGGCTCCGCCGATTCAGGCTCCAGCCCGCGAGGCTCCGCCACCGGCTAAGTGATGGGTGGGTACAGGGGAAGGGGTTTTGATTGACAGATGGGTGGAGTAAGCGACTAAGGCTGGAGGTGAAAAAGAGACAACAAGGTGCTAGATAAGGAGAAGGAGTGAAATGTGAAGGCAGAGGATGGATACACGCAGAAGGGAATGGGAGGACGGTGGGGTGGTGGGGTGAGGGGGAGGAGGAAAAGGGTTGAGATTGTGGGCGAAATGGGTGCGCACTGGGGTAGGGGAACACAGGAGGGCGGGAGTCTAGGGAAAGGGGGTTTTACCTAAAGTTGTAGATGTTATGTTCATGTTGTTGTATTGTAAGCAATCCCAGTGGAATATGAGGTGCTGCTGTTCATCCAGTTTGCACGTGACCTCACTCCAACAGCGTGGCCCAGTGGTGCACGTTCTGGGAGCAACCGGATGAAACCCAGGTGGTCATATTAGAACAAGCAAACTCCACACAGACAGCACCTGAGGTGAGGATTGTACCTGGGTCTCTGGCGCTATGAGGCAAACCACACCCACCACCCTCTGTGGGGGGAAAATGTTACCCCTCAGGGTCATCTTTTATAATAGAAGTATTAGTGATTTCAACCAAATGAGATGAGGCAGAAGGTATGTTTGACCTTGCCAACAGTGTACACCCCATGCTGTTAACTCCCAATGGTTTGAAGATATACTTGCCTGGACTCTGGCTCAGTAATAGTAGCACTCTAATTATTTCCACAACGTTTCTTCTTTCGTTGTTTCTTCATGTTTTTTTAAAACACGCCAATCCTTAGATTTTAAACATCCACACTCTAACCTTCATGGATGACCCGCAACCTGTATGTCGCCTGAAACCTTTGGATTATATATCAGTCACAAAGAGCATTGTCAGTTCTGTAGGGAGTTTGCACGTTCTCCCTGTGACCATGTGGGTTTCGTCTGGGTGCTTAGGTTTCCTCCCACATCCTAAGGATGTGCAGGTTTGTAGGTTAATTGGCTCCTGCAAATTGCCCCTAATGTGCAGGTTAGAACTAGTGAACAGGGTGATCCGCTGGTCAGCATGGACTCGGTGAGCCAAAGGGGCTGTATCTATAAACTATAGACAGGAATGAGGTGCGATGACCAGCATTCAATTGGTAAAGTTTTAATAACCCCTTCAGTAAAATGATGGACTTCCCATTTTGTGCTATACCCAAAACCCTGTATCTGGCTTTACTCGGATAGGTATTAACATAAAACAAAACAGCTCATAGATCAGTGGTGAGTCTATCAAACAAGTAGTTTATTGGAGGCCTTACTAAAGGCCACCATTGCGTACTAAAAAACACACTGTGAGAACCCAAAATGTTTCAAAGATTCACAGTACCTACAGCATTTTTATATTCTCATGACACAATAGTTACTTGTGGATTTGAAATGACACCATTAATTAATGTCTCCGTAACCTTTCATCTTTGTCTGTCCCCAAAGTTATCTTTAACCTTATGATTCCTATGCTAATTTGGCACATCAATTGTTTGGAATTTTAATGCAGATATTTTCATTTTTTAAATAATTTTTATGGGTTCATGGATGAAATTCAGAACCTACATAGGTTAAAAGGTTAAGTAAATGCAGACGTTAGATATCTAAAATTAAAAAAAACACTAGCAGAAATACTCAACAAGTCAGGCCACATCTGGAGGGGAGAGAGAGAGAGAGAGAGAGAGAGAGAGAGAGAGAGAGAGAGAGAGAGAGAGAGAAGGGAGACAGAGAATGAGAGAGAGAGATTTTGTAGTGTACGGAAACAGGCCCATTGGCCAATCTTGTCCATCCAACCAAGATGCCCTCTCTTAACATATCCCATTTACCCGTGTTTGGCCCATATCACTCTAAACCTTTCCTACCCATGTGCCTGACCAAGTGTCTTTTATATGCTCTTACAGTATCTGCCTCAAGTAAGAATGCTTTCCCATGTTCAATATTGACACCCAAATGTCGATAAAAAAGTGTGATGCATATCAGGAAATATTCCAGAAAAGGGTGGCACAGTGGCACAGTGGGTAGAGCTGCTTCACAGCACCTAAGACCCAGGTTTGATCCAGACCTCGGGTGCTGTTTGTCTGGAGTTTGCATGTTATCCCAGTGAACGGGTGCTTCGGTTTCCTCCCACATCCCAAAGACGTGCGGGTTTGTAGGTTCATTGGCCATCAGTGAATTGCCCCTAGTGTGTAGGGAGTGGATGAGAAAGTGGGAAAACATAGAACTAGTGTGAACGGGTGATCAATGGTCGGCGTGGACTCGGAGGGCCGAGGGCCTGTTTCCTGTTTCCGGGCTGATCGGGCCAAATCACAGGCAGTTTGAAGCTGACGGCGCTCTGATGGGCGTCGGAAGCGGTGGCGGGAGTGTAATTATCTTGCATGCTGCCGTCCAATTGTCGATTGGGCGCGTCGGGGTCACCAATTTGGTGAGTTGAGACGAGAGTCGATTTCCAAAACAAGATTTATTATTGAAATGACGAAATCAACGATATAACACAACACAGCCAATACAAAGGTCAAACCACAACGGTGGTCGAGAACGACTGAAGGGGCCTCGCCCAGAAAGCGCGCAAACACAAAACCCTTCCCCACAGTCAGACGACCAAAGCACCTGACCGCAGGGTTCGATTACCCACGGGCACCAGCAGGTGCCGCTACAATGTTTCATAAAAAACATTGCCAGATCAGATCTGTATTTTAATTAGCTGCTCAATAGAAATGATAAAGATTCTGCTTAAAACGCTTACTTAAGATTCCAGCTGCCTTTCACAAAGAAAAGATCATCTGATTTTACCTCTAAAAGTCTAAATGGAAGAAACTGTAATTTATCACAACCTCTCTGGATAAATCCCATTCAATTTTACTCTGGTTACGGTCATAGCAAGAAGCAAATTCAGACCGGTGGCATTTGCCTAACAGATTCAGCAATCCATTTAATACATTTTGTTCTCTTTAGCCTCTGAGATTTCCTCTGAGTTTCCTTTGCAACAATTCTGCTTTTGTTCTTTTGAGCTGCTCCTAATATTTTCAGCATGCGCAGCGATCCTACAAATACGTTAGCAAGTTCTACGTGGTTGATAGTCTCCTTTGGGTGTGTTGGCTGAGGCTGGTCGAGTGCATGAAAGGTTTTGAATAACTATGACTGCACTTTAAAATTTACTGTAAAATGGTCGTAAAGTGGGGATTTCTTGTCATTTGTATTGACATTTTTTTGTCAGTTATATGTGCTTCTTCACTTTTCCACTGCAAATCCAACAATATTTTGAAGCAATATTGACCATGATGGTAATCTTACAAATAGCCAGATTATTTATATTCTATTACATTTTAATCTGAGTACAATAGAACTGATTAGAGTTGAAACACACAAAGTGCTGGAGTAACTCAGTGGGACAGGCGGGACAGAGAAGGAATGGGTGACGTTTCGGGCCGAGACCCTTCCTAAAATTAAAGTTGACTTTGGTAATGACACAGGAACACCACCTCTGTTCCTCTCTTGTCGAGATTATTTTCTAGTGAAGGTGAAAATATGGAGATTTTATAGAATTAAAATGTTTACAGTGACAGTCTATGTACTAAAGGTCACATATAACTTGAATATCACATGGATTGACAGATTCCAAGAGTAATCTTTCACTCTAGACCAACTTGGGGTAAATTTCACCTACCCAGGGGGTAAATTTGTTGATTCTGGATTTGTTAAAATAGTATTTTATAATGTCCCCTTTGTCAGTTGCTTTATTATGGTAGAAGTGTAAACTCAAATTACTGAACAAAACAGGGTGGGGGTAAATTTACTTTCGAAATGTTGCCTGGGGTAAACGGGATGAAAAAGGTTGGGAACCCATGCTCTATATGATATTCAGATTACAGGTTGTATTGTCTGAAGAAGGGTCCGGCTCGAAACATCACCCATCCTTTCTCTCCCGAGATGCTGTACGAACGAGCTGAGTTACACCGGCATTTTGTGTCTATGTACAGATTGTATTTGTAGATATCAAAGATACATCAAATTCTTTCTTCTTTGCGGGTTCAACATTATCAATGAAAATAAAACGTGTATTTATCTTACTGATATGACCCAATGCAAAGGTGGGTTTCTGATAATTAGGGTCGTGTGTACCCAGGTACAATGAAAACCTTTGTTTTGCATGCTATCCATGGAGATCAGTTAATACTATACGTAAATACACTCAAGTCAAGCTTCAGTACGATAGGTAGAGCAAAGGGGAAAATTGTTAATTTATGAATTTATTATACAGACATTGGTTAAATCAACTACAAAGTATATCATTCCAAGCTGATTATAGGTTGTTGTTTATTAGTCACAGATATTCCGTATGGAAGATAGAAATTCCTGAATGCTGGAGACAGTTTATTCAAGTTTGGAGCGACACGGTGGCGCAGCGGTAGAGTTGCTGCCTTACAGCGCTTACAGCACCAGAGACTCAGGTTCGATGCCGACTATAAGGTGCTGTCTGTACGGAGTCTGGGTGTTCTCCCCGTGACCACGTGGGTTGTCTCTGAGATCTTCGGATTCCTCCAAAACTCCAAAGACGTACAGGTTTGTAGTTTAATTAGCTTGGTATAAGTGTAATTTATCCTTAGAGTGTGTAGGGTAGTGTTAATGTGTGGGGATTGCCGAAGGGCCGGATTTTACTCTATATCTCTAAACTAAATTAAACTAAATTTAAGTGTGAACTTTTATTGAGCTGTGATAGAACATAGCACAGGAACAGGCCCTTTGGCTCACAATGTCTGGGCTCACAATGACGGCAAAGTTAAACTAATCTCTGCCTACATGTGATCCACATCCCCCCATTCCCTGCATATCCATTCACCTATCTAAATGCCTTTTAAACACCACTTTGAGGCACCCACCACCCTCTGTGTGTAGAAGAAAACTTGCCCCTCTCACTTTAACGCCAGGCCCTCTAGTTTCTGACCTTTCCAACCTGGGAGGGGGGGAAAGATTGTGATTATCTTCCTTATCTATACCCCTCATAATTAGACATAATTTTACCAAGTCTCCTGCAGCCCCAATCAAAACCAATGTTTCATAAACAAAACTAATACTTTAAAAAAAGTAATAGAATTGACTATGATTTGTGCAAGTAAATAATTTCTTTTTTATCTTACTAATCGCTAAACTATAGTTCATAAGTCGTGTCATTTATCAGCGAGGAATAGTTCAGATCTTCCATTATCATTCAGAGGTTACAAATACTTGTTTAATGGCTGAAAATCACAATTTTTATGTGAATAACTAAATAAAAAGGCACATTTTCTCCTTTACTGCTTAGTATGTATACGAGCAGATGTATCGACTCTTAAACCTAAGATCCTGCTATTGAGACTAATGCTGAAAGAATCTATCTCAGTAAAAGTCTTGTATGTGAATTTATCTGAGACCTCATTGTATTGAGGTGGTCATTTATTATTGAAATACTGGATACCTCTGAGCCACCCATTTTGAAGATTTATTCACGGATATTATTTCTCAAAGCAAGAAAAGATGTGTAAAAATGCCTCGCTCTTTCTCACAGAAAAGTCTCAAGAATTTGAAGTGTGGTCTCTGATATCATCTAGAAAGCCTGGAGTTTATTTAATGTCCACACTAAATGTTGATCAGTGCCCAGTTAATAGTTTCCATGAAGGGCTGGAGGCAAGAGTGTGGTCAGAGGGCTGGCAGGTCTGATGTATCTTTATTTCAAGCCTAAAGCAGGCGATTCCAGACCTCTCTCCCAGATCCTGCAATATAAAAATGAGGTAAAAGCAGAGAATAGTTTAGCTTAGTTTATTGTCACGTGTACCAAGGTTGTGTGGTAACCAGTCAGCGGAAAGACTATGTTACCGTGGGGCGGCGCGGTGGCGTAGCGGTAGAGCTACTGCCTTACAGAGACCCGGGTTCGATCCCGACTACGGGTACTGACTGTACGGAGTTTGTACGTTCTCCCCGTGACCGCGTGGGCTTTCTACAAGATCTTCGGTTTCCTCCTACATTCCAAAGACGCACAGGTTTGTAGGTTAATTGGCTTGGTATAAAATGTAATATTGTCCCTAGTGTGTGTAGAGTAGTGTTAATGTGCAGGGATCGTTGGTCGGTGCGGACTCGGTGGGCCAAAGGGCCTGTTTCTGTGCAGTATCTCTAGACTAAACTAAGCTTTAGTTTATTGTCATGTGTACCGAGGTACAGTGAAAGGCTTTTTGTTGCATGGTAACCAGTAGTGTTAATGTGCGGGGATCGCTGGTCGGTGCGGACTCGGTGGGCCGAAGGGCCTGTTTCCATGCAGTATCACTAAACTAAACTGAACTTTAGTTTATTGTCACGTGAACCGAGGTACAGTGAAAAACGTTTTGGTGCATGGTAACCAGTCAGCAGAAGGACTTATACATTATTGCAATTGAGTTGTCCATAGTGTTCAGATACAGGATAAAGGGAATAACATTTAGTTCAAGATAGAGTCTGATTAAGGATAGTCTGATGGTCTTCAGTGAGGTAGATGGTAGGTCAGGACCACTCTCTAGATACATAGATACATAGCAGATCATACACTTCTGATAAAAACTCATCAACCTGAAACATTCTCTCTCCGCAGATGCCTACATACTTACTCTGCCTTTCTAGATTTTTTTTATTGCACATTTATTTTGCAATACAATGAAACCATGTTTAACATTTCAAACAGCATCTATTTTTATAGGTATGTTGTTTTTTTCTCATTACCACACGTTAATTCATTCAATTCTTCTGTGCCATTTTGCATTCTCAAGCTTGCAGTGAACATAACAAATGTTAGGACTTGCATATTAACAATATGAATCTGGGAAAGTTAGCACCTTCCTAAATTAATCTATTTTCCAGAACCAATCAACAGCCTCCTTGGTTTTAATGTTGCTTCTTATCCTCAAGTGAAAATGCTGATTGTCTTTGCAGTCAAGTTGGGTTTATCACAGAACAGAACGAAAAATTGTAGCAAGGATAAGGCAATAAAAATGTGTTTATAATTAGTCGTTATTTTGTAGATGGCGTCAGTGGGGTAGTAAAGGAGGTACAATTATATAATAAAATTATATATAGAACCTTGAGTACAATTTCTAGTGCAATGAACCGAGGTTGTGCAGATGTGTGCTAAACTGTAGACCTCACCAATAGCATCTTAGGGGAATAACCGACGTTTAAACTCCAGCGTTCACGTTCTATCGATATGCAAGTTATCCGGTGCATGTTACTTTAGAGAGGCGTCATTTCACGCGAGGTCAAGAACTCCGAAAGGTAAAGTTTACGCACGGCTTTGCAATGCATAATATTTAGACAAATGTATTAAATGGGGTTCTCGGGAATTGTTTTCCTCATACATACTTTAAACACTAAATTAATGGCAGTAAATATGTTTCCAAAGTTCAGATTGAAATCGCCGAGAGCACGTAATATATTTTCAGATCTAAACCAAAAAAAACCCTCTAGTAATTGTACATTATCAGAAACGTTTTAAAAGATGCAAAGTCGAGCAGTCTTTGAATATCCACAAACAAAACGGTACAAACTGTTCTTGTTTCTTTTATTAGACTGGTGTTGTAAGGGTAAAAACATTCTGCCTTAATACATTTCACCGTTAGATCTCGGTAGCTTTTTAGATTTGAAAAATAGAAGCTGTGATCGAATTTTAACGCCAAATCGAAGCGTGAGCAAAAGTGCCTTCAATTTATCAGTTTAACTGTAGCCACTCGAACTGTACAATGTCTTGCCTTGTATCAAAAATCAAGGTCGAAAGCGAACAAAGTATCTTGACTTAATTTTCCAGTGGACTTTGAATGCACTTCTTGATCATTTTATAAAACATATTTCCACTGGTAAAGATGAATGTTTCTGCAATATTCTGTTAAAATACCATTTGCAATGTAACAAGGCAAGTCTATTGTTCCAAGCTAACATTTTTGATTTGAATCGTTTCTATTTTGCTTTTACTTTGAATAAAGGACTACGAATATCAAACATGTAGTTGAAAAGATGGGTTGTAGTACTTCGCAGGACCAATTGGTGGCGTCTGAGGCACGTAGACAGGCTGAGAGTTTCATTCCATTCATTGTAAACTATTCTACCTGTGGTTCCACTCTTTCTCTCTCGCGTGTGTGTGTGTGAGAGAGAGGGAGAGAGAGAATTCAACTTGAAATATATCCGATCAGAATCAGACTGCAAATATGTCTTCGAAATTTTAATTGGTCTATCCTCCAGTAAAGTCTTAAAACGAAATAAAGGCTTGCAAATTCATTAATATATATATATATATATATATATCTGCAATTTATTTATAATTGAAATATTTCATCTCATGTAGTTATGAGACTGGGCAGGAGAAAGTCAGTAATAAACTACAGGCGGAAAGCAAGAGGTTGCGTTTAAATGAACAAATGGCTCGGCTTTGTGTGGGGGTTGTTTGGACTTTAGCTAATTGGGGAGTTTATTTGCAACTCGGCGACCGTAATCTGGTACACATGCAGTAGGCATTGTGAGGTGCAACGCCGAGAATTAGAAACAGCGTTTAGTTTTCGATGCGGTGGACGTTAGATGTTGCTTCAATTATATATCTGTTGAGGAATATTAACAGTTAGTTATACATATTACTTTAAATAGTTTTAATTTCTCTAAATTGATGTTATGTCCCGTTGAAAAGACAAGACGCTGTTGATTTCGCTGGGAATGAGATCTGTTAACGCTTGCTGATTTAAGTGATGTGAATTTATTCTTTTCCAATTTACATCTTGCTTCGGGAATTGGGGACTGTCAATATCTTCCCTCTTTTTATATACAATTCCTGAAACGTATTTGTCCCGATCGCGTCGCGACTCAAACTGTTTCCAAATGGATATATCCATCATTTCTCATACCTGTTCCTCCCCGTCGTAACTATTGTTCCTTTCAATCGGACCTTCGAGGCACTTCGAGTTATTCAAAGATTGGACTGTATACAGGCGAATTTACGGGAAAATAAATGCGAATTATTGCGAATTCTGATCAACAATTATTGCATTTTGAATCTCAGTTAATTCTAACATTTATAAAATGTCGGCAGTGCTACTGCAATCGGTAAATACTTTTTGACACAAATACTCTTGTTCGACTATTTCTGTGAGGAAACATAGAAGTCCATTCCTTCTCTAGCATTAGACTTCTCAAGGATCTGTGTGTTCTTCGGTTAATATTTTATCCCTGTGATAACTTCAGAAGACACCGTTAGAAGTTTCATCTAATTGTCCTCTGCTGATGCAGGAGGCGAACGCCCAAAATATTAAGGCAGGGACTTATCCCCTCCCATCGCATCCCCCTCCCACCTCCTACCCGGCCTAAGTTGCCCCACTCTTTGCCGCAGGTACTAACTTTACTGCCTGTGCTGTTTCTCGGGTTACACTGCCGAATCCCCATGCCTTGCTACAGTTTAGAATCTGACGCTAATCCTTCGAGTAAGCATCTCCCATCATTGCCTCCCTTGCAGGGTTTCAGAACAATTCGCCAAAGAGAAACACAACAGCAATGTGAGTGTCCTTATAAACCAAGCGCTGTCCATCGGTGCGCTGTTTTTATTTTATATCTATCAGAGACTAAATCAAATTCACTTTATTCCCATTTCTGCATTTAATTGGGAGGAAATTGCTTTTCCAAATAGATGCACGGTGTGCAACAGACAATCGGGATATGTACAGGCACCGCGACTGCACATCAAGGAAAGCCAGTAACTAACTGTCAAGACTTTTTCGTGTTGCACTCTCCGTCGTATTTAGCAACTTTATTGTTGCAAATCACTGTCTGTCTTATTTCACTCTTGCCGATCTTGTCCTGTCAGTAAAAATCATCTTTCTCACCCTCGCCTCCCACCCCGTGAAAGTCCAATGCCTTTCAATTAGTTCAGTGAAAGTGACACTTGCATTTAGCCACCATCACTTTTATTTTAATTCATTTTCAACTCAGTTTATTTTATAGAAAAGTTACTATTATTGACCTGGAGTCGGTGGAATATTTTTGAACCTCTTGTAGGTTCAATGCACACTGTTTAATTTAATTATTCATTTTTTTGGTGCAAGATGGTGACGCGTGCGTTAAAGAACAAAGGGAATGTGAAAATGAAAGTCAGGGATTTGGGTGGGGGTGGGGAGGGAGGAGGGGGGGGGGGGGGTGGTGGAGAGGGGGTGCTGACGCTGTAAACGAGCTGGTAAGGTAGAGATTCAGCCTGTCAATGCCTCGCTACTCACACCGGTCTGGATGACTCGTCCATTAACACAATCTGTGTTTCCATCAGCTTCCTTGTAAGTACAGCCATCCTATTAATAGCACGCCAATGTTATTTACAGTATTGTGTCGCGGTGATCTTAATACCATGCCCACACACACCACCGCCGTAGATGCAACGCTGAAACTTTATTTACATTTTCCACCTCTTTAACATTGTCCCATATATTAAAATATTGGGACCCTTGGCGTGTTGTGTTGTGCAAAGAGAGATCTTATTCTGCGCGCTGTTTTGACTTGATTCCTTCGTGTTTCATTATTTTTTTTGCAATGAGCTTGTGGCCAGAAATAACAATGTCTAAGCGGTTTGCGTATAGTTGAAGGATCCTGTATCTTGTTGACTAATGTTTGCTCCCCCTTGTACTACTGTCATGCTGCAAAAACGCCAAACAATGATTCATAACTGCTAACTTTAAGTTCTCTTTATGTGAGCAAACGCAGAATCTAGTCAATCAACGCTCGCAGGTAAGTTTGTTCAATAGATAGACGTCGCTTTTAAATATACGGCGCTTATTTCAGGCTCTGTTCTATTCATTTCAAGCACCGCAAGGACTCTCTAGGTAACTTTCGCCTCTATCTTTCCGTTGCTATTCTGACAGACAGACAGACAGACATTCCTTCGCACAGACGCGTCTCCTTACTGCTCACCGCACAGTCCCACGCAAGTTCTGGACTTCTTCTGAATGCGGATTGTTGAAAAGGCAAATTAAAACACCTTTGTTTTAAATAAATGTGATTGCTGGAGAGAGGGGATGGCCACGCGAATGCCAATGCGGCAGTGGTGACTGGAAGTCGGTGTGGTAGCGGTATCGATTTCGCCTCAGTTTGCCGGCAACACAAACTTGTTCAATACAGCTTAGTCATATTTCAAACCAAGGCTACGTTTTAAAACAAAACCCGCCCCGCGAGACCCCTCTCAGTCTCGGTGCTAGAGTAATATTTGAGAAAATACATAAAGTGCTGGAGTAACTCAGCGGGTCAGGTACAGAAATAATATGTGGAAATTGCATGTAACTTTTTAATAGGTAACTAAACCACTTTTTTTCAATAAACCGGGTTGTGCTGAGTCGTTTGAAAAGGGCATCTATTGCGACAGATTGCGTGTCTCCTTACTTTGTTAAAGTTAGGGCTGTTTAATCCTCTTGCGCGCATCGCTGTGTCGGCAACGTTCACGGTCCAAGCAAACCGCACACACGCTCCCGAGCATTGGAAGTATTGAGATCCGCGAGCCGGAGCCAATACCTGTCCCGGCTGAGCCAACTGCCAGCTTCAAGAGCATTGCCGCCGAGTTAAAGTTTCTTTACAATAATACACACACACGCAGAGTCCCCGCACTGCCTTTTGCCGAGCTCCCGCGATTGCCCGGCGCGCCGCTTCACGGTGGGCAGTGGAGGACATTTCACTCAATAAATCGGCACTTTGGGGCATTGGGAGTCGATGACAATCAAATAATTTTGACCCAGTCCATGATCCTGATCGTATCTAGGCGTTTCGTGCCGGTTTGGGCAGCGCGCCGTTGTTTTATTTAGTTTTTGTAATCGCTTCCTAAATCTTGCTCGGTTTAAGGCGCAACTTGCCCTGGAGAGCCAAACATCGCCCACCATCGCGGGCTAGCATCTATCTCCGCCGCCCGCGCCCACTCCAACTAATAAAGATAAACTAGTTATGACATTCAGGTCGACTCCGAGATTGGCTGTGTCCCTCGGATACCCAGCTACCAATTCCCTTTCCCCATCAAATGTCCTTTCCTGCTTTCCATTGTACCAGCCTGAACCGCGGTCACACACACATCCACTGGTCCACATGCCATAGTCGACCTACAGAGGTGTGCTCTTAATAAAGCTCCATTGTACTTGGTCAAACCTGTTGGTCCTATTCCCGTTCCTGGTTTACAGTTGGAGTCTTGTATTCCCTTCCCGTGTATAGCCGCGTAATGTCCCATACCCATTACGTTTCAGTCCCACTCACCTTCAGTATTTCCAGTTACCTAGAACTACCTGTCAACTGCATCGACACGCAAAATGACCTGCGAGGAACTAACTTAATTTTACTCTATTTGACACACGCACCCAGTCGCGATATTGTGTAGCTATTATTGAGTATATTAGCCCCAGTTGAAATTATTACCAACTGTTCAGCGTCCTAACAACAACGGCTTTAGGAGTGGGATCGCCATTTGATAAGGTGGCGATTGAGATCATTTATACCGTCAGCTCGAGGTTAATCTGGCGAATTTGCGTTGAAGTTGTGTAAATATATATAATATTTTTTTATTTTATAGGTTTATAAATATACGTGCTATAAGGGTGTGTAGGTTAATTAGTCTCTGTAAAATTTCCCCTAGTGTGGTTGAGAAAGTATGATAACAGAATTAGTGTGAGCGGGTGCTCGCTGGTCAGCGCTGGCTCGATGGGCCGAAGGGCCTGTTTCCACGCTGTATCTGTAAATCTAAAACTAAAACAGGCGCACGAATGTATCCGGGAGGATGGTCTTGTCTGGAAATGTGTGCGACCCCAGGCACATTCCGGTACATGTTGAATGTATGCAGAATGCAATGAATAATTATTAATATGAAAACAATGCCAGTCAAGGGAAAAATCACTTACTTGATGTTTAAAATGCCAATATCGTTTCCAGAATCGCTGGCAACGTTGCTTGAAATGATCCTTTAAAAGTTCGAAACTACAATAAAATGAAGTATTTCACAGAGAGTAGGGATAAAGTTTGTGTCTATTTACCCGGCGTAAAGCCTTATATGATCAAGTTGTTTCACAGTCAGCTTTGAAATATACAATCTGCTAAATAATTCGCACTGCATTATATTCTAATCAGTGCAACACTGGGGCATTTTGTGTTCGAGTCAAGCTGGTGGATGCGAAGAAATCTGAACTGCAGTGTGTGTGTCTAAATCAATGATCAAAGGTGGGATATGCAGATTGACAGATCGCCGTGGTAGTTTTCCTGACGGTACCTGTTACACGTTCACTCTCTTCCTTTCCTTTGCAATTCGAATAAGATGCTTCGGTGAAGAGCGGCACAGAGAGTATCATTGTCACAGAGAGCTGGGAGTTTATCTGTGTTGGTAACATCTGCCGGGCAAGGGTGAGCCGGGTCATTTTGTTGTCTCTCAGTTCTCGGGGTGTGTATAATATTTGTCTGAAATCACGGCTACCTCTCCGACGATTTCAGTGTTGGGGGGGAGGGGAGGGGGGGGGGGGCGAGAGAGGACAGGGGGCTGGATGTACACGGAACCTATGTACCCTCGTGACTGCTGCATTGTAACATAATATAGATTGATTACATTACTAGCTAGGTGTCAGTTCCATTGATGTTTCGCCGTTGATTCCAGGTAGAGCTATCTGTTACTGTATACATCATCTTCACAGTTGCTGGCATTTGGAGGCTTCACTTCACTTCCGTAACCAGATTGGGCAGCGAAGTTTTAGATTATTAAAAAATAGGGTTTTAATAGCAGTACTTGATAGCAATGTACAAGCCCGAGGGAGATAAGATGAGAAAAAGAGGGTGCCTAGTGCCCGCCTTGCTCTCCACTCTGTAAATATAATTAGACACTTTCAGTCCATGAGATAATTGACTTAGATCAGACTGATTATAAAATCCCCGGGAAGCGGCGGGGAAAGGGTTAATGTGTAACTATATCAGGTTTCCGAGTTGCACAATATCAGTACAAGAAAATGTTGTAGATCAGATGATCGGAGCGCTTTTCCCAGTGTTGGCTTTCCCGGGCTCGCTCTGTGATCCAGATCACATCCCCGGTAACCGCCGTTCCTTCACCCCCCTCCAATCAATTACCCTCAATGCTTTTATTTTCCACAGCCGCCGAGATCCATCTCGCCTGCTCGCTCTCCAGCCATCATTACTTTAACTGTACAAATGTAAAGCCGAGATCTATCTATCTATCCGCACGCGTTTCTTCCCAGGGGCCGGCGTGGCTTCTTTAATTAAACATATCATAGCTTTCCTTTTCAAAAAGCCCCCCCAAAAAGTTCAGGGACATTAATTAGGCAGATGCGTGGGAATTAATGCTGGCGGATGGGCTAGAGAACGAGGGGGGAAGTTGGGATTTTTTTTTCTCTTACAGTTTTGTTGTGGTGTGTTAGTTAAGTTCAGTAGTTCTGACCAGTGAATGGTTGCTAATAGCTGCTGTGTCTTGTGGTTGCGTGAATTAGCCGGGGCGGCTGGCTGGGTGATCTCCAGTCTCAGTCTCTCCCCTCTCTCCTCTCTCTCTCCCTCTCTCTCGCTCTCTCTCGCTCTGGTCTCGGGAGCCGTATAGACATCAAGGCTGGTGAGAGAGGGGGGAAGCCATGAGATCAATGCCCTGGCTATTCACTTCATGACGTTGCACGACGGGAAATGCTTTGAATACTTGCGACATGGCCGCTGGAATTGATCGCCAAGATTGACAGCACTAACCATCGCTTCACTTGTTCCTCAGAGAATAGCAATATTATTTTCCTGCAGCCTTTCGGCAACTTCTGCAAGCGACTCCGAGCCCCCCACCCCCCTCCTCCTCTCCCCATCACCCACCCCCACCTCTCCATGGCCCGTGGACGCCACAGCTGACTTTAGGCTCTTCCTTGCTGCTCTTTTGTTATTTTTTAAGAAAAAATATATATGTAACGATTGTTTTAAAATTAGATCCTTCTCACGACACGGGATAGCACGGCGCTGCCTCTCGTCAGACTGGCTTCTAAGGTAACCGGGACAAAACCGCTTATGTTGTGTGTGTGTGTGTGTGTGTGTGTGTGTACGCGCGTTGCTTGTTATGTCTGGAGTCCCTTTTGCCTGTGTGAATTTCCATGGATTTCTCCTTAAAGCTTGTGTGCTGGAGGCTGTTTTTTTTTTTCTCCCTCCCTCCCCTCCCCTCTCCCTCTCCCTCTCCCTCTCCGTTGTTGTTGAGATTTGGTTAGGGTCAGTTCGTGGAAGGACAGCGCGCCTAGGGGTTGTTCTTACAAATCTTCCCCCCTCTCTTTTCCCTCCCCTCCCCTCTCTCCCCTCCGCAACTTCATTGAGTCTTCTATAATCTGCAATCAAATCCCATGCGAGTTATCGCAAATCTTTCTGCTGCCCACACTTGCAAGGAATAAGTCCTCTTGCCCTCGCTCCTAGCAACCCCTTATTCCTTCCTTCCGGGCTTTGCTGTGAGCGCCGCGCCGCAGCCTAGAGAGAGAGAGAGACAGAGGCAGACGATCGCTCCGTGGGCTGGGAATCAGTGAGGAAGCCGGCAATCTGGTGTTGGCGAGGGGCAGGCAGACTGACCCGGCGCCCAGCCGCTTGCGCTGTGTCTGTGCAAGCGGCCGGAGATTGCGCTTTGTTTCAGGAAAAGCTGTGAACTCTCTCTCCCCCCCCCCCCACCCCCCCTTTAAAAGTGTGGCGGCGGCGGCGGCAGCAGCGTGAATGACGGGCACGAAGTTTAGTTTGTGTTGCGCCGGTCAGCCGTGCAGTAGCGGAGCGGTTAGCAACAGTTTCCCAAAACAAGCAGGCGGCAATTTCGATTCTGTCCACACAGTGGTACTAGATGTTAGGAACCGCCCGCGGAAAGTCGCTCTTTACAGAATTACAAAGTTGCAATCTGGTCCTTTAAGGTGCTTGTCCGCTCTTTATATTAAACCACATATCATTTTTTTTAAGAAACAAAAAGTTCATAACGCCGGCAGTTCTGCCCGTTCCCGCCTTTGTCCGAGATCATCTCTTTGGTTAGTTCTGCTGATGAGGGATATGCAAATTGACCCGAAAAGAATGCACAAGCACGTAAATTAAAATAAAACAGGCATTGAAAGAGCGAGCCATAAGGAGACAATGCTCGACTTTTCCCTATACAGACTTCCTAGGCGCGATCACACACTCCTGTCAGCCACAGACACCGAACGTGAGTTCTGAAATTTACTTTGAAAACTGCTGGTAAAATTGTATTGAAATACTGGTCTATACGACCATCCCTCCCCTCAGCCCCCCTCCTCTCCCCGAACTATATCGATTAGGTAACAATAACTATTGTTCGGAGTTTTATCCAGCTTTATATTTATGCACCTAATTTTCTTATTTTTAAAATCCAGTTTTATTGAACGAGGATCACGTCTGACATTAAATTAGTGTAACACAATGTAATATTGAATACATTGCCCAGTTTTTTAAAACACATGCACGTTTGAAGAAGGGTCTCCACCCGAAACGTCACCTATTCCTTCGCTCCATAGATGCTGCCTCACTCGCTGAGTTTCTCCAGCATTTATGATCAACCTTTGCGCGTTTCATTAAAGTAATTGGTGGTGTTATTTTCGGAAGCCCTGTCGATGATATGCTACTTGGAATCAGATTAAGGTGTCCTTTATTTCCCCTGTGAAATTTTGCAATAACTTCCAGCCACTGTGTGGAAGGAGGAAAGCTTTAAATGGTATCTCTGAACACGACATTGCCTGTTTACTGGTCAGAAGCCCCGATGTTATCGCTGTGAGAGCTGATCCTTTTTTTATTCACACTTTCATTTGGGTTTTGGAGAAGCCGAACGCGAGAACTTTGAACAGGCAATTATTGCCCTGGCTGTTCTGGTCTCTCCTTGGTGAGAGGAAGGCGGGGGCGGCGTGGGCAGGAGAGAAAGTGAATGTGAAAGTTGCCTGGGGAGAAGAGATTAGCTCTTTCTGACATTTGGGTCAGGGGTGTTTCCCAAAATACTGAGTCAAAACTTTCACCATTTAAAAAAAAAATCGCATGTCGAGCGCAGATAAGGAGCGTGCGTAAACCGCATCACATCTGTTTATTATAAGGTTTTGGAACTCATTTACAATATTACATCTCTCCCATTATTTTAGCATGACGCGCACATCACTTTCTGAATTGATGCTAATATGCACAACAATTGTCATCTTCGACTGGTTTTAATATATGATAATAGCGATTCTCTGATTGGCATCGAGTGTTTGTCTCTTTGTTGATGTGCAAATCCATTTCTTCATCAGTAGGCTGAAATAAATAGCACTCAAAGGTAGACATCTCGATTGATTAATTGTTACCTGCATTACAACTATATTTTAGACATTTCAAATAATGAAACTTTAGTGCGAAGTACAGTGGCATTATTTGCTTTGCATATAATGCATAATTCACCGCGATAGTCAAAACGCGACACTTCATAATTTCTACCGTTGTATCGACTAATCGATCATTGATTGCGGGTATAAGATATATGATGAGCGTCTTGGGGGGAAATATTTGCATGGCATACAGACCAAACTATACTGTAATGTTCAGTTAACAACAGTCCTTAAAAACTGTCTGCGCCGTGTTTGCTTCAATGTGATTTTACTGCACAACACAGATTTGTATTGGCCGATTTAATAAGTTGTTTTTCGACGCTCTTCAAGTAACGACCATTCTTCGCTGGCAACTAACGCCGTGAGCCTGTCTGTAAAACAATACCCCGGCTAGTCCCAGTGTTAAAGATAAGTTGATCTGCTGATGGCATTTTGTTTTGAACAGCTGTCTGACTTGTTGCTTGCTGTGAGAGTAGCTTCCCTCATAAGGTATGGTGGCACTGAAGCCGAAAGAAGGTCCAAATGGCACATTTATAATTAGATTGCAAATTCAGCAGATTGTACCCATACTACAGAGTTAAACTGCAATGTCTGGGATCTCTATAGAGGCGTCTTAAAAAGAGACTCCACCGAGTCTTAGGTTATTCTCTCTCTTTACATTCTTCATCCTCTACAGCCGTGAACAGCAGGGGGACTTGATTAAGGCAGTATATATTTCACATAATAAACGCCTACCGGGGAGCTACAAGGCTAAAGTTTGGAATCATCAGCAGGGGTGTGATATTTAAATTTGTTGACAGATATAGATTCTGCAACCGCGATCTGCCATTAGGCTAGTTCATATTCTATATTCCAGCAGTCATAACATCATCTATCCGAATGAAAGGTGCAGCTTTTCAATGTAGATTTAAATATTTCGAATTTCAGCACATTTATTTTAAATGCATGTCACTTATATATTCCATTTCTAGTAGTTTGGAATCTGACAATCTGTGTGTCTGGCTGTATATATGCTGGAGTTTTACAACATGTAACACATATTGCTCACAACGTGAGACAATAACAGCGAAGAGTTTCAGGAACATTCAGTAAACTAAAATAAACTACCAACAATTTTGGAATATTTTAACTTCTCCTTTAAACAAAGGGACTGTTCCCTTTATTGATTGCTATTGACTACCCATCTGTTAAATCAAAGTATTTTTTAAAGCAATAATCTGGTTTTCCCATATCATTTTAACGCTTTTTTTCATATTAGTTATTTGACCAGCGATCATTTGCAACTCTACCTAAGTAACGGTATCCTTTTACACTTGATCCAACCCACAATCTTTATATATTCGCACAATAAGATGAATGCGTTCAGAGTTTAGTTAAGGCATTAGCAAAGGCATTATTGTTTGTCCAAGAAACGCGTCTGATTTAACGCACAAATTGGACTTAATGAGAATATGAATCAAAGGCAAACATTGGGAAGGGGCTCTCTCAGCAACTTGCAGTTCGTCATCCTAGTTATACTTATGAAATGAAACTATGAATCATTTAAAACCAATGGGCAGCCGTCTGAAGTTTAAAGTAAAAATCAAATTTCTAAAGGCATTTTTAACTCGTAAAACAATATAAATTCCCTTTGTTTTAGATATCCTTGAGAAAATCGATGCAATAATTTGCTGGTTTACGCTTTGTTTATCACCCAGAGACCCGGGCATAATTGAGGTTGACTCTGCAGTTACTAAAATCACTGGTGTTGGGGGAAAATAAAAGCGACTTGCCCCATTTTAGTGAGCTGGTCTCGCTCCTGTAGTTCAGTTTGATGGGTCGTTGCGATCAAAACCAAATGTTGTAGCTGTCACACGGGCGGAAGTTCGACTCGGGTTAAAATACAATCTCGAAATAAAAGGGTGTAAATTGCACGTATTATTGTTGCGGGCTCAAGAGGGGAATAATGTATATTTCAAATATAATTTTTGCACCAAATGCTTCGTCTCCTCGATGCACGCTGGCACGTGTAGGGTTAACTCACTCTCAGCACCGCTCCAAGATAAATCGGGACGGACATAATCCAGGCTACTGTAGGGTCATTTTTCTTTAGTTTTATTCCAACAGGTTTCAAAGTTGCTTTCGTAGTGTTTACTTTAAAAACAGCCTATGTAGTTTTGAAATATTTCACGTGAGGTGTACTATCGGAGCGCTTGGTTCTTCCCACTGACTTGTGTCTAACTTAGCGGCATCTCCTCCAGATTCCACCGGAGCCCAGATGGGTTTCTGTGAAGTATATCCTAGACTCTAGATATCATGCTGTCCAGCTCTAAACACGGCAGGTGCTGCGGGGCCCGGGTTGTGATCCCTTGAGAGGGAGGGAGGGAGCCCGGTTGATGTGCCCGTGTACCGTTTATCTGGCGTGGCCCATTCAAACACTACTTGCCCCTCCGCGTTTGGAGCGAAGAGGCAAAAACAGAAGATGCACAAGGGAAGGAAGGAGGAAGATAGGGAGGCGAGGGAGCAAAACAGAGACGGGTAGAAAGAAGAGGGTAAGAGGGTAGGAATGTCAAGGGGCAAATGCTCGTCAAAGATGTTTAAATAAAGAGCAGGAGGGGGAATGGGGAAAGACTTGTGCTTGACATAAATAGTTCGCTTGTGCTGGATAGAGATCTGTGGGGAGACGAGGAAGGGAGGTTGCGACTGTAAGGACAGGAGGGTAAGGTCGGGGTTCGCTGACAGGCTCAGATTTCCGTGCACAGCGGGCTCCAGTCAAAGCAGCAGAGCGAGTGGGTCTGAAAGGAGATTGTGGAGGCGAGGAGCGCACAGTCCAAGCCCGTATAGCCACTGCACGCACGCACAAGCTCGGCTCCCAACTTGACATTACTTGGAAACGGCGCTGGATAGAATATCCTCGCATCCCCATTAGAGAAATAGATCTTGTTTGCGAACGGCTTCGTATTAATGCAACAAGCGCTGCTGTACAGTGCTCTTGCTGTGTGTGTGTGTGTGTGTGATTGTTGTAAGCGGAGATTGTTGTAAAAGGATTTGGCGAATCTCTCTCTCGTTGAGGTGTGATTTATTTTTTTTGCAATATGTTTTCTCCTGCGAACGTTTCCAGCCACAGACCCCTTATTCCTCGAGAGATCCCGGAATCGATAGTGTAGGAAGGAACTGCAGTTGCTGGTTTAAACCCTAGATAGACACAGAACGCTGGCAGCATCTCTGGGAAAATGTTTCGGGTCGAGACCCTTCTTCAGACTGAGATTCAGGGGAGGGGGGAACGAGAAATGATAGCAGCATTGGGAACCCACCAAAGGCGCATTGCAACCGGAGAGAATCGATGGAGCGACCACCCCTCTTCTCTCCACAACAGATCATAAAGTTTGCAGAAGCACCCAGACCTTTTGTTTTGTGTGTGTTGTGAATTCAAACTAACCCCGTCCAAAGAAGAAACACTTTTTGAAGTGTATAACGATGCATTGGAAACTGTATGCAGATATTTAGGAGTAGTTCTTATTGGGGAGAAAATATATGCAGCGATTTATCACCTATATTTAAAGCTTATATCTGGACGACTGCATGTAGACGTTCGGCCAATTTAAAATAGCACTAGGCGACGGTGCAAAAGCGAAATAGGCACAAACTCTGAATATTTCCTTAGACTTTCCTGTCTTGTGAGTCTGGAAGCACGCTTCTCCCGACGCAATTGAAGCCCTCAAGACTTATTCCAAGGCCGTAATGGAAACACAAACAATCGTCAATTATATAGAATCTAACTTGCTTCCATTTAATTTAATCGTTGGACTTTTATTTCGTTGAGTAGTCGAAAGGAAAACAATCGAGGCACCCTTGACTCCATTAACACGTCGAAGTAATTATTTGTTTGACAAATGGTATTTCTTATTAAACATGCAATGCTCTACTCTGTACCCGGAGACTAATCACAAGCAAAACATTAGGTATACAAACGGAATAATGTTTAATTATTTGCACTCTAGGGAGAAAGTGCCCATTCCTGAAGATGATTTTCTATGTGCATGTATACTTGACATGATGCAAATATGCTTCGATAATCCTCAGAGATTTCTATTGTAATTAACAGATGCCAAACCTGCACCTTGTACACTCAGTCAAACAGCTGCATTAAAAAAAATACTGCACTGTTTAAGTAGCACTTAACTCTTATGCTTTATTTAATCTGCAATCCAATAGAATATATTGAGTTCATCAAGATGCATGATATATTTCATCTAGATATTGACCGTATTTGAGGGCTAGTGCAGGAAGCTATTGACTGTGGAGTTGCGGAGTGATTAAGTTAGATATACTACTCAAAGTCGAAGGTTGAGGGTATTAATGCGCAGCAGAGGTCAACTCTGTGACCAATAGGCCAAATATTCACTGAAAGTTGTGGTCACTATTAACTGAACAGAATGTTTGACTGAGAAATACTCTACCCTGGGACTTGCACCCTCTGCTCCTATTGCCATTTCATTTATTGCAGACTATTGATTCTTACTGTTAATTAAAATACAGTGATACAATTTATTTTCTGTAAAGGAAACAGTCTTTCTCCAGCCCGATTAAAGTTGCAATCCTAGATTTGGTAAAATGAGTTTACTGCTATTTCCAGGATTTCACTAAAATTGGAGGCGCAGAGACATTTTACAGTATTTCCATTTGAATAATGAAGTGTAATAATTTGGAACATTGGCCTTACGATCATGAATTTCACTCGGTAAGAGAGAAATGGAGCTTATTAAATCTAGTGTGAAGTTTAAGTAGTTACAAACCTGCTATTGACAGCAATTTTGGGAGTCGAGTACACCAAACAAAATGAATATTACCACAACATTAATTTCATTTTAGCCGAAGACTAATTTTCTTTTCTAGCATAGTGGCGTTGTACAAATGGGCGACAGTGTAAGTGATGGATGCCAGATGTGCTTCACGCTGAAGATTCTCCTGTCGTTCGAGATATAATTCTTCTTATTTCATTCAGGCATCGTAACTCATGTCTCGCAAATGACTAGACCTGATAACTCAAAACTAACCAAGTCACGAGTAAATCATAGTCGCTGGTGTACACGGGGCACAGATGGGACTAATGGCACTTTCTCATGCCTTCTGAGTGTAGCCTATCTTGGTCGAGTGCTTACTTATTTTCCCAATATTTTCCCATTGTTGAAGTCTATTCCTGATGGAGTACGACTTTACAATTTATCGACATTTTCCATTATCTATCCAAATATGTGATAAGTGGTAGCGAGTTGGTTAGAAGTGAAATGGGTTCTATTTCTACACTGTGCCTGGATGTGCACTGCTGGTGAGGGGCATTGGATGGGAATTAGAGGTGAGAGGCAATAGATAATCCTTCACATCTCTAGCCCAGGGCAACGCTCCAGCTGAGATCCGTTTACTCCTGGTACATAAGCTTGGAAGCGTGCACTGCCACATCCAGTAACAGCATCTTCCACCTCTGTTACCAGGCTTCTGAACGGTCCTTCCATAAGCTAGGGTTCTGTCCGATTCACCACTACCCCATTGCGGACATTGGACTTTGGCCCTGGAACTGATGCGCTGCAATGAGAACTATATTCTGCACTCTGTATCTTCCCTTTTGCTCTACCTGTTGCATGCTAGTTTGACTTGGTTGTATTGATGTATGGTATTGTCTGATCTGTTTGGATAGCATGCAATACAAAGCGTTTCACTTTACCTCAGTACACGTGACAATAATAAACCTAAAGCTAAACAGCCCAGAGGTTCTGGAGGTTCAAGAAGGGTCCCAACCCGAAATGTCAGAGGTTATGGGGAGAAGGCTGGAGAATGGGGTTGGGAGGGAGAGATAGATCAACCGTGATTGAATGGTGGAGTAAGCTTGATGGGTCGAATGGCCTAATTCTGCTCCTATCACTTATGATCTTATGAACATCACCTATCCATGTTATTCAGGGATGCTGCCTGATCTGCTGATTTACTCCAGCACTTTGTGTCTTTCCTTGGTAAACCAGCATCTGCAGTTCCTTGTTTCTATTGAGCAAAAAGGTTTAACTTGGGACATCATTGCTTGGGTTAGAATAACTCTCAATAGTCTGAAGAAGGGTCTCGACCTGAAACGGCACCTATTCCTTTTCACCAGAGAGGCTGCCTATCCCGATGAGCTATTCTAGCCTTTTGTGTCTATCTTCAGTTTAAACCCGTTTCTGCAGTTCCTTCCTACACTCAATATTGAACTGATCCTGGGGTATTAGCAAGCTAAACACAACTGTTAAATGCAGGAATATTGCCACAATCATTAAACAATCAGCGTGAATATCGTCATGGAAAGACTGACATCTCAAAATCTTAGATGGAGTAAGAATACTTCTGAATGTTATAATATATTCCGGTAGCAAAATAAGAGGAACGATTTGAAGGCATCAACCAACCCCTTGTTTGAGTTTAATCTGTATGTACAAATTATTGGATAATGTCAAATTTTAATTAACCAATGTACTTGGTGCACTGCCCACATCATTGTAAATCATTGACTTAACATGTGTTGATGGATTCAAACAATTCCACTCGTTTGTTTTCAACAGACGGACCCAGTAAGTCATAATCACATAAAAAGTTGCTGTGACGTGGTTGATGTGATTTAGCTAGAGCCTTGTTCCTGTCATTCACATTAGTTTGTAATAAGAACCTCGAAAATGGGTTATTTACCATTCTGTAAGCCTTTGACATAACCCCGTGGCAATGCTATCCCTCCATTTTATGTCACATCTAATGCATCCATGGAAATGCTTGCTACCTTAACATTTAAGCTGCAATGAATCTTAGAATTAAAAACAGTGAAATTCCAAAAGGATATTCGGTAGCTTTATCAGGAACAGATACCCTTTCTTTAGGAATGACTTCTTCCAAACAACCATCATGCTGTTGAATGCTACAAACACTCCCGTGCCCTCCACTTTCAGTCTGAAGAAGTGTTCTCGCCCGAAACGTCAACCTTCCTTTTTCTCCAGAGATGCTGTCTGACCCACTGAGTTACTCCAGCACTTTATGTCTATCTTCGGTCGAAACCAGCATATGCAGTTCCTTCCTACACTACACCCGCCAACTAAACTATGTCCTGTCAAGGTTGCACTAGGGACTTTGTTTTTGTTGGGGTTTTTTTTGTTTGTCCTAATATTAAGATTTAAAGTGGGTAGCGCAGCGGTAGAGTTGCTGCCTTACACCACCAGAGACCCGGGTTCAATCCTGACGTACGGAGTTTGCACGTTCTCCCTGAGACCGTGTGGGTTGTCTTTGGAGGTGGGAAGTGCTCCGGTTACCTCCCACCTCCAAAGACGTACAGGTTTGTAGGTTAATTGGCTTCGGTAAAATTGTAAATTGTCCCTCGTATGTCGGACACTGTCAGTGTATGGGGTGGTTGCTGGTCGGCACAGACTCAGTGGGCTGAAGTGCCTGTGTCCGTGCTGTTTCTCTAAAGCCTAAGAAAAGTATTGAAATAATGCTATCTATGAGTACTGTGTTTACAGGCCTGTTATGCTGCAAATAATAATTTCATTGTTCCCGTTTCACTACATGTGACAATTAAATGTTCTTGACTCTTCACTCTTTATCAACATTGAGAATGTAGTTTTAAACATCTGTCTTTGTAAATCATAGGTTTGAGCTTTTTGAGCAACTTTGTTGTACAGAGCTTAGCCGTTGTCCTCCAATAAGCCACAGTGAATGCTTTTGCACCGATTTGCAGTGTGATGTAGTTGGTAGCGCAGATTACATAAATATTTTGCTTGTTAACTATGTCAGGTTACTTTTTAAAAGAGCAAGGGCCAAGTTGACTGTTAAAAGTGTACCTTAAATGAAAGCCCAGTCTTCAGCTGTGTAAAGAGTACAAACAAACGTTCACATAGTGAGCGAAGTTAATCTGCTGCAGGTTTGCATTGCACCCAAAGTCTTAACACCTCCCGGCAAATGCACAGCCTTTTTCTGTGAAAAACTGTAAGGTTTTGAAACACAGCTCCAAGCCTAAAATTTGTACTGTCTGAGGTTAGTGTGTGACTGCCTCACGAATCTGTGTGAAATTCTTCGGTCCTCTATTCTAGTGGTGTCATTCAACCATTTTGTGTGTTTCATCAGCACTGATGTGCATTAATATCCAAGTGCACGGTTCCAATTGTATAACAGTATTCACTTTGATTTTGAGACGTTGATCATCTAAATCTATTATTTATAGGGGTTTTTAGGTTTTTAAAAACGTTGTTTTTTCGTTTTGCTTAGAGATAAAGCGTGGAAACAGGCCCTTCGGGCCACCGCGTCCGTGCCGACCAGTAATCCCCGCACATTAACGCTATCCTGCACACACCAGGGTTAATTTACAATTATACTAAGCCGAAGATCTCGGAGAAAACCTACGCGGTCACGGGGAGAACGTACAAACTCCGTACAGACAGGCACCGTAGTCGAGATCGAACCCGAGTCTCTGGAGCTGCAAGTGCTTTAAGGCAGCAACTTTACCGCTGCGCCACCGTACCGCCCTAGTCTAGTCCAGTGTAGTTTTTACTTCAGATATATTGATGCTTAAAACATTTTGGTTAAAGCTCTAATCAGAGTTTGGTGAAGGGATTTTTGGTCACCTGAACATTATTGCTTTCGTAGTTTATCAGTGCTGGGGGGAATTTGGCTGGTCAGGCAGCATCTGTGAAGGGAATAGATAGATGACTTTTCAGGTTGGGCCCCTTGTACAAATAATGGGAGTCTAATTGGCTAGATAGCTCATCGATGCCTTAATAATTATACAAATATATAATTTCCAATATCTTTGCTCATCAAATTCTGATCTCTTGAAACTATCCAGTAGTTTTAAGGTGAGGTGCAAAATTTAAAGGAGATGTGTGGGGCAAGATTTTTTACACAGAGGGTGAAGAGTGCCTGGAACTCGCTGCCGGGGTGGTGATGGAGGCAGATACAATAGTGGTGTTGAAGAGACTTTTGGCTAGGCACATGAATATGCAGGAATGGAGAGATATGGATTATGAGAAGATAGATAAGAGATGGCCGGCGCAGACATTGCGGGCCGAAGGGCAATTCCTGTGCTGTACTGCTCTATGTTCTAATGACTCCTCCATTGGAAACTGTGCCTTTATCTGCAAGTATGCACAGAGTCTCTTGCCCAGAGTAGGTGAATTGAGGACTAGAGGACATAGGTTTAAGGTGAAGGGGAAAAGATTTAATAGGAATCTGAAGGGTAACTATTTCACACAAAGGTTGGTGGGTGTATGGAACAAGCTGCCAGAGGAGGTGGTTGAAGCAGGGACTATCCCAATGGTTACGAAACAGTATGACAAGTACATAGGTAGCACAGGTTTGGAGGGATATGGACCAAATGAGAGCAGGTGGGACTAGTGTAGCTGGGACATGTTGGGCGGTGTGGGCAAGTTGGGCTGAAGGGCCTGTTTCCCCACTGGATCACTCTATGACTCTATAAGTATCCTAAGCTTGAATTCTCTCCCTTTACATTTCCAGCTTACTTGCTTGATTTAAGACCTCCCATAAAATATTTGCATTTGATTTATTGATTATCTGTACTAATATCTAATATGACCAGTGCCAAGTTTCATTTTGATAATGCGTGTAAAAGCATGTGGCGGGTATAGTGATGGTGCTGTATAGATAGATGCACATTGATGCTGACCATGCTGCAGTGCAGCACTAATGTTGTTTGCATCATTGCAACAGCCCACTATTAACTGAGATATTAAACCAAGGTCCTTTATACACTTTTAGAAAGATGCAAACGTTGTTTCTCTACGTAATATGGATTTGTGAAAGATAAATCACAATTGTGTGACTTTTTCTCTTTAACCATTTCAATGCTGATCTTCCACTGTAACAATAACATGTGTTTTAGAATGCAGATGTGCAGTTGTATTCACCAATTAGAATATCAGCGGATAGATTTTTTTCTAGCTGTAATAGTGCAAATTTGATGCTATAATTTATGGTTGTGATAGTCATTCTTCAGTGTAAATATTGGTTTCAAACTGGTTTGTGTAAGATGGGAAAATAGAACTTTTGTATATAAAATGAAACAGGAAGAGGTAGGCTCAAGTTTGTAACAATGCAAGACAAATGAAGAAATCCAAGATGCAGACGCAAGGAACTGCCGATGCTGGTTTATGAAAAAAGAGACAAAGTTCAGGAGTAATTCAGCGGGTCAGGCAGCATCTCTGGAGAATATGGAGAGATGACGTTTTAGGTTGGGACCCTTCTATAGCCTGAAGGAGAGTCCCGACCTGAAATGTCACCTACCCATGTTCTCCAGAGATGCTGCATGACCCACTGAGTTACTCCAGCACTTCGTGTCTTTTCAAGTTGTCCAATTTGTGTGATGGGATAACAATCTGACATTGAACCTAACTGGAGTAGATAATAGTGCAATCACTTGGTGTACATCTAGTATCCTTGGGATAATTTGCCCCTGGCAATATCCAGGTTGTGATCTTCCAACCAGTCAACAAAAAGAATGTAAACTACATAACTCCATTAACCAAATGCATAGGGTTTGGTTCATACGATTGTGTAGGAGAACTGTTGGTGGTGAGTCTGAAGAAGGGTCCCAACCCGAAACATCTCCTCTCCACGTTCTCCAGAGATGTTGCCTGACCCGCTGAGTTACTCCAGCATTTTATGTCTATTTTAGCTGTTGGTGACACTGTAGCGTCTGTTGTTATCCCTGTCTGACCTCCAGATACAAAACGCAAGGGTCCAAGCAAGGAGTACAACCATGTCAACTTTAACCACACCATAAAACCGGCATTACAGAGCTATCCTAGAGTGTAACCTCAAGTATAAACAGTGGGTGAAGGCTAACAGACATTGTTCTAAGTACCAATGCTGAGCTTGTCAGTGATTTATTTCACAGCTACGTTTTTCTAAAGCTCACACTGTTTCACCGAGGCAGACCTTGCCTCTTTGGCATCAGTGGGGGGGCAATTTATCAATACACAATTCAGCTGTAAAATGAAGTTTAAATGCTGCCCTTTTTCTACAGTAAAGGCATAGCCTTCAGTCGAGAATTCAACTCTGTGGAAACACGATTTGTGGTTTATTATTTTCGCTCTTTCCCCTTTTCACTTGTTGCGAGTTGTAGCGTTAGGACACTGAAGTTATTTGGTGATAGTTATTACAGCTGAATTTTGATAGACACACAGCCGATTTATTAAAGGTTTTTTTTCGCTGCATTTTTAATGTTAAAAGAGCAGTGATTTGGAGTCCAGGAATTCCGTGCTTGCATCAGGTATGTGTTTATCTGTAGATGACTATGTTATGTATCGGCTTTGCATAGCTTAGAAAAATTAATGTTTAGGTCTGGTATGTTAAAAACTGTGCAGAGCAACACTCCACACCTTAAAAAGGCAAAGCATAGCAGTGGTATTTTATCCTGCTTCGTCTTTTGAAAGGAGTAGAATTCAGTGCTGGAAGCAATGGAATGCTTTTTGTTTTTATTAAATTTACCATAAGAGCGAGCTGTAATGGTAAAATAATAAAAACAGGCCCATTTTCATCATAAATCCTATCCAAAAATATAACCGTGCCTGTTGGAGTTTTCGCCACGTGATTAAGTGATGTACTATATCTAATCTACATCTCTTTCTACATTGAGAAGCAAATAAATTCCTTCAGCAATAAGGTTTTTTTAATGGTGTAAAATGCACTTTCTGTCTCTGTGGCTATTCCAACCAGCGCAGTTTAAAATGATTGTATTTGGAGATAGATGACTGTGAACCCTGATTTAATACAATCTTGCATTCTAAAAGCTTGGAAAAAGCTTTGTATTTTCGAACCATTCCCCCACACAATCGGTCTGTTCCTTCCATAGTCCCCTGAGATACAACACAACAACATTCAAAACGTTATAATTTTGTTTTTAAAATCTGCTGTTTTAAAAAAAAGAAAGTTTCCCAATAAGTTTTTTATTTGAAGAACTAAGATTTTACTTCACTTTACTTTCATTTTGCAAAAATACTTTCATTTGCAGTTTATGTTCAGAATGTTCTTGCATTTTTCGGAAAGAAAAGCTGCATATAAAATATCATACGTTTTTTTCCAGAGTAAAATAATGTTGCGAAAAATAAGTTCATGCGGTTAGTCCTTGTGCACACTCTTGAGAAGAGACAATTATCTCCAAACACTATAATGAGGTTAACAGTGGAAATATATTGTAGCAGTTAAGATTTCAGAGCATTGAATAAGGCAGAGGCAGACACCAGGGATGATATAACACAGGCACAGTATTGGGAGATTAAACATATCTCATTAGTTTAAAGCTGAGAAGGATGATGTGGCGCAGATTCCTGATCTATTCGATGGCGTTAGTCTTAAAAGAAAATTAGAACCATTTTCACGCAAACATTTGAGTGATTGTGATCAGGGTAGCTCTTTGCAAAGGACAATCTCTGTTTCCGATGACAGCAAATCTCGAGGTCCGAACAGCTTCTGTTCAAACTACATTTTTAATGTTGCAAAATAATTGGGTGTGCCGCCTTTTGAAAAGAAAACGGTAGCTAAATAATCAGGAAGGTATATTGAGCTGAATACTGGAGGTCTTTACTTTATAATTTGCATTTATGTTATTTAGACTACAATTAACACTACATTATGCTTCTATAACGCTAATTTTTGATTGAAATTAGTTGATGTACAGGCAACTGACAATCTTTTGTAGAGGCTTTTTGCAAAACTTGTTTTAAATTCAGTCTATTTACTGTAGATTGGAACCAAGGCTGAGATAAAATGTCACCGTTTCTCCGCAGCCATGCTATTTCTAATGCAAAATAAAAACGGTTTAGACATTACTAAAGAGGAAAGATCTATTTTTGTTTATAATGCTTGCAAATATTGTCCAACTAATCTGTATGAAAGAACAACTTTTGATTCATTTCACTTTATGATTCAAGATGTTTATTAATTGATTACATATATTGCATCCCACAAGTCTCTCTATCTGTATGCAATTACTAACATTTATCCAGAGTATAGATTGTCTGATTTTTAAAAATATTTTGCACAATTAGAGGGAATTAGTTGTAAGGAGAGACACAAGGAACTGCAGATGCCGGCTTACATAAAACAACACAAGTGCTGGATAACTCAGCAGGTCATGCAACATCACTGGTGAATATGGATAGATGACGTTTTGGGTGGAAACCCTACTTCAGACTAATTGTGGTGTGGAGGGGGTGGGGGTGCGGGGGGGGGGGGGGGGGGGGGGTGAAAGCTGAAAGCTGGAAGAGAGGTGAGGGCAGGCCAAAGCCTGGCAAGTACTAGGTGGATACAGGCCTATAAGGAGAAGTTGGACAAACTTGGATTGCTTCCTCTGGAACACACAGGATTGAGGGGAGACCTGATAGGTGTATATAAGATTATCAGAGGCATAGAAAGGGTAGACAGTCAGAACCTTCATTCCCCAGGGTGGAAATGTCAGAGACTAGAGGCATAGCTTTAAGGAGAAAGGTTAAGTTAAAAAGTAAAGATCAAGATAATCTAGATTTACTTTTTTGAGGTGCCAGTACATTTTACCAGCACATACCGTCACAAAAAATGCACCGCACACTCCTATATAGACTAGATATGTAAAGGCTTGCGGGCACACAAAGGGTGGTGGGTGTATGGAACAAGCAGCTAGAGGACGTAGTTGAGGCAGGGACTATCCTGACATTTAAGAAATAGTTAGACGGGACAGGTTTGGAGGGATCAGGACCAAACGGGGCAGGTGGGACTAGTGTAGCTGGGACATGTTGGTCGATGTGGGCAAGTTGGCCTGTTTCCACACTGTATCACTCTATGATTCTATAGCTCGATGGCATAGCTTTAAAATGAGAGGGCAAAGTTTAAAGGAGAAATGCAAAGCAAGCTTTTACATAGGGAATGGTGAGTGCCTGGAACGTGCTGCCAGGGTGGTGGTGGAGGCAGATAGGATAGTGGTGTGTAAGAATCAAATGGATTTGCAGAGAATGGAGAGATATGGATTACGTGCAGGCAGAGGTGATTAGTTTAACCTGGCATCATGTTCATCATGGGCAATGTGGGCCAAAGGGCCTGTTTCTGTCCTGCACTGTACTATGTTCTATAGTCACCATCTCCTTCTCGTGAGCTCCCAAAACATCACTTATCTATGTTCCCCAGAGATGTTGCCTGACCCGCTGAGTTACTCCAGCATTTTGTTGTTTGTGGCATTCGGACACTCTTGACACTGATATTAACTTCCTTCCAATGGGAATGTTCGTTGAAGTAAACCTGATTGTAAATTATCTGAAATAAAACAAAAAAGACTCCAGCACTTTGTCTTTTATTTTGTAAACCGGCATCTGCAGTTCCTTGTTTAGTTTAGTTTAGAGATACAGCGCAGAAATAAGCTCTTCGGCCCACCGAGTCCGCACCGACCAGCGATCCCCGCACATTAACACTACCCTACCCACACTAGGGACAATTTAAACATTTATACCAAACCAATTATCCTACAAACCTGTACGCTTTGGAGTGTGGGAGGAAAAGGAAGATCTCAGAGAAAATCCCCGCAGGTCACGGGGAGAACGTACAAACTCTGTACAGATGAGCACCCGTAGTCAGGATCCAACCCGGGTCTCTGGCACTGTGAGGCAACAACTCTACCGCTGCGGCACCGTGCCGCCCCGCAGTTCCTTGTGTCTCCTTCTAATATGAAGCTTGAGAAATGGAGAAGTGGGGATGTAAGAAAAACAATCGCAGCCTGCCTGTGCAGCTTGACATTCCCCCACCCACACATACCTGCGGCACCAGCTTCCTAGTGTCTGGACAGGAAGTCTTGAAAATGCCACCAACACTCGTGCTGGGGCAGAGTCTGCACTTATGTCAGCAAGCAAGCCAAACAGCTCTGGCGCAAACACTTTCTGCCCCGCGCCAAGCCAAATATTCTGCCCACTGGGTCTACAAGTGAATTGAAACGTTTTCATCAAAATTTATTATAAAAATTCCAATACGTTTTGACTGATGGATTATCACTAGCAGATAATTAAAGCAGGCAAGAAATCTACCACTGAACTATCGATGTGACACAGCGGGTAGAGCTGTTGCCTCGTAGCGCTGGTGACCCGGGTTTGGTCCTGACCTCCGGTGCGGTCTGTGTGTGACGTTTGCATATGCTCTCTGTGACTACATGGGTTTCCTCCAGGAGCTCCGAGAACCTGCAAACGCCACCCAGACAACACCCGAGGTCAGGAGGATCAAACCCGTGTCTCTGGCGCTGTGGGTGGGTGCTCCAGATTCCAAAGACGTGCGGATTTGTAGGTTAATCGACCCTCTGTAAGTTGCCTCTGGTGTGTAGGGAGTGGATGAGAATGAGGGATAACACAGAACTAGTGTGAACGGGTGATCAATGGTCGGTGTAGGCTGAAGGGTCTATTTTCTTGTTGTATTTATGAATCAATCAATTCAATCAATTAATTAAGTGTCTGTTCTTCAAGACTAATGCAGCAGTGCTACTGAGAACATAAATACAAATCAAAGACATGATACAATCCAAGACATTTTGCAGCAAATATTGTACAGAGGGTGGTGGGTGCTTTGAACACACTGTCAAGGGTGGTGCGATAGTGGTGTTTTACAGACATTTGGATAGGCACATGGATATGCAGGGAAATAGATCATGTGCAGGCAGATCAGGTTTGGCTTGGCATCATAGTCGGCACAGACATTGTGGGCCGAAGGGCCTGTTCCCGTGCTGTAACCTATGTTCTTGGTTATAAGTGAATGGAGCTCACCTTCCCTCCTTTATCCTTTTTTTTTGTGGCTGGAAGTAATATGGATAAACGACCAAGAACAAACAGGTGTTGGTATTTTCTGCAATTGATATATAATTTAGCACAGTGGCCCCCATTTACATGTTGAGTGGGCGTGATGATCTAATGCTTGCTGATGGATCCTTTACCATGCATCTTGCGTGGTTTGACTTTCAATGGAAAGCAAAGATGTGGAAGTGTTTATCAAAACACTAAATGCTGGAGTAACTCAGCTGGCCAGGTGGCCTGTTCTGCTGAGTTCCTCCAGCACTTTGTGTTTTGCTCAAGATTCCAACATCTGCAATTATTCGTTTCTTCGCTGCGAAATGATCATTCCTGCCTCCCTCGACCGCAACCAAGTTACAATGATTCCCCTGTGAGTGCTAGCAGTTTGCTTGACAATAACATTTTCACTACTGAACCTGATACCAAGTGCCGGAGTAACTCAGCGAGTCAGGCAGCATCTGTGGAGAAAAGGAATAGGTGACGTTTCAGGTTGGAACCCTTCTTCAGATTGATTGCAGTAGGGGGAAGAACAGAGGTGGTGGCGGGACAAACCCTGGCAAGTGATCGGTGGATACAGGTAAAGAGAGTTGATTGGCAGATGGGTGGAGTAAGTCACAAACGCTGGAGGTGACAAGGAGTCAAAATGGTGTTAGATAAGGAGAGGAGTGAAATGTGAGGTCATTGAATAGTAGTAGCCCCCCCCCCCCCCCCCGGTCATGGCTGACCATGGGTGATGCATCCTAGTTGTTGGCCGCTTGCTCCAAACCTCGCTACAGCAGCGTCGCTTGTGGCTGAAGAGACCAATGCAGGAGAGAGACTCTCTGTTGCAAAGGTCACATTTGTGTGTGTGTGGTCTCTGGTTTGTTGCTTACTTGGGTTCATAGTGCACCCTGATGATTTCAGATAATTATTCTTTGTTAACATATCTTTTAGCGTTTTGTTACTTTTGCGCTCTCTGATCACTTGAATCTCTCCTGCCTTCCACTCAATTATAGATATTTCCCGATTCATTCTTTATCTCCACAAATTCCCTGCACCTTAAAACCCATTTCCCTAACCAGCCCAAGCTCTGCAGAAAGTTATTGACCTCAAATGTTGCCTCCCTTTCTATTGCCACATATGCTGTCTGATCTGCCATGTTTTCATGTTTTGCACTTTCTATTTCCGTTTAGTTTTGTTCAGAGATACAGTATGGAAACAGGCCCTTCGGCCCACTGACCACACCGACCATCGAGCACCGGTTCACACTAGTTCTATGTTATCCCACTTTCCTATCCACTCCCTACACACCAGGGGGCAATTTACAGAGGGCCAGTTAACCTACAAACCCGCACGTCTTTGGGATGTGGGAGGAAACCGGAGGAACTGGCAAAACGTGCAAACTCCACACAGAGACAGCACCCGAGGTTGGGAGCGAGCCCGGGTATTTGCCGCTGTGAAGCTGCGGTCCCTCCAGCTGCGCTGCTGTGCGACTTGATTGCTGACTAATGAGATCATTGCCTTGAAAAGTATCTGTTGAGAACTGGGTGTGTTTTGTATTGGCTTTAGCTGGTGTACATTACTCTGTGGGAGAGGTTCTCGCTGTCTTTGCCTGACAGTGGAGTGAGGTGCATTTGATGCTGTCATTTGTGTCTGAAATGTCTTGCGCGCAACTCTTTCCATTCCCTGCATTGACATAATGTGACAGCGGCATTATAAATGCTTCTACAGCGGTTGATATAACGTCTGCTGCAGCTCCCATTTTCCAAGACGGCAATGGGCGTTTTGGAACTGGCTCCGGTTATATTTTTTAAAGAAATACACAAATTGCTGGAGTAACTGATCAGGTCAGGCAGCATCTCTGGAGCAAGTGGACGGGTGACATTTTGCCTGTCCATTTGCTGTTGGGGCGAGAAAGCTGGAAGAGGGGCGGGAAACCTGGCAAGTGATAGGTGGATACAGTTGAGCAGGGCTGAAAGGTCGACTGTCAGATGGATGGACAGAGGCTCGGTTATGGAGGAGAGGAGTGAGATGTAAAGGCAGAGGGAAAGATGTAGGTGCAAGGGGATTGGGGATGGAGGATGGAGAGTGGGGGTGCGGAATAGTGGGAGAATGGGTGCACACCTGGATAGGCAATAGGGAAGGCAGGGAAGGGAGGGAAGGGGGGAGAACATTGAGGGTGCTATATAAAATTGAAGAATTCACTACGCAAGCAGAATATGAGGTGATGTTCCTCCAATTTTCAAGTGGCCTCACCCTGGCAATGGAGGAGGCCCTGTAAACGTTTCGGGAGCAGAGCCATCTCGAGTCCGTAAGACCACAATGTAGTTTCTTCACTTTCAAAAGTGTCAAACCTCGTGTGCATTGGTGAGACTGGACACTACTTGATGATTGGTTGCCAAACATGCCTCTTTTGTTTTCAAGGTAGATTCAGTAGCATAAAAATCTGTGCCCATGTGGAATACATTTCAAGTTTAGCTTTATTATTGTCACGTGTCCCGAGGTTGCTTGTGCTTGCTGTCCAAACTGATCAGATAACACTCACAGAAACACTCGTCAAACTCCAGTACAATTGGTAGAGCAAAGGGGAAGATACAGAGTGCCGAATGTAGTTCTCAGCATTGTGGCGCATCAGTTCCAGAGACAAAGTCTGCAATAGGGTAGAGGTGAGTACCTTAGCTTATGGAAGGACCGTTCAGAAGCCTCATAACAGAGGGCAAGAAGCTGTTCCTGAGTCTGGTGGTGTGCACTTTCAAGCTTCTGTACCTTCTGTCTGATGCAAGTGGGGAGAAAGAGGAATGACTGCGGTGGGATTTGCAAGTTGGGAATAGGTGCAACAATGTATTTGTGTCTGGGACACTTTGTAATTGTGGTGTTTGATGGTGGTGAGGATGGGCTGGTAACTGGTACTTTGTATTTAGCTGTTGCATGTCAGTCGGGGTGCTGGCACTGTAGTGGCATGTAGTGGCTGCCCACACCAGTCAGTGGACAAGGTCACCCTTCACAACCGCATGTGGATCCTTCCTGAGCTTGTTTTATTTCTTGTTATTGGTAGTTAATAAATCTAGAGTAAATGGTTTGCCAATATTTGAGTGCATTGCTCCCAGAGTCCCTTACGACTAGAATCTGCCTACAGCACTGACACACACAGACTCTTGCACATGGACACACAGAGAGAGACACATGTGAAGACATGCATGGACACAGAGAGAAACACACCTGGACATACACACGGACACACACTGGTGGAGACACACACACACGGACACACACACACGGACACACACAGGTAGAGACACACACACACGGACACACGGACATGGACACACACTGGTGGAGACACAGACACACGGACACACACTGGTGGAGACACACACACACGGACACACACAGGTAGAGACACACACACACGGACACACACACACACACGGACACACACTGGTGGAGACGCACACACACACACACGGCCACACACACACACGGCCACACACACAGACACGGACACGGACACACGGACACGGACACACACTGGTGGAGACACACACACACACGGACACACACTGGTGGAGACGCACACACACACGGACACACGGACATGGACACACACTGGTGGAGACACAGACACACGGACACACACTGGTGGAGACGCATGCACACACGGACACACACACACACACACACACACGGACACACACACACACGGACACACACAGGTGGAGACACACACACACGGACACACACACGCACACACACACGGACACACACAGGTGGAGACACACACACACGGACACACACACGGACACACACAGGTGGAGACACACACACACGGACACACACACACACACACACACACACACACGGACACACACACGGACACACACACACACACACGGACACACACAGGTGGAGACACACACACACGGACACACACACACACGGCCACACACACACACACACACGGACACACACACACACACACACGGACACACACACGGACACACACACACACACACGGACACACACAGGTGGAGACACACACACACGGACACACACACACACACACACACACGGACACACACACGGACACACACACACACACACACGGACACACACAGGTGGAGACACACACACACGGCCACACACACACACACGGACACACACACACGGACACACACACACACACGGACACACACAAACACACACGGACACACACACACACGGCCACACACACACACACGGACACACACAAACACACACGGACACACACAGGTGGAGACACACACACGGACACACACACACACACAGACACACACACGGACACACACAGGTGGAGACACGCACACGGCCACACACACACACGGACACACACACACACACACACGGACACACACACACATGGACACACACACTGACTGTGAGAGATGCACAGACGCACCAACCAGAGAGCGGTCCTGATCACCCATTTACCTGGACGCTTGGACTATCTTTAATCGGTCTTTACTGGATTCTATCTTGCGTTAAACGTTCTTCCCTTTATGATGTATCTGTACACTGTGGATGGCACGATTATAATCATGCATTATCTTCCTGCTGACTGGTTAGCACGGAATAAAACCTCAGCACACATGATGTTAAACTAAACTAAACAGACACTGAGAGAGACGTATAAATGCAGATGTTTCCACACACGCTGAAAACAAAACTGAACAAAGTGATTCCTTTGGAAGCATATGGAAAATAAGAAGATGAAATTCTACTGGAGATCATCAATGCAAATGTTACTGTCAGGGGTAGAAATATGTCTCCTTGTTCAAGATGTGGACATCAGACATGGACACACACAGACTCTTACACATGGACACAGAGAGAGAGACACATGTGAAGACATGCATGGACACAGAGAGAAACACTGGCTGTGTCCATCGGTGGACAAATCTACAATCCTGACTTTGTCTGAGGAACAGTCCTGAACGGAAACGTTGCCTGTCCATGCCCTCCACAGATGCTGCCCGACCCGCTGAGTTCCTCCAGCACTTTTGTGCTGTGCTCAAGATTCCAGCGTCTGCAGTTCCTTGTGCCTCCATCTTGAATGCCACATTGGGTGGTGAACTTGGTGATCGGACATTGCTTCTCGATTGTGGTCTAACGTTTAACCAGCAGATAAGGATTGCCATTCCCAGCTCTGTGGGAGGGTCCTGTTTGGGATGGAAAGGATTTCCATATCAAAGGACTGCATGTGCAGCAATTAAAATTCAGTGGTTAGTGCTGTCTGTACTGGCATTGAGGCAGCGTGTTGTTGGAAGTGAGTGCAGTATGCAGGCGGTTTCTCCACCACATTTTTCTCCAAATACATTTATGATTTTCTACAAACATTAATCCCAGTCCGCACTCTTCTGTGGCTGGCTTGCTTACAATCCAAAACCATTTAGAGTTGAAAGTATTTCTCCGTCTCAACCCCGTCATTGTGGCTTTGTGCATTGACTATTATTACTCTGCTTGTTTGTATTTCCTTCAGCTAAATTGAAAATGAGACCGTTTTCTGTTTGTATTCAAAGGGTTGTTTCTTTTCACTTGATTTATTCCCCTCTGCGTCCCCTTCCCCTTTTAGAATGTACCCGCGTCTTATCCAATTAGTGTTGCTGGTGCATGGTCTGATATCATGCCTATTACAAACAGTATATGTAAGACTCGATGTATGAAGAGAATCGGTTCTTCGCTATTTCTTAAAGAGGGGATCTAAATGTTGTGTTTAGTGGCATAAAGTAGATTTGTTGAAGGGCACTAACTGTGCTGAGAATTTCAAATAAATAAATAAAACTGACTGTATACATATTAGTAGGAAATAATTTCCTGCATTCATCCTGCATTTATTTTTCATTAAGTTTCAGGACCATTTAAGGCAATCAATGCTCCTTCCTACCAAAATATATACACTCTGATGCACTTGTCAAGTTGCATTGAAAATCTACAAAACAAACATTTTCTAAGTGCTTAAGAAATTCACTTTATTAAATGTTTTACTTTCTCTTTTTTCACCAATGTTCTCACCAGCTGATGCAATGTTATATTCAGCAATTCATGTCAAGAGCTACTGTGGCTTGTTTTCATAGTCGATGACAATATGGCAGCTGTAAACTGTGTGGAACACAGAACATAGAACAGTACAGCACAGGAACAGGCCCTTCAGCCCATAATGACTGGGCTGAACATGATCCCCAGACCAACTCTTATCTGCCTGCACATGATCCATATTCCTCCACTCCCTGCATATCCATGTGCCTATCCAAAAGTCTCTTAAAATGCCATTATTGCAACTGCCTCCACCACCACCCCCGGTAGCATATTCCAGGCACCCACCACCCTCTGTGTAAAACAACTTAGTCATACAGCATGAAAACAGGCCCTTCAACCTATCTTGCCCTTGGTGACTAAGATGCTCCATCTACACTAGTCCACCTGTCTGCATTTAGCCTATATCCCTCTAAACCTTTCCTATCCATGCACCTGTCCAAATGTTGTTTAAATGTTGTTATAGTACCTGCCTCAACTACCTCCTCTAGCAGGTTGTTCCATATACCCACCACTCTCTGAGTGAAAAAGTTACCCCTTAAGTGCCTATTAAATAGTTTCCCTCTCACCTTAAACCTATGTCCCCTGGTTCTTGATTTCCCTACCCTGGGTAAAGCACTCTATGTGTTCACTCTACCTATTCTGCTCATGGTCTTATTCACCTGTATAAGATCGTTCCATTAAATAATTAGTTTCAAGATGCTTGTCTTAATATTCAAGCACTTCCACAGGCCTGGTTAACTTCACCGTATTGTTTTCATCATCCACAGGATGAGATTCTTCCTCACTCGTGTTGCTCCCTTATTGTTAACCATCTTCAAGGTGCTAACGATAGACACAAAGTGCTCGCGTACTCAATGGGTCAGGCAGCATCTCTGGAGAAAAAGGGTGGGTGATGTTTCGGGTTGGAAACAGTCCCAACCCGAACATCACCCATCCTTTTTCCCCAGAGATGCTGCCTGGTCCGTTGAGTTACTCCAGCACTTTGTGTCTATTTTTGGTACAAACCAGCATCTGCAGTTCTTTGTTTCCACGCTCTATCTTTGAGGTACTGTTGGATCCATCCGTTAATCCTTGCCACTTACCAACTCGTTTAGTTTAGGTTATTCTGACTTTCTCTGTCTCTGTCTGTCTCTCTGATTCTGACTCTCTGACACTCTGTCTCTTTATCTCTGTCACTGTCTCTGTCTGTCTGTCTCTCTCTCTGACTCTCTCTCTCTCTGACTTTATATATTTACTGAACTTAGTTCAATTTTGATTAATGTTAAAAACTGAACTTAGTTCAGTGAAGGTACGTACAAATGGCAATGTTATAACTACTTGTGTTTGTCTTTAGAGGGAATAACATGGAAAAAACTAAAGGCTTGACATTAATTGGGGACAAATATAGGTCACTGAATGTGGAAATGAAATACCTCTGAAGTGTGTATAAACACAGGGAAATGATTTAGTTTCCACCAGTGGCAGTATTAGGGGTTCTTGAAGCTGATAGAAGTGGTGTCTGAGTTGGAAGAAAGTTCAGATCTCGGGACTAGTCTTCATCAGAGAAAGACAGCAGAAGATTTAACTTCTCTGTGTTGATGCACTTCAGTCTGGAATGTCGGAGGTTGAAGGGAGACTTGACAGAAATATAAGGTCATAAGTGATAGGATTAGAATTAGGACATTTGGCCCATCTATTCCACCATTCAATCATGGCTGATCTATCTCTCCCTGCTAACCCCATTCACCTGCCTTCTCCCCATAACCTCTGACACCCGTACTCATCAAGAATCTATCTATCTCTGCCTTGAAAATATCGACTGACTTGGCCTCCACAGCCTTCTGTGGCAAAGAATTCCATAGATTCACCACCCTCTGACTAATGACATTTCTCCTCATCTCCTTCGTAAATTAATGTCCTTTAATCTGAGGCTATGACCTCTAGACTCTCCCACTAGTGGAAACATCCTCACCACATCCACTCTAGATTCAAGATCAAGATTCAATTTAATTGTAACATGTACCAATTAAGGTACAGTGAAATGTGAGTTACCCAAACCTTTCAGTATTCTGTATGTTTAATGAGGTCCCCCTCATTCTTCTAAACTCCAGCGAGTACATGCCCAGCGCCAACAAATGCTCATCATAGGTTAACCTACTCTCATAATAAATTATGAGAAGCATAGATAAGGTAGTTAGTCAGAGGGGCAAAGTTTAAAGGAGATGTGTTGGGCAATTTAGTTATAGAGGGTGGTGAGTGCCTGGGACACGCTACCGGGGGTGATGGTGGAGGCAGATATGATAGTGGTGTTTAAGAGTTTTGGATAGGCACATGGATATGCAGGGGATGGTGGGATAAGTTTTATGTGCAGGTAGATAAGTGTTGGACACTCAGCGCTGGAGTAACTCAGCAGGTCAGGCAGCATCTGTGGATAGGTGATTTTTCAGATTGATACCCTTCTTCCGACATGTTTGTCTTGAGTTGGTCTTGTCAGCATGGACATTTCTGCGGGCCTGTTCCTATGCTACACTGTTCCATGCTCTCAGTGAGACCATATTGATTCTGGTCATGGTTGCAATGTGTGTAATAATTGTAACGTAATGCTCCTCCCAAGAGAGAACTCCTCTTCTGTTTGTTTTATGAATGTTATTTCTTGAACTAATTATAATTCCATGACAAAGAAAGATTCAATGCTAAAACCCCCACCATTATGTCACCATGACGTGCAATAGCAAATGCTGTCAGACCCTCTGTGTTACCACGTGTTCCTCACTGACGTGCGTCCTGCATTCGTTAAAGTGGTCTTTTGTGAGGGGCACGCACGCTGGGCTCAATGCTGCCTTCACTGGGCTCAATGCGACTCCTCAGGACTATTCTTAAACTGCCGCTTATCCCTGCGTTTCCAGTCATTTGTTGAAGCAGTAGGGATGGGGAGTAGAACGGCTATGTTAACTTGTCTTTACTTTAGTCTTTAGCGATACAACGTGGAACATGCCCACTGAGTCCGCGCCGACCAGCAATCACCCCGTACACTAACACTATTCTACACACACTGGGGACAATTTCTACTGAAGCCAATTAACCTACAAACCTGCACGTCTTTGGAGTGTGGGAGGAAACCGGAGATCCCGGGGAAAACCCACGCAGGTCACGGGGAGAATGTACAAACTCCGTACAGTCAGCACCCGTGGCCAGGATTGAACCTGGTTCTCTGGCGCTGTGAGGCCGCAACTCTACTGCTGCGCCACCGTGCTGTACTTATATGCGATTGATGGGAGTAGAATAACTATGTCAACCTGTCTTTGAAAGAGAAACTTGATTATTTCATTAAATATATTTAAAGGAGACGCTTTCTTGGAGGAGATAGGAATACCAAACTGTAAAAGGAGAATTGGTACAGATAACTGCACAGAAGTGCAATTGGCAAGTTGCTGCCTCACAGCGCCACAGACCCGCAGCCTCACAGTGCCACAGACCCGCAGCCTCACAGTGCCGCAGCCTCACAGCGCCACAGACCCGCAGCCTCACAGCGCCACAGACCCGCAGCCTCACAGCGCCACAGACCCGCAGCCTCACAGCGCCACAGACCCGCAGCCTCACAGCGCCACAGACCCGCATTCAGTCCTGTCCATTGTTGCTGTGCCGCCCGAATAACTTTGATATTGTTAAAATTCCTGGCAATGATAGAACAATGGGCGAGATATTTCACTCAGAGGGTGGTTGGTGTATGGAACGAGTTGCCAGATGAGGTAGACAGATGGACACAAAATGCTGGAGTAACTCAGCGGGAGAGGCAGCATCTCTGGATAGAAGGAATGGGTGACGTTTTGGGTCGAGACCCTTCTTCAGACTGACCCAGAAGAGGTAGTTGAGGCAGGTACTACAACAGCATTTAAAAGGCACTTGGGCATGCACATGGATAAGAAAGGTTCTGAGGGATATGGGTCAAACGCTGGCAGGTGGGACTAGAATAGATGGGGCCTGTGGTCAGCATGGGCAAGTTGGGCTGAAGGGCCTGTTTCTGTTCCCTGTGTCTCTGTGTCTGACTAAACAGGAACGTTTGCAGATACTGGGTTTACAGACAGAACTGTTGAAGCCTAACAGTATTGTACTTGCATTATGTGGCATAATCTTTCCCACAAATATCCGTACTCTGAGGGACCATTTAGCAGTTACCATGCAGCTGTTACAGAGCGATTTAATTAACTCTTGCCCCTTCCCCGTGTTATTGTGCCTGAAATAATCTACATGTTACTTATTGCATTCACATTTGAATGACGTTGTGGTCCCTTCACTAACTGCCTTGCAAACACATGGGGGAAACATTATTAATGGCACACTCTATAACTGGGACCAGGGGTAATAATAATAATAAAAAAAGAATAATTTAAACACTGTTCCTACCTCCTGAGAGTGTTTAACATAATTAGTGTTTTTCCCCCCCCCTCTTAAATAAGTAAGACTTTTCTGTCAGCATGTAGCCAGCTGTATCCACACTTCCTGACTGCACACCTAACCTATTTGTCATCACGAGCTGCGATGTTTGGCTGCAGGATTAGAATTGGATGTTAACTGGGGTGGCGAGTCATGGCTTTCGTAGCCATTGTAAATTGTGGCCTGTGGAAATGGATTACAGATGGGTCAAACAGAGAGCGGTAGTCACGCAGCACGGAAACAGGCCCCTCACCACAACTTGCCTCTGCCCACCAAGATGCCTCATCTATGCTTCATTTGGCCTGTATTGCTCTAAACCTTTCCGATTCTAAATATATTTGAAATGTCATTATAGAACCTGTCTCAACTATTTCCTCTGGCAGCTCGTTCTATTTGCCCACCACACTCTGTGTGAAAAAGTTGCCCCTCAGATTCCTATTGGCAGCACGGTGGCGCAGCGGTAGAGTTGCTGCCTTACGCGCTTGCAGCGCCGGACACTCGGGTTCGATCCCGACAATGGGTGCGGTCTGTACAGAGTTTTTACGTTCTCCCCGTGACCGCGTGGGTTTTCACACAGATCTTCGGTTTCCTCCCACGCTCCGAAGACGCACAGGTTGGTAGGTTAATTGCGTTGGTACAATTGTACATTGCCCCTAGCGTGTGTAGGGTAGTGTTAATGTGCGGGGATCACTGGTCGCTGCGGACACAGTGGGCCTGTTTCCACGCTGTATCTCTAAATTAAACTAAACTACACTAAATGTTTCCCCTCTCACTTTACACCCATGTCCTCTGGTCCTGATTCCCCTTCCCTGGGTACAAGACTCTCTGCATTCACCCTATCCATTCCTCATAGTTTTAAACACCCTATTATCCTTTATCTGTACACTGTGGATGGCTTGACTGTAATCACACTTGGCTTCTCTTTAGCTTGAAGGCACGCAACAAAAAAGTTATAGTACCCGCCTGAACTACCTCCTGTGGCAGCTTGTTCCATATACCCACTACCCTCTGTGTGACAAAAGCTGCCCCACAGGTTCCTATTAAATCTTTCCCCTCTCACTTTAAACCCATGTCCTCCGGTTCTTCATCATTTCATAAGTGATAGGATCATAATTAGGCCAATTTGTCCATCAAGTCTACTACGCCATTCAATCGTGGCTGTTCTATCTCTCCCTCCTAACCCCATCCTCCTGCCTTCTCCCCATAACCCCTGACAAATCAAGATTCTATCTATCTCTGCCTTAAAAATATCCATTGATTACCCTACTCTGGGTAAACGACTGCTAGACTACACTATCTATTCCTCTCATGATTTCATACACCTCTATGAGATCACCCCTCATACTCATGAATTTATGACTACTTAATTTATATATAAACACTTTAAACAACAATGTCACTGTACAAATTCTTCTATCTATAAAAAAGATAGCCAGACTTGAGTTTATATTACACTGTCAAGTTTCTGAAGTGGCTGGAAATAGTTGTAACCACTTCACTCTGGAGCATAATTTTCAGATCCATAATGCAAACATTTTTCCATGCGACCAAATTTCTAGGACATTTGTTGTTTTTTGTTTTTTTTAACCCAGGGAAGCATCCAATAGAACCACTTTAAATGAGCACTGCACTTTATTCACTCACATAGATTAAATCTTGTTCATTTAGTGCATTGAGCTGAAACCTTTGTAACATGTACAATATTGCTACTAAATGAGGATATTAAACATAGCGTGATTTATGCCCAGAATGTGTTGAAAGTCTGAATTACCTGACGTAAAACTGTTGGGTTTATACGATGTGGTACATTTTTGTTGTCTTTTCATTAACACAGCAGTACAGCTGATTAAGCTGCTGCCTCACAGCGCCAGACCCGGGTTCAATCCTGACCTCTGGTGCTGTCTGTGTCATGTTTGTACGTTCTCCCTGTAACCTGCGTGGGTTTCCTCCGGGTGCTCCGGTTTCCTCCCCACATCCAAAAGACGTGCAGGTTTGTAGGTTAATTGGCTGTGTGTAAAATCGCTCCTAGTATGTAGGGAATGGACAGGGTGGGCTGAAGAATCTGTTTCCATGCTGTATATTCCAATGGAATTCAATTCAACGTTGCTTCATCAGTTTGTGTATGTCCAATGAGTGGAATATTAGGATGCACCTCCCTGCTGGGGGAAAAAGAATGGACAATGGAGGTCCCGGCATGGGGGGCTGCCAGGAGGAGGGGGAGGTGAGAGAACAAAGGGGGACCTGGCACGGATACTTTGTAACTTTGTCAGCGCCCTTTATGTGGCGACTATTTGCATACCTTGGGTATGCAAGCAAAGAATTTCACTGTGACTTGTCACATGTGACAATAACGTTTTCATTTATTCAAGTTCCCCCACTAGAGAGAAGCAGTGTTTGACGGGATGTCTTGAGACCAGGAGATTATCCCTGTCTGGAGATGTGCAAAGTCCTGACCTGTTATTGAGACTAGCTCAACACAATGAATAGATTGTTCTGTTTCTGTATTGTGCAGGAAGGAACGTCTGAAGAAGGATCTCAACCCAAGACGTCACCCATTGCTTCTGTCCAGAGATACTGCCTGTCCCGCTGAGTTACTGCAGCATTTTGTGTCTATCTTCTGTATAAACTGCATTACATTCTACTGTGCGCTATCTGAATCTCCTGATATTTGAATGTTTAAAACTATTGGCTGTAAAGCTCTGCATGACACACTACTGTGGAAACAATTAACTCAATTGTATGAAATTCCCTCTCTGCTTCGTAACTTAGCACCAACATATTTAAAATAAATTGATCAATGCCTCTATTAAAACGGGGAAAGGAATTTTGCACAAAATTGATAAAATACTTCCCCATGATCATGGGTGGGTTAATTTTTTTTAATTTAGTTGGAAGCACTATTTTTATAGTTTTAAAAGTTGATAAAAAAGGTTGGTGGAAAAAAAAAAGGACACAAAGTGCTGGATTAACTCAGCGGGTCAGGCAGCTTTGCTGGAGAACATGGATAGGTGACATTTTGCGTCGGACTGAAGAAGGGTCCCGACCTGAAACGTCACCTATCCAGGTTCTCCAGACATGGTGCCTGACCTGCTGAGTTACTCCCGCAGTCTGTGTGCTTTTGTATAGACCAGCAGCTGCAGTTCCTTCTTCCTGCAGGAAATAGGCACAAAGTGCTGGAGTAACTCAGCGGGTCAGGCAGCATCTCTGGAAAAAAAGGATGGGTGACGTTTCAGGTCGGAACCCTTCTTCAGACCTTTCAACAGGAAAGTTTGGTGGATGAGTTGGCTTTGTATGATTTGGAAGGGTCAGTGGGGAAGTAATATCCTTTTGTTTATGTCGTATGGTGTTGATATCTGTCATTTTGAGTCATAGTGGAAACAGGTCCTTCAGGCCAACTGACCCGCTGAGTGACTCCAGCATTTTGTGTCTTTATACAAACATTTCCTGGTCTGTAACGTAGATGTGAACTCTCCAATGCAAAACCAGACAGGAGCACATTCATCAAACACAGGGGAGTGATTGCTCAGATCATTTAGCTTTGTTTGTAATTCGGTGATCTGCAGTTTGTTATTCTCAAACTTTGAATTTTCATTGATGTTTTCAATTACTGAGAGAACGGGATATATTCCAGTAATCAACAAGGCGCCACATTGTCACTGTGGTGAACAGTTACAAGTGAAGCAGTGGAATCATCTTGTGTGCAATAGGTCAGGATTCACAAAAAGGAAAAAGTCTGCATAAAACCAGACTTTTAACCCGGATAAGTATTGATTGTGTGATTTAACCTTTATATCAGTTAGAAAATGGCTAGACAAGTCATTTGGTTAAATCTTTTAGTTTATTTTGGGTTAGAGATACAATGTGGGAACAGGCCCTTCAGCCCTTTAAGTCCATGGTGACCATCGATCACCCATGCACCGGTTCTATCCTACACATTAAGGACAATTTACAGAAACCAATTAACTTACAGCCTGTATGCCTTCGGAGTGTGGAAGGAATACGGAGCACCTGGAGAAAATCCACACAGTCACAGGGAGAGTGTACAAACTCTGTACAGACAGCCACTGAAGTCAGGAGGGAACCCGGGTCTCTGGCGCTGTAAGGCAGCAACTCTACCGCTGCACCACTGCATCAATACACTCGAGCCAGTTGCATATACTTTGCAAAGTTGGAAAGTTATTGGGCTTGCTATGATTCTTGGTATCAATACATGGAAACAAGATGTTGTTTCCAACATGTGGCTTCGTGATTTCTCGCATGGCCTCATTTTAAAGAATTTTTGCTCTTGCGTTTACACACAAAAATATTTCAACGGCTTTAGCATGCAATGTGAGACTTTTGTGTTGTCTTAAATATTGATCCATGCTTTATGTTAAGCATAACGCAGTGACACAGTTAATAGACCTGCCTGCTGCTTCATAAACCCGAGGAACCAGGGTTCGATGCTGAACTCGTCTTGTGTTTGGAGTTTGTCTGTTCACCCTGTGACTGTGTGGGCTTCTTCCAGGTGCTCCAGTTTCTCCCACATCCCAAGACATGTGGGCTTGTAGGTTTACATTAGGCCCTCTGTAAATTGTCCCTAATGTGTAGGGAGTGGATGAGAAAGTGGGATAACATAGAATTAGTGTGAACGGGCGATTGATGGTTGAAGGGCCCGTTTCCACGCTGTATCTCCAAAGACTAATAAACTCTTATTAACTGTCAGCGGTGTTGCATACTTTTCAAAGTTGATAGCATTTATGCTGAGAATGTTACCTTAAAATGTTTAGATATTTAAAAAATATAATCCAAAACTCCCAAAAGCTCAAGCTACACTATAGTTGGATTTGTTTCTTTCTAAGACGACTTGGTGGCGTAGCGGAGAGTTGCTGCCTTACAGTCAGAGACCCGGGTTCCATCCAGGCTATGGGTGCTGTCTGTACGGAATTTGTGCGTTTTCCCCGTTACCTGCGTGGGTTTTCACCGGGTGCTCCGGTTTTCTCCCATACTGTAAAGACATGCAGGTTTGTAGGTTTGAAGAAGGGTCTCGACCCGAAACGTCGCCTATCTCCTTCGCTCCTTAGATGCTGCTGCACCCGCTGAGTTTCTCCAGCCTTTTGTGTACCCAGGTTTGTAGGTTAATTGGCTTGGTAAATTTGTAAATTGTCCCCAGTGTGTGTGGAATAGTGGTTAATGTGCGGGGATCGCTGATCGGAACGGACTCGGTGGGCCGAAGGGCCTGATTCTGCGCTGTGTCTCTAAACTAAAAGCGAATCAACAATGAAGATGCGTGGGGATCAGGTTAACATTGAATCAACATGAATAGTGCTGAGATTATCTTACAACTCAGAGTTTCCATCTCTGGGTATGCAATTAGCTGAAAGAATTTTGGGCTTAAAAAAAAAATTCTGTCAAAGAAGTTAAAGATTTCTCATATTGCTGGGACTCTTATAAAGGACACAAATGATGTGACTGATTCTTAATCAGACCTTTTGACTCAGAATATCCAAGTGATTTTAAGTTCTGATGTTAGAGAGCTTTGTTACATTTAAAAGATATAAGAACACTGTAATAGCAGGAATATTTTAAATGTGTAGGAAGGATGCTGGTCTATACCAAAGAGAGACACAAAGTGCTGGAGTAACTCTGCGGGTCAGGCAGCATCTCTGAAGAAAAAGGATGGGTGACGTTTCAGGTGGGGACTGAAAGACTAAAAGTACGGGGGGGGGGGGTGGGGGGGGGTTAACTGTGAGGTAGGAAAAGGCCAGAACAAATCAGGGCCAGAAACAGATAACCAAGGAAGGGTGGAGCCCACAATGGCCCATTGTTGGTTGGGGATGAGGTGATAACGAAGGGATATAGGAATGCGAACAGTGGAACTGGTAGGTAGGGAAACACAGGATGCCATAATCGGCCTCATGCTTATAAAAATGATAAATCTGTACAAAGTGATGACGTGTGGATTTTCCCTTAAGTTTATATTTGAATTATTGGACATTCAATTTATTCCAATCATTGCTAATCATAAATGGTATTAAAATAATTTTGCTTCCCATATGAGGCATGGTGGTGTAGCCTCACAGAGCAATTAACCAGGGTGAATTCCTGACCTTCAGTGCTGTCTGTGTGGAGTTTGCAGGTGTAGGTTTCTTCCAGCTACTCCACCACTCCTCCAGTTATCGATCCACCACTAAAAGACACGTACATTTGTAGGTTAATTGGCCTCTGCAAATTGCTGCCAGCGCACAGTGCTGGAGTTGATGGGAATGTGGGCCTGCTGAGAAGCTTAACGGCAGAGTGAGATTGCTCTGCAAGCTGACTTAGACTTGGACTTGATGAGTCAAAGTGGCCTATGTCCAAGGAAATATGGAAATACTATCTGGGGAAGTTCCCAGTGAGAAAGTGGTTTGTTATTAACAAATACAAAAGTCTTAAAAGGGAATTAATACCACCCAATTTATCTTCTGACCCTTGCTCTCTCTAGAGGTCTGACCACAATGTCTGTGCTGAACAAGACCAACTCATATCTGCCTGTGCATAATCCGTATCTCTTCCTTCCCTGCATATCCATGTGCATATCCAATAGTCTCTTAAACACCACTATCGTATCTGCCTCCACCACCACCCCAGGCACCCACCACTCTCTGTGTAACAAACAATTGCTCCGCACGTCTCCTTTAAACTTTGCTCCTCTCCCGTTAAAGCTACGCCCTCCAGTATTTGATATTTCCATGGTGGAGGCGAGAAACAGCCGGATAAATTCAGGGCTGGCAACAGATGACCTCAGGAAGGGTGGAGTCCACAATGACCTTTAATAGCCCCCCACCACCCCCCCACCACCCCCCCACCTCCCCCCTCCTCGACTTTCAGTCTGAAGAAGGGTCTCGACCCGAAACGTCACCTATTCTTTTCCTCCAGAGATGTTGTTTGACCCTCTGAGTTACTCCAGCATTTTGTGTCCATCTTCGGTATAAACCAGCATCTGCAGCTCGTTCCTACACTTTGAAATTGCATGAAAGTTCAATGCAGAAGATGATGTTTAAAACGTGCTGCAGAAAAACCATCTCTCTCATTGTGAAATAATCCTCCACATCAGCGGAATGCATTAGATCGACACGTATCGAGGCTGCTGTTATGAAGCCACTTTATTAGTTAAAATAAAATACAGATGGTATGTAATGATGCCTATTTAGACAAGCACACACAGCTTTGTTAAGGGACAAGATTGAATCACGGGCTGGTTTGAATCTACTAAATATCTCTTTGATTTCTTTTGTAATTTGTAGTTACTTTATACTGATGGTATTTAAGAAGAAGACTTTATTCCTTGGAGAGTAGAAGACCGAGGGGTGGGCTTACAACCCAGCGGTATGAACGTTGATTTCTCTCATTTCCAGTAACTCCTGCATTCCCTCTCACTCCCCCCTCTCACTACCCTCCCCACACTAAACATCCTACCAGTTACACTGTTCACCCCTGTACCCCTCTTGTTAGCACATCTTCCCCAGCCAACAATGGGCCATTGTGGGCTCCACCCTTCCTGATGTCATCTGTTGTCGGCCCCAGATTCCCCACACTTCTTCATTGTTGATTCATTTTTACGTTAGTTTAGTTTAGTCTTGAGATACAGCATGGAATCAGGCCCTTCAGCCCACCAAGTCCATGCCGACCATCGATCACTGTGCATTAACCCTGTGTAGATCCCTGATCTGGCCTTTACTCACCTCTATCTTTCAGTCCGACCCGAAATGTCACATTTCTTTTCTCCAGATATGCTGCCTGACCCACTGAGTTACTCCAGCATTTTGTCTCTATCTTGGGTGATCTGATAGAGTTTAGCTTAGTTTAGATTATTATTGTCACGTATACTGTTTACTTCTTGCGGGCTTTCCAATCATAGAAAAGACTATCCATGATCACAATCAAGCCGTCCGCAGTGTACAAAGGGGTGTATAAAACGATGAGAGGAATAGATAGGGTGAATGCACTGAATGTGTTACCCAGGGTACTGGAATTAAGATCCAGAGGATATGGGTTTATAGTGAGAGGGGAAAGATTTAATAGGAACCTGAGGGGCAACTTTTTCACACAAAAGGTGCTGTGTATATGGAACGAGCTGCAGGAGGAGGTCGTGGAGGCAGGCACAATAATAAAATCTAAAAGACACTTGGACAGGTACATGGATAGGAAAGGTTTAGAGAGATAGGGTAAAACGCGGGCAGGTTGGACTTGCGCAGATGGGGCATCTGGTTGGCATGGGGAAGAAGGGCTGAAGGGTCAGTTTCTCTGCTAGATGATGATAATTGCATGAGTCCAGCAATGAACAATGCAACACAGAATCAGGCCCTGTGGCCCACAGTGTTTGCTCTGACAATGATGACAAGACCAATCCTTATCTGCCTGTACATAACCCATATCCCTCCATTCCCAGCATATTCATGTTCCTATCAAAAAGCCTTGAAAACACCACTATCGTATCTGCCTCCATCACCACTCCTGGCAGCACGTTCCAGGAACCCACCACCCACTGTGTCAAATAAACTTGCCCCACACATCACATTTAAAATTTGCCCCTCCCACCGTAAAGCTATGCCCACTCATATTAGATATTTCCATCCTGGGAGAAAGGTTCTGACTGGTTATGTAAAACAAAGAGTGAAATGTAAAAATACAGAAGCTCAAAGAATGTCTCATACACTCAATAAGGATTATTCATTGGTTTTATTCATATGGTTTCCTAGGTATGTGGCGAGTGGATTTAGGAACACACAGACAGATACCTCCCTGCGTTGAAAGTAATGCTTCCTATTCTTGTGCACTTTAGCCTTGCACGTTTTCATGTGTCAGCTGTTTAAGAAGAGCAGAGTTAAGGAGATGGATGAAGCTGATTTAAGGTGTAAATGTCAGAGAGTACAAGCGTGTGCCAGCTATAGATCGGTGCAATGGTGCAGCGGTAGAGTTACTGCCTCACAGCGCCAGAGACCTGGTTCAATACTGACTACTGGTGCTGTCAGTGCAGAGCTTGTATACGTTCTTTCTGTGACCTCGTGGGTTTTCATCGGGTGCTCCAGTTTCCTCTCACACTCTAAAGACATATAGGTTTGTAGGTTAATTGGCTTTGGCAAGTTGTAAAGTTGTCCCTGATGTATCGGATAGCACTAGTGTACGGGGTGATTGTTGGTCGGCATGGACTCGGTGGGCCGAAGGGCCTGTTTCTGCGCCGTATCTGTAAAGTAAAGTGTAAAGTGACTGCCAGTGAACATGCCCAAGTAAAGTACAGACACCTGAGATGTGATGGACAGACGAGGACCAGGAGAAAGCATTCCTGTGTCGGTGATGGAGAGCAAAAACGATGTGGATGGGCAAGTAACAAATAAGAATGGAGACTAAGACAAGGAGGGATGAAGTACAGGGTTGTAGTTCTGCACGCTGTCTGACAGAATGATTAGCAGATAGTGAATGACTAAACTGTGATTCATTTGGGGATTCCTAATGAAATTTGTGCACATTTTTTGCTTTAACTATGTGCTGTAGCCAGGTTTTTTATAGGTGTCTTTTTATAGTCAGATAGGAAAATAAAATTATTTGTTTAACAGCCAAATATAGTATTAGACCTTAATAATTCTTGCTCTTTTGTCGATCAGTTCTTTCATCTTATCGGACGGCACAGTGGTGCAGCGGTAGAGTTACTGCCTCACAGCGCCAGAGACCCGGGTTTGATCCTGACTATGGGTGCTGTCTGTATAGAGTTTGTACGTTCTCCCCGTGACCTGCGTGGGTTTTCTCCGGGTGCTCCGGCTTCCTCCCACACTAAAAATACATACAGGTTTGTAGGTGAATTGGCTAGGTATAAGTGTAAAGTAAAGTGTAGAGTCTGAAGAAGGGTTTCAACCCCAGGCGTCACCCATTCGCCTATCCAGAGATGCTGCCTGTCCCACTGAGTTACTCCAGCATTTTATCTCTATCTCTGTATAAGTGTACATGGTTCTTAGTGTGTGTAGGATAGTGTTAATGTGCGGGGATCGCTGGTCGGTGTAGACTCGGTGGGCCGAAAGGCCTGTTTCCGGGCTGTATCTCTAAACTAAAAAACGGAACTAAAATCATTTGTAAAATACAATCACAATGCTGAATTTATTTTGGTTAATCTCGTTATAGGGGGTAAAACGAAGTGGAATAAAATAGGCAAACGTTAGGTGGAAAACAGTAAAAATGTTGATCTTGTATTTTGCAGACCTGGGTTTAATATCTTGGAGATTGTGAGATTCATTCAAGAGGCTGGGAGAGACAGCACCCGGTTCCCAATCTTCCTCTTGCCACTTGCACCAAGATGATACTGACAGCTGCCTTCCACTCTCCCAGCCATCTGTTAGTCTCTATGGCCTGAAAATGACACAGTGTGATATTAGCATGTGTTGGTACGCAATGACGTTGCCTGCTATTTTGTGCAAGCCAATAAAACGCAGAACACAGATCAGTACGGCACAGGAACGGGCCCTTCGGCCCACAATCTGTGTGCTCAATATGATGCCAAGTGAAACTGATCTCATCTACCTGTACACAATCCATATCTCACTATCATCTGCTCCTCCCTGTGCCTATCTAAAAGCATCTTAAACTCCACTATCATATATGCCTCCACCACCACCACCCCTGGCAGTGTGATCCAGGCCCTCACGACTCTCTGTGTAAAAAAAAACTTGCCCCGCACATCTCCATTCATCTTTCCCCCTCTCGCCTTATAACTATGCCCCCTAGTGTTGGATATTTCCACCCGGGGGAAAAATGTTCTGACTGTCTACCCTATCGATGTCTCTCAGAATTTTATATACTTCCATCAGGCCTCTCTTCAACCTCCGATGTTCCAGAGAAAAAGTTTTAAAAACATTTGGACAAGTTGTTTAGTTTAATTTATTTATTGTCACGTGTACTGAGGCACAGTGAAAAGCTTTTGCTTCAGTTTAGTGTAGTTTAGTTTAGAGATACAGCGCGGAAACAGGCCTTTCGGCCCACCGAGTCTGCACCGATCACCGATCCTCGCACATTAACACTATTCTACACCCACTGGTTCGATTTACATTTACACCAGTCCAATCAGCCTGCAAACCTGTAGGTCTTTGGAGTGTGAGAGGAAAATGAAGATCTCAGAGAAAACCCACGCTAGTCATGGGGAGATTGTACAACTCCATACAGACAGCACCCGTCGTCAGGATCGAACCCGGGTCTCGGGCGCTGTAAGCACGATAAGGCAGCAACTCTACCGCTGCGCCACCGTGCCGCCCCGTATGATAACCAGTCAACGGAAAGACAATATATGATTACAATCAAGCCATCTACAGTGTACAGATACAGGATAAAGGGAATAACCTTTAGTGCAAGATAAAATCCAGTAAAGTCCGATTAAAGACAGTTGGAAAGCATGGATAGAATAGATGTAGAGGGATATAGGCCAAACGCAGGCAGGTGGGACTAGTGTAGATGTGGCATGTTGGTCAGCGTGGGCAAGTTGGGCTGAAGGGCCTGTTTCCACACTGTGTGACTCCGTGACTCAATAAAACTAAACTCTAAACTAAACTCGTAGCTGCTGGGGAGATGACTGTACAAGCCGGGACATAGATTTGTGGCAATTGCTGCACAACCTGATTAGAGCAGTGAATCTAGAACAGTGCAGGAACAGTCCCTTTGGCCCACACTGTCTGTACTGAACAGAATTCCAAGTTAAACTAATCCTGAACGTGATCCATTCCCTGCATATCCATGTGTCTATCTAAACTATCCCCTTATTGAGCTATTCCACATTTCCACCCTGGGACAAATGTTCTATCCTATCACTGTCTCTCTTGATTTTATAATCCTCAATGGTTTACTACAGCCCAGAAAACAATCTAAATTTCCCCAAATTCTTACACCTAAACACAAAGAGCCAAATTCCCAAGGAACTGCAAATGCTGGTATATACAAACAAAAATAGATGACGTGCTGGAGTAACTGCAGCTGCCTCAGCTCTGGTAGAGCCGCTGCCTCACAGCATCACAGAACTAGGTTAAATCCTGATCTCAGGTGCTATCTGTATGTGGAGTTTGCACGTTCTCCCCGTGACCATGTGGGTTTCGTCTGGGTGTTCGGTTTCCTCCCACATCCCAAACTGTGTGGGTTTGTAGGCTAATTGGAGCTTGTAACTTGCCCCAGTGTGTGTGTAGGGAGTGGATGAGAAAGTGGGATAACATAGAACTAGTGTGAACGGGTGATCGATGGTCGGCATGAACTCGGTGGGCTGAAGGGCCTGTTTTCACGCTGTATCTCCAATCTAAACTAAACTAAATTCAACGGGTGAGGCACGCCTCTGGAGAACAGGGATAGGTGACATTTCGGGTCGGGACCCTTCTTCAGCATGCTGAGAGGTATTCAGTTTGGCTCCATCCACTGCCCTCTCCAATATATAATACTGCAAATAATCTTTTTATTAGATAATGACAAGACATCCCAGGGCTTTGAGAAGTATGGAGTTTGCTTCCATAGATGGGTAACGGTAGATTGTGTGCATGAGGTGAGCAGACTGTCTGGCCCTTGTACATGGAGTGCTGCTATCATCAGCGAGGTTAAACATTGCTGCACTTTTATGACACTGATGTGGAGAGGGGGGAAAAAAACATTTGAGCTAATCATGGTGCAGGCTGCTGGAAACGTGACAACGCTCTCCCTTGCCAAGCCTTGCTCCTGTCAGCTCCAGAGAGGAGCAGAGACGCGGTTAGTTGCTGACAGCCGACAGCTCTGCTGCTGGGCCTTGGGATCATGTTACACACAGCATCAGTGCTCTTCTTTCTGCAGCCACAATGCTTCAACTTGAACCATCGACTCACAGGGCAGTCCCAGCCAGCTCACGATTGCTGCTCAGAGTTATCAAGCGCGGAATGAAAAATACACGATTAACCAAAGGCTGGGAGAGAATCTTGATTTTTTTAACAAAGTTTATACAGAGAGAGTCGGGGTGCAGCGGTAGAGTTGCTGCCTCAAAGCGCCAGAGACCCGGGTTTGATCCTGACTACGGGTGATCTCTGTACCGAGTTTGTACGTTCTCCCTGTGATCTGCGTGGGTTTTCTCCAGGTGCTCCAGTTTCCTCCCACACTCCAAAGACGTACAGGTTTGTAGGTTAATTGGCTTCTATAAATTGTAAATTGTCCCTAGTCTGTAGGATAGTGTTAGTGTACAGGGTGGTCAGCACGGCTTGGTGGGCCGAAGGGCCTGTTACCGTGCTGTATCTCTAAAGTCTAAAGCGTCACATGGTACGAAACAGGCCCTTTGGCCCAACTTGCCCATGCCAACCAAGATGCCCCATTGACATTAGTTCCCACCTGTCTGTGGGTGTGGCCTATATCCCACTAAACCTTTCCTATCCATGCACCTGTCTATGAGTCTTTTAAATGTTATAGTACCTGCCTCAACTACCGCTTCCAGCAGCCCTGGCAAGTGGATGATCTTCACTGAATAATATATGTTGGAAAATTCCCAAGGAATAATTAACAAATGAATTGAGGAATTGTGGATCAGCAGTGCTTTGCGTTAAGCTGTTGGTGATGGACCTAGCACGGTGTAAAATGAAAAGTCCATTTATCTAACTCATTTGCAAAACAAAATACCATGGTGTAACTGGTTAGTCTAACTAAATACCGATTGGGAAAATTAGGAAAAAGGGAAGTGCAACGAGGCCTGGGTGTCCTTGTACACCAGTCACAGAAAGTAAACATGCAGGCAGTGAAGAAAGCTAATGGAATGTTGGCCTTCATAATGAGAGGATGTGAGTATAGGAGTAAAGAGGTTCTTCTGCAGTTGTATAGGGCCCTGGTGAGACCACACCTGGAGTATTGTGTGCAGTTTTGGTCTCCTAATTTGAGGATGGACCTTCTTGCTATTGAGGGAGTGCAAGCATAGGTTCACGAGGTTAATCCCCGGGATGGCAGGACTGTCATATGAAGAAAGATTGGAAAGACTGGGTTTGTATTCACTGGAATTTAGAATGATGAGAGGGGATCTTATAGAAACATATACAACTATAAAAGGACTGGACACGCTAGATGCAGGAATAATTTCCCCAATTTTGGGGGAGTTCAAATCCAGTGGCCACAGTCTAAGAGTAAAGGGGAGGCTATATAAAACTGAGATGAGAAAAAACGTTTTCACCCAGAGAGTTGAGAATTTGTGGAATTCTCCGCCACGGAAGGCAGTAGAGGCCAATTCACTGGATAAATTTAAAAGAGAGTTGGATGGAACTCAAGAGGCTAGCGGAATCAAGGAGAAGGCAGGCATGGCTTACTGATTGTGGATGATTAGCCATGATCACAATGAATGGCGGTGCAGGCTCGATGGGTCAAATGGCCTCCTCCTGCACCTATTTTCTATGTTTATATGTTTCTATGTTTACCGCAGTACTTGGTGTATGGATGACACAAGGAACTGCAGATGTTGGTTTACAAATGAAGACACAAAGTGCTGGAGTAACTCAGCTGGACAAGCAGCATTTCTGGAGAAACATAGAAACATAGAGAACATGGATGGGTGATGTTTTGGGTTGGTACCCTTCTTCAGACTCTTCTTGGGAGTACCCTGTTTCGGTCACCCTGCCATAGGAAGAATGACGTAAAGCTGGAAAGGGAGCAGAGAGGTTTAGGATGATGTTGGCATAAGGATTTGAGCTATGAGGAGTGGTTGGGCAGACTAGGACTTTGTTCCTTGGAGCACACTTGGAACTGAGGGGTGATCTTCTGGAGGTGTATAAAATCATGTTTGAATAGTTGAGGTTGTGATCACATGTCAGCATCTTGCGATGTTAGAGATACGGCGTGGAACAGGCCCTTCGGCCCACCAAGTCTGTGCCAACCAACCATCACCCATACACTAGCATTAACTAGGATGTCAGGATGTTGCCATGTAACTATCAGGATGCATCACGGCTTGGTTTGGGAACAATTCCATCCAAGACCGCAAGAAATTGCAGCGAATTGTGGCCGCAGCCCAGACCATCACACAAACCAACCTCCCTTCTATTGACTCCATTTATACCTTACGCTGCCTCAGCAAGGCCAGCAGCATAATTAAGGACGTCGCACCCTGGCCACTCCCTCCTCCCCTCTCCCATCAGGCAAAAGGTACAGAAGTGTGAAAAAGCACTCCTCCAGATTCAGGGACAGTTTCTTCCCAGTTGTTATCAGGCAACTGAATCATCGTATCACAACTAGAGAGCGGTCCTGATCTCAACTATCTATCTCATTGGTGACCCTCAGACTATCCTTGATCGGACTTTGCTGGCTTTACCTTGCACTAAACCTTATTCCCTTATCATGTATCTACACTGTAAATGGATCAAATGTAATCTTGTAGTGTCTTTCTGCCGGCTGGATAGCACAAAACAAAAAGCTTTTCACTGACCTCGGTACACATGACAATAAACTAAACTGAAACTGAAATTATTCTACACATTAGGGACAGTTCACAACTTTACAGAAGCCAATTAACCTACAAACCTGCAGGTCTGGAGTGTGGGAGGAAACCGGAGCACCCGGAGAAAACCCACATGGTCACGGAGAGAATGTACAAACTCCGTACAGACAGCATCCGTGGTCAATATTGAACCCAGGTCTCTGGCGCTGTTAGGCAGCAACTCTACCGCTGCGCTGTTATGGAAAGGTGACGAAGGATTATGCGACTAAGTTTACAGCAGTAGGTAATTCCTATGTTCATTTGCCATGGTGACATCTAAAGACTATCATCGGCACTTGACTCACCTCTCATCATCCACCACCATCTACCTCAGAACTCTTTTCCTTTGGTGGAAATGTCTGGGCCGGTGGGGGCGCTGCAAGCCGGCAGCCCTGTTAGCAGCTGTCTGTCTTTTTTCACACTTTTTTTTTGTTTTTAGTATGTTTCAGTCCACCGTTTAAATGTTTCTTGGTGTGTGTGGTGTGGGGGGGGTAAGGGGGAACCCGTTTTGGCCGCCACTTCCACGGAGAGGCGACTTTTCCATGTTGCCTCCCCCGTGGCCTAACAACAAGGATCGGCGCGGCCTTTCCCGGAGACGCGCCCGGGACGTCAGCGGCGGGCGCAGCGTGGCCACTTGGTGAGGAGCGGGCGAGCCCTCACTGGGGCTTGCCGGAGGGGAGCGCTTCGTTTCGCTGGCCCGCGGCAGTCGGCAGCCTGAAGCCGCGGTCTGCAGGGCTCCAGTGGGGAGCGGCGTCCGCAGCCCGGGATTCCTCGTGGGGGAACCGGGGGAAGAAGGAGCCACAACCGCCGGCCCGCGGCCTACTTCTACCGCGGGTCCGGCATGAACTTACCATCACCCCCGGAGGGGAGCTTCGACCGCCGGCCCTGTTGTCTGCGGTGCTTCTGGCAGCGGCGGGAACGTAAAATCTTGAACCGCCGGCCTGTGGCCTATACCAGCCTGAAGCCGCGGTCTCCGGTGGGGAGAGCCGACCTTGGACTTTACCTTGTCCAGACGCCTGCAGCGACGGCTGCGGAGGGTTGAGGTCCCGACCACGGGGCAAAGTGGAGGAGGACTGGCAAACGTTGTGCCTTCCACCACAGTGACCAATGCTGTGGTGGATGCTTATGTTACATTTTTATTGTGTATTTGTGTGTTCTTTATTATTGTATGCTGCTGACAAAAGCCCTACTAGGGACAAGTGTTGCGAATTAGCCTTGGCTAAAAACACTATGATGCATACATCAGATGACTGTTTCAAGTGTATCTATGCTTTTGTATCTGTCCCTATTAAATAAACCTTAATCAATCAATCAATCAGAATAGAGGCAGGTCACGAGCATTTTAATTATCACATGTACCAAGAACAGAACAATGAAATTCTTACATAGACACAAAATGCTGGAGTGATTCAGTGGGACAGGCAGCATCTCTGTAGAAGAGGAAAGGGTGACGTCTCTGGTCGAGACCCTTCTTCAGACTTCTTCGGAGTTACTCCAGCATTTTGTGTCTGTTTTCGATTTAAGCCAGCGTACGCAGTTCTTTCCAACACAATGAAATTTGTACAATGGGTAGCATAACAGCCTGTAAACACAATACCCAAAGTTAACAAAAATAGAATCCCAATATCATTGCAAAAAGCTCAACATCCTTGGTGCAACCAAGGCAGTTTGTAGTTCATAGTTTAACGAGTGTTGTGCTATGTTCAAGACTATGATGGTCGCTTGTAAGAAGCTGTTTTTACACCTGGAGGTCCTGGTTTTTAGATTCTTGTACCTTCTTCTTAATGGTAAGAGTGAAATGAGTGTGTGGCCAGGGTGGTGTTGGTCCCTGATGTTGCTGGCTGAGCTTTTGAGGTTTTTTGAGTCAGTGACTTTGATTGCTTTAACGTGAGCGGGACAAAGTTTAAAGGAGATGTTGGGGGAAATCTTTATTAAAAAGATGGTGGTGGGTGCCTGGAACACGCTGCGGGGTTGATGGTGGAGGCAGGTTCAAGAGTGCCGCTTAAGAGGCCTTTCGATAGGCACACGCATGCGGATCATGTACAGGCAGAGGAGATTAGTTTAACTTGGCATCGTGTTCAGCACAGAAATTGTGGGCCGAAGAGCCTGAACCTGTGCTGTAGTATTCTGTGCCCCATGATCCACATGTGGAGGGAGGGACAAGGCTTCAGAAAGCACCCAGAGCACGGCCTCTAATGGCCCTGTCCAGCACACTCACTCCACACCCCTCCCCCCAACAAAGCAAGCCGGCAGGTTTTAACAAGGCAAGAGGTAAAGATGTGTATAAATGCACATCACCAGATTCAGGGACACTTTCTTCCCAGCTTTTATCAGGCAAACGAGCATCCTATCAACAACCAGAGAGCGGTCCGGAGCTACTATCAACCTTAATGACGATACTCGGACTATCGATAATCGGGCTTTACTGAACTTTATCCTGCACTAAATGTTATTTCCTTTATCCTGTATCTGTACGCTGTGGACGGCTCGACTGTAATCATGTATAGTCTTTCCACTGACTGGTTAGCACGCAACAAAATACTTAGTTTATACTTAGACAATAAACTAAACTTAACTGGGTAACAAGCCTAGGGTTGGGACATTGCCTCCTATCAAAGTTGGGAAGGTTTGCAACAGTTTTAAAATATCTTTGATTAATTAAATTTGTGGTACATAATAAAATATGACGGAGATATTATGTGTAAGCTCATTGGCAGACTGTGAAAAGCCACGGAAATAAGAAGGAAAAAGTTAATTTTCCTTTTTAGCAGCGAATCTCCGGGTGGTTAATTCCCTTTCAGATGAACAGGGCTTCTTCCAACTCTCGGCAAGGTCAGGACATTCAGGCTTTGCTGTCGGGCTTGATGTGGGGTCGGACAGTGGGGTGAAGTGATAAATACGCTGGCATCTCTCCTACAGTAGGTCTGGGCAACAGTAGTTGGAGCAGCGGCCAGCAAAACCCAACGTATGATCAGGATTTGCCAATTTAGATTGGGAGCATGTGGCTTCCACCTCTGTGCACTGATGCTTAGAGAATAATATCAAAGTTGATGGTATTACTAAATCAAATATAATGTTTCATTACACTGTCTGTACATGACTTGTTAGACACTTTTTATTTTTTGACGTCTTTCTCGTGGTGATAAAAAAATAGGTGATTATATGGTAGGGGTTAGTCAGCAGAACAATTGCTCTGATTACACAGCTGCACAATGAATAACATGACAATTTGGCGACTCGAGACAGCCTTTTTTTACTGAAATATATGGTGTTGCTTCTGCAAATATGCAGGTCACGCGGGATTATGTCAAGTCAATAAGAAGGTCCAAGCATCTTTCCCTCCCGTTCTGCAAGAGAGCTTTAAGGTGAGAGGAACAAAGTTGAAAGGAGATGTGCGGGCATAGTTTTATTTTACGCAGAGGGTGGTGGATGCCTGGAACATGCTGCCAGGGGTGGTGGTGGAGGCAGATGTGAGAATGGATTTTAAGGGTACAAACCCCTTTTCAGCTAAAAACCCATCCAGGGAATAACACTGAAGAAGTCAAGAGTCAAGTCATGGAGTTATAGGGTCATAGAGTGATACAGTGTGGAAACAGGCCCTTCGGCCCAACCTGCCCTCACAGGCCAACATGTTCCAGCTGCCTGTGTGTGGTCCATATCCCTCCAAACCTGTCCTATCCATGTACCTGTCTAACTGTTCCTTAAATGTTGGGATAATCCCAGCCTCAACTACCTCCTCTGGCAGCTTGTTCCATACACCCACCACCCTTTTTGTGAAAAAGGTACCCCCCAGATTCCTATTAAATCAAGTCAAGAATGTTTTATTGTCATTGGTGTATGCAGAAGAGGTTAGTTTAACTTGGCACCATGTGCAGAATGTACATTGTTGGCTGAAGGGCCTGTGTTGTTCTATGTTCGAAGAGTGAAACAGAAATGCCAAATGTGTTCATTTATAACCAAGTTTGATTTGATCCTCTGTTCCTAGAGGTTGTTGTTGTGTCGGCACCAGTTAGCCCCACTGATGATACTGACTTATGTTTCTCTTCAGTTCCTTTCCCATGGACGATTATCGGCACCATCACACAATTGTTAATAATCTTGTACATGCATTTCCTGCTGTGACATGAGGGACAAGGATCTGTTTGAATTCATGATCAATGCTCAATGGTTGCTTTATTGTCACGTGTACCAAGGTGCAGTGGGGGGGGGGTGTCCCACAGCTGACCAGGAGGGTGCGGAAGGAAAGCCTCCTTGCTTCTTACTAGCCTTTTGTGCAGCGTCGCCATTGAGATGAAATGTAAAAATCCTGCTTCTCCCTCTGCAGGCGCTGCCTGGACTGTTGTATACAGGTACCTCGTGTTCTACACAGGGGCTATAACCAAACATATGCCTGGTACAGCACACGCTGCCATACGATGCCAGGCAGAGGTTTGAGCGTATTGTTCTGACAATAGGAGCCTGGAAATGAAACTTTGAAAGTGATTAGACAAACGAGTTATTGTAAAAACATGCAAATCAGGTCTGAGTAAAACACAAGTTGCCTGTACTTCCAACACTGTCTATTTCTGCTTCCAGTCCACATTCAGTGTCCCATGCTAGATAGAAGAACAGTTAGTCTCAGCTTCTCCAACAGAGATGTGATAATGGAGCGCAGGAATGAATTGACAGGGTGGCACAATGGCGCAGCGGCAGTGAGTGTAGTGTAGTGCTAATGTGCGGGGATTGCTGGTCGGTGTGGGCTCGGTGGGCCGAAGGACTGTTTCCGCACTGTGTCTCTGAAGGAAAATAAAACTAAAAACTAAATGGCCTTTAAGATTCATGGGTCAAGTCGAGAGTCCGATGAGTGTTTAACTGTCATATACCGACAATGACATTCTTACTTGCAACAGCATAACAAGCCTGTAAACACAGTACACACAAATAATATATCATAATCATCAACTATCCAATAAATTAATAACCATGATACTAGTGTAAGAAAAACCCACAGGCCTTAGTGCCACCAAAAGCACTCCATAGAATTTCATAGCTGAGGTTAGTGTTGTGCAGTGTTCAAGAGCCTGGATGGTTGTTGGGAAGAAGCAGTTCTGGAAGCCGGTGGTCACAGTTTTCACACTCCTGTACTTTTATCCCGATGGTAGGAGTGAGATGAGGCCAGGGTAGTGTGGGTCTCTGATGATGCTGGCTGCCTTTTTGAGACTGCGACTCTTTAGATTCTTTAGTGTGTGGTGGGGAGGTCAGTACCCGTGATGGAGCGGGCAGTGTGTGGTGGGGAGGTCAGTACCCGTGATGGAGCGGGCAGTGTGGGGTGGGGAGGTCAGTACCCGTGATGGAGCGGGCAGTGTGTGGTGGGGAGGTCAGTACCCGTGACGGAGCGGGCAGTGTGTGGTGGGGAGGTCAGTACCCGTGACGGAGCGGGCAGTGTGTGGTGGGGAGGTCAGTACCCGTGACGGAGCGGGCAGTGTGTGGTGGGGAGGTCAGTACCCGTGACGGAGCGGGCAGTGTGGGGTGGGGAGGTCAGTACCCGTGATGGAGCGGGCAGTGTGTGGTGGGGAGGTCAGTACCCGTGACGGAGCGGGCAGTGTGTGGTGGGGAGGTCAGTACCCGTGATGGAGCGGGCAGTGTGTGGTGGGGAGGTCAGTACCCGTGACGGAGCGGGCAGTGTGTGGTGGGGAGGTCAGTACCCATGACGGAGCGGGCAGTGTGTGGTGGGGAGGTCAGTACCCGTGACGGAGCGGGCAGTGTGTGGTGGGGAGGTCAGTACCCGTGACGGAGCGGGCAGTGTGGGGTGGGGAGGTCAGTACCCGTGACGGAGCGGGCAGTGTGTGGTGGGGAGGTCAGTACCCGTGACGGAGCGGGCAGTGTGTGGTGGGGAGGTCAGTACCCGTGACGGAGCGGGCAGTGTGTGGTGGGGAGGTCAGTACCCGTGACGGAGCGGGCAGTGTGTGGTGGGGAGGTCAGTACCCGTGACGGAGCGGGCAGTGTGTGGTGGGGAGGTCAGTACCCGTGACGGAGCGGGCAGTGTCCATCACTATCTGTAACCTCCTTCATTCCTGGGTGTTTGAGTTGCTGAAGCAGGCCGTGATGCAACCAGTCAGTATGTTCTCTTTATTGTACAACTTTAGTTTAATTTTGAGATGCAAAGTGGAAACAGGCCTTCTGGCCCAGCAAGTCCAAACCAACCATTGATCACCTATACACAGCTGTATGCTCTCCCAGTTTTGCACACTACACACTAGGGACAAATTACTGTCGGCAATTAACGTACGTGGTCACATGGAGAACGTACCAGCAGCAGCCAACAGAGAAGTTCTGAATGCTGAATGGAGTAGAATATCACAACTTATATTTATCACTTTGCAGAAGAGGGGAAAATGTCAGAAAGCATATTTTCAGGACAGACAAGATGTTTTCATTGCCATGACTGACAGTACCCGTTGATACGGTAAGTATTTTTGTCACCAGCCACTTTGTTGCCTTGACAACGGACAAGGTGTTCATAGCAGAAGGGTCCTGACATGAAACATCACCTATCCATGTGCTCCAGGGATGCTGCCTGACCCTCTGAGTTACTCCAGTACTTTGTTTTGTTTTATTGAGGTGTTCACTCAGCTGGAATGAATGCGGAGAGGGTGGGGAAGGAGGGGGGTGGAGGATGCAGGAATATAAGGGGCTGATGTTATCCAGCTCGTCCTGACAGGATGACAGCTGGTGGTCTTTGAGAAATTCAGCGTGAGGACCTCCCTGACCCGCAAATTGGCAAGCAGTCTTTGAAGGCAAAGCAGAGATCATAAAAAAAAAATTCCACTGGCATTGAACCTGCTAACCCGTGTAACTGCCTAATGAATAACAGCTTTAATCTAATCAATATGACCATAAAAAACAAGGCTGTTGTGAGCGAGAGGCGCGCAGTCTGTGACGGTTGGGTGGTGGTGTGGAGGGGCGAGGTTGGTGAGGGGACGGACGAGGAAACAGCAGACAATAACCTTAGTGCAGGCACTCCAAATCTCGACCCACCTCCACCCCCTGACCGCCGTCCCCCAGAGGGTGCCTGCAGTCCTGTTAATGAGTAGAAGTATATAAAAGTATTTGTTGTGATAATCATACTGGTGCATTGTGTAGGGTGAGGGTTAAGCACTCTAGCATTATGCGTTAATGAGGTTTGATTGGATTAGCTCCCCATGTGGGCCTGTAAAAACAGTTATGAAAATTAGTCAAAGTCAACTATGCCAAACGCAATGTTTTAGTCTACCCCACGGACGAGCTAGTTATTTTTTACAAGCACAGGTACCAAGAGCCTTTATACATTGTTCTCTCCTTCCCATAACTCAGGGAAATAACTCACCGCGACAACTTTGCAGCAAAACATTTTTTTGCTTTGTTTTTGCAAGTTATATTTCCCAAGATCTTGGCTGACAAATTAGGGAACAGAGGGAAGTTTGTTGTATTCATTCATTCATGCTAACTCCCAGATCTGCTTTGTATTAACATGTTAATTGTTGGAACAACTGGGGAACAATTATATTTATGGGCCTCTTTCGTCCCCTGTCCCATTGCACCCCCCCCCCCCCCCCAAATAACTTTATGGTGCTAGCTTTGCTACAAATATTTTCTCAGTGAAATCAGTCCTGTTACAATAAAATGCTTTATTGTGCTTTTGGAGAGTTTCATGTACAGGAAATCACAAATATAAATTCAGAATGCAAAACCCAAGGGCTGTGGAATGTATGTCACTTCGGTCAAACCAAACATGGTATTTGTTGTCTGGAATAACTCTTTTTTCTTGGAGCTTGTATCTCTTGAAATATTTTGCTGCTGCAATCGTATATGGACACATTCATTGTATCAGAGTGATCAGAGTAATGATATGATCTGACATGATCTGATTTAACAGTAGCTGTGCAATGCACTTAGAATCAAGGAGTCATAGAGTGATACAGTGTGGAAACAGGCCCTTCGGCCCAACTTTCCCACACCGGCCAACAATGTCCCAGCTACACTAGTCACACCTGCCCGCGTTTGGTCCATATCCCTCCAAACCTGTGCTATCCATGTGCCTGTCTAATTGTTTCTTAAATGTTGGAATAGTCCCTGCCTCAATTACTTCCTCTGGCAGCTTGTTCCATACACCCATCACCCTTTGTGTGAAAAAGTTACCCCACAGATTCCTTTTAAATCTTTGCCCCTTCACCTTGAACCTATGACCTCTGGTCGTTGATTCACCTACTCGGGCCAAGACGCTCTGTGAATCCACTTCTCTTTATTAAAGTCTCCATGAGAAGGAAGTGTTTGATTTTTAAACAGAATTAATCTTTTACTGGCAGGGCTGTAGGATCATTAGTAAAATTTACTGACCTGTTTGCAAACTCCCATGTTTAGTGTCATGATGCATAGTTCATTTGTGTGCCCATAAAATAATAAGATGTTTCTATGTGACTACAGAATACAAGTTATTAAAGTTTAATTTACTTTTTCATGCCAGAGTAGACAGCAATGCAATTTCCGCATGCCATGCGTTTTAACATTAAGACTTTAAAGGACCATTTCCCAGAGCTACACAGGGTATTGACTTTAACTGGGAGGCAATAATTATCATAAATTTATATTAAAATATGGTAATATGGGAAGAGAAATGGCAGAAATTTAGAATGAAGATGTAGATAGTGATAGACAGTAAGCAATGGGAAGGAATGGAGTCAATATATTGAGCAATAAGATGCAGATAAGAGCATAGAATATAGAGCATGCACCAGTACAGCACAGGAGCAGACCCTTCAGCCCTATATGTTCATGCTGAACATGATGCTACTATGATCCATATCCCTCCATTCCCTGCATATTCATGTGCCTATCCAAAGCCTCGATCCAAAAACCAGAACTGCCCACAATACTCCAAATAAGTAGAAGAGATTTAGTTGAAATGAAGGGTACGGCTAACAGGCCCTTCGGTCCATTGAGTCCATGCCAACCCATCAAAACTAGTTCTATGTTATCGCACTCTCGCATCCACTCCCTACACATTAGGGGCAATTTACAGAAGGCAACCAACCTACAAGCCCGCTCGTCTTTGCGACGTGGGAGGAAATTGGAGCACCTGGAGGAATCCCACACGGTTACAGGGAGAACACACAAGCTCCACACACAGACAGCACTCGAGGTCACGTTCAAACCTGGGTTTCTGGTGCTGTGAGGCAGTGGCTCTACCCGCCGCACCACTGTGCACTAGGTAGGCTGTGAAATATATGCAGCATAAAGACATTGTGGGCCAAAGGGCTTGTTCTTCTGCTGTACTCTTCTATTCAATGTTCTATGTACAGAGAGGGGAACAAGTGGTGCATTAGTGTAACTTGCAAAGGCACATCAAGAACGTTGCCTATAGGGGCGGCACCATGCTACAGCAGTAGTGTTGCTGCCTCACAGCGTCAGACACCCGGGTTCGATCCTGACTCTGTCTGTGTGGAGTTTGTATGTTCTCCCCCTGACCGCATGGCTTTTCTCTGAGTACTCCGGTTTCCTCCCATACTCCAAAGGCATACAAGTTTGTAGGTTAATTGGCTTGGTAATATTGTAAATTGTCCCTAGTATGTAGGATAGTGCTAGTGTACGGGGATCGCTGCTCAGTGCGGACTTGGAGGGCCGAAGGGCCTGTTTTTTGCATTGGATCTCTAAAGTAAAGTGTGAAGAAGGTTCTTGACCTGAAACGTCTATCTCTAAAGACAGTCGGCCAGGCACACTGAAAGCAGGAAATGTAGAGCAATACAACGTTCTGTGAGTGAGACAGCTAGAACAAGGTATGGAGCAATAGATAGTGAGATATATGGCGAGCAAGACTCGGACAGAAAACAGACTAAGCCAGAGATAGTGAAATATAGATTAGGAACAGAAAGAGACAGTGGTGTGTGAGATTGAATAGAGTGTACATTGCATGTCTGACTTCACCTTGATCTTCAGTATGGAATGTGTTCTGTTAATAACCCCCAGTGTGAACTTAGCATTAACTATGCCAACAGCACAAATGTAGGCTCAAAATGGTCATTGTGGAGAAGCATTCAGCTTACAATCGGGATATACTTGTGTTTGATTGATGGTTGTAAATCAGGTTTAAAAAGGGGATTAACAAGGATTCTATCAAGCGATCTCTGTGTGACCATCACTAAGAAGCACGGCAATAAGATTTTATTCATCATATTCAAGGAAGATTCAGACATTCAGATGTTCAAAAGGACACAAAGTGCTGGAGTAACTCAGCGGATCACACGGCATCTCTGGAGAACAGGGAGAGGTGACGTTTCAGGTTGGGATCCTTCTTCAGAATCACAAAAGGGCTGAAATTGCTGGAGTAATTCAGCAACACGAAGTCTGAAGAAGGGTCCTGACCCAAAATGTTGCCTATCCATGTTGTCCGGAGACGCTGCCTGACCTGCTGAGTTACTCCAGCACTTTGTGTCTTTTAGAGAGAGTCATAGAGGCAAACGGCCTGGAAACAGGCCATTCGGCCCAACTTGCCCACAACTTGTCTACACTAGTCTCACCTGCCTGCGTTTGGTCCATATGTTTTATTAATTCATATATAGTCTGAAGAAGGGTCTCGACCCGAAACGTCGCCTATCTCCTTCGCTCCTTAGATGCTGCTGCATCCGCTGAGTTTCTCCAGCCTTTTGTGTACCCTGTTTTATTAATTACATTTTTTTTGGTCCTGAAACTCCTCGAGCACAAGATCTACCCAACAATATCCTATGAGTTCTAGCCTTATCAGTCTGAGCATTTTGCCAGTGGTAGTCAAACTGATTTGTTTGCTTCAAGCAATAAATTCCTTTCTCAGAAAACAAATATACCGACCATAGCTATGTCCTGAGTTCTGCTTGTTGTGAAGTTTATGTTTATATTTCCTCTTCAATGCCAGACAAAACTATTAGATCAACGGGCCCAATTCAGACCTCTGTACAAGGGTATCTTTGAAATAACGGAGCCACCAAGCCAATGAGGGGAGGGGGAAAGAAGACATGTTTGAACTAGGAAATGTGCATGTCCCCATGAGATTGTTGCTCCAGATAAACCATACGCAACCTCAAACCTCAGCATTTGCAATCTAGTTTCACATTCTCCCACTTACTTGGTGGTAGTTTCCAGACGAGACTTCTAAAATAGTTTTCTGGTAAACTTCCTATTAAGCTAATAATACATCCTTATATTTTACGGTGTGGAATGTATGGAGAAAGGCACTAGGAAGGGACTATGCTAACGTTGGTTCACATGGATAGCAGAATATACTGATACATATATGAATTTCACTGTGCCTCCATACATGTGACAATTAAGTACCATTGAACCACTGAATCCAGCGCAAATTGGAGGAACAACACTTCATTTTCCGCTTGGGCAGCTTACACGCCAGAGGTATGAATATTAACTTCTCTAACTTCACGTAACCGTTCCTTTCCCTCTCTCTCCATCCCTCCCCTTTCTAGTTTTCCGACCAGCCTGACTGTCCCCCTGATTAAATTTTATCCCTGTATACCTCGTTGTCACCTTCTCCTAGCTAACAATGATCTATTCCACATTTTCCTTTGAGGCTCATCCACTTTGATGTCTCATTTTCACACCTTACCCTTCTTTATCTCTGTCTCTCCCTCTCCACTGAGTCTCTGTCCGAAGAAGGATCCTGACCCGAAACGTCACCCATTCCTTCTATCAAGAGATGCTGCCTGTCTTGCTGAGTTACTCTAGCATTTTGTGTCTATCTTTGATGTAAACCAGCATCTGCAGTTCCTTCCTATACCATTGAATCATTGAACCATTGATAGCATGCAACCCAATGGTGTGAACATTGAGAAACAAGGAACTGAAGGTGCTGGATTCTTCAACAAAACACAAAGTGCTGGAGGAACTCAGCAGGTCAGGCAGCATCAGTGGAGGGAATGAACAGGTGACTTTTCGGGTGTGGACCCTTCTTCAGACTGAGCCGAATTGTCATCTGTCCATTCCCTCCACAGATGCTGCCTGACCTGCTGAGTTCCTCCAGCACTTTGTGTTTTGTTCAAGATTCCAGCACCTGCATTTCCCTGTGCCACCACTAAGCTCATATTTCCTGATAGACAACTGTACCTTTCTCATATCTCTGCACACAGATCTATTGCAAGGTCCTCAGCTTGCATCTGGCCGTGTGACATAATCATACTTCAGCGAGAAACTTATAGAGCAGTGAAACAAAGCACTTCTCCTTCTGATAATGTAAGGAGTGACGTCATTCTGAAGAAGTGTGCCGACCAGAAATATCACCTACGCATGTTGTCCAGAATTGCTGCCTAACCCGCTGAGTTACTTCAGCACTTTGTGTCCATCTTTGGTATAAACCAGCATTTGCAGTTCATTGTTTCTCCTTCACCTCCCAATTAACAATGGGTAATTGTTTCTGATTCCTTCAAAGTAGCTGTGTAATTTTAAGTAACCTTTACCACCTTATTTTCATCGCAGTGTGTGATTTGAAGATTTATGAATCTTCGATGAGAAGCGATGTCAGTGTCTTGATAATGATCTTGGAACCACCTCTTTGGAAACCTCTTCTGTCCAAAGTACTTGATTGTCTCTTCAAATAATTGGTATATATTCCAAACAGGCGTTCTGAAGAAGGGTTCTGATCCAAAACTGCACCCATCCTTGGAATGTATAGCGAAGATAGAAGAGCTGTCTCACTTACGCGATTTTTTTCGGCGACTGCCGGTACCCATTAGCTGCAGCAGGTGGCCGATACAGGCGTCACGTGTCGACACGTCGCGGGGGTGACGCCTGTATGGTTGTGAGTAGTCGCCCAAACAGTTGTATCTTTTTCTGGACGCCGCTGGATTTTCAACGTTGAACATTTTCTGCCACCAGCTGCGACTATGACGGGTGCCGGCAGTCGGCGAAAATATTGCGTATGTAGGATAGGCCCTTTACTCAGCATCTCTGGAGAATAAAGCATTCATAGATATTGCCTATGTATCTATGTCTCTATGTGTCCTATATTCTCCAGGGATGGTGATTTACTCCAGCACTTTGTGTCTATCTTCACTATACATTCCTAGTCTCATGATCAATTACTATACTGTAACACAAATTACAATGCCTTTCATTGCGAGTGCAGTATTTATTACAGCTATTTATAATAACTATATTTATACAATGGTTTAATACATTACTCAGAAGTATCAAATTGAACCACATGCTATCAACTTTTACCATACAAACAAATATTTTCCCTGGAGTTTAAGAAGGAACTGCAGATGCTGGAAAATCGAAGGTAGACAAGTGCTGGAGAAACTCAGCGGGTGCAGCAGCATCTATGGAGCGAAGGAAATAGGCAATGTTTCGGGCCGAAACCCTTCTTCAAACTGATGTAGGGCCGAAACCCTTCTTCAGACTGATGTAGGGAACAGTCATCAGACATCAGTCTGAAGAAGGGTTTCGACCCGAAACGTTGCCTATTTCCTTCGCTCCATAGATGCTGCTGCACCCGCTGAGTTTCTCCAGCACTTTTGTCTATTTTCCCTGGAGCATCGGAGGCTGAGGGAAGACCTGATATAAGCAAATATAATTATGAGAGGCACAGATAGGGTAGATAGTCAGAACCTTTGAGCAGATATATCTTCACTCAGAAGCTGGTCAACATGGGGAATTTTCCGCTGCAGAGGGCTGCAGGGATAAAGTTCTTGAATATTTTTAAGAAGTAGATACATCTTTAAGGACGCAAGGAACCGCTGATGCTGGACCAAAATACACAGTATTGGAAGAACTCTGGGTCAGGCAGCATCTGCGGAGGGAAATTGTGGGTTGGGACCCTTGTTCTGATTGTCTCAACCTGAAACGTTACCTGTTCATTCCCTTCGAAGATGCTGCCTGAGCTGCTGAGTTCCTCCAGCACTTTGTGTTCAAGATGAATCTCTAGATGGAGAAGGCATTGTCAATGCGTACGGGAATATAGCAATGAGTTATATGATTAGCCTTGATCGATTAAGCATTTATGTTGCTTTTTACATGAAAATCATTTTCCTGTTGCCAAACAGATAGAATATCTTGGAGCACAGGTGAATGAGGGGTGATCTTGTAGAAGTGTACAAAATCATGAGAGGAATAGATCTGAACAGGAATAAACCCGAATAGATCGGATAAACGCACATAGTCTCTTGTCCAGAGTACGGGAATCGAGAACCAGAGGACATTGGCTTAAGGTGAGGGGGGAAAGGATAGGAATGTGAGGGGTAATTTTGTCTCACAAAGGGTGGTGGGTGTATGGAATGAGGAGGTATTTGAAGCAGATACTATTGTAATGTTTAAGAGATATTTAGAGAGGTACATGGACAGGATAGGGTTAAAGGGATAAGAGCCAAATGCAGGGTGGGACTAGTGTAGATGGGGGATGTTGGTCGGGGTGGGCAAGTTGGGCCACTGGGCCTGTTTCTACGATGTATGACTCTTTGACTCTAATATCAGCCCAGCTGAGAGCTTCATTTTTATGCCAGTTATCACAAGAATTCATGAAAAATGGCATAAATAACAAAAGGAAGAGAATTTCATTCCCTACGACTCTATCAGTCTGAAGAAGGGTCCCATCTGCAAACAGATGCTGCGGGACCCATTGAGTTGCTGCAGCACTTTTTGTGCTTTACAGAGGAATTCTGTATCTTGTTTTCATGCGGTTACATTGTTCTTTGGTTACTAGCCTGGCATTCCAGCACTTGTTACTGAGAAACCTTATGGTTTGCATATTTACAAAGAAAGAATTAGTTATTTTCAGATTTGGCCACAATAACATTACCAATGGCAAAACACATGACTTGTGCATGAACTAAGCAAGCAGATTGTCAAAAAAAAAACCCCTCCGAATGTTAGCCAAACAAAGCAGTGAGGTAGCAGCTGGTTCTTTGTCTCCCATCAAACAGCAAAGTACTGTTAGACATTTCCTCTGCAGCTTTCAAAATATGTACATTTCCTATCAAATAACCTCTGCAAAAATAACACTTTGCAAGCTATTTTCAGCGGATGTTGCAAAGTGGTCTTGGAAATTCGCACTGAGCTAAAGTTCGCCTCTGTATTAATGATATTGTATAGAACAATCCACAATGCTTCCCCTTTGGGGTGGCATGGTGGCACAGTGGTAGAGTTGCTACTTTACAGCGCCAGAGACCCGGGTTCGATCCTGACTATGGGTGCTATCTGTATGGAGTTTGTACGTTCTCCCTGTGACCACGTGGGTTTTCTCTGGGTGCTCCGGCTTCCTCCCACACTCCAAAGACGTATAAGCTGGTAGGTTAATTTGCTTGTGTAAAAGTGTAAATTGTCCCTAGTGTGTAGGATACTGTTAGTGTGCGGGGTGATTGTGGTTGGCGCGGACACGGTGGGCCGAAGGGTCTTTTTTCGGGCTGTATCTCTAAAGTAAAGAATTTATTTTTTCCATTCACTTATCACGGGACATTGACCTTCAGTGCTAATGGTTTCTCTTTCTTTTTCTGTCAGATGTCTAGAATTTCTAGAATTCATGGCATCTTATTTATCACCCCAAAAAAATCACACAAAAACCAGACAGAAAATGAGTTATCACAGATCACATTTCAGCCTAATCCCTGTTAGCCAGATCACGCCATAAGAAATATCAACAGAAACTACCAAGTGACGGGTGATTAGGAAGTGCAGTGGAAATATAAATTGCTGGGCGTGTAGGGTAAAGATTGTATTCCCAGGTACTCTGTCAGATTGAAGACGGATCACAACGCAAATCTTCGCCTATCCATGTTCTCCAGAGATGTTGCCTGACCCGTTGCGTCATTGCAGCATGCTGTCTTTTTCTGCATACCAACATCTGCAGTTCCTTGGGTCTACGTGTAACATGTCAGATTTTAATTTCCCATTTTAAACTGTTGCTGGAGTAAGTCATTGGGCAGGCATCACCTCTGGAGAGAAGGAATGGGTGACGTTTCAGGTCGAGACCCTTCTTCAGACTGAAAGTCACGGGAAAGGGAAACGAGAGATATAGATGATGATGTAGTAGAGATATGAAACAATGAATGAAAGAAATGAAAAAAAGGAACAGGCCATTGGTAGCTGTTTGTTGGGTGAGAACGAGAAGCTGGTGTGACTTGGATGGGGAAGGGATGGAGAGGGAATGCAGGGGTTATTTAAAGTTAGAGAAATCAGTATTCATACCACTGGGCTGTAAGCTGCCCAAGCAAAATATGAGATGTTGTTCCTCCAATTTGCGTTTAGCCTCACTCTGACAATGGAGGAGGCCTAGAACAGAGTGGTCAGTGTGCGAATGGGAGGGAGAATTAAAGTGTTTGACAACCGGGAGATCAGGTACATAAATACTATCAATCCAAACTCGTTCAGTAGTTAAACGAAGGGGAAGATGCAGAGTGTGACAGCAACAGCATTGAAAGTACTATAGGTTCATGTGTACAGAATTGTTCTCACCACATCCTTAATGTGTTCAAATTCTGGCTCATTACGCTGACGATGACACTTAACACATTCTCCCTTACTCTTGTTCTTTAACTGCTCAATCTTTCCTTCTGTTTGGAACACATTGTCTTTCACAATGCAAACTTAGCACCAGACAACAGGCAAGACTGTTTTATTATCATATGTCCCAAACATAACAATGACATTCCTACTTGCAGCAGCACAACAAAATATCTAAACATAGTACTTTATGAACAATATAATAAATGAAAAAATATACATATATATAAATAAGAATGTGCGTGCATTTTTTTTTCTTAAAAGCTATATATATATATAGAAACATAGAAACATAGAAAACATAGACATATATATATATGTATATACACACACATATTCATATTTACATATATATAACTTTTTAGAAAATATATATATAAATAAGATACGGTTTAAGATAGACACAAAATGCTGAACACACACACACACACACACACACACACACACACACACACACACACACACACACACACACATATATATAAAATAGACACAAAATGCTGGAGTAACTCAGCAGGACAGGCAACATCACAGGAGAGAAGGATTGGGTAACATTTTGGGTCGAAACCCTTACTCAGACTTTTGTGTCTATCTTCGGTTTAAAACATCTGCAGTACCTACACACACACACACACACACACACACACACACACACACACACACACACACACACACACACACACACACACACACACACATATACCACACATACACGCACATATACATACACAAATACACATGCAATAATAGTGCAAAAAGGCAAAACCAATGCTCTCAGGTCTATGTTGCTCAGAGCTTATTTGGAGATTGTAGTGTTTAATAGGCTGTAGGGAAATCTATAGTTTGATCTACAAACTCCCCTTGTTTTCATCACGTTCCCACCCTGCTGCCATTCTTGTGCTGGGACCATTCATTAAATGTTCAGTAATTCTGTAGTTATGTCGGCAGCATCCTGATACATTACCCATTTGCTCGTTGATCCCTGTTTACCCAGATCTCATTCCTAGTCTTTTAGAATCAATTGAAAGGACACTGGTATTGCGGGCAGGGTTACCATAGGCTGCGCCTCTACCAGCTGTGCCACAGTGCTGCCCCAATGTTTATGCTGGTTGTGTAACCTCTTTTTGTGGGGAAGTTTCCGGAACAATAGGATGAAACGTAGAGTGATAATGTGAAGATGAAAAGAGCGATCCCACTTTCATCGAAATAATGGTTTTATATATTATGAAAATGTGATTGTGGCTACATACCAATATATTAAGGTACTGATTTGAGTCATAGAGCCATTCAGCATGGAAACAGGCCCTTCAGCCAAACTTGCCCATGCCAACAAAGATGCCCCATTTATGCCAGTCCCACCTGCCTGTGTTTTGCCCGTATCCCTCTAAACCTAATCTATCCATGTACCATCCAAATGTCTTTTAAGGGGTGGCACAGTGACACAACGGTAATGTTGCTGTCTCGCAGCACCAGTGACCCGGGCTTGATCCTGACTATGGGTGCTGTGTTTACGGAGTTTGTACATTCTTCCTGCGATTGCGTGGGCTTTCTCTGAGTGCTTCGGTTTCCTCCCACACTCCAAAGACGTAGAGGTTTTGTAGGTTAATTGGTTCTGTAAATTGTAAATTGTCCCTCGTGTGTAGGATAGTGTTAATGTATCCGAGTGATCGTTGGTCAGCGTGGACTCGGTGGGTCGAAGGGCTGTGTCTCTAAAACTAAAACTAAACCTAAATGTTGTTGTAGTACCTGCTCCGACAGCTCGTCCTGTATCCCCACCACCTTCTGTGTGAAAACGCTGCCCCTAAGCTTCCTATTACCTAGCTCCTCTGGTTCTTGCTTCCCCTACTCTGGGTAAAAGACTGTGCATTCACCTTATCGTTTCCCCTCATGATTTTATACATCTCTATAAGATCACCCCTCAGCCCCATGATTTTACACACACAATTTTACATGAGGAAAATAAGATTGCACAATGAGAGTTTATGTCGTAAACGGGGAAGAGAAAGCTTTCAGCAAACCACCTGTTGTGCCCAATTGCACCAGAAGAGTGAACGTACATTTTGTTCATGGCCTGTTTGTTTGACTGGTTACCTTGGGCTGGTAGTTTTCACCTGATCCTTTAAGGACACATTGCCAATCACTGACGGCATCTGCCGAAAGGGTGTCCTGATCACCGTGTGTGAAAGAGCTGCTGAGACTGCTGCTCCAACACATGGAGTTGCTCCATTAACAGAATCATTAATGGATTGTGTGTCACTGCACAGTCATAAGCAGCTGCCTTATGCTCAGACAGAGAATACATCAACATCCCAAATGTGTCCTCGTCGATGGGGGATCTAAATGAATACCACTAGAACACTGCCGCCTTGATCATTGCAACACAAAAATAGGCTTTTAAACAAAAAGGGGGCTGCAAATATTAAAGGTCCCCAACCGAAACATCACCTATCCATGTTCTCCAGAGATGCCTGATCCGCTGAGTTACTCCAGCACTTTGTGTCCTTTTGTGCATTAACCAGCATCTGCAGTTCCTTGTTTCTGGTTCCATACTTCAATTGAGATCTTTGAGTTGTGAGATTGTATGCAGCACCAGTGGTTTGAGTTCCTTATTTTGATGTGAAGAAGGGTCTCAACCCGAAATGTCACCTCCCCATGTTCTCCAGAGTTGCTGCCGGACCCACTGGTTTACTCCAGCACTCCGAAGTGTTTCTTTCACACAGAGGGTGGTGGGTGTACAGAACAAGCTGCTAGAGGAGCTCGTTGAGGCAGGCAATATAAGTGGAGGTCATTGGTTAAAATTGGAGACCCTCGGACTATCTTGAATCGGACTTTACTGGACTTTATCTTCCTTTTATCCTGTATCTGTAAACTGTGCATGGCTCGATTGCAACCATGTATGCAACTGGTGACTGGTTAGCACATCACAAAAATGCTTTTCACTGAGCCCCAGTACACGGGACAATAAACTAAACCAAACATTTAAAAGAGAATTCAGCAGGTACATGGATAGGAAGGTTCAGAGGGATATGGGCAGGTGGGACAAGTGTAGACAGGGCAACTTTAGATTTTAGAGGTACAGCAAGCAAACAGGCCCTTCGGCCCACCGAGTCTGCGCCGACCAGCGACTAGCCCTATACACTAGCATTATCCTAAACACAACTTCCAATTTTTACCTAAGCTAATTAACCTACAAACCTGAATGTCTGTGGAGTGTGGGGGGAAACCTGAGGGAGAACGTACAAACTCCACACAGACAGCACCCGTAATCAGGATCTAACCCAGGTCTCTGCGCCACTTGGTCAGTATGGACGAGTTGGGCCAAAGGGCCTGTTTCCATGCTGTGTGACAGCAAGAAGCCCTGGTAGTGGATCTTGTTAGCATCAGCTCTGTGGAGTACTGAAAGAAGTGCAGCAGAAACACAATTTACAAATTACAGCTCTGTACAGTCAGAGCACTTAAGAAAATGGAACATTTTAGAGAATTTTGCACTTGGCAGTAAGAAGATAATAATCACAGTAACAGGATTAACCTTTCACTGACTCATGCCTCTCCCCCCCCCCCCCCCCCCCAACGCTTTGCACGCTACTAAAGATACTGTAAGGTCAGAGGCTATGAATAAGGCTGATTGTCTTTAAGTGCTTCATTGCCAGTCATTTAGTTTAAAGCCTAATTCCAAGTAATCCTACCTGTACGTCAATTTCAGGGCAATTGCACAACATCATTAGAGGGGTAAAGGACTAGCTTAGATGGGGCATCATGGTCAGTATGGGTGAATTGGGCTGAAGGGCCTGTTCCTGTCATGTATGACTCTATGACTAGATTCAGAAATAAATGAGCAAGTATGGAACTTTCAGTGCTATTTATATATCCGACTATTTTGGAGGTAGTTGAGGCAGTTACAATAATAACATTTAAAAGACACTTTGACGGGTACATGGATAGGATAGGTGTAGAGGAATACAGGCAAAATTTGTATAAATCAGAATAGTTTAGATGGGCCATCTTGGTTGGCATGAACGAGTTGGGCCGAAGGGCCTACTTCCGTGCCGTATGCATCTATGACATTAATTTGGCTAATTATAATGACATTATCAATCATTCAGGTGAGATAAGAGCAAAGGAAATTGTCAGAACTTCTAAAATGGCAGCACAGTAGCGCAGCGGTAGAGTCGCTACCTCACAGTGCAAGGGACCCGGGTTCGATCCTGACCTCGGGTGCCATCTTGCTGTCTGTATGGAGTTTGCACGTTCTCCCTGTGACCTCGTGAGTTTCCTCCGGGTGCTCCAGCTTCAAGTCAAGAGTGTTTTATTGTCATATGTCCCAGATAGAACAATGAAATTCTTACTTGCTGCAGCTCAACACAATATATAAACAATATGATAAACGAGAGAGAAAAAAAAGTTCAGTGTGCATATAAATATATACTCACGTATATACACACACGCACACACACACACACGCATGCACACACACACGCACACACACGCACGCACGCACACACACACACACTCGCATGCACGCACGCACACATGCACACACACACACGCACGCACACGCACGCACGCATGCACACACACACGCACGCCAACACACGGATGCACGCACGCACACACACACGCACGCATGCATGCACACACACACACACACATGCACGCACGCACGCACACACACACACGCACGCACACACACACACACACACACACACGCACGCACACACACACACACACACACACACACGCACGCACACACACACACACACTCGAAAATCAAACAATAATAGTGCAATGATAATAATAATAGAGCTTATATGAGGTTGTAGTGTTTAGTATCCTGATAGCTGTAGGGAAGAAGCTGTTCCTGAACCTGAACATTATAGTTTTCAGGCTCCTGTACCTTCTTCCTGATGACAGGGGTGAGATGAGTGTGTGGCCAGGGTGGTGTGGGTCTCTGATGATGTTGGCTGCCTTTTCCTCCCACACCCCAAAGACATGCGGGTTTGTCGGCTAATCGGCCCTCTGTAAATTGTCCCTGGTGTGTAGGGAGTGGATGGAAAGTGGGATAACATGGAACTAGTGTGAACGGGTGCTGGATGGTCAGTGTGATCAGTGGGCCGAAGGGCCTGTTTCGTCAGTGTAACTCTAAACTAAACTAATGTGAATGGGGGATCGACGGTCGGCATGGATCGATGGGCCGAAAGTTCTGCTTTCATGCTGCATTTCTACACTAAACTATTGCAAACAGGTGATCGATGATAGATGTGGAGTGAAAGGGCCGAACGGCTTGTTTTTCTGCTGTACCTTTGAATCAAAAACAAAATTAAACTACAACTTTCCAGTCGATTGTGGCAGGGATTTCACTAAAAAAAAACCCCTCAGATCATAGACTCTTCCTAATTGCCAAATTTATTTTGAGAGTTTTAGAGTTTTTGCGATATTTGTCTTATCTGTCCCCTCCTCCCACTTGTCTCGTGCTCCCTATTTTCTTCACTCCCCTTGTTCCTTTTCATCTTTCATTTCTCCTTTTCAAATCATCTCTGTATTAAATTATGTAAGGCTCTGAACACATTGGATGACAGGGACTTCAGAAGGCTTTCTCATCTTGCTCCAGGTTGAAGCAATTATACAAGTAAATCTGAGCCCACAAATGTCACAAATTGTAAAACGTTGGTCTTTAGCCAAAATGTAGCAGATCAAGAATGGGTTGATGTTTTAAAGCACTGCCAGAAAGCCATAAAAACATCACAACCTGATCAGGTTAAAATATGCACAGTGATATAAGCAGATGGTTGAGGGGATGTGAGCAGTCGGCCGTTTAGTGATACCCTACTGCAGGTAGTCTCACAGAGAAATAAAAACATTTCAACATCCACACAAATGTCAAAATGGTTCAAGATCTCAACACAGTTGCACCATCGGGTTGCCCAGACCAGAAGGCTCCTGAGTTGATCCCAAATTTATCCCAATCAGGCTTGGAGTAAATACTGGGATGCCAAGAAACTTCGGCTGTGGAGAGACTTTCGTAGCGATAAGCAGGGAGCGATTTTAACCGAGATAATGCTGATATGCTCGGTAATGATTTTAACCGAGATAGACACAAAATGCTGGAGTAACTCAGCGGGTTAGGCAGCACAACTTATTGTGTACACAAATGTGTGGTTAATGAAAGTGGACATTGAGAGTGACGTCCAAATTGCAGGAAATAAACTTATTTTTGTTACGCCCATGCAATAATTTAATGACACCAAGTGCGTTGTTTGTAGATAAAAAGGTGCCGGTATGCATATCACTCCTGACTGTTGTGTGTATGACAGATCATCATCCTATAAGCTGCTTAAGCTGTTAACGACTGAACCAAAAGTACTGGAGTAACTCAGCGGATCAGGCAGCCTCTCTGGAGAGGCAACACTTAGGATCAGGACCCTTCTTCAGACTGAAGGATCCGTGTCTATCCATGTCCTCGAGAGAGATGTTACCTGACCCGCCGAATTCCTCCAGCACTTTATGTCCATGCAAGATCCCAACATCTTCAGTTCCTTGTGTCTGTATTAATCTGCTTAAAGTTCTCATCACCTCGAGATATAGAGTCGTTACAGCGCAGAAACAGGCCTTTCAGCCCAACTATTTTTTGCCGACCAACATGCCCCATCTACACCAGTACTAGCTGTCTGCATTTGGCCAATACTCCTCTAAACTTTTCCTATCCATGTACCTTTCCAAGTGTCTTTTAAATTCTGTCATAGTTCCTGCCACAACGACCTCCTCTGGCAGCTCATTCCATGTAAAACAGGGAATTATAGACCAGTTAGCCTGACATCGGTGGTGGGGAAGATGCTGGAGGCAATTATATAAGATGAAATATCGGCACATTTGGATTGCAGTAACAGGATCGGTCCAAGTCAGCATGGGGAAATCATGCAAGGGATAGACAGAGTTGACGTGGATAAGCTTTTCCCATTGAGGGTAGGGAAGATTCAAACAAGAGGGCATGACATGAGAATTAAGGGACAGAAGTTTAGGGGTAACATGAGGGGGAACTTCATTACTCAGAGAGTGGTGGCTGTGTGGAATGATCTTCCAGCAGAAGTGGTGGAAGCAGGATCGATTTTACCATTTAAAAGTAAAGTGGATAGGTATATGGACGGGAAGGGAATGGAGGGGTATGCTCTGAGTGCAGGTAGATGGGACTAGGGAAAAATAAATGGTCGGCACGGACTGGAAGGGCCGAGAAGGCCTGTTTCCGTGCTGTAATTCTTATATGGTTATATATGCTTATATGCTTGACTAATCTTTTGTAAATTTTTGAGGATGTAACTAATTGAGGATGTAAATAGGAAAATGGACAAGGATGTAGTGTACCTGGAAAGCATCCCACAGAGGAGATTAGTGGGAAAAATTAAAGCACATGGTATTGGGGGTAGGGTACTGACATGGATAGAAAATTGGTTGGCAGGCAGGAAACAAAGTGTAGGGATTAACAGGTCTCTTTCAGAATGGCAGGCAGTGACTAGTGGGGTACCGCAAGGCTTGGTGCTGGGACCGCAGCTATTTACAATATACATCAATGATTTAGATGAAGGGATTCAAAGTAACATTAGCAAATTTGCAGATGACACAAAGCTGGGTGGCAGTGTGAACTGTGAGGAGGATGTTATGAGGATGCAGGGTGACTTGGACAGGTTGGGTGAGTGGGCAGATGCATGGCAGATGAAGTTTAATGCGGATAAATGTGAGGCTATCCACTTTGGTGGCAAATCAGGAAGGCAGATTATTATCTGAATGGTGTCAGGTTGGGAAAAGGGGAAGTACAAAGAGATCTGGGGAACCTTGTTCATCAGTCACTGAAATCAAGCATGTAGGTACAGCAGGCAGTGAAGAAAGCTAATGGCAAGTTGGCCTTTATAACAAGATGAGTTGAGTATAGGAGCAAAGAGGTCCTTCTGCAGTTGTACAGGGCCCTAGTGAGACCACACCTGGAGTATTGTGTGCAGTTTTGGTCTCCAAATTTGAGGAAGGACATTCTTGCTGTTGAGGGAGTGCAGCATAGGTTCACGAGGTTAATTCCCATGATGGCAGGACTGTCATATGCTGGAGCGGCTAGGCTTTTATACTCTGGAATTTAGAAGGATGAGAGGGGATCTTATTGAAACATGTAAGATTATTAAGGGATTGGACATGCTAGAGGCAGGAAACATGTTCCCGATGTTGGGGGAGTCCAGACCCAGAGGCCACAGTTGAAGAATAAGGGGTAGAACATTTAGAACTGAGATGAAAAACTTTTTCACCCAGTGAGTTGTGAATCTGTGGAATTCTCTGCCTCAGAATGCAGTGGAGGCCAATTCTCTGGATGCTTTCAAGAGAGAGTTAGGTAGAGCTCTTAAAGATAGCGGAGTCAGGGAATATGGTGAGAAGGCAGGAACGGGGTACTGAATGTGGATGATCAGCCATGACCACATTGCTGGCTCGAAGGACCAATTGGCCTACTCCTGCACCTATTGTCTATTGTCTATTGTCATACCCACCACCCTCTGGATGAGAACATTGCCCCTCAGGTTCCTTTTAAATCTTTCCCCTCTCACCTTAAACCTATACCCTCTGGTTCTTGATTACCTTAGCATGAGTAAAATAACTGGGTATTCACCCTATCTTTTCCCCTCATGATTTTATACTTTTCTCTAAGATCACCTCTCAGCCACCTGTGCTTTTAGGAATGAAGCCCTGATTTAATTAATACATTTTATTCTTTAAACTCTACTAAAACTTTTGTAATATTAAACATTCTAAAAACTTGAAGCTTTTCCGACCCACAACCGCCATGAGAAAGAAGGGTAACAACCACAACAAGTCTAGTTTTTATCAGAATTACGGTTTTTAAATACCCTGTGCAACATTGGAACATAGAACATAGAACATAGAACATAGAACAGTACAGCACAATAACAAGCCCTGTTCTGTGCTGAACATGATGCCAAGACCATCACTTATCTACCTGCACATAACCCATATCCCTCTGTTCTCTGTATGTCAATATGCCTATCCTAAAGTCTTGGATGGGAGAATGGGGTTGAGAGTGAAAAAAATAGATCAACAACAGTTGAATGGTGGAGTTGACTCGGTGGGCTGAATGGCCTAATTCTGCTGCTATACCTTCTGGTCTTTTAAATGCCACTAATGTATCCCCTTCAACTACCACCCTTGGCAGCTCCTTCCTGGCACCCACCACCCTCTGTGTAAAAAAAACAAACTTGCCTCACATATCTCCTTGAAACTTTGTCCCTCTCACCTTAAAGCTATGCCCTCTAGTCTTTGACCATTCCACCTTGGGGGAAAAAGGTTCTGACCATTTATCCTATCTGTGCCTCATAATTTTAGATACTTCTATCAGGCATTGTTATAATGGGACGTTGTAAGTGGCTTTGTGACAAATGAATGGTAAATGGACAAACACTTAGCTCAGTGTACAGTAGATGCATAAATGCTGGTATAGTTAGTTATCTGATTTCAGTCTGCTTGGTATAATGGCTTCTTAACAGACGTTTTCTTTCATGTTTTTCAAGGAGAGAAAACATCAGTCAGGATTCCTGATCCAGTTTGCTATCCTCTGAAACCTACAGAAAAAAACATTTGTATGAATACTGCTGGAGAGAAGGTAACCTGTCTAATTAATATATTGACAAGCGATTTTGTCGCAAATTACCGCAGTCTGGCTCAATTTTAGTCTCACTTTTGTGTGGAGATGCTTACTTCACTGAATAGCTTTCGGAAATAGTCATCCCGGTTTAATTTAATTTAAAGAGACAGCGTGGAAACAGGCCCTTCGGCCCATCGAGTCCTTGCCGACCATCGATCACCCGTTCAGACTAGTTCTGTGTTATCCCACTTTCTCATCCACTCTCTACACACTAGGGGCAATTTACAGAGGGCCAATTAACCTACAAACCCACACTCGGAGGAAACCCACGCAGTAATAGGGAGAATGTGCAAACTCCACACAGACAGCATGCGAGGACAGGATTGAACCTGGGTCCCTGGTGCTGTGAGGCAGCGGCTCTACCTGTCGCACCACTGGTGCTGCCCTTATTGTTTTCTCTTCCCATCATTTACAGAGGCCAATCCCAGCAACAAGTATTACATTTGGCTCTGATTTTGAAAGCAAAGATTTTTTTTTTTTAATCGACTTTTTACTACAAAACTTATTTACAACGAACTAAACGAACCAACCAAATAATCTGATCAATTAATACCTTACAATGATTATGCATCTCATTTTGGGCAAAATACACAGAAGCTTGAAAGTGCGCACCACCAGTCTCAGGAACAGCTTCTTCCCCTCTGTTATCAGGCTTCCGAACGGTCCTTCCATAAGCTAGGGCACTGTCCGATTTACCGCTACCCAATTGCGGACATTGGACTTTGTCTCTGGAACTGATACGCTACAATGCTGAGAACTATATTCTGCACTCTGTATCTTCCCCTTTGCTCTACCTATTGTAGTTTCTGTTGACTTGATTGTATTTATGTATGGCATATCTACGGCATATTTATGTATGGCAAGGCCTTCTACGCCCACACCCCCAGACTCAGGAACAGCTTAATTCCCAGAGCTGTAGCGGCTCTGAACCGGCCCTGCTGAGTACCCCCCCACCCCCATGGACTGTCTCCCCCGACCTCGCACTTTAGTCTGTGTTGATTTTACTGGTCTAATGTTCGTTTTTACTAACCTTGTTCTCGGGGTATCTAAACCTACATTTTATTTGTCCATTAAGTTATGACGTCGGATGGAAGTTGCAAACCAAATCTCGTTGCACTTATGTGTAATGACAATAAAATATATTATTATTAATATTATTATTATTATTATCTGATCTGTTTGGATAGCATGCAAAACAAAGCGTTTCACTGTACCAGGGTACATATGACAAAAATAAACCTCAAAACACATTTTGTTTTAAATGTGAATTTATTCCATTCCGCTTACACTTACCTTGTTAAACATAATGAAAGTGAGACAAGAAAAATGCATTGCAAAATGCGACGAACAAGAGTCAGGTACTTATTTTCAGCCTATTTTACTGCTGCTGCACAATCTGTTTAAACTTACTTTCATGTAGCAATAATGAGAATTTAAGTGAGTTGCCCAGTGATCTGCTTATCTGAAATTCCACTGTCAGTAATGAGACTGGAGTTAAAACAGCTGACTGTTACAACCAGATCTCACTTCTACCTTTCTTTACTCTCATTTCTTTTTGATGAATCCAGTTCACATATGTTTTTCACTCTACAAAGTCTTGCACTCCCAGAGAAATGACCGCAAGGTCGTTCGTTTAATTGTCAAGTCTTTCCCTTCAGCCCATTAGTACTGTCCTGTGTTCTAGTCGGGCTCTTTCACGGATCCAACTGGGCGATACAGAAGACTCACAACTTAGGGTCTGTTTTGTGGAAGGTTTCTGTTTTAAGAAACTTATTGAACAATAACATTTCAGGGCAGCATAATGACGCAACGGTAGAGTAGCTACCTTGTCGCGCCAGAGACCCAGGTTCAATCGTGACTACGTGTGGTGTTTGTGCGTTCTCCCCATGACCACGTGAGTTTCTCCAGGTGCTCTGTTTCCTCCCACACTGCAAAGACGTGCAGGTTTGTAGGTTAATTGGCTTCAGTAAGTTGTGTAGGATAGTGTATAGGGTGATTGCTGGTCAGCATGGACCGAAAGGCCTGCTTCCACGCAGTACTTTAGTCTAAAGTAAAAGTAAAATAAAGCTAGCAATGGTTAGCAAAGTGGCTGCCCAGAAAGAGAGAGAGAGAGAGAGAGAGAGAGAGAGAGAGAGATAGAGAGATATTGAGAAGAAGAGCATACAATATAGAACAGTAGAGCACAGGAACAGGACCTTTGGCCCACAATGTCCACGCCAAACATGATGCCAAGTTAAACTCATGTCCTCTGCCCACATGTGATCCACATCCCTCCATTCCCTGCATATCCACAAGTCTCTTCAATGCTACACGAGGAGGAATTTTGTTAGCCTGAGGGTGGCGAATCAGTGGAATTCATTGCCACAGATGGCTGTGGAGGCTATCATTGAGTATTTTTAAAGTGGAGATTGATAGGTCCTGGATTAGCAAGGGTGTCAATGGTTATGAGGAGAAGGCAGGCGATTATGGTTTAGAGGAAAGAATAGATCAGCCGTGATTGAATAGTGGGGCAGACTCAATAGGCCAAATGGTTTAGTTTAGTTTAGAAATACAGCACGCAAACAGGCCCTTCGGCCCACCCAGTCTGGGCCGATCAGCGATCCCTGCATACTAATGCTCTTAGCACAAATACTTTAATCATAAGTTTAACTGTCCTTTCACTCTATTGCTCAATGTTTTAAACTGCGGTATACATTTACTTGCAAATCTGATACCCTTTAAATGCACAATGAATGCTATAACCTTTAAGATTTAATTGCCTCAGATAGGGAACAGGTTAACATGTTTGTGGAAAGTGTACTATGTTAACCCCATTCTCAAGTAATTATTAAATAAGTAGGTTTATGTTGAAATTAAAGTAATGCACAGGATAGTTTGATACCAAGAGATCATTTCTTTGTGGTTCAATATTTTGTCTGAATTGTTTTTAAATGACACGAAATCCTAATTTTAATTTAGCATCTGATATTCTCTTCCTCACACAAACACCCCTCATCCCTCCAACATGCACTAGAAAGTGGGATAACATGGTTCTAGTGTGAACCCGGTGGGCCAAAGGGCCTGTTTTCATGCTGTATCTCGAAACTTAAACTTTAAAAAAAGTTACAAAAAAACCTAATGAGCTTTGCATTACAGTAATTTGTTAGTTTGAAATGATTTTTTTTTAAAAATGAAGTTAAGCAAAATAGCCAACTGGCTTCCCCGGCAATGGATATCAAGAAATGAACGTTTGCACCAAGGCTATATATTTATTTGTGTAGCAAGGGACTGCAGGTGCTGGTTTTAGCTGAGGATTGACACAAAAAGCTAGAGGACAGGGACAGGCAGCATCTCTGGAGAGAAGGAATAGGTGACGTTTGGGGTCAGGACCCTCTTTCAGACGAATAGGTGACGTTTTAAGTCAGTCTGAAGAAGGGTCTCGACCTAAAAGTCACCTATTCCTTTACTCCTGCTTTCTGTGTGTATCTTCTATATATTTATTTAATAGATATTAAATTAATTAATATTGCTAATACCTGTGACTAAAGTGTAATGAATAATCCACAAAATGAACGCTCAGGGCTGCAGAATGATTGAGTTAGAGTAATCAAGTGTCAAGAGTGTTCAAATGTCATGCCTACCGACAAGGGAACAACAAAATCCTTGCAGCAACATAACTGTAAAGGCGATACACCCAGGGAACCGCTATGTACCAGGTGCCACCCAGGGGTGGCATGGTGCGGCAGCGGTAGAGTTGCAGCCTTACAACGCTAGAGACCCGGGCTTGATCCCAACTATGGGTGTTATCTTTACGGAGTTTGTACGTTCTCCCCATGATGTGTGTGAGCTTTCTCCGAGATCTTCGGTTTTCTCCCACACTCCAAAGACATGCAGGTTTGTAGGCTAATTGGCTTGGTATAAATGTGAATTGGCCCTAGTGTGTGTCGCATAGTATTAGCGTGTGGCGATCGCTGGTCGGTGCGGACTCGGTGGGCCGAAGGCTAGGTTATCTATTAAACTAAACTAAACTAACACAAAAAAACTAAAATTTGATATGAAAAAATAAGATAGTAATTGCATTGGATGGAAGATGTTTCCCATGGAATTGGTAAAGAAACTTGCAGCAGAGGAGAGGTGTTTTGTTGAAAATCTCTGCATGTCGTTGTGAATGAAAGCAATTTGTTGGATCTTAATGACCTAAGTTCTCAATGAGTTAGCAAGAGCACAAATAATGGCTCCAATGTTCTGGAGTAAATTATTCAAGAACAGCTGTACTTTTTCCCCGACATGACACATCATCACACACGCATGGAGTGGGCGTATGTCTAGTGAAGCAGTGTGAATGCCACATGTTATAGAGTGGAGTGAGTCACGGCACCAGGCAGGGAAACCAGCCAGTAACAGTAAAATAACATTCACACAAGTTCATCTGTGCCACTATGTTTTCATCAGTCAACTGAATGACCAGCTATTTTGGTCTGGAGTGAATGTGAATATTTATGACAATCGCCGGCCATCGTAGCATAATGTCTCATCAATGCTTGTTATCAGTACAAGGTTTTATAGACCACATATGTAGAAAGCAATTGCAGATGCTGGTTTATATCAACGATAGACACAAAGTGCTGGAGTATCTCAGCGGGTCAGGCAGCATCTCTGGAGAAAAAGATTGGGTGACTTTTCGGGTTGGAACCCAAAGGGGTTCCATCTGAACAAGGGTCCCAGCCTGAAAGGTCACCCATCCCTTTTCCTCCAGGAATGCCGCCTGACCTGCTCAGTTACCCCAGTACATTGTGTCTATCTTCTTTTATGGGCTACAGCGGGTTAATATACCTGATATCTACGTTCAACTCTGAGCCAGAATATCAGATTAAATTATACTGCGAATTTGGGAGGGGATGAGATTGAGAGCCTCAGTGATGGGTGTAAAATGTCTTTAGTACTAACATTGCCAATCTCATCCAAAGATGGACACAAAGTGCTGGAGTAATTCAGTGGGTCTGGCAGCATCTCTGGCGAACATGGATTGGTGACGTTTTGGCTTGGGACCCTCCTTAAGGCTGGAGAAGTCTTGAGTCTGAAGAAGGATCCCGACCCAAAACGTCACCCATCCTTTTTCTCGAGATGCTGCCTGACCTGCCAAGTTACTCCAGCACTTTGTGTCCATCTTTGGTATCTGCAGTACGACAGCAGTTCTTTGTTTCTACTCACGTATTACTAATGACACCTTCAATGGATGCATGTATCTATAGTACACATGCCAACATTTGTGTCTCCATTCTTATCACTATGTTTGTGCTTATCTATTCTTGCTAAGAATGAAACACAACTCTACATCGGTGAGACCAAGCGCAGGCTCGGCAATCGCTTCGCCCAACACCTCCGCTCAGTTCGCACTAACCAACTTGATCTCCCAGTTGCTCAACACTTCAACACCCCCTCCCATTCCGAATCTGACCTCCTGTCCTGGGCCTCCTTCATTGCCAGGGTGAAGCCCAGCGCAAATTGGAGGGACAGCACCTCATATTTCGCTTAAGTAGTTTACACCCAAGTATGAACATTCAGGTAGTCCTTGCTTTCTCCCTCCTTCCCCTCCCACTTCCCAGCTCTCCCACAAGCCTACTGTCTCCTCCTCTTCCCCCCCGACATCAGTCTGAAGAAGGGTCTTGACCTGAAACGTCGCCTAATTCTTCTCTCCATAGATGTTGCCTCACCCGCTGAGTTCCTCCAGCATTTGTGTCTACATACTATACATAGATATCATCAAGTCAAACTCCAGTGCAATAGGTAGAGCAAAGGGGGAAGATACGGAGTTCTCAGCATTGTAGCGCACCTGTTCCGGAGACAAAGTCTAATGTCCGCAATGGTATAGAGGTGAATCAGACAGTACCCTGGCTTATGGAAGGACCGTTCACAAGCCTGCTAACAGAGGGGAACAAACTGTTCCTGAGTCTGGTGGTGCACGCTTTCAAACTTCTGTACATTCTGCTGGCGGGAGTGGGGAGAAGAAGGAATGACTGGGGTGGGACAAGTCTTTGATTATGTGGGCTGCTTTCCCGAGGCAGCGTGGTGTAGATGGAGTTGATGATGGGGAGTTTGGACTATGTGATAGACTGGGCTACAGCTACAATTCTCTGCAATTTCTTGAGAGGATTTGCTCCCAGTCTGTAACTGCGGGAATCAGTGGGCACTGCACAAACTATCCAGAGAGTGTAAGTACAGTCAGGGTTGCCGCTCCTACTGGGAGCAACCATTACGTGCCAAAGCCATTCGATTAATGGTTTCTCTGGAATAGTTCTGGCATCCGTTATAAACATCGAGGACTGCAGGTTACCGATCTATAAATCAAGGGATAACTAAAGAACTGTTTCTCGTCACAAATGCAAGTTTTAAATTCTCACCTGCCACGGATTGCTAAAAAGGTCAAGTGGTATCAGGTCCACAGGGAATTCTTGCTTAGTCTTTCACCCGTTTTGAATCATCGCAGAATCTTTTTACTCTTTTCATTCCCAGACTTCATTCTTTCTTCCTTTCAAAATTCTTTTTTGAACTTTGATTCTATTTTCCGCCTTTTTCTCCAGAAGATTCTCCAGTACAGCATTACTGTGGCGCAGTGGGTAGAGCTGCTGCCTCACAGCACCAGAGACCCGGATGCAATCCTGACCTCGGGTGCTGTCTGTGTGGAGTTTGCATGTTCTCCCTGTGACCGCGAGGGTTTCCTCCGGGTGCTCCGGTTTCCTCCCACATCCCAAAGACGTGCGGGTTTGTAGGTTAATCGGTTACTGGAAATTGCTTGCTCTAAAATCAACAACATTCATTGACTGAATAATACATCATGGAAATGGGCCCTTCATCCACCAGTGTATTTTTGTACAGTATTATCTGACCTGTTTGGATGGCATGCAAAGCAAAGCTTTTCACTGTACCTTGGGTGCACTTGACAATAATAAACCTAAACCAGAAACTGTTTTTTTGTGTGACATGTTACATTAGCATTGTCCAAGAAAGCCATCTTAACCTAGTGACTGAAACATTGTACCAATGTGATCCATATTTACAATCTCATTGGTAGCTATGACTGAGTAATGCTATTTTCACAAAACACTGCTCTTGTTTGACTTGAATATAATGAAAACCTTGTGTCTGGTCCTGTGGGCCAAGTAGTGGTGATCTTTCAGGTGACCCACCTGTCGAGCACACACTAGTGATAATGGTTGTTTCATGCTGAATTGTACCGCTGTATCTGCTGCTCACAAACAATTATTCTTCTGCAATCCTCTGGCAATCTGATGAACTGATACTCATGGAAAGTCGCTGCAGTGGGTAGAGCCGCTGCCTCACAGCACCAGAGACCCAGGTTCAAGCCTGACCTCGGGCGCTGTCTGTGTATTGAGTTTGTACGTTCTCCCTGTGACAGTGTGGGTTTCCTCCGGGTGCTCCGGTTTCCTCCCACATCCCAAAGATGTGTGGGTTTGTAGGTTAATTGGCTTCTGTAAATTTCCCCTAGGGTATGGATGAGAAAGTGGGATAATGTAGAAATAGTGTGAACGGGTGATGGATGGTCGGCGTGGACTCGGTAGGCTGAAGGGCCTGTTTCCATGCTGTATCTCCAAAACTAAACTGAGGGCAGTAGGTTTGTCTGTTGTCCATGCCCAATCTTGTTGTGTTCTTGCTTGGAACAAAAAGACAGCATTTATCGTGTGTTTCCCATGTCAAACCATGACTCACAAAATCATGTAGAAACTAGGAACTGCAGATGTATGTTTATACCAAAGATAGACACAAGTTGCTGGAGTGACTCAGCGGGCCAAGCAGCATCTCTGCTGGACGTGGATTGGTGACTTTACAGCTCGGAAGCTTTCTTGCAGAAACAGAGGTTTGGCCAAATAGAATTGACGAAGGACATGGACATATATGAAGCCATTATATTTTGACTACACCACAACTTATTTTCCTGAACCATTAGCTTCATCACATGAGTGAGGCTGCAGCAGACTAATTGTTACTTTAGGGTTCGATTTGAGCCCAGGATGAGTTTTGGACAAACCTTGCTATGTAATATCGAGGGGTGTCTATTCCAAGTTTAATGATATCCTGTTACCCCACCAGTATCCAGCTCACCTTCTACTGAAAACCTCATTCAGGCCACTATTACCTCTAGATTATTAAAACCCCTTCCTCCGCACCTGTATCCACCTATCACTCGTTAGACTTAGTTCCTCCTTCAGGCTCTCTTCCAGCATCCCCCCCCCTCCCCCCACCATGACAATGTGTGAAGAAGGATCCCCACCCAAAATGTCACCTGTGCATGATCTCCAGAGATGTTGCCTGAGCCGCTGAGTTACTCCAGCACTTTATGTCGTCCTTTGTAAGCCAGCATCTGCAGTTCTCCGTGTCTAAAAATATTTAGTCATTTTTCGCTTGTATATAAATCACCCTACTTATAAACTCTAGTTGTATCCTACCATCTTTATGAAGCTGCCATTTATTGCAGCTGTTTTTGCATTGTGTGTGTGCTGCAGGCTCCCTCCATTCAGGTAACCATCAGGTAACTCCCCTCCCATTCCCACACTCACCTTTCTGTCCTGGTGCTCCACCACTGCAAACTGGAGGAACAGCACTTCATATTTCACTTGCGCAGCTTACAACCCAGCGGTTTGTACATTGATTTCTCTAATTTCAAGTAATTCCTGCATTCCCTCCCCTCCCCCACCCTGGTCATCCTACTAGTTCCACTGGTCGCACCCTTGTATCTCTCTCGTTAGCACACCTACCCCAGACAACAATGGGCCATTGTGGGCTCCACCCTTCCTTAGGTCATCTGTTGCCGGCCCTGATTTGTTCTGGCCTTTTCCCACCTCCAGCTTCCCCCCCACCCCCCACCTCTACTTTCATTCAGAAGAAGGGTTCCAACCCAAAACGTCACCTATTCCTTTTCTCCGGAGATGATGTCTGACCCGCTGAGTTACTCCAGCACTTTGTGTCTACCTTCGGTATAAACCAGCATCTGCAGTTCCATCCTGCACTTACAGGTATCATCTAGTCGCATGGAAGGAATGATACATCTTTACATCTCGGCCTTCCTGCATATCAGTTGTAACGAGTTGCAGAAAGGGTTGCAGGCGGGTGTGTGAGTCTGCATGTTGCCGCTCTGACACTAGGAATATGGATCTAGTGCAAGATGTGAATTGCAACTGAACAAAACATCTTTATACCATCTGGACACATCTGCTGGAAGTCAGATGTAGCTTTCTAACTATGAGAAGGCTATAGGAAAGGAAGTATCCTCTTTCTTCACATCATTGAGGAATTTTAAGTCGTATGGGAAGAAATGCTTGATAAATCATGGGTGCTGAAAGTGACAGAGAATAGAGAAAATCATCGGTCGGGTTCTTCTGGAAAAGCAATGACAGGTCATTGCCTGCTAGTTTAGTTTAGTTTAGTTTAGAGATACAGCAAGGAAACAGGCCCTTCAGCCCACCGAGTCCATGCTGACCAGCGATCCCCACACATCAACACTATCCTACACACACTAGGGACTATTTTACACTTGTACCAAGCCAATTAACCTACAATCCTGTACGTCTTTGAAGTGTGGGAGGAAACCGAAGATCTCAGAGAAAACCCACGCAGGTCACGGGGAGAACGTACAAACTCCATATAGACAGCACTCGTAGTTAAGATCGAACCTGGGTCTGTGAGGCAGCAACTCTACCGCTGCGCCACCGTGCCGCCCTCAAGCACAAAGAGATCTCCTCAAGCAAAGGTGAAGATGCATAGGGTGCTCAGTAACCCAATGTACTTTGGTTTACTCTAAACGGGGCAATGCAACGATGAATTAACTTTGATTTTAGTTCCTGTGGATCTAAATACACTGCCTTTAATTCCTTATCAAATGCATGATTGGGAACAGATTAGTGTTCTGACAAATCAAGAATTAAAGTTCAGGACACAAGGTGCTGGAGCAGCTCAGCAAGTCAGGCAGCATCCCTTGAAAACTTGGATAGATGATGTTTCGGGTTGGGACCCTTCTTCTCCTCCAGCACTTAGTGTCCTTTAATGTATTAACCAGCATCAGCAGTTCTTTGCTTCTATGTCAAACTTTGGGTTTGTATGAAATAAGAATGAATCTTTCAAAGTGTCAGGCACTAGGTATATACTCTAGTTCAATGGAGCCAAATCGTGCATTATCTATTCCTTTTCTCCAGAGATGCTGCTTGACCCGCTGAGTTACTCCTGCATTTTGTGTCTATGTTTGTGCTTTATCTGCCTTTAGTTTAGAGACACAGAATGAAACAGGCCCTTTGGCTCACAAAGTCCACGCCGACCATTGATCACCTGCTCACACTAGTTGTATCTTATCCCACTTTCTCATTCACTCCCTACTTACAAGGGGTAATTTACAGAGACCAATTTTCCTACAAACCTGCATGTTTTTGGGATGTGGGAGGAAACCTTTGCGGGCATTGGAAGAATGTACAAACTCCGTACAGACAGCACCTAATGCAAGTGCAGTATTGTGTAGTGCTGAACCCACAATGATAAACGGGTTAAAAGAGAGCAATTCAACAAGTTTGACTTCCCCGAGATTGTTCACCACATTCCAGTGGGCGGAGTATTTGGGCCAAATCCATCATTGTACCGAATGAAGAGCAATTCAATTATAGGTCCATTTCTGGAATTCTGCTCCGATGTCTTATGGCCCTAAAGTCTGGCGTAACCCAGCGGATTAAACAGCATCTCAGAAGAACATGGATATATGACGTTTCAGGTCAGGACCCTTCCTACATCAGACTCTGAGTGAGAGGAGTCACTGAGTCTGAGGAAGGGCACCTGAAACATCACCTGTCCATGTTCTCCAGAGATGCTGCCAGGCCCACTGAGTTACCCCAGCACTCTGTGTCCTTCTTGACAATGCTGGCCTCCGTCTGTTAGGCAGACCTCATCAGTTTTTGACAACACAAATTACACGGTGTGCCATTCCCAAGTGATGTGAGACTGGCATCTCTGGTGTGGTCTAGCTGCTCACTCCAGAATCAGTAAATGGACACCATGTGTAGATTGGCAATGATCTAATTCAGTGGTGAATCTCGCTCGTGGGCTGAATGCTTTGCTCCTCTGCTGCTGTCAGTCATCGTTTTGTTTTATTATTGTATTCCCTCATTACCCACACATTGCAAGTGACATGACCGAGATTATTCCCAGGTGCCACTGCAAGTAGGATCATTCAATTTCATTCATTATGTACTTACGACACACGCACTCTCACCTCACATTTTTCAAGGTTAAATTTCAATTGCAATTTGCCTGCCTGATTATATAACCGGTCTAAATCCTTCTGCTAGACTTGTGCCACATTATCTCCATCCACACCCCCTAGATTAGCAAATCTGGCACTTTGTATTGGTGTCAATACCAAGTTGTTCACAAACAATTGACATCCACTTCTCTCGTCTTGTATTACCTCCCTCTGTGTTAATTATAAGCCAGGGTTGTGATATAAAATGGATATTGTACCAGCCCATCAATTGTAAATCGTTGTCTATTTTTTATTTCCGCTATCTTTGAATCAAGAAAGTGTATAATGATTGACCATAATTACCTACAGCTTTAAATGACATCATTTTAAATAAATCTGTTTCAGGAAATATTATCACAAAGTACATATTATGCAATCAAACTACTATCCACCTCTTTGGTGTCCCTCGGATTATCCTTCATCAGACTTTGCTGGCTTAATCTTGCACTAAACGTTATTCCTTTATTATATATCTATACACTGTAAATGGCTTGATTGTAATCATGTATTGTCTTTCTGCAGACTGGATAGCACGCAACAAAAGCTTTTCCCTGTACCTCGGTACTCGTGACAATAATCAACTAAACTAGACTAAACTAATCTGACACTATCACTGTTTACAAGTGAATGCGGCACGGTGGCGCAGCGGTAGAGTTGCTGTCTCACTGCGCCAGAGACCCCGGGTTTCATCCTGACTACTGCTGCTGTTTGCTTTTTCTCCTGGTGACCATGTGGGTTTTCTCTGGATGCCTCCCACAATCCAAAGACGTGTAGGTTCGTAGCTTAATTGTAGCTTAGTGTGTCGGATAGTGATCAGTGGCCAGCGTGGACTGGGTGGGAAGATGGACCTGTTTCCACACTGTATCTCCAAAGTCTAAAGTAAAGCCTAAAGACATTGTACAACATTTTCCCAAATATATACGCAAAAAGGTGGGGGATATTCAGCAGGTCAGGCAGCAAGAAATAAAGTTTACATTCCAGATTATTAGAACATTATCTCTCTCTACACGTGTCAAGTATCCATAGGCATGAAATGTAGATGGAGTCGGTGGTGGGGAGTCTGGTCTGTGTGAAGGACTGGGCTACATCTACAACTATCTGTCATTTTGTGCGGTCTTGTGCAGAGCTGTTCCCAAACTATATCTCGGGAATGCTAAATCTGTGGAGTATTAGTTCTCTTTTCCTTTCCATGGATGCAGCTTGATTTGTTGAATATTCATCATCATCATTATTATTATTAATACTATTATTACTATTGTTAATGTTATTATTATTATTATTAGTTTATTATTGCCATGTGTGCCGAGGTAAAATGAAAAGCCTTTGTTTGTATGCTGTCCAGTCAAAGAAAAGTGTGAACCAGCGTCTCGACTCGAAACGCACCCATTCCTTCCCTCCAGAGATGTTGCCTGTCCCGCTGTGTTTCTCCCGCATTTTGTATCTATCTTCAGAGAAAAGAGGATGCATGGGTACAATCAAGCTGTCCTTTGTGCACAGATAACGGGTACAACATTTAGTGCAAAGATATAACATTCTAGCATTTTGTGTTTTTAAATGTAATGGTATCTGCATTTAAGAACCCATACCACACTTCATTCTGGCAGTGGCAGAGTGGTGATATAAAACTCATGTAGCTGAGCAGGTAAGTGTACTTCCAGATGTAATCCTTAGTTTAGTTTGGTTTAATTTAACATTATTGTTCCGTGTAAGGCAGGCAGAATCTGATGAGGGAACAGACAATGCTTCAGGTTAGCCCCCTTCTTCAGACTGATTGGTGTCTGATTGGGGCAGAAAGCAGTCAGGGCTGGGGGCGGGATGAAGCCTGGTGAGTGATAGGTGGGTACAGGTGAGGGGGGGGGGGGGAGGGTTGATTGGAAGATGGGTGGAGTAAGTTGTAAAGGTGAAAAGGAGACAAAAGGGCGTAAGATAAGAAGAGGAGAGTAGCAGTGAAATGTAAAGCCGGAGAGGGATATGGGTGGAAGGAGCGTGGTGGGGTGGGGAAAGAGGCAGGATAGTGGGACACTAAGTGAGGAAAGTGGCTCGGCATGTTTCTGTATCTTGATGATATCCCATGGTTTAATAGCTTGGATTGACCAGATTATAATCATAGAGATATACAACACAAAAACACGCCCTTCGGCCCATTGAGTCCGTACCGACCATCAACCACCCCTTGATACGAATCCAATATTAATCCCATTCTCCACAATAGTGTACACAGTCTCCTTACACTATTGTGTACAGTGTTTACACACTGACCAGCACTATTGTGTACACAGTATTCTTACACCATTGTATACAGTAGCCGACATTATTGTGTTCACAGTGTCCTACACTATTTCGTTCATTGTTAACACACAATTGTATACAGGGTGTCCATACATTCCTACAATATTATGCACACAGTGTTCGTACACTATTGTGTATACAGTGCCTTACATGATGGTGTACACAGTGTCCTACCACTAATATGCACAGTCCCATGCACTATTGTGTACACAGTAGCCTTACACTATTGTGTTCCCACTGGCCTGTCCCACTGTATGAGTTAATTCAACAGTTCTCCCGAGATTTCCCCTAATTCGCTTGGAGAATGTCCGTAGCGGGTCCGTGGGAGTTCGTGGTCTTCACGTAGTGGCTCGTACGAGTAACGGTAGGTACTCGGGAAATCCGGTAAATTTGTGACGTTTTTTCAACAATGTGAAATATGTCCAGGCATAAAAAAATACTCGTGATTAAAAAATGTGTTACTTTTTATTCGTACGAGCCGCTATAACCTTACATTGTGTAAGAAAGAACTGCAGATGCTGGATTAAATCGAAGGTAGACACAAAATGCTGGAGTAACTCAGCGGGTGAGGCAGCATTACTGAAGAGAAGAAATAGGCAACGTTTCAGGTCAAGACCCTTCTTTAGTCTGGGTCTCCCATTCCTTCTCTCCAGAGATGCTGCCTCACCCGCTGAGTTACTCCAGCATCTTGTGTCTACATTGTTGTCCTCAGTGTTCTTATACTATTGTGTTCACAGTGTTCTGTGTTATTACGTACATAGTACACAGTCTTCACTCACTATTCTTACACTGTTGTACTTAAGTGTTGTGTATGTCTATATGGAGAAAGACATTTACTGAACTATATGCAAAAAGTGAATGTCCCTGTACCTGGGTACATGTGACAATAAAGTGCCGTTGAACCACTGAAAGTCAGGCTGTGTGGTGGGGCTGTACCAGTAACATATCCCATAATGTTAGGCAGAGAATAATCTGTGTTTGGTAATCAAATTTACTTCTAACAGATCCTGGCAGCTTCATCTACTTTCCCAACATATTGATTGCCTGATTGCAGAGGTAATTTGACCTCTGCAATTCAAAGAGCATAGTTTTTGGACGAGAGCGTTAAACTCAATTATGTCAGCGCTCCGTGAGCCTGTCTTACATTTGTTTCCTATAAAGAGGCATCGTGGCAGCAAGCAGCCCATTCAGACAGCGCAGCTGCTAAATGGTAAAGACAATCCAGTCAAATATTTAACTAAAGGCTTTCAATTGCCATTACAGCCAAAGGTTGAGTGTTCTCATTTATGTTTTTACCTCCGACACAAAAGAATGTCAAGAAAATGTCATCCTTTCAGCTCTTTGTTTATCTGTGAGTAATGAATCTTTGTTTGCAGCTTTGAAACATTCTCTCCAATAAAATATTTTAGGTGAAAAGCAATAGGTGACATTTTGGGTCGAGACCCTTCTACAGGGTCCCGACCCGAAATGTTACCTATTCCTTTTCTCTAGAGATGCTACCTGTCCCTCTGAGTTACTCCAGCTCTTTGTATCTATCTTCAGTGTAAACCAGGATCTGCAGATGCTGCCCGACCCTCTGAGTTACTCCAGCTTTTTGTGTCTATCTTTGGTGTAAACCAGCATCTGCAGTTCCTTCCTATGCAAAAATACTTTAAGTTTTGGTTCATGTTTATTATAGGCAGGTGTACCGAGGCTTTGTTCTGCATGCTATCCAGTTAGATCAGATAGTACCACCTATCCACATTCTCCAGAAATGCCATCTGAGCCACTCATTTACTCCAGCACTATGTGTCTGTTTTTTTGTAAACCAGCATCTGCAGTTGCTTGTGACTCCAAATAATACTGTACATGTATACACAAATGCAATCAAGTCAAACTCAAGTAAAATAAGTAGAGCGATGGGGAAGATAGTGCCTGTTTTACACCGTTAGTCTGGATTACAATGAACCTTTTTCACTCCCATCATCTCCTTTCCCATCGGGCAGAATCTACAAAAGCTTGAAAGTGCGCACCACCAGACTTAGGAAAAGCTTCTTCCCCGCTGTTATTTGTCTTCTGAACGCTCCTTCCATAAGTAAGGTGTTAGTTGTGATCTTCCAACCTACCTCATTATGGACATTGAATTTTTTCCCTGGGAATGTAACACTCCAACACTGAAACTATATTCTGGGGGCAGATATGATAGTAGCATTTAACAGGCGTTTGGATTGGCACATGAATATGCAAGGAATGGAGGGATATGGATCACATGCAGGCAGATGAGATTAGTTTATCCTGGCATCATGTTCGGCTCAGACATTGTGGGATGAAGGTCTTTACTTGAGCTGTGCTGTTTTATGTTGTCTGTTCTAAAATCCAATCTTTGTCTCAATGTACGTCACCACTGCAGAAATCACAGTGTAAACCATTGATATTAGTTTTGATTCATTATTGTCATGTGTACCAAGATACAGTGAAAAGCTCTCGGCTGCATGCGATCCAGTCAAATCAGTCCATACGTACATACAATTAAACCATAAACAAGTACACGAGGTGGTGCAAAAATAGCAGAGGGCGGGAGATAGTTTTACAGCACTGTGGCATTAGCAATAGAGAAATAGTACAAGATCTGCAATGAGGAGGCTCATGGAAGGTCTGTTCAGAAGCCTCATAACTGGGGAAGAAGCTGATCCTCAGTCTGGTGGAGACACCTCCTCCAACCTCATCTATTGCATCTGCTGCTCTAGGTGTCAGGTGCTCTACATCGGTGAGACCAAGCGTAGGCTTGGCGATTGCTTCGCCCAATACCTCCGCTCGGTTCGCACTAACCAACCCGATCTCCCAGTGGCCCAGCACTTCAACTCCCCCTCCCATTCCGAATCCAACCTTTCTGTCCTGGGCCTCCTCCATGGACAGAAAGGTTGTCCTTTCCAGGCCCACCGCAAATCGGAGGAGCAGCACCTCATATATCACTTGGGCAGTTTACACCCCAGCGATACGAACATTGACTTCTCCAATTTCAGGTAATCCTTGCTTTCTCCCTCCTTCCCCGCTCCTTCCCTGCTCTCCCACAACCTACTGTCTCCGACTCTTCCTTTCTTCTTTCCGCCCCCCCCCACCTCCACATCGGTCTGAAGAAGGGTCTCGACCCAAATCGTCACCTATTCCTTCGCTCCATAGATGCTGCCTCACCCGCTGAGTTTCTCCAGCATTTCATGTCACCAAGTCAACAATCAAGAGAGTTTATTGTCATGTGTCCCAGATAGGACAATGAAATTCTTGCTTGCTGCAGCACAACAGGATATTGTTGGCATAAATACAGATCAGATCAGTGTGTCCATATACCATAGAATATACACACGTAAATAAACAGATAAAGTGCAATAAGCTGTTATAGTTAAGAGTTTGTTTGAAGTTGTGTTTAATAGCCTGATGGCTGTGGGGAAGAAGCTGTTCCTGAACCTGGATATTGCAGATTTCAGGCTCCTGTAACTTCGACCTGAAGGTAGCAGGGAGATGAGTGTGTGGCCAGGATTGTGTGGGCCCTTGATGATACTGCCAGCCTTTCTGAGGCAGCGACTGTGACAGATCCCCTCGATGGTGGGGAGGTCAGAGCCGATGATGGACTGGGCAGTGTTTACAACTGTTTGCAGCGTTTTCCGCTGCAGGACGCTCATGTTGCCGAACCAAGCCACGATGCAACCGGTCAGCATGCTCTCTACTGTGCACCTGTAGAAGTTCGAGAGAGTCCTCCTTGACAAACCGACTCTCCGTGATCTTCTCAGTAAGTAGAGGTACTGATGTGCTTTCTTTATGATTGCATCAGTGTGCTGGGACCAGGAGAGATCTTCGAAAATATACACGCCCAGGAATTTGAAGTTCTTGACCCTTTCCACCATCGACCCGTTGATATAAACGGGACTGTGGGTCCCCATCCTACCCCTTCAGAAGTCCACAATCAGTTCCTTGGTTTTGCTGGTGTTGAGAGCCAGGTTATTGTGCTGGCCCCATTTGGTCAGTCGGTTGATCTCACTTCTGTACTCTGACTCGTCTCCATCAGTGATACGTCCCACAACAGTGGTGTCATCGGCGAACTTGTCCAGCGTTGATTTTTCCAGCATCTGTAGTTATATGTTAAACACTCAGTCTGGTGGTATTGCTTTCAAGCTTTTGTGCCTTCTGCCTGATAGAGAGGCGAGAAGAAGGAATGACTGGATCGAGAAAGATTATTTTCATAAGTTCATAAGTGATAGGAAGAGGATTAGGCCATTCGGCCCATCGTTGGGGTGGCACAGTGGCACAGCAGTAGATTTGCTGCCTTTCAGTGCTCGCATCGCCAGAGACGTGGGTTCGATCCCGACTACGGATGCTGTCTGTCACGGATTTTGTACGTTCTCCCCGTGACCGCATGGGTTTTCTCAGAGATGTTTGGTGTCCTCCCACTCTCCAAAGACTTACAGGTTTGTAGGTTAATTGGCTATTTGGTATAAGTGAAAAATTGTCCATAGTGTGCCTAGATAGTATTAATGTGCGGGGATCACTGGTCGGTGCGGACTCGAAGGGCTGAAGGGCCTGTTTCCATGCTGTATCTCTACACTAATCTAAAACTAAAACTAAACTAAGTCAAGTCAAGAGAGTTTATTGTCGCGTGTCCCAGGCAGTTCCATGTTATCCCACTTTCTCATCCACTCCCTACACACTAGGGGCAAGTTACAGAGGACCAATTAACCTATAAACCCGCACGTCTTTGGGATGCAGGATGAAACCAGAGCACCCGGAGGAAACCCACACGGTCACAGGGAAACTCTCTAGAACTAGTAGTCTCTAGTCTCTAGTACTGTGAGGCAGTGGCTCTACCAGCTGTGCAAAAAAATTTAAATGAAAGGAAACAAGGGAATTGGAGTGCTTGTTTTAGATGGTAGTGAATGAATGTGAATTACATAATGGGGGCAACTTAGAATTCCCCAACCATTATGGGTTTCTGATATTATATCACCTGTGATATTCCTATCAAACAGCATGTTTAAAATCCATCCTCATGCTTGCATGACATGTGTCTTTAAAAATCTATTCCTCAAAAGCAAAATGTTTAGCTGAGGCCAATATCAATCCCGTGCTATTGATTGTCTGCAATGATTTATACAGCCTGGACTCGATATATTTAACTGGAGGTACTTGTATGAGATACGGTTTCTGATGTGGTGTGCCGAGTCTTATTGCAAGAGAGTTGTGTTCAGAAATAGAGTTGAGATACTATGTAGTGTTACTTCAGGTCAGCTGCCTAGTCTTGCAAAATTGTCTCTACCTATCTACCTTTAGTTTAGTTTAGATTAGAGATACGGTGTAGAAACAGGCCCTTCAGCCCACCGAGCCCACACCGGCCACCAATCACCCGGACATTAGTTCTATCCTGCACACTAGGGTCAATTAACCTACAAACCTGCATGTCTTTGGAGTGTGGAAAGAAACTGGAGAACCCAGAGAAAACCCACAAGGTCCCAGGGAGAAGGTGCAAACTCCATCCAGACAGCAACTGCACTCAGGATCAACCCAGAATGTCTGGTGTAGGGCAGCAACTCTACTGCTCCTGCAACGTGCTGTCCTTCAGGTGCATACTTCTTAGATTGTCTTCACACATGATGGCACTTAGATCTAAATGTTGATAGAGGCTAACGATGAAAACATAAGCAATACATCTATTTCTCCCCCACCTCACTCCTCCACTCCTACTACTTTCCTTCCTCTAGCTTTGCAATCCGCAACACTTCAACCCTGTCTCACACCTTCTGCTTTTATCTCTGGCTTTTGTTCCAACCATCTGCCTATCAAAACCCCTCCTCACCTGCGTCCCACTATCGCCTGCCATGCTTAGCCCTGCCTCTCCCCCTTCCCGCTTTATTCCCCCCCCCCCCCCATACTCAGTCTGAAGAAGGGTCTCAACCCAAAATGACTATCCATGTTCTCCAGAGATACTGCCTGACCCGCTGAGTTACTCCATCACTTTGTGTCTTCTTGTGTATTGACCAACAACTGCATTTCCTTGCTGCTACATCTCAAAATTCTTTGTTTATTGTCCTGAGATTTGTTCAGCCAGATCAAGAACATTTTTCACCCAAACTCTATCAACCTTGGCACTGCTGAGCTTGCTTTGCAACAGGTAATCTTAGGCATTTTGGTTGGAGAAAAGACGATGTTATTCATGACAAATGAGCTTAAAAGAGACTTTGGACTTGCCAGCCAAGGAACAGCCACCTACACAGTTCACATACTCAGCCGTAGGTGAACCATCAAGGCTTCTCAGTCTAAGACGTTGGGAAAGAATGACATTTCTGGTCCAGAAATACTTTGCTGAGGAAAGTATTTACTAACCATTTGGTTAGTGTTTGGATAATATTCCATTCATTTTTTCCTAATGTAATTTGTTCTTTCAGTCGAAGCCCAAGTAAACCATCAGAATATGACCCTCCCTCCGGCTGATGTGTTGAAGCTATTCCCTTTCTGCGTTGCCACAGTTTTCCATCTTGTTGGATTTAAATCGTATATTTTCCACCCAAGGCGTGTTAGACCATAGACTCTTGAGAAACTCTCTCCGCCTATCTTCAGCCCACTTTATCCATTCTGACCATCTGGGCATATTGGGCCAGTCCCATGAGCTTGCATTTGGCCCATACCCCTCTATCCAATATAATTATTGTTTATAGACACAAAATGCTGGAGTATATCAATGGGTCAGACAGCATCTCTGGAGGAAAGGAATAGGTAACGTTTTGGGTCAAAATCCTTCTTCAGCCGGAGAGTCAGGGGAGAGGGAAACCTAGATGATTAGAGGTAATTATTGTTAGTTTAGTTTGATTTAGAGGTACAGCGTGGAAATAGGCCCTTTGGCCCACTAAGTCCCCGCCTACTAGCAATCACCCATACCCATACATGGGCTTCAGTAAAGCGTTCGACAAGGTTCTGCATGGTAGGCTGCTCTGGAAGGTTAGATCGCATGGGACCCAAGGTGAGTGCTGAATGGATAGCAAATTGGCTCTGGGGAAGGAAGCAGAGGGTAATGGTGGAAGGTTGCTTCTCAGACTGGAGGCCTGTGACTAGTGGTGTGCCTCAAGGTTCAGAGAACATACAGGGCAAGATTAGCCAGTTGTCTGATGATACGAAAGTTAGTGGTTTTGCAGATAGTGAAATGGTTGTGAACGATTGCAGCAGGATCTGGATCGATTGGCCAGGTGGGCGGAGGAATGGTCGATGGAATTTAATACAGAGAAGTGTGAGGTGTTGCATTTTGGGACATCGAACAAGGGCAGGACCTACACAGTGAACGGTAGGCCTCTGGGTAGTGTTGTGGAGCAGAGGGATCTAGGAGTACAGGTGCACGGTTCCTTGAAGGTTGATTCACAGGTAGATAAGGTGGTCAAAAAGGCTTTTGGCACTTTGGCCTTCATCAATCAGAGTATTGAGTATATACGTTGGGAGGTCATGTTGCAGTTGTATAAGACGATGGTGAGACCGCATTCAGAATATTGTTTTCAGTTCTGGGCACCATGTTATAAGAAAGATATTGTCAAGCTTGAAAAAGGGTTCAGAAAAGATTTATGAGGGGGGATATTATAGAGGTGTATAAGATCATGAAAGGGATAGATTGAGTTGATGCACAGATCATTTTACCCAGAATAGGGGAATCGAGGACCATAGGTTCAAGGTGAAGGGGAAAAAATGTAATATTAATCCAAGGGGTAACTTTTTCACATAAAGGGTGGTGGGTATATGGAACAAGCTGCCAGAGGAGGTAGTTGATGCTAGGACTGTCCCATTGTTTAAGAAACAGTTGGGCAGGTACATGGATAAGACAAGTTTGGAGGGATATGGACCAAATGCTGGCAGGTGGGACTAGTGTGGCTGGGACATTGTTGGTCAGTGTGGGCGAGTTGGGCCGTAGGGCCTGTTTCCACACTGTATCACTCTATGACTCTATGACTCATTCTATCCTACACACTAGGGATGATTTACGGAAGCCAATTACAATCCTGCAAACCTACACGTCTTTGGAATATGGGAGGAAACCGGAGCAGCCGGAGAAAACCCACGCAGTTACAGAGAGAAAATACAAACTCGGTACAGACAGCACCCATAGTCAGGATCAAACCTGGGTCTATGGCGCTGTAAAGCAGCAACTCTAATTGCACATGCCCATTAATCTACAAATCCACACTCATTTATGGATGGGCATATTTCGCTTGTGTAGTTTGCACCCGAACGGTATGAACGTTGACTTCTCTAACTTCGGGTACCCTTGCATTCCCTCTCCATCCCCTCCCCCTTCCCAGTTCTCCCACTACTCTTACTGTCTCCACCTATATTCTTTCCTTCTCTCCATAGATGCTGCCTCACCTGCTGAGTTACTCCAGCATTTTGTGTCTACCTTTATGGATGGGCGCATGGATATGCAGGGAATGGAGGGATATGGATTATGTATGGGCAGATAAGAATTGGGCTTGGCATGATATTTGGGAACATACAAACTCCGTACAGACAGCACCCATAGTCAGCACCCATCGAACCCGGGTCTCTGGCACAGTACAACTGCGCCACCATACCGTCCATTAGTGGGTCAATGCTAAACTTTGTTCTCCCGGTTGCTAACAACTTTAAATCCCCTTCCCATTCACATCTCGGCCTTTCCGCAGAGGGAGGTGGAGCCAAGTCATTGGGTATTTTAAAAGTGAAGATTGATAGGCTTTTAATTAATGCGGTAATCAAGATTATAGGGAGAAGGCACAGGGATGGGGTTAAGAGGGAAAGAGTACAGCCATGATCAAATGGTGGAGTGGACTCGATGGGCCGAATGGCCTAGTTCTGCTCTTATGACTTATGAACGTTTTATCCTGGGCAAAAGATGTAGACCAGTTCATAAATAAAATAACAACCTGTGTTTTTTAGTTATTAATTCTAATTTTCAAACATTTTATTCAAACGCAAATACGAATATCAAATACAAAACACAGCAGTAGAGCTGCTGCCTCACAGCTCCAGAAACCCAGGTTAGATTCTGACCACAAGTGCTGTCTTTATGGAGTTTGCACATTCTCCCTGTAACGGCGTGGGATTCCTCTGGCTGCTTTGGTTTCCTCCCACATCCTAAAGACATGCAGGTTTGTAGGTTAATTGGCCTTCTGTAAATTGCCCTGGTGTGAAGGGTGGATGAGAAAGTGGGGTAAAGTAGAACTAGTGTGAACGGGTGATTGATGGTCGAAGGGCTTGTTTCCACGATGTGCCTCTTACAAAATCAACAGAGGTATCGGCACGAGTGAAGACTGCTAAAGGACTATTGGGCAGCAGCAGCAGCAGTTACCATGAATAAGTGGCATACAATATTATTGTTTGAATAGAGAAGGACAATAATAATTTATAAGCAGACTGATGATTTTAATTTAACCTAATCAGTCATGGATCAGTTGGTTCTATTCTGATTTAATTTACCAAACGATTTACTTACAGTTGTATATTGTAGGAAAATAAGTACACAGTTTAACCACTGGCTTGAAACAGCAAACCATCTCATTCAAATACAGAAGCTGTGTAATTATAACCTTCCCAGGTTAGTCTAAAGTATGAATAAATTAGACCATCTCATGGGTTTTACACCTAACACTGATATCTTTGTAGTATTTATGTCATAATATTCTCCTTTAGAATCATGCATGCAAGTCCTATTGTTGTGATGGCATACTTTTTTGTTTTGTTATCTTTTTTTCCAATAATATCACAGTGTAAAGATTTGCATCTCATCAACAAAACGGTGCAGCGGGTAGAGCTGCTGCCTCACAGCGCCAGACACCCGGCTTCGATCTTGACCTCGGGTGCTGTGTCTGTGTCTGTGTGGAGTTTGCACGTTCTCCCTGTGACCTAGTGGGTTTTTTCCAGGTGCTCCGGTTTCCTCCCACATCCCAAAGGTGTACAGGTTTGCAGGTTAATTGGCCCTCTGTAGATTGCCCCTAGTGTGTAGGGAATGGATGAGAAAGTGGGATAACATAGAACTAGTGTGAACGGGTGATGGATGGTCGATGTGGACTCGGTGGACCGAAGGGTCTGTTTCCATGCCGTATCTCTAAAACTAAGACTATAAAAACTCATTGTCATTTTGGAAACCTATATATTCAATTTCCTCACACATCCTTGACTTGCACTTGTGCAGAAATTGGGGCATCTGCTCAAATTTCAATTCAGTCAATCATTCTGCCTTTAATTATTTAACATGAGTAGCTACGTTTCAGTTGTTTCTGACGTTTGAATTCCTTTCTTACACTTTCCAATCTCGCGGCAGGTTAATGAACAATCTGATGATTTTGCTGTGTTAGCTGTAAGCTCAATCATCTAACATTCTGTTCCCACCACTAAAAATACTTTCCCTCACCTCATTCATTTTATCTGTTTTCTCTATCACTCTCCTGATCTTGATAACTTTCTCGAATCTTTCAACCCCCTATCAAGCAGGATCAAATCTATCAGCACTGCTGGAAATGCCATTCATGCTGACTTCAGTTTTCACTCAATAATTGCTCTGTTGCGAAAGTCTTTGTCTACTGATGGGGCGAACTCTGGCTGCTCGTCCTTTGTTCTCCTGTGTGACCTTGTGTAACTTATCAATCAGCCTCGACACTCACCTCTGATCCCAAGAGCACTCAGCGACTTGCTTCAACTGCCTCTTGTTGCAACGAAATCACACTCAATAAAACGTTTCCATTTTATTCAACACGAAAGATCAAGTGACTGTGACTTTTTGAAAATCCTTCATTTACTTCCAATTGCTGTTTTCACTCTTCTTCCCCATTCTCGCTGTGCAAACAAAATAACTGGCAGCTTGCTCATCTCATTCGTTGATTTGTCGCTTGTGTCTTATCTAGCCTTATATCTTAGATCAGTCATGACCATCGTTTTATTGCCTCTTTTAAAAAATATATCTCCATATCATATCTGGGACTTTAATCACTGCCAACATTGTAAAGTCATAGAGCTGTGTACAGTGTGATAACAGGCCCTTTGCCTCACGTGTCCATGCCAACCAAGTTGACATTCTGGACGATCCCATTTGCCTGCATTTGGCCCCTAGTCCTCTAAACCCTTACTATCCATCTCTCTGTCCAAATGTATTTTAAAAGTCGTAATTGTATTCCCTTCTATAGCTTCCTCTGACATGTTTAGTTTAGTTTAGAGATGCAGCGGAAAAATAGGCTATTCGGCCCACCAAATCTGCGCTGACCAGCGATCCCCCAGACACTAGTTCTAACCTGCGCACGAGGGAGAATTTACAAACAAACCCGCACGTCTAGGGACCATTAACAAACAACCCGCACGTCTTTGGTGTGTGGGAGGAAACAGAAGCACTAGGAGGATACCCACGGGGTCACGGGGAGAACAGACAAACTCTGTACTGACAGCACCCGTAGTCAGGATCGAACCCGAGACTCTGACACTGTAAGGCAGCAACTCTACTCTAGGGCAGTAGGCTGCCCTATCTTGTAACTTTTTTATTACCTACACTAAATTATTTTCCCCTCTGAATTTAAAATTCAACGGCCACTTTGTGGGCTGAAGCCAATTAACCTACAGTCAATAAATTAATTTAAGAGTTGTATTTGAATGTACTTTTATCTTCTAACTTTGAGATGTGCCCCTGCTTACACTTAGTTGCTCATTTAACATTTTTAATGTTACACATAATTTATGTCGTAATTTTACATTGTTTTCATTTAGAAAATAGTTCTGCACAGTATTACAGTTGCAAGCCGGCACATAAATGTTAAATTAAATAACTTGGTGATATGTTTTGTTCCTAATAACATTGCTTATCTTCAGAACATTGTGACTCCTTGCATGCCCAAAAGTCTCTTCAGCTGAAATTCATAATACCCATATAATTAAGTTATGATACAAGCATCATGTGTCTTTATTATTTCAAAAGCCCCAGGGTGTTCTGAACAGATTTGTAGCTTCCAAACCATTCCTTACATTTTGGCACATGATATGATTGAAACTATACGTGGTAAAAAATTATTACTCTGGCCAATTCCCGTTGAAATCTATAATCCTATTTACTCCGACATTTTATTCAATGTTTTTGAGACATTCAATTAGCTGTACAAAGCCCTAATCTGTTGCTTCAGAAGAGTATTCTATTGTTCTGTGGAGCAGTGGATTCACCAAGTTCAGGAACGGGGTCTAGAACACTACACAACACTAACCTCAGCAACTATGGAATCCCCCTCTTCTCCCTCACTACTGTCCCTACCACTCACATCATTCCCTCTGGCTTCATGTTTCACCCCTCTACTTTAGACTTTCGAGATACAGTGGAAACATGCCCTCCGTCCCACCGACTCCATGCCGACCAGCGATCACCTCATACACCAGCACACTAGGGACAATTTGCAATTTTACCGAAGCCAATTAGCCTACCAACCTGCACGTCTTTGGAGTGAGGGAGGAAACCACAGCATCGAGAGAAAACCTATTGGGAGAATGCACCAACTTCATACAGGCAGCACCCGTAGTCGGGATCGAACCCGGGTCTCTGGCGTGGTGAGGCACAAAATCTACCGCTGTGCCACCACTCCACCCCTCTTCTCTCCTTATCTGACATCCTTTTGTCTCCTTTTTACCTCTGGCCTCTGTCGCTTACTCCACTCGTCACCCCCCCCCCTCTCACGTGTATCCACCTATCACTCTCCTGACGTTTCCTGCCCCCACCTCTCTATTCCAGCGTTCTTCTTCCCCCTCCCCACACTGTCAATCTGAGCAAGAGCCTTGACCCAAAACGGCGCCTGTCTATTTGCTCCAAAGATACTGCTTGACCTGCTGAGTTCCTCCAACATCTTTAGACATCTTTGGGCATCAATCATTCACAAGCTATTAGAATCAATGAAAGGTTTTTAAAAAATTGTTTTTAATTATGACATTTAAAAAGAAAATAAGCACATGAATACATTTCCTAATACGTAAAAACTAAAATGTTAATGCAGAAAAAGTGCGCACCACCAGACTCAGGAACAGCTTCTTTCCCACTGTCTTCAGGCTTCTGAACGCTCCTTCTATAAGCCAGGGCACTGTCCGATTCACCTCTACCCCATTGCGAACATTGGACTTTGTCTCTGGAACTGATGCGCTACAATGCTGAGAACGATATTCTGCATCTATCTTCTCCATTGCTCCACCTATTGTACTTGAGTCTGACTTGGTTGTATTTATGTACGGTATTATCTGATCTTTGGACAGCTTGCAATACAAAGCTTTTCACTGACCCTCGGAACACACGACAATAATAAACCTAAACCTCTTCTCATTCCCAACTGACTTAAATGGAGCCTTGGTCCTCTCATGTGTCTCAGTGTTGGGGTGGTCGATTACTGCTGAGATTTTGTGTACTAAAGTTACTCTTAGGCTACTTCCCTCCTCTCCAAGTGGAAGGCCAAATGCAGACTAGCTAGATGCATCATATTGGTTGGCATGGATGGGTTTCCGTCCTGTATGACTCTATACCTGACTGTATAGGTCAGGTGGACTCATGTTAATAGTTTAGTTTTGTTTAGAGATGGAAACAGGCCTTTTGGCCCAGCGAGTCCACGTTGACCGAGGATCACCTGTTCACACTAGTTCTATGCTGTCCCAGTTTGCATCCACTCCCTACACACCAGGGGCAATTCACAGAGGGACAATTAACTGACAAACCCACACATCTTTGAAATGTGGGAGGAAACTGGAGCACCCAGAGGAAAACAATGTGGTCACAGAGAGAACGTGCAAACTCTACACACACAGCACCCGAGGTCAGGATCAATCCCGGGTCCCTGGCGCTGCGAGGTGTGTGTGGCGTTTGGACCATGTGTGTATTCTTCTGGGTGCTCTAGTTTCCTCCCACATCCCAAAGACGTGCGGGCTTGTAGGTTAATGGCCCTCTGTAAATTGTCCCTGATGTGTAGGGAGTGGATGAGAAAGTGGGATAGCATAGAACTAGTGTGAACGGGTGATCGATGGCCGGCGTGGGCCGAAGAACCTGTTTCCAAGCTGAATCTTTCTATCAATGAAAGAGGTTGAAACATCTCCAAGTAACAAAGGGATTGTTTTGTAGCAGAGAAGGTGTCACGTTGCCAAATAAAGGGAGGTGTGAGAGACTGCGGGCGGGCAGGCGGGCACAGTAAGTGTGATAAGGAAGGTGACAAATCACTGCCAGGGTGAGAAATCACGGTGATAGGGGAGGTGAGAGGTCATGGGGAGGGCAGCACTGTTATTTGGAATTTTATTTCAGATAAACATGAGAACACAGAACATAGACCAGTACAGCACAAGAACTGGCCCTTCAGCCCACAATATCGGTGCCTAACATGATGCCAAGACCATCTCTCATCTGCCCGCACATAACCCATATCCCTCTATTCCTTGCATATCCACGTGCCTATGCAAAAAAGCCTATTAAAGACTATTCCCGTATCTGCTTCCACTACCACCCCTGACAGCACATTCCAGGCACCTACCACCCTCTGTATAAAAAACTTGCCCCGCACATCTCCTTTCAACTTTGTTTCTCTCACCTCATGGCTGTGCCCTCCAGCATTTGGTTTGGCACATGGCGAGAGATGAAAAGGAGACAAAGGGCATCACATAAAGAGAGATTCTGAACATTCCCTCCATCGATGCTTCCAGACCCACTGAATCCCTCCTGCACCTTGTGTTTCACTCTGTTGTACCTTGTGTTCAGATTGTTTAATTGTCATGAGTACCAGCAATGGAACAATACAATTTTTACTAGCAGCAAGTTAACATACAGATAACACACAGATAATATATCATAATCAATACAGTATATTAATAACTGTAATACTACGTGACTATAATAGTGTAAAAACCTGTTTCCGTAGTGTAACCAAAGACCCAATCCTTAGAAGATGCTAACTGCTGAGGTTAGTGTTATGCAGTGTTCATGAGCCTGATAGATCGATGTAGGGAAGAAGCTGCTACTAAGCATGGAGGTTACATTGTGTTCAGGCTTCTGTACCTTTTTCCCAATGGCAGGAGTAAAATGAGAGCGTGGCCAGGGTGGTGTGGGTCTCTGATGATGCTGGCTGCCTTTTTGAGGCAGCACCTCCTGTAGATCCCTTTGATGGTGGGGAGGTCAGTACCCGTGACGGAGTGGGCAGTGTGTGGTGGGGAGGTGAGTACCCGTGATGGAGCAGGCAGTGTGTGGTGGGGAGGTGAGTACCCGTGATGGAGCGGGCAGTGTGTGGTGGGGAGGTCAGTACCCGTGATGGAGCAGGCAGTGTGGGGTGGGGAGGTCAGTACCCGTGATGGAGCGGGCAGTGTGTGGTGGGGAGGTCAGTACCCGTGATGGAGCAGGCAGTGTGTGGTGGGGAGGTCAGTACCCGTGATGGAGCAGGCAGTGTGGGGTGGGGAGGTGAGTACCCGTGATGGAGCGGGCAGCGTTCAACATCCTCTGTAAAGTAGTTTCCTTCGTTTCTGTGCGTTTGAGTCACCCATCTAGGCTATGAAGCAACCAGCCAACTTGCTCTCTACCGTACACCTGCAGAAGTTGTCGCACGTATTCAATAGACAAATAGACAATAGGTGCAGGAGTAGGCCATTTGCCCTTCGAGCCAGCACCACCATTCAATGTGATCATGGCTGATCATCCCCAATCTGTACCCCGTTCCTGCCTTCTCCCCATATACTCTGACTCCCTATCCAGCTCTCTCTTGAAAGCATCCAGAGAACCCGCCTCCACCGCCCTCTGAGGCAGAGAATTCCACAGACTCATTACTCTCTGTGAGAAAAAGTGTTTCCTCATCTCCGTTCTAAATGGCTTACTCCTTATTCTTGAACTGCGGCCCCTGGTTCTGGACTCCCCCAGTCATCGAAATAAGTGTGAGAAATGATGGGGAGAATGAGAAAGACTTTCTGACGGTGGTGCAGTGTGAGGGATGGTGCGGTGCAGGATAGATGAGAAATGGGCGTGTGGGGGTGCAGAGGGTAATGTGGAAGTGGGAGTTGAGCAGGTAAACATGTTGAAGGGATTCTATCATAACGTGGGGAATGAGTGGTTGCTGTGTAATCAAAAGATTGTTTTTTATTGCAGGGAGAGAGAAAATGTTCTCTCCAACAGGGTTGTTAGATTGTTATATGTCAGAGCGCCCAAGCTCGTTGTACATCACGGGAATGAGGTTGCTGCGTATTGGAGATTAAGTGATCACTGAATCACTGGGAATTGGAGTGATCAATCTGTAGTGGACAGGTTGAGAGAAAGCTGTATGTCAGAGAGAGAAGAGAGAGCTTCAGACTACATTGGACAGATCACTGTTTGAGGCAGAATGATAGATCACACTCCATAAGTGGGAGATTGTTACACACACTATATTGCTCTACATTCAGAAGGGTGAACGATTGTTGTCATTGGAGAGTACCCTTTACATAAACATTGGTGGAATTACTATAAAACACTGCGGGGATTACTGGACGCCAGAGTGGATGTTTTAGATTATATCAATACGGGAGTTCCTCAGAGAATATTATTCCCCTCAGCTATTTACCTTTGTTCTATCTACAACATGACTCCATCACAAAACCAGAAATAGTGCAGTTTGCTGATGATTCCACTGTTCAACTCTTATGTTTCACGCCGTCAGCCAGGATCTACATTAATCCTTCTCGCCAGATCATTCCTCCTCCTTCCCTCTCTCGTCGGCAGAAGATATGAAAGCTTGAAATCACGTGCCACCTGATTTAGGGACAGCTTCTTCCTTGCTGTCGTCGAGGAAATGTCTTCTCATAAGTGACGGTCTAGTCCCGATCTTCCAACCTACCTCATTGTGAAGAAACAAGGACACACAGTGCTGGAGTAACTCAGTGGGTCAAATAGCATCCCTGGAGAACATGTATAGGTGACATTTTAGGCTGGGTCTGAAGAAGGGTCCACCCCTTAAATGTCTCCTATCTATGTTCTCCAGAGATGCCGCTTGACCCACTGAGTCACTCCAGCACTTTGTGTCCCACCTCACAGTGAACCTGGCATCTTTGCTTTTATCTGCACTTTCTCTGTAACTTTTACACTTTTGTGCTATAACACCCTATTCTGCACTCTGGTTATTTTCCCTTTGCACTACATGTTGTACTTGATTAAATTTGATTAAGGTCACAAAGACGGGTTTGTCACTGTATCTCGGTACACATGACAATAATAAACCAATGGCAATATTGTTATCCATGGAAATGCCTCCAGCAGTTTGTATTCAGCTTTAGTTTCAGAGGTACAGTCCACCGAGTCCACACTGACCATCGATCACCTGCACACTAGTTCTATCTTATCTCACTTTTACTTCCCGCACATTAGAGGGAATTATTACAGAAGCCAATTAACCAACAAACCTGCATGTCTTTGGGATGTGGGAGGAAACTGGAACACCTGGAGAAATCCCACGTGGTCACAGGGAGTCATAGAGTCATAGAGTGATACAGTGTGGAAACAGGCCCTTCGGCCCAACTCGCCCACACCAGCCAACAATGTCCCAGCTACACTAGTCCCACTTGCCTGTGCCTGGTCCATATCCCTCCAAACCTGTCCTATCCAGGTACCTGTCTATCTGTTTCTTAAATGATGGAATAGTCCCAGCCTCAACTACCTCCTCGGGCAGCTTGTTCCATACACCCACCACCCTTTGTGTGAAAAAGTTACCCCTCGGATTCCTATTACATTTTTCCCCTTCACCTTGAACCTATGTCCTCTGGTCCTCGATTCCCCTACTCTGGGCAAAAGACTCTGTGCATCTTCCCGATCTGTTCCTCTCATGATTTTGTACACCTCAGTAAGATCACCCCTTATCCTCCTTCGCTCCATGGAATAGAGACCCAGCCTACTCAACCTCTCCCTATAGCTCACACCCTCTAGTCCTGGCAAAATCCTCATGACATTTTTCTGATCCCTTTCAAGCTTGACAATATCTTTCCTATAACAGTGTGCCCAGAACTGAACACAATATTCTGAATATTGTGGTCTCACCAACGTCTTATACAACTGCAACATGACCTCCCAACCTCTATGCTCAATACTCTGATTGACGAAGGCCAAAGTGCCAAAAGCATTTTTGACCACCTTATCTACCTGTGACTCGACTTTCAAGGAACCATGCACCTGTACTCCTAGAGTGCTCTACAACACTACCCAGAGGCCTACCATCTACTGCGTAGGTCCTGCCCTTGTTCAATGTCCCAAAATGCAAAACCTCGCACTTTTCTGTATTAAATTCCATCAATCATTCCTCCGCCCACCTGGCCAGTCGATCCAGATCCTGCTGCAATCTTTCACAACCTTCTATCTGCAAAACCACTCACTTTTGTATCGCCAGCAGGGCCTGGCAGACATTGACGCCAACAGAGACAACAACCTGGCTGCTCAACAGCCGGCTTGAGATCTAACTATTCCTTTGGTTTACGTTTCATTCGCAAGAAGAAGAAGATCAGCAAACTTGCTAATCTTGCCCTATATGTTCTCATCCAAATCATTGATGTAGATGACAAACAGTAACGAGTTCAATACCAAACCCTGAGGCCCACCACTAGTCACAGGCATCCGGGACTTTGGCGCTGTGAGGCAGCTGAGACATTTTGGAGGAGGAGATTAGATGGGGGAACATCATTGTCGATGATGCTTTTAAATGACACCATGTTAACGGTAGAAATTGGATCATTTCTGGATCTCCATTTTGAAGAAGCAGCTTGATGCAATGACAATATCATAGACTGAGATCTCGATTGTATAAGGCAGAGATGCGAGAAGGAGCATGGAAGTACATGTAATATAAAGATATCAGTCACTTGTGGAATTATTGTATAGCACAGGAGAGAATGATATACCTTCGAGTATGTCAGAAGAAATGCCAGTGCTGCATATTCTGCATGAAACGTATATTTAATAGATCCCTGTATAGAAGTGATGTTGTTTCTTTCAGAGATATTAGTGTGATTATAATACATATAGTATCAAATAATATGCTTTACACACATCCTGAAAGATTGTGATATATTTGACAGATTGCTTCGTCGAAAACGGAATCAAGAGATTGTTGTGTGTTAAAGGGTATATTATGTGTGGGAGGATCACTTCTACATGAGAAGGAATGCTCAATGTTATGATCATAGTGCACTTTAGATAATGTTGTATAGCAAAAAGGTTACTCTATATCACCGAGACTGCTATGTATTCAAAGAATGCTGAATGTCGGAAAAAATACTTTATATGGAAAGATCTTTGTCTGTCGCTAGTCATAGAGTCATACTGCATGGAAACAGGCCCTTCGGCCCAACTTGCCCATACTGGCAAACATGCCCCATCTACCTACCTGCTTGCGTTTGGCCCATATCCCTCTAAACCTGTCCTATCCATGTACCTGTCTAAATGTTTCTTAAACATTGCGATAGCACCTGCCTCAACTACTTCTTCCAGCAGCTCATTTCATACACTTACCACCCTTTATGTGAAAGGGTTACCACTCGGAAGATGAGATAGGTCCCACAACAGCATTTAAAAGACACTTGGACAGGTACTTAGATAGAAAGTTTAGACAACGTCTAAAAGAGACATACGTAGGCAGGTGGGTCTCATGTAGTTAGGTCATCTTGGGCGGCATGGGCAAGTTGGGCCAAAGGGCCTTGTTTCCATGCCGTTTAACTCTGGGACTCTAAGTGACAAAGAGTTTGTGTGTTTGTAAGGCATATGTAAGGCTGTAGAATAGAGAATGATATCCAATAGTATGATTCGAGGAATATCAGTAGGATTTCAGTACATTTGAGAAATTAATTTTCTCTGACAGAAAAGTTGAACTCTTTAGTTTTTAGTTTTGTTTATTATTGTCACGTGTATCGAGGTACAGTGAACAGTTTTTGTTTCCAGGCCACCCAGTCAAAGAAAAGACTATACATTAATATAATCAAGCTGTCCAAAATACAGGGATAAAGGATAAAGGTACAACATTTAGTGCAAGATAAAGTCCGATTAAGGATTGTTCAAGGGTCTCCAATGAGATAGATGGGAGGTCAGGACCGCACTCTAGCTGATGAGAGGACCGTTCAGTTGCCTGATAACAGCTGGGAAGAAACAGACCCTGAATCTGGAGGTGTGCATTTTCACACTTCTGTACCTCTTGCCTGATGGGAGAGCGGAGAAGAGGGACTGACCGGGGTGAGACTTGTCCTTGATTATGCTGTTAAAGAAGGAACTGCAGATGCTGGAGAATCGAGGGTTACACAGAAAGTTGGAGAAACTCAGCGGGTGCAGCAGCATCTAAGGAGCGAAGGAGATAGGCGACGTTTCGGGTCAAGACCCTTCTTCAGACCCTTCTTCTGAAGAAGGGTCTCGACCCGAAACGTCGCCTATCTCCTTCGCTCCTTAGAAGCTGCTGCACCCGCTGAGTTTCTCCAGCTTTTGTGTAACCTTTGATTCTGCTGGTGGACTTGGCGAGGCAGTGTGAAGTGTAGATGGAGTTAATGGGAGGGAGGTTGGTTTTAGGAAGCAATATTATTAGATCAGCGAATTTGTGCTCTTGGATTTCATTGGAATTTAAACAGCATACCCTCTGTTCTACCAGCCACCCAGTAAACGTGCTTGGAGTTGCAGGAACACTGGAGAACTGAATATTAGTTGTCAATGTGGTCTTTGCTGAAGTTTGAGACAGAGTGCACTGTCAACCCTTTAGGTCCATTGGGGGAACAGCGCTCCGGCACTGCGTACCTCTGGAGCTTCAGAAGGCTTTCAACAAGAATGAATCAGTGTGCAATCTGATGCATTTTTCACCACCACGTACTTCTACACTCACTTTCAATCGCTCCACTCAGCTGCCGAACATTCTCGTTCACAGAGTAGAGTGCCATATTGTTTTTAATCAGTTTATTTTGAATTGCCTGGATCATATCAGCTTTCAATTCAGCTCCAATTTCATCCATTCTGCTGAGAATGTTGGTTACACTTGGGAATACTGTTACACGTGTAGCGCTCTGGAGGATGAATTACAACTGAATCCAACCCTATCCTCTGGTCCTCCCCTCGCCCTCTGCACTTTTCACATTTCTCAGCCGAGTTATATGGAGACACAAGGAACTGCAGATGCTGGTTTAAAAGAAGAGACACAAAGTGCTGGAATATCACAGCAGGTCTAGAGGACATGGACAGACAATGTTTTGGTCTGGACCCTTCTATCCCCCGAGTACAGTCAGTCTGCAGAAGGGACACAACCCAAATGTTGCCTATCCACAGATGCTGCCTGACCCGTTGAGTTACTCCAAATGCTTTCTGACTTATATGGAATCTTGGTTCTTTCACATATCTCAGTGTTGGCGTGGTCAATTGCAGCTGGGATGTTGTGTACTGGGGTTGCTCGGGCTACTTCCCCCCTTCAATGTGGGCCAATGGGACTAGCTTAGGTGGGATGTCTTAGTCAGCATGGACATTTTGGACCAAAGGGCCTGTTTCCGTGCCGTAAGACTCTTTGACTCTAAGGTCTGGTGAAGGCATGCTAATGAAGGCCCTTGATTAAGAATACCATGAGGGTACTATGCTCAGAGGTGGGAAATAATCTGATAGAAAGCAACAAGTTCTTACCAGAAGGAGACACAAAAGATAGCAGATGCTGGATGACAGAGCAGCAAAGAGTGGTGCAGCTGGTAACGTTGCTGCCTCACAGTGCCAGAGACCCGGGTTCGATCCTGACCTCAGGTGCTGCCTGTGTGTGGGGTTTGTGTGTTCTCACTATGACTGTGTTGGTTTGCTCCGGGTGGTCTAGTTTCCTCCCACATCACAAAAATGTGTGGATTTATGGGTTAATTGGCCCCCTGTAAATTGTCCTCAGTGTGTAGGGAGTGCATGTGAAGGTTTGATAACTTAGAACTAGAGTAAACGGGTGATCGATGGTCGGCACGGACTCGTTAGGCCGAAGGGCCTGTTTACATGCTGTATCTCTAAACTAAACTAGCGTGAACAGGTGATCGATGGTTGACATGGATTCGGTGGGCCAAAGGGTCTGTTTTCATGCGGTATCATTGAAACTAAATACTAAACAATCTGCTGGAGGAACTCAGTTGGTCGACCAGCATCTGTTGGGGGAAAGCAAATGTTAATGTTTTGGGTATTGACCTGAATAATTGACCCTGCAGTTTACCAGAAGCCTATTGCGCATCAAGAACGTTTGTTCTATTTTGAGGGATGTGGCACGAGACAAAAGGAAAATAGAACCTACTGATGTAATGTTCTAGCGATCAAACACTGTTTTCCATCAAATAATGTTTCTGTCTGTCGGTTGGCAACACAGTCATGCTTATCATAAACATTTACAATAAACTTATTGGTAGTTTTGCGAACTTAACGTGTAAAACAAATTGCAGTTAAAGTAACAAAACAGAAAGTGCTGGAATAACTCAGGGGTCAGGCAGCATCTGTGGAAGGAATGGACAGATGATGTTTCAGGTTGGAACTTTTTCATATTGGGGGAGAAAACCGCTTCAAATTCTGAATGAGGATTGCAATCCGAAACGCTCGCAGTCCATTCCCTCCCCGGATACTGCCTGACCGGCTAGATTCCTCTAGCAATTTGCATTTTTCTCAAGATTCCAGCATCTGCAGTTCCTTGTGTCTGTAGAAATCAGAGGAGGATAGTTCAGAAGAATGCACCCTGAAGATGTGAAGAAGGGTCCCGATCTGAATTCCCTCCACAGGCCTGTCCATTCCCTCCACAGATGCCGCCTGACCAGCTGGGTTCCTCCAGTACTTTGTGTTTTGCTCAAGATTCCAGAATCTGCCGTTCCTTGCATCTATAGTTCTTTTGAGAAGAAGTGAGCCAGTAGAGGGAGTTGAGATCTGCCACTCGTTCTTGGGGGGGGTTCACATAATGTTCATAAACCAATCTTGTTAATGTAGTTTTGCCTCAAGGCAACATCTGAACTCAATTGTGTTCCACTAATAGATCTCTTTTAGGTGTTTATAGAGAATACACGCTGATAACATTAGTTGCAAAAAAACAGCTCTGAGTTGAGGGCTAATAAATGTCAGTGCTCATGTCTCATACGTTACAGTGCAAGAACATGAGGGTCACCTTGTTGTCATTTCATGTTTTCCTTATCATCAATGGCCTGATCTGCTCACTATGGAAATCAGAGGAGAATAGTTCAGAAGACTGCACTCTGACCTGAAACGTGATTGGTCCAATCCCTCCACGGATGCCGCCTAACTTGTTGAGTTACTCCTTAACACTTTGGGTTTTGCTCAAATAAATATCTGTGGTTTTTAATGTTTCTATGAATGTTCTTCTGAATTTTGTGCGACTGAATCCACAAAGTTAATCCATGCTTCCTTGAACCTCCAGGGTAAATCCAGGAAGTTCAAACCCAAATTTCAATGCCATAAATGAAGGCCAAGTACAGAAGCCCTATCATCTGCTTGGCTGGGATTGTGTGAGGAACATATGGTAGAAAGCTGCCATTTGATGCAATATATCATTCAAATGCACAATGTAGTTGCCACCAAAAATGACACAAAGTGCAGGAGTAATTCAGTGCGTCAGGCAGCATCTCTGGAGAACATGGATAGCCGATGTTTTGGGTCGGGACCCTTCTTCAGTCTGATTGTAGAAGGAGGTAGAAAGCTGGAAGAGAGGTGGGGGCAGGACAAAGCCTGGGAGTGATAGGTGGATACAGGTGAGGGGGGAGGGTGTGAGGGGAGCGTGACTGATTGGCAAATGGTTGGACAAAAGGCCAGATAAGGACAGAAGAGGCGTGAAATGTGAAGCCAGAGGAAGGAATGTAGGTGGAAGGGGACGGAGAGATGGGGTAAAGGAGGATTGGGTACGCTTCAACCCATTTGTCACCCATCATTCTGCACAGGCTACTTACCGAATGATGTGAAGTTGTACAGGTTCTGGGCCAAGTCTACACACGATGATGGTACCGACACATTTTAAGAATAGACTGTAACTGAATGCTGTTATTAAACAGTACTGCAATGCTAAGTACTCCCTGACTGGAACTAGTCAACAAAATAAAAGATCTCTTGAGTATTAAGGGTAAAACTGCCTTCACACTCAGCAGGAAAGCTTCATTAAATTAGTACATATTGTATAGTTGCCTCCCTCTCAATTAACACAAACGGTATTATTTAATTTGGCGTTCTTTCTGTCTTTAAATGTACGTAATTGATTTTGATTTCTCTTGAATGCAGTGGAGTAATTTGTGTGTGTGCGTGCTTTATTCCTTGCTTGCTACGGTTTGGTTTATTTCAAAGCAGGGTCACTGTCTACACTCATTCAAACAGGAGCCTCCAGTCTCCTAGGCTGGTGCCTGCACAGACACCTGTCCAAGATGAGCAAAACACTACACTTTGATATAAATGCCATCGGCTTCATAAGGACGGGTCAGGGCTTGCTTTGAAGTGGAATCCTTTTATAAAAAACTGTGTATGGTATACCTTGTCATGACTTCAGAGGCTTTTATTGTCTATATTAGAAAGTCATGTACACAAAAAGAGAAGGAAACAACAACTTGCCGATACTAATGCTTGACACAGAAAAAGCATTTGACCAGATTGAATGGCCATGCTTATTCGAGCCCCTCAAGAGATTTAACTTTGGATACAACTTTTTGGAATGGATTAAGCATGATCTCTCACAAACCAAACGCTCTCATCTTCCTTTAATTTGTTCAGGGGAACAAGACAGGGCTGCCCCCTATCAGCATTAATATTTGCCCTTGCTATAGAACCTCTTGCTCAGAGTATTCGATTAGATCCCCGTATTCATGGTTACGACATGAAAGAGACTAGAAATAAAATATCTTTGTACGCAGATGATATCCTATTCCAGCGATACTGGAAAGAATTATCCTGTTTGGTACATTTTCAGGCTATGGTATTAATTGGAATAAAAGTACCCCGTTGCCAGTTCATACCATCCCCTCAGATACGGTGGAGAATTTCCCTTTCAGAGTAACAACAGATAAATTTACCTATCTAGGGATTTAGGTTACAAAGCGTTACTGTTCCCTTCTACAGGTCAATTTCCTTCCCTTTATCAGAGAACCTAAAAAGTAAAATCCAATTCTGGAAAACTCTTCCAATTTCCTTACTCAGAAGAGTGAATACCATTAAAATGATCTTCTTACCCCAGCCACTATATCTAATTCAGAACATTCCTATTTCTCTTCCAAAAACATTTGTTAAGAGATTAGATTCGATAATAATACCTTTCTTGTGGAATTACAAAACTCATGAGGATAAACAAAAATCAGCTCTACAAATCAAAAACTAAGGGCGGGCTTGCTCTTCCAAATTTGAGATTATATTACTGGGCCTCTGCCATCAAGTCCTTTGCTTTCTGGCTTGACACCTCAAACATCCCTCTGAATTGGCTAAAAATAGAACAAGAAGATTGTCACCCATACTCAATAGGTACCATCCTACTAGATCCTACTTCAATTATGGATTTAATCCTGTTATACACAATTTCATACATATATGGAAGCAAATCAGAATCCATTTTGAACTTAAACCTATATCTCTCGCTTTGCCCGTACATTCACTCTATCTATTTTAGATAAGACTTCCTCCACATGGAGTGAATTAGGAATCCACAGTGTCTGAGACCTATATATCGATGGTACGTTTGTCACCTTTACACCGCTACGAAAGAAATTTGAACTCCCAAATAGTAACCTCTTCAAATACTTGCAAATCAGGGATTATATACGAAAGCATCTGTCGGGATTTGAAGTTGAGAGGCAGTCTCAAATAGATGACTGCCTTAAAACATTACCATATAAAGACAAATTAATCTCCTATATGTACGATGTCCTTCTATTAAATAACCTCTCCATCCTCTAACAAGTATAAGATCAATTGGGAAAAAGACATAAATGTGCAAATACCAGATGAAATATGGGAGGAAAGCCACAAACGTATACATAGGTGCTCAAACAATGCTAGACACTGCCTCATACAGTTCAAAATTATACATCGACTTCACTGCTCCAAGGCAAAAATACACAGTTTATATCCAAATGTTTTTCCTACTTGTGATAAATGTCACTCCTCAGATAACTTTTCATAACTTTGTATCATGCCCTAAACTCACCTCTTTCTGGTCTGATATATTTAAGAATATCTCAGACATTCTTAACATCCCATTAAACCCAGAGCCCTTATTAATCATCTTTGAGGTATCTGAAACATTCAAGATAACTCACAACTGCACAACAACAATTCCTCTCCTGCTGTCTCATTACGGCAAAGAAACTACTGCTCAAGTCATGGAAAAAAACAACAGCTCCCAATTCACGAATGTGGCTTCATGACTTGACCAGTACATTACATTTAGAAAGAATAAGATATGTTATAATGGATAGAATCAACCAATTTAATAAAAGCTGGCAACCATTAATGTCATTTCTTGCACAGAAGAATATTGAGACACAACACAAACCTATCTACACTCTAAACCATCAATTTTAATGAAACTATGAGTAAGGGATAGAAGACAAGAGTGTTAGAAGCTTTAGTAACAAGAGTCTTCACCAATATTTATTACTATGGATGATAAATTTTGTTCAACCAATTGATGACTTCTTTGACAAAGTAACTAACATGTTAGATAACAGAGAAGCCAATGGATGTAGCAAATTGTGTTATACATAATTTGGTCTGTGAAGTGCCCCATAAAAGATTACCGCATTAGATAAGCACCTGTGGACTTGAACGCAATAGGCTAAGTCCAGGGGGTCAGATATGTGGCTTTATGTGTGGGCCAGATATATTGTCAGTACAAAGGGGCTAGGAGCAAGGCCAAGTGTGCATCTCTGGTCGAGATCTGGAATAGTACGAGGTGTGCAGTCAAAGCTGGGACAATGGGAGTGTTCAACACTGGGAACCTAAGCAGGTAAGCAGCTATGATCAGGGTAGAATGGGGGGCCAGTTTCTCACAAGTGAGCAATTTCTCACTCCCAACTCTCATCCAATGTTGGCAGCCCTTTCAGGCAGTAACTCCACCACTGCACCAGCATGCTGCCCCCTTAATGATTGTTTTATCTAGGGCATTCCAGTGCTATTTCTCTATCACACTTCCACTACTTGGCTCTTACTGTCCTAAAGACAGTTATATCTTTGAAAGCCTTTTTTTTTCTCTCTGAACCTTAAACTCTGAGTTTTATTAAAGCTTTTCTATATAGTGGTTCCATCTATTATTGTTTGCTTAACATTAATAAAGGCAGGTCCGTTACCACCAGACAGGCTGGCCCTCCCTCAATATGTGCTAGGCCGCAAAGTCAATTATTCCCAGTTACCGTGACCTTGGGCTTTGTTTAAATTGTGACAGTAATGGGTTAACGAGATAGCTAATGAGATCCAAGTACATTGTAGAAATGTAGAGGCAAGGATTACAAAAGAAAACACATCCAAAATGCTGGAGGAACTCAGTAGGTCAGGCAGCACCTCAGGAGAAAATGGCTAGATGATGGGACCCTTCTTTAGACTGATTCTAGTTGTGAGAAAGCTGGAAGAGAGGTGGGGACAGGACAAAGCCTGGTAAATGATTCCAACCCAACATGTCTCCTCTCCATGTTCTCCAGAGATGCTGCCTGACCCTCTGAGTTACTCCAGCACTTTGTGTCCTTTCCTGGCAAGTGATAGGCGTATACAGGTGGTGGGGAGTGGAGAGGGGGGAGGGGGGAAGGGGGGGGAGCGGAAAGTGGGTTAATTGGCAGATGTTTGGACAAAGGCCAGAGATTAAAAGACAAAAATGATTCAAAGATTCAATGGTTCTTTCTTGTGGGAGCAAAGAGGTGAACAATGTGAAGCCGGAGGAAGGAATATAGATGGAAAGGGATAGGGGTAAAAGGGAAAGGGTGTGCATCCAAGTGGTGCACAGGGAAGAGAGGGGAACAAAAGGGGAAGAGGGGGGTGTTTGTTGGCTAGTTAACAAAAATTGGAGAATTCAATGTACGAAGTAGAAATTAGTAATTGTCGTGTTAATATTGAAAAGAATCGCTGCTAAATATATCTTGTGTTAATCTTGATGTACATTTGCAGCACAGGCTGATATTCAGAACAAGACTTGACAAATCCCCAGTACGTTCTCGTTTTTGCCAGTAAATAATTGCCGGATAATAGCACCCCTTTAAGCTGCTCTGCTCCACCACATGTCAAAACTATTAACTGAAAAGCCTTGTTTACAAAGCAGTCACGGAATATCACTGATTCCATTCACTCTCTTCCAATATGCCAGGCTTATCTTTTTACATGAGGCAGCTGCTTGGTCAGATCAGAGGTTGGACTTGTTGGACTTGAGAACTCTGACATTTCACCAGAGAGAGGGGACGGCACTTTAGTTTAGTTGAGAGATAAAGCTTAGAGGTAGTTTCGGGAGGGCAGCACAGTGGCACAGTAGTGGCGTTCCTGCCTTACAGCACCAGAGACCTGGGTTTCATCCTCACTACAGGTGCTGTCTGTATGGTGTTTGTACGTTGCCCCTGTGACAGCGTGGGTTTTCTCCCAGTGCTCCGGTTTCCTCCCACACTCCAAAGACGTGTTGATTTGTAGGTTAATTGGCTTAGGTAAAATTGTAAAATTCTCCCTAGTGTGTAGAATAGTGTTAGTACGCAGGGTAATCGCTGGTCAGTGTAGACTCGGTGGGCTGAAGGGCCTGTCCACGGCAACCATCGATCACCCGTTCACACTAGATCTATGTTATCTTTCTCATTCACTCCCATCGACTCCACAGTCAATAAGGCACAACAGAGGATGTACTTCCTGCGGCAGCTGAGGAAGCACAATCTACCACAGACAATGATGGTCTAATTCTATACGGCCATCGTAGAGTTTGTCCTCACCTTCCCCATCATGGTCTGGCTTGGCTCAGCCACCAAGCACGACACCCGGAGGCTGCAGCTGAGAAGGTTATTGGCTGCAACCTTCCCTCCATTGACGAACTGTACACTGCAAGGGCCAGGAAGCGAGCGGGCAAGATCATCTCTGACCCCTCTCACCCTGGCCACAAACTCTTTGAATCACTTCCCTCTGGAAGGCGACTCCGGACTGTCAAAGCTGCCACAGCCAGACATAAAAACAGCTTTTTTTCCACGAGTAGTAGCTCTACTCAACAGCCAAAAATCTGTAGCCTCCTTTTGCTCTGGTATTTTATTTAATTCACATGTTCAATCAATAAGGTTTTATTATTAATGTTTGATGTTTTATGTGTCATTCCTAACTGTCACTGTATGTCGTTGTCACTTGTGGGCGGAGCACCAAGGCAAATTCCTTGTAGGTGAATACTTGGCCAATAAACTTATTCATTCATTCATTCATACATATGAGTGGCAATTTACAGAGGGTCCATTAACCTGCAAATATTTCAGATGTGAGAGTATGTACCTTGAAAATGAGATGAGGAAGAATTTATTTAACCAAAGGGTGGTGAATCTGTGGAATTCCAGGCCAAGACATTGGGTATATTTACGACAGAGATTGATGGGTTCTTGATTATTAAGGGCATCAAAAGGTTACGCGTAGAAGGCAGGAGAATGGAATTGAGAGGAAAAGATAGATCAGCCATGATTGAATAACGGAGTAGACTCGATGGGCTGAATGACCTAATTCTGCTTCTGTGTAAGACCACATCTGGAGTATTGCTTACAGTTTTGGTCTCCTAATTTGAGGAAGGACATCCTTGTGATTGAGGCAGTGCAGCGTAGGATCACGAGATTGATCCCTGGGATGGCAGGACTGTCATATGAGGAAATATTGAAAAGACTGGGCTGGTATTCATTGGAGTTTAGAAGGATGAGGGGGGATCGTATAGAAACATATAAAATTATAAAAGGACTGGACAAGCTAGACGCAGGAAAAATGTTCCCAATGTTGGGCGAGTCCAGAACCAGGGATCACAGTCTTAGAATAAAGGGGAGGCCATTTAAGACTGAGGTGAGAAAAAACGTTTTCACCCAGAAAGTTGTGAATTTGTGGAATTCTCTGCCACAGAGGGCAGTGGAGGTCAAATCACTGGATTGATTTAAGAGAGAGTTAGATAGAGCTCTGGGGGCTAGTGGAATCAAGGAGTATGGGGAGAAGGCAGGCACGGGTTATTGATTGGGGACAATCAGCCATGATTGCAATGAATGGCGGTGCTGGCTCGAAGGGCCGAATGGCCTCCTCCTGCATCTATCTTCTATGTTTCTATGTGTCTAATGATCTTATAAAATCCGAGGCATGCAGAGGAAACCCACGCTGACAATGAATATCCTGCCTGACTTGATCCGGCACCCACAGGACTTATTTGTTGCAGCTCATTGAGCTTCTGGCAAACAGTACCCTGGTCATCAGTGGACAGGTAGGGTTTTGCCAGGACCACTTGAGCCCAGAGAGGTTGCAGGGCATAATACAGAGTTAAGAGGAGAGACAGACACAAAATGCTGGAGTAACTCAACGGGACAGGCAGCATCTCCAGAGAAGGAATGGGTGATGTTTCGGGTCGAGACCCTTCTTTAGACGGAGAGACTGCTTTCGGCATCAATGCAACACTTGACTTGTTAAGGCATCAGAAGCCACCGTATAATTGAGGTCAATGGGAATCAGGAGGAAAGTTTTCTGCTGTTTTGAGCCACATGTGATAGAGGGGAATATACTTGTGGTTGTTAGAGATCAGACATCTTAGCATAGGCTCTGTAACCATTGCCCAGGGCAAGATACTGGGGCTAATAAGCTTCAGCTGATTCATGATGGTCTTTTTCCCAGCCGAAGATCTGTTTGCTGATAAGTCATTTCCATTCACAACTTCTCAGATACTTTCATGATGGGTGGTTTCATGCAGTAAAACTGCGACACCGTTCATAATTGCATGCAGCAAACAACATTTTGAAGAATGGCCGCGACCCAAAACATCTCCCATCCATGTCCCCTGAGATGCTGACCTGCCGAGTTCCTCCAGCACTTTGTGTTCTATGCAGGATTCCAGCACCTGCAGTTCCAGTGTACTCAAATAGCATTTATTTTATTTATCAGAGCAGGCAATGTCATTCTCCAACAAGAAGATGTCCAACCATCTCTCCTTAACATTCAGCAGCATTGCCACCCTCTAATCTACAACCATCGATATTCTGGAGATCACAGTTTACCAGAAACTCAACTTCCTCAATCTGAAGAAGGGTCTCGACCCGAAACGTCGCCTATCTCCTTCGCTCCTTAGATGCTGCTGCACCCGCTGAGTTTCTCCAGCTTTTTGTGCAACCCCAAATAAATACTTTGCTTGCAGGAGGAACTTGGCATTCAGGTACTCTGTGGCAAATGATTCACCTCTTATTTCACAGAACACAGAACAGTCCCGCACAGGAACAGGCCCTTCAGCCCACAATGGCGGTGCCAAACATGATGCCAAGACCAATTTAGTTTATTTTAATTTAGAGATACAGAGTGAAAATAGGCCCATCAGCCCATCAAGTCGGCACCAACCAACGATCACCTCATAAACTAGCACTATCCTACAAATTAGGGACAATTTTACAATTTTTACCAAAGCCAATTAACCTACAACGTGCATGTCTTTGGAGTGTGGGAAGAAACTGGAGCACCCGGAGAAAACCTACACAGCCACAGGGTGAACATACAAACTCCGGTCAGACAGCATTCGTAGTCAGGATCAAACTCGAGTCTCTGACACTGTGAGGCAGCAACTCTACCGCTGCGCCACTGTGTCGCTCGATCTACAATTCTCCAATTGTTGCAGATATCTCCCAGTTCCTTTCCGGAAGAATCCCAACCCGAACTGTGACTGTCCATTTCCACCCACAGATATCGCCTGATGCGTTGAATTGCTCCAGCACTTCATACTACCACCATTTTCATATAATTGAGTCTTAAGAGACATATATCGACCTCACAGTGTTCCACGAATAAACAATTTTTTGCCTCATCAATATATCTTAAAATATTTTGCAGTCTTTGAATCATATTTCGTTAATCCCCATTGTAATGTAGGGAAAATAACTAAGTGTGAACAGGTGATCGATGGTCAGCATGGACTCAGTGCGCAGAAGGGTCTGTTTCCTTGCTGCATCTCTAAACCAACTTAAACTAATAAGAGGAGGGAAATGTGAGGCTAGAGGAAGGGATACAGGTAGAAGGGGACGGCGGATGGAAGTGTGAGGGACCAATATGGTGTCCCCTACAACAAGCTTGTCTTCTGTATAAAGCTCCTGAATGTTTAGTTTAGTTTAGTTTAAAGATGCAGCGCAGAGGCAGGACCTCTGGCCCACTAGTCCGCCCCGACCAGTGATCACCCTGTCCACTAGCACTAACCCACACACAAGGAACAATTTACAATCTTTACCAAAGCCAATTAACCTACAAACCTGTATACCTTTGGAGTGTGTGACCATAGTCACGATTGAACCCGGGTCTCTGGCGACAACAGCTACAGCTGCAACTTGCCGCTTACCGCCTACCTTACCACTGTCAGGCAACAACTCTACTGCTGCGTCACCATGCCGCCCCCTTTTGGATTATTGGAATGTATTGACTAGGAAACAATGTCTTTGGGCCGTCATTTAATGCAGAAAGTCACAATCCATTAATTGTTCCAATTAAAAGCAGCGGAGAGGACTAAAGGGACCCTGATCTTGAGAGAGATTCTGCCGGGAAGCTCATCAGTGCCGAACCAGGTCGTGATGCAACCAGCCTCTATCATAGATCTGTTGAAGTTTGACAATGTTCAGCAAACTCTACCTGTTTGACCTGAGCTGATCAATTTTGCTCTTTTACAGAGACTGTTGAATCATTGGGCTATTTCAGTCAATGTACGTGGTCCAGCATTTTTGAATTGCGGAATTCTGCAGTGCATCGAGACGCTATTTGATTTAATGCCCCATCTGCACTAGTCCCACCTGCCTGAGTTTGGCCCATATCCCTCTAAACTTTTCCTATCCATGTACCAGCTCAACTTGCCCATCCTGACCAAGGTGCCCCATCTACACTAGTCCCACCTGTCTGCGTTTGGCCCATATCCCTCAAAATATATTCAGACTGGGGATGCTGCTTGACCCACTGAGTTACTCCAGCACTTTGTGTCTTTGTTTCTACATAAGGAGAGATGAGTTCCCAGTTCTTTGTTTCTACATAAGGAGAGATGAGACCTGAAATATGAAGCCTGAGGAAGGAATATAGGTGGAAAGGGACGGAGGGGAAGGGGAAGCAGAGAAATGGGTGCATCCAGGTGCAGAGCAGGGAAGACAGAGGGAGAAATGTGGGCGGATGGGGAGAGAAGGAGGGTATTTGAAAGTATGTTGAAGATCTGGCCTGAGTGAAGAATGGAAAGCTTCTCAATTGTCCACTGTTCCATTGTCTGGAAGCTTGGCTCTTTCCTCGTGAAACCTAATTCACGAATCATTTCATCTTTCTTGAATGGGGCCTGATTATTTGGCCGTTTGAGGCATTTCATCCCTTTCAGAATCCACAGAAAAGGATGGATGTTAATCTGAGCGGTGTTGAAAAATAGCCCTGGCCGCCCATTGTACTTGCTGCTTCTCTAAGCATGCCTAATAGGTGCTATACGGAGTCAAACAATGAAAATAAACTGCATTGTTAGTGCTCCGAGGTTGTGCAGGGGTGTAACCATGGATATGGTGAAGCAAAGAGAAATGAGGCTGTGTTACCTTAGTGGAAATGAAATTTATATCAGGAAAGCTTCATGGGTTGGAGCTGTATGTCTGCCACTTTTCAAAATGCTTCTTATTTACACAGTGGAGAAGAAATATAGTTTGCTTTTACCACATGTTGATCGATAGATGCACACATGCGGACACTTGAAGCTCCTCATCATTGCGAAGCAGATTTCTTTACTCACAGATTTCCCCCTGCATTTCAACCCAGAGTATCTGCTGCCTGCTACTCCACATGCTCAGATCGCTACTTGTAAAGAGACCGTTTTTACCTTAATTGACTACTTTTTCCTCAGATTACACAGTTCACTGGATTTACAACCTAAATTACACACAGTCCCTTCTTGCACTATGTTCTACATGCTTGTTGTGATAAGTATCCATTAACTTTGCACCAAAAATACATCAAGTTTAAACATACTTGTTTAGTAGAACAATTTCCTCTTTTGGGCAATGAAATGCTTCTTATTTAAGGCACTGATTACTAATATCTTAGGGCAATGTCTGGAAGCGAGTTGTGAGTTTACAAGTCATAAAATATATTTGACAGTGACATGCCCTGATGCAAGCTTTCTGTCAGATTATATTGAAAACAATTAACATGAATTATTTGGGAATACTGATGACTTAGACAGTAATATTTAGATAAAACTGTAGCTGGTATGAAAGTTGTGTTACAGTACTCATAGAGCTGCTGTCTCACAACGTCAAAGGCCAGGGTTCAATCCTGACCTCAGGTGCTGCCTGTGCAGAGTTTGCACATTCTGAACTTACAAACTCATACGTGGAAGGGAACTGGAGCACCCGGAGGAAACCCACGCGGTCACAGGGAGAACGTGCAAACTCCACACACAGACAGCACCTGAGATCAGAATAGTGATATTTTTAATTTTTTTAAACAGGACCTCTGCTGAAGCTAAAGATGTTTTGGTACACTAAATTAACAGCAAGTGGAATTTTATCAGAACCGTTCTCTTTCCCCTTTTGATTGATTGAATGATACAGCACGGAACCTTGGCCTTCAGCCCACTGAGTTCATGCCGACCATTGATCACCCGTTCACACTAGTTCTGTTAGTCATAGAGTCATACAGTGTGGCCACACCTGCCTGCGTTTGACCCTCTCTCCTATCCATGTACCTGTCCAAATGTTTCTTAAGTGTTGCAATAGTACCTGCCTCAGCTACCTCCTCACTCACTACCCTTCGCATGAAAAAGTTACCCCAGGTTCCTACTTTCTCATGCACTCCCTATGCTTAATGGGCAATTTACAGAGGCCGATTAGGTTGAGGTTTATCATTGTCATCTGTACTGAGGTACAGTGAAAAGCTTTGCATTGCATTCTATCCAAGCAGATCAGATATACCGTACATGGGTATAATCAGTTGCAACTCAAGTACAATAGACATACAGCTACTCTACAAACCCGCACATCTTCAGGACATGGGTGGAAACTGGAGAACCTGTTTGTGCAGACAGTGCCCGAGGTTATGATTGAACCCAGGTCTCTGACTCTGTGAGACAGCAACTCTACCCCGTATGCCACCGTGCCGCCCTAATACATTTTATTTCCTGGAATTTTCTTCACAAAGAAAACATATTATTTTTGGTACATACAACAAACTGCAGATGCTGGTTTACAAAAAAAGACAAAGTGCTGGAGTAACTCAGCAGGTCCGACAGCATCTCTGGCAAACTTGTAAAGGTGATGATTCATGTCTGAAGAAGGACCCCGACCCGAAACGTCATCTGTATATGTTCTCCAGAGATGCTGCCTGACCTGCTGAGTTACTCCAGCACTTTATGTCTTTTCTAATATTATTTTTCGTGTTGGCTATCGTAAAGCTCAGGTAAAGACAAATAAATGCAGTTGACAAAGTTCAGTTTCAATTTACCTTTATTGGAAAATGTCACAAAGACATCCCTTCATCAAAAAAGAGACATTTTATTTTAATATGGCATTAAAATCCTGCATAATCAATGAGAAATGTGATGAAAAAAGGCTTTGCGTCACTGTTTGGCTCTGATAAATTCAGCATATGATTTACTCTATAGAGTCAATGTTAAATACTCTTTTTCCAGGACATTGGCACTGGTTCAGGTTTTCATTAAAATCAGACCTTTTATTGTTTGTTTAAAAGACATGAAAGAGCAACATATTAATGTCACATGTCATATGGAGGCAGTTACTGTAATATACACTTAAGCAACTAGTTTTAGTTTTCATCAGTTTAATATGTCTATTAACCTTCCTGACATTCAGCTCAAAAGACCATATTTATCAGATCATTTTCCATCTCTCCGTCCAACCCAGAAATCCTCTGCAACTATTCGCCAGACTGAACTCCACTGCAGAAAGCCCAGAGTATTTCTGTTTCTTGTTTTTGTACCATGTTTCCTGAGTGTTCATGTCTGAGTTCATAGTGGCGCAGCGGTAGAGCTGCTGCCTCACAGCATAGGAGACCCGGGTTCAATCCTGACTACAGGTGCCGCCTGTACAGAGTTTGTACGTTCTCCCTGTGACAGCAGGGTTTTCTTGTGACAGCGGGTGCTCCGGTTTCCTCCCACACTCCAAAGACGTACAGGTTTGTAGGTAATTGGCTTCGGTAAAATTGTAAATTGTCCCTAGTGATAGTGCTGGTGTACAGGGATCACTGTCTTCGTCTGAAGAAGGGTCTCGACCCGAAACGTCGCCTATCTCCTTCGCTCCTTAGATGCTGCTGCACCCGCTGAGTTTCTCCAGCTTTTTGTGTAACCCTACAGGGATCACTGGTTGGCCGGACTCAGTGGGCCAAAGGGACGGTTACCACGCTGTATCTCCAAACTAAACTAAATTAAACTAAGCAAGCACCCCAGTGCTCAGGCTGAGAAGGCAGACAATGAAAGAATAAAAAAGTCCCAGTCCAAAATAACAACGTGGGTCACTGAATAAACAAGGCCTGTCAGTGTCTGTGGATTCAGTGAATTCGTCTTTCATGTGTCTCTCTTCCACTAAACAGAAAATAGTTTTAGTTTTGAGTTTCAGAGATATATTGTGGAAACAGGCTCTTCAGCCCATCGAGTCCGTGCTGACAAACATAAATAGTTTTAACTGGAATGTCAAAGGTTGAGGGGAGACCTGACAGAAGCATGGACAATTATGAGAGACATAGACAGGGTAGACAGTCAGAACCTTGTTCAAAGTACTAGAGGGCATTGCTTTAAGGTGAATCCTGAGTGAAGAAGGGTCCCGAGCTCAAATGTCGCATCTCCTTGTTCTCCAGAGCTACTGCCTGACCCCGCAGAGTTACTCCAGCACTTTGCACCTTTTTTGGTCAACCAGTTCCTGCAGTTCCTTGCTTTTTAGAATTGAGAGATGCAGCGCAGAAACAGGCCCTTCGGCCCACCAAATCAGCCCAGACAGCTCCCGTAGTCAGGATGGAACCCGGGTCTCTGGCACTTTAAGGCAGCAACTCTACCCCTGTGCCACTGTGCCTCCAATACATGTTGGAGATCAAGGGGATCTGCAAAAGGGCAAGGAATCACTCACACTTGTTTTACTGTCAGAGTCATACCGCGCAGAAACAGGCCCTTCGGCCCAACTCCTACATGCAGACCAAGATGCCCCATTCAAGCTAGTCCCATTTGCCCATGTTTGGCCCATATCCCTATTGAGAATGGTAGACACAAAATGTAGGAGTAACTCAGCGGGTGAGGCAGCATCTCTGGAGAGAAGGAATGGGCAACGTTTCGGCTCAAGACCCTTCTTCAGACCCGAAATGTCACCCATTCCTCTCTCAAGAGATGCTGCCTCACCCGCTGAGTTATTCCAGCATCTTGTGTCTACCTTCGATTTTGACAACATCTGCAGTTCTTTCTTACACATTTCGTCCCTATTGGGAACCCTCAGTCAATGACAAGTCTAGGACACACGGTCAAGGGAAAGTAGACCCCAACAATGAGACCAGTATCCATGTGGTACAACTCTCCAGTGATGGGTTGGCTGGAGCTGCTGCCTCACAATGCCAAAGACCAGGCATCCATCCTGACCTAGGCTGATGTCTGTCCGTATGTAGACTTTGTATGTTCCCCCTGTGACCATGTGGGTTTCCCCCAGGTGCTGTGATTTTCTCCCACATCCCAAAGACTTGCGAATTGTAGGTTAAATTACCCCCCCCCCCCACAGTATGAACTGTGTTGAACCAGTGTGTGAACGAGTGATCGACGGTCGGCATGGACTCGATGGGCTGAAGGGCCTGCATCTCTGAACTAAGCTAAACTCCAGTATAGAAATTACCTCTTTAACGCACAACTGCCAGTATTTCTGCAAGGCTTTTTTACATGTGTGGACCTGAACATTAGGGGTATGGACCAAAGATAGATTAGTTATGCTTTATATACTTGGACTGCTTCCTCTTGAATGGCAGAGGTTGAGTAGCAATGTTACATAATTTTGAGATTTAAAAAATCAAGTCTGCAATTTATCCCATCAGATAAATCATAAAAAGAAGCTTAATTTGACACCTAATTCACTTTCATACCTTCAGTATTAAAAAGGTGATGGTCATTTTCATACTCGGAAATTAGCATCTTGTTCCCTATTGCTTTTCCATTGACTTACCTCAAAAGCTGTGATCGAGGACAGTCAAAAGCCCATAACTTTCTTAAAAATTAACAGAACTGAAAGAAATGTTCAGTTCTTATAGATTGAAGCATTCTGAAACTAATATGAAACAATGTTACTTGGATGACCTTAAATTAAAGCATATAATTAGTTAGTTCCCCAATTGTAGCTAGTTACAAAATTCAATTACTAGATCTAAACATCTATCCATTTCTTAAGAAAATATTAACATTTTTTTAAAAGCCTGTGTCCAAATCACATTCACACAAGAATTCACAATATAACATGATTTTTTAATCTAATTGTCATTAATTTATAGGCCAAATTGAAGGAATTTAGTGTTTAATGCCCGTAAATTAATGGCCATTTAAATCAACTTGCGAGTGGGATTTTCTGGAACGCGATGGATTGGAACGTTGCGGTTGTGGTGAATTTAAACCCCATATCGGCAGAACTGCCGGTTCGTATGGGGAATAAATCAACGTTTCGCAACATGAAATGTTGATCAAGGTAATCTAAAAAAGCAGGTTTATATGAAAAAAACAGCTTTCATTTACCTGTCCCCTACGTAAAATCTGTCCCCGTTGTTGGCGTTCACGGCATTAGGAGCTAATTTTTATTTTACTGCAGCGCCGAAATAGTCGGGCGATTAAAATTTTTTTTTTCACTTACCGGCAGTCGGAACGAATCTTTAGCAAAAGCTCGCACTCCGTGAAAATATAACTCCGGAAATATAACTCCGGAAATATAACTCCGGAAGGCATTGGAAAACCCCCCCCCCAAGGCGCCAAAGTCGCGCACACGGCCAGTGACAGAACTGCAGCGCTGCTAAAGGTAAGTTTTGTAACATACCTAGGTTGAGGGGAGACCTGACAGAAGTATATACAATTATGAGAAGCATAGGTAGAGTAGACAGTCAGAATCTTTTTCCCGTGTGGAGATAGGGAAGGTGAGAGGGCACAGATTTAAGGTGAGAGGGGCAAAGTTGATTTCACACAGAGGATGGTGTGTGCCTGGAACATGCTACCAGGGGTTGTGGTGGATGCGGACAATAGTGGTGGTTAAGAGGCTGTTAGATAGGCACATGGATATGCAGGGAATGGGGCGATGTGTAGTGCGTGCAGGCAGAGGAGATTAGTTTAGTTTGACATCATGTTGGGCACGGACATTGTGGGCTGAAGGGCCTGTTCCTGTGCTGTGTTATTCTATGTCCGATGTTCTTATTACAGCACAGCTTTTACAGTCACTATATGTCACATTCATAATTTGTGTTGCAATCAGGAAGTTGGTCATTATATGCAGCTATCTTTCCTTTAGTTATCTTTAGACAATTGCTAAAACTGTGAAAAATCCCAGACTATTGCTTCTCTGCAGCAGCTTGTGGAGCCAGTTTGCAATGACTGTACCACCGAGAAACTACTCACTCAGTGAGCACACGATCACTTAAAATAATTCAAGTAAAGTGGCGCAGATAGTCGAGTTGCTGTCTCACAGCGCCAGAGGCCGGGTTCGATCCTGACTATGAGTGCTGTCTGTCCAGAGTTTGTGCGTTCTCCCCGTGACCACGTGGGTTTTCTCCGAGTGCTCCAATTTCCTCCCACACTCCAAAGACATACAGATTTGTAGGTTAATTGGCTTCGGTAAAAATTGTATATTGTCCCTGGTGTGTAGGATAGTGCTAGTGTACAGGGTGGTCGCTGGTCGGCATGGACTCGGTGGGCTGAAGGGCCTGTTTCCGTGCTGTATCTCTAAACTAACCTAAACACATAGGTAGGAGGACAGGAGTTTGTTCTTGCAGATGCCAGATGTGCATGTTAATGCAGGCGAGGGCTTTTCTCTGGTTGACTTTGGAGAATAAAGGTCGTAGCCTTTGGAGACGGAATGGGAGGGGGAGGGGAGGGGCAAATGGAGGGGAAGGATGAAATTGAGGGGGAGGTGAAATTAAGGGGGAGGGGAGATGAAGGGCCAATGACTGCTAGTTACAAAACATGCCTGCAAGTAGCAGCTTCCTTTATTTTTGGTTCACTAGCTCTATGCAAACCGATCCAGGAAGTGAAAGTCTTCTTTAGAGGCAAATAGAAGCTTGCTGTCTGTGCTGTAACTTTAATCAAGTCTTTATGGAGATGCGAGGAACTGCAAATGCGGGTTTACCAAAGAAAAGGCACGAAGTGCTGGAGTAATTCAGTGAGTCAGGCAGCATCTATGGAGGGAATAGACAGGTGACGTTTAAAATCAGCTCTGGAAACGTCACCTATCCATGTTCTCCAGAGATGTTGACTTTATTCCTTGGAGTGCAGGAGGCTGAGGGGTGATCTTATAGAGGTGTATACAATCATGAGGGGAATAGATAGGGTGAATACCCAGTCTTTTACCCAGGGTAGGGAATCAAGATCCAGAAGGAATATGTTTAAGGTGATGGGAAAGAATTAATAGGAATCTGAAGGACCTGAATCTGAGGGAAGATTTCATAGGAATCTAGGTTGAATAAGGTCATAATGTGATAGGAGCAGAATTAGGCCATTTGGCCCATCGAGTCTACTCCTCCATTCAATAATGGCTGATCTATCTCTCCCTCCTAACCCCCTTGTCCTGCCTTCTCACCATAACCCCTGACACTCGTACTACTCAGTTTTAACTTGCTGCCAGTACTGAGGCAGGAGGATGCTCCTTGGCTGATACATGGGATGACGCTGTCTGTGGGACTGCCCCCGTGGAATGAATCAGCACAGTCGGGGGAGGAGAGGGAACCGAGAGGAAACAAAAAAGCAAACAATTACCCCAAATATCCATTGTGCAGACTAATGTTGGACAAATACCAACAATTCAGGCTGTTCTGGTTTGAATTCCAGACTGCATTTCTGAAATACAATGGGCAGTTTGTCTTCACCACAAACAGGGGCTTGTTTGGAGACTGCGTGTGAACATTTGTTTTAGTAGCAACCTATCTGGTGTGACCTGCTTTGGAGAACAGGACCTTGTAGCTCAAGCACAGTTTAGAGTAGTTGAGTGTAGTTTAGTTTTGTGTAGTGTTGTGTAGTTTAGTTTAATTTAATGTAGTTTAGTTTATTCTCACATATACCAAGGTGCAGTGAAAAGCTTTTTTGTTGCTTGCTATTCAGTCAGCACAAAGACTATACATGATTATAATTAAGCAGTCCACAGCGTACAGCTACAGGCTACAGGGAATAACATTTAGTGCAAGATAAAATCCAGTAAAGTACGATTAAAGAAGGTCTCCAATGAGGTAGATGGGAGGTTAGGATCGCCCTCTAGTTGGGGAGAGGATGGTTCAGTTACCGGATAACAACAGCATGGTGGTGTAGCAGTAGATTTGCTGCCTTACAGAACCAGATACCCAGGTTCGATCTTGGCTATGGGTGCTGTCTGTACGGAGTTTGTACGTTTTCCATGACCTGTGTGAGTTTTCTCTGAGATCTCCGGTTTCCTCCCACACTCTAACCACGTGCAGGTTTGTAGGTTAATTGGCTTCGGTAAAATAGTAAATTGTCCCTAGTGTGTGTAGGATAGCGTGAGAGTGCGGGGATCGCTGGTCGGTGTGGACTCGGTGGACCTAAGGACCGTTTCCGCGCTGTATCTCTAAACTCTAAACTAAACAGCAGGGAAGAAACAGTCCCTGAATCCTGCATACTATGTGTGAGAGTTAGAGTTTTAAATTCTCCATTTGGATGGAGGAAAATGCCAGTGATATTATTCTATGGCAGGCGCAATGACCTAATTTGACATTTAAATGCTTATTAAACCACTAAGCTGTGATATCAACTTTGGCCTACATGGTAAATCAAGGCTGCAGAAAGTGATTCTCCGAACTCAGGGATGACTTTTAGTTTTAAGGTCTCTGAGACATAAATTAGCACGGGTAAATGTGCTTAACCCTTGAGTAGCAAGCCCTCTTACTTACTCTGCTTGCTGTTGGATTTGGTAAAACCTTTGGATTGCTGTCATAGAACACAGAACAGTCTGGCAGTCTGGGGAAGGGCCCTGACCTGAAACATCACCCATCGTTTTTCTCCAAAGGATGCTGCCTGTCCCGCTGAGTTACCTCAGCACATTGTGTCGATCTTCGGTATAAACCAGCATCTACAGTTCCTTACTACACACTACTATAATGGCATTTTAGAGACATTTGGACAGGTACTTGGATTGGAAAACTTTAGAGGGATATGGAACAAACACATGTAGCTGTGCCCGCATAGTTGGGGCCTCTTGGTCGGCATGGACGAGTTGGGCTGAAGGGCCTGTTTTCATGCTCTACGACTCTATGACCCTACCAATTCAGCACAGAAACAGGCCCTTCTGCTCACAATGTTTGTGCTGTCCATGATGCTTAGTTAAACTGATCTCATCTGTCTGTACATTATCCATATCCCTCTATTCCCTGCTCTTCCATGTGCCCATCTAAAAGTCCCAAATACCACTATCGTATCTGCCTCCACCACCATCCCTGGCAGCCCCACCCTCTGTGTAAAAAAACCTGCCCAAAACATCTCCATTAAACTTTCTCCCTCTCACCTTATAACTGTGTCCTCTAGTGTTGTACATTTCCACCCTAGGAAAAAGGTTCTGACTGTCCACCTTATCTATGCCTCTCATAATTTTATATACTTCTATCAAGTCTCCAACGTCTCAGTAAATCCAGTGCTAGTTTGGGATGGTGCGCAGGTTTGTTCTACCTGATTTTTAGTGAAACTATTTTTTTTTAATTTGCAGAGTTTTTATTATTACAAGAAGATTACTAAAGTTTAAAAATATATATTACTTACATTAGGCAGTCAGGCCCTCAAACAGTTTAAGCCCAAAGATCCACTGTAGACACCAACAGCAAGGAACGATATGCGTACCTTTGTTTTTCTACAAAATAGCACTGTGTAAAACTGTGAAACTATTTTCCGCACAAGTAGAATTTGTATTGTTCATGTAAATGGACGGAAACATCAGTCACACTGAGTAAATATAAACTGCAGTTATTACTATATAATCAGAGACATGATACATTAGATAAAATGACATTTGCTGCTCCTTTGTATTAACATATAGTTTGGCCAGCATTTGAGAGAGCAGTCCTGAGCTGCAATCTGCCTCATTGGCGACCCGCAGCCTGTCTTTAACCAGACTTTACATTACTTTATCTTGCACTAAACGTCATTCCCTTCATCCTGTATCTGTACTCTGTGGATGGCACGATTGTAGTCATGTATAGTCTTTCCGCTGACTGGTTAGCACGCAACGAAACAGCTCTTCACTGTACCTCGTTACACATGACAATAAACTAAACCAAACTATACTAACTGTCTGTATCCTTTGGCTTGTGAAAGAAAAACACATTTTTTTATACAAGGCTTTGATGCAAACAATTTGAAGTATGTGATGAAATGTAATGCTAATTTGCACAAACAGAAACCAAATACAAGAACTGAATTTCATGATCCTACTGGTTTGAATATCAGACATATCTACGGCGGATCTGACCTTCAAAGACCACTGGCTGGTTTGCTACTAGCTAGGAATAAGCTGCAGATGATAACGGTGATCGTTGGGTATTCAAGAGATGGTTTAAAGATAAATATCATCTGTATCTTTGAATTCAGGCGAAACATTAATTTTGTTTTCCAATTAACCAGAACAGAATATTCACTGAACCAAAAATGTGTAATAGCAACATTATTCTTTATGAATATATTGTAAATGCATTAGTTTAGAGTTTAGAGATACAGCACGGGAGCAGGCCCTTCGGCCCACTGAGTCCATGCTGACCATCGATATCCTGTTCATGCTAGTTCTAAGTTATACCATTTTCGCATACACTCCCTACATACCAGGGGGCAATTTACAGAGGGCCAATTAACCTATAAACCTGAACGTTTTTGGAGTATGGGAGGAAACCGGAGAATCCGTAGAAAACACACGCGGTCACAGGGAGAACATGCAAACTCCGTACAGACAGCACCTGTAGATAGGATTGAACCCGGGTCTCTGGACCAGTAAGGCAGCAACTCTACTGCTGCACCACTGTGCATTTATAGAATTCATTATGGCTGTGTTATTCTACAGGCAATAATTTTTGTCATATGTTGATAGAATGGAGCGACTGCGCTTGTATACACTGGAATTTAGAAGGATGAGAGGATATCTTGTTGAAACATGTAAGATTATTAAGGGATTGGACACGCTAGAGGCAGGAAACATGTTCCCGATGTTGGGGGAGTCCAGAACCAGGGGCCACAGTTTAAGAATAAGTGGGAGGCCATTTAGAACTGAGACAAGGAAAAACTTTTTCACCCAGAGAGTTATGAATCTGTGGAATTCTCTGCCTCAGAAGGCAGTGTAGGCCAATTCTCTGGATGCTTTCAAGAGAGAGTTAGATAGAGCTCTTAAAGATAGCGGAGTCAAGGGATATGGGCAGAAGGCCGGAACGGGGACTGATAGTAGGTGATCAGCCATGATCACAGTGAATGGGAGTGCTGGCTCGAAGGGCCGAATAGCCTACTCCTTCACCTATTGTCTATTATCTATTGCAATTTTGTCTAATTTTACATGGAATAATATTTGATAATAAATCGTATTTATTCCCTGGTGCATAATTTGACAATGTGTTGCAAGCACCAGTTATTATTGCCACTTGTGGCCGAGGGATATGTCCACAGAATTCATCTGTCTTTACCATAACAACCACCACAGTTGGGAGAGATTGCTGTGGAAGATAGAGAAATATGAAAATAATTCACACCAATTCTCTGCAGCTGCCTCAGCTGTAACTTAACATTGGCTATTGAAATAGGAGACTGTAACATGCATACAGATAAGTATGTGGGGTAGTGGTGCAGCTCATAGAACCGCTGCCTCACAGCGTGTGAGACCCGGGTTTGATCCCAACTCGGGTGCTGTCTGTGTGGAGTTTGCACGTTCTCCCCGTGACTGCAGTTGGTTTCCTCCGGGTTCTCCGGTTTCCTCCTACGTCCCAAAGACCTGTGGGTTTGTAGGTTAGTTGGACCTCTGTAAATTGCATTTAGTGTGTAGGATGAGAAACTGGGATAACGTAGCATTATTGTATAGCTCTTCTTCTTGCGTGTGAGGCAGCAGTGATTATGTAACCTCCTCCAAGTGCTGTAGCCAGTTCAACGTGCTGTTGTCAAGGGCCATGAGGTCTACCCCTTCACCAGGAGGGTGGAGGACAGCAGAGTTGAAAATGCCGTGCTGCTGCGCTGTTTGCTGGTCTGCTCCACACACGCAGGCTGCTGATGAACGCGGCGGCCCCCAGCGATGCATGTTGGCGTTGAACCGGCCGACCCCTGTACGGAGCCGGTTCAGGGCGACCCCCTCTTTGCGGGGCAGGTCCGAGCCGGGTGGGTGGGGCTGTGGTGTTCGGTGCAACAGTGAATTGCGGAGGTCGCGAGTCTGTTCCCAGCTGGTTCTCCATGCTCCTAGTGTGTTGAAATCTGTAAACTAAACTACATTATGTATACATCATGTGTAATAAAATACTTGTTTTTGCAGGAGATTAGTTTTGTTTGTTACAGTTACGTGTACCGAGGTACAGTGAAAAGCTTTTGTTTTCATGCCATCCAGTCAAAGGAAAGACTGTATGTGATTGCAATCAAGTTGTCAGCAGCGCACAGATAAAGGTTAAGGGGTACAACAGGTAGTGCAAGATAAAGTCCAATCAAAGTTAGTTCAGATGTCTGAAATTAGTTAGATGGGAAGTCAGAACTGTACTCGATCTGATGAGAGGACAGTTCTGTTGCCTGATTATAGCTGGGAAGAAACTGCTTCTAAACCAAACTATACTATACTGCTTCTAAATCTGAGCGACATAGATACATTTTACAACGTAGAAGATACATTTTACATCTGAAGAAGGGTTTCGGCCCAAAACGTTGCCTATCTCCTTCGCTCCATAGATGCTGCTGCACCCGCTGAGTTTCTCCAGCACTTTGTGTACCCTACATTTTACAAATGTTCGTTCTGATGGCCTTTTCCTGATTTACACCTGGATGCATCTTTGCACTTCAATCCTCATCCAATCTACATCACCAGCGGTTTCAAGTGTTCATAGAATCCGTTGTTCCTCTACACCTTCCTATTTAATAGGCAGCCTTGTGGAATTAAAGGCGGACTAAGTAAGAATTTTACTGTTCAGTTTTCAGTACATACGACAACTAACCACTCTTGACTCTTGCTTTCACGACACATTGTTATGGATGAATCAATATTAAATTGACATTTAATTGTTTTAATATTGTTAATCAACGTTAGGAGGATTTCACATCAATCATTTTTGCATTAGTGCATTGAGAATCTTTTGCACCAGTTTCATTCTTATTTGCCAAGTAACATAAGACCGCCTTATTTTCCTTACCTAAATGTGATATCTGCTACTTAAATGTTAAAGTCCTAGTGTTCTAATTTGTTAATTCTGCAGAACTTCGGGTCAATTCTATTGTGGTATGAATTCGACCACAGGTTGTGGAGGTAGCATTTCCCATGTTAGTTTGGTCCTTAACATATTTCACGCCGTTACAGCTCTGAACGTTACACTTCACTATCTGAGAGTAGCTCTTTCACAAAGCTCTTTGAAAACCCTTTCAGCTGCCGTGGAGCTATCTTGACCACTTCTCGCTTACGAAACAGTACATTCGCACCCCTGATTATTATCACCATCTTATATTTACATCAGCATGTATAATATATATATATCATATGATTTAATGCTCATCTAAAGCCATTATTTAAAAAAGTAGTTCAAGAGTTACAAATTAGTTTCTCTCGCTATCTCAATTATTGAGTGATGGATACTGATGGATTTTACTCACAAAGTTTCAGAGTTAGATGCATATGTTATTTGAAAGCTGTCAAACCACGTTAAACATGACTGCGTATGCAAAGCCCAGTCTGCTCCGGTTCAGCATGTATCCATGTCTAGAATGCATGTTTATAAAGATCCAGAGAGGTTCCAATTCCCTCTTCACTTATACCAGCAAGACTTAACTCACTCATTAATCTAAATTCTTTTGCAACTTTAATCTACATGTTTAATTAATCATAAAATGAGGCAGTAAGTAATTTCAGCAACGTGTGGCTTGTTATCAGATGCATTTAATCACTCCACTGTGAGCTCATTTGGAAGCACCTGAAGATGCCTGGAGTGGTTTGGCTAAGCATAAATTACACTCTGTCAGCTTGCCTCAGTCCACTAGCCGAGCCAGCATCAGTTAGATTGGAAAAGCACAGAGTGCTGGAGTAAGTCGGCGGGTCAGGCAGCATCCCCGGAGAATGTGAATAGGTGACGTTTCAGCCGGGCATCTTCAGACTGATTGCCACACTGTTAGACTGAATTGATTTAGAGATACAACATGGAAACAGATCATTCGGCCCACCAAGTCCATGCTGACCATCGATCACCCGTTCACACTAGTTCTATGTTATCCCACTTTCTCATCCACTCCCGAATAGCCTAATCCAACTCCTATCCCTTCTGACCTTATGGGAGTAAGGAGAACGCAGCGAGCACGTGCAAACTCCACACACAGACAGCAACCGAGGTCGGGATAGAACTGGGGTGCCTGGCGCTGTGTGGCAGCAGTGTTACCCGCTGCACCACTGTGGCACCCTGATAGCTCTGGTTCTCGTCCAGAGCTCAGTTAACAATTACACTGACAAAAACTAATGCAGTGCGTAGTAGAAATTGAACCTAAATTGCTGTAATCTTATCAACTGAATCATCAAAGAGTTTTTTAAAAAATTGTTTCCATACAATGAACCAATTTTAGGTTGTTATTTATATCTATAAATAACGGGAATATTTTGGATCTGAAGTGAACTTGGGTCAGGGCTGCTTAGACAAGCTGGACTCAGTAGCTTCCTGTTGTAAATAATGAATGCAATAATCATAGGCTTGCAGGTAGAGATGCAGCACAAGTTTGTTCCAGGTTTTAGAACAGATATGAAAGGAATAGAACATAATTGTAAATTGTCCCTCATGTGTAGGATAGTGAGAGTGCATGGGGTGATTGCTGGTTGGCATGGACTCGGTGGGCCGAAGTGCCTGTTTCTGCACCGTACCCCTAAAGTCTACAGAATGTTTCTAAGATCATTGAACACCTCGAGTGACTGTGTCTTTGGTTGCACTACGGACCTCGGTTTTGGCATTGCTGTAGTTACATCGTATTACGGCTATTCATTTATTGCATTATTGATATAGTTATTGGTGTTATTGTATGTACAGGGCTGTCAAGCTGAAGCAAGTAATAATATCATTGTTACGTTGTCGATACTTATGACTTTACCACTTGACTGTATACTCAGGTAGTAGGGTGAATCGGAAAATTCACGAATAGTTATTTCAGTTTCAGCATGCGACAAGTCTTGAGTTCAAACGTGCACGAGAACAGCATATCTTGGCACAAGGAACTGCAGATGCTGGTTTACAAAAAAAAAGACACAAAGTACTGGAGTAACAGCGAGACAGGCAGCATCTCTGGAGAACAAGGATGCGTGATGTTTTGGGTCAGGACTCTTCTTCAAAGGATAGCAAAATACGTACTATCCTTTGTACATCAAGTGTATCAAGCCATTGGATTATTACTGGAGGAATAGTGTAAGTTAGCAGGTCACGTCCACTGCAGCTAAAGGTGCCTTGGTACTGATGATAAAGTGTGTGAATTCCCCAGAACAATGAGTGGATATTCTCAATATAAACACTGTTGTTGGAGTATTATGAGGATGTTGCTAGGACCAGAGGGTGGGAGCTATAGGGAGAGGTTGAGTACGCTGGGACTCAATTCCTTGGAGCGCAGGAGGATGAGGGGAGATCTTATAGAGGTGTATAAAATCATGAGAGGAATAGATCAGGTAGACGCACAGGGTATCTTGCCCAGAGTTGGTGAATCGAGGACCAGAGGACATAGGTTTAAGGTGAAGGGGAAAAAATTTAATATGAATCCGAGGGGTAACTTTTTCACACAAAGGGTGGTGGGCTTATGGAACAAGCTGCCAGAAGAGGTAGTTGAGACAGGGACTATCCTAATATTTAAGAAACAGTTAGACAGTTACATGGATAGGACAGGTTTGGAGGGATATGGACCAAATGCTGGCAGGTGGGACTAGTGTTGCTGGGACATGTTGGCCGGTGTGGGCAAGTTGGGCCGAATGGCCTGTTTCCACACTGTATCACTCTATGACTCTATGACTCTTAGTTAAGACACAAAGTGCTGGAGTAACTCAGCAGGTCAGTTGAAATTAAGTGTGACAGCACAATTGTGACTGACTGCTCAAATCAAAGTCATTTGAGAGAGTGGGCAGCAATCTTACTGACAGAGTAGACTTAGGCTTGAATAGTACGCACTGGAGTAAATAACATTCAAAATCAAGACAGCAATGCCTCAGAGAGTTAACATCTGGTGAATGAAAATGTTCAGCTCATTGTTGAGGCTGCAAAAGTCAAGACTATCAGGTATGGCAATTAAGCACACTTGACTCTGGACTAATACCATCAGAGGACCAACAATATGCAGCACACCGATGAAATAGAGTTACAAAATTATGTGGCTGCGGCAACTCTCAATGTAACACCATCTCTTAGGCATTTGTATCTTGATCTGCTGTACAACGATTTCTATAAGTGTCACAGCTGGTGTAGCTGCTGCCTCTCAACACCAGAAACTTGGGTTCGATCCTCACCTCCGGACTGTCTGCGTGGAGTTTGTACGCTCCCCTGTGGCTCCATCGAAGGACCCACACCATCCTGGCCACGCTCTCATTTCATTCCTGCCATCGGGAAGAAGGTACAGAGGTCTGAAAAACCCGCGAAATTTAGGTTGAAGAACAGCTTCTTCCCAACTATCAGGTTATTAAACACTCCAACCTCCAGCTAAACTATGAACTACAAATTGTCTTCGTTACAGTAGGCATTTTGGATTTTTGTTTTGCATTAATATATATATTTAAATTTATTGACATTCTTTGTCTTATTGTGTTATCAATTAGGTATTGTGTTTACAAACCTGTTGTGTAAGTAAGAATTTAATTGCTCCGCTTTTAGTACATATGACAATTAAACTATCTTGTCTATTGACCGAGTGGGTTTCCTCCAGGTGCTCCAGTTTGCTCCCACATCCCAAAGCCGTACAGGCCAGTAGGTTGATTGACCTTGGTAAAAATTGCCCCTAGTGTGTTGGGAGTGGATAAGAAAGTGGAAAAACACAGAACTAGAGTGAATGGGTGATCGATGATTGGCATGGACTCGGTGGGCCGAAGGGCCTGCTTCCGTACTGTACCTCTAAACTAACTGTACCTCTGAACTAAGCATCTCAGTTGTGCTGCCAGCAATCTGCTGAGTAACCATTTGGAGTCAGGAGGGTTACTGCTTGACACACTTACATTCACTAGTGGCAGGACACCAAGTAATACTGAGGAGCTTAAAGGGATCATGGTTTGGTGGGAAAACAGGGACAGAAACCATTTCCTTTTACTGAAAAAACCATGAGCTTCTGCTGTGAGAAGTTTCCATACTCGAGCTGGGAGCAGGCTGTAGCACAGAGCAAACCTGCCAGTCGTCAAATTGGTTCATGCATTTGGGCAGCGTCCTTTGGCTACATTTCCATTCACCACATTAGCCAAGCTAACTCCTGTGTTGGGTTCAGCATTAATACTTACAGATGTCTGCAAAAGTAGAAGGGGAATGAACTGTGCCACCGAAATTAGACACTGCCTAATTTTATTTTCTTGAAAACTGGCCACAATTTGCTCTGTCTGACCAGTGACCAGATAGATGCTGATCCACTAGAACGATAGATTCTTCTGCCCTCAGAGGGTGCCTAGGAAGTTTACCAGAATGCTACCCGGATTAGAGGGGTTCAGCTACAGGGAGAGTTGGAAATAGACTTGAACTCTTTTCTGTAGAGTTTGTACGTTCTCCCTGTAACCTCATGGGTTTCCTCTGGGTGCTCCGGTTTCCTCCCACATTCCAACGATGTTGGCTAATTGGTTAATTGGCTTTAGGAAAATTTGTAAATTGTCAAAAATCTATGAAGTCCTGGGGGTTGAGGGGAGACTTGATAGAGGTATATAAAATTATGAGAGGCATGGAAAGGGTAGACAGTCAGAACCTTTTTGCCTGGGTGGAAATGTCCAACATGAGAGGGCGTAGCTTTAAGAGGAGAAGGGAAAAATTAAAAGAAGATGTGCAGGGCAGGTTTTCTACACAGGGATTGGTGGGCGCCTGGAACTCATTGCCAGGGGTGGTGGTGGAGGCAAATACAATAGTGGTGTTTCAGTGGGTGATGGATAGGCACATGGAAGTGCAGGGAATGGAGGGATATGGATCATGTGTGGACAGATGAGATCAGTTTACCTTGGCATTCTGTTCACCATGCTGTACTGATCTGTGTTCTGTGTTTAATAAATGATTTCACCGGCAGTCGCCTAAGTGGCACAGGCCCTTTAGAATCATGGAGTCAGACAGTGTAGAAACAGGCCCTTTGGCCCAACTCGTCCATGCCAACCAAGATGCCCCATCTGAGCGAGTCCCATTTGCTCGCGTTAGGCCCATATCCCTCTAAACCTTTCCTATCCATGTACCTGCCCAAATGTCTTTTAAATGCTGTTAAAATACCTGTCACAACTACCTCCTCTGGCAACTCGTTCCATTAACCCACCACTGTCTGAATGAAGTGATTTATATTTGTACCTTACCAATGTTTAATTTAACTGACATTTAAAATGAAAATAATAAATTATAAAATTGACGCTAATAAGTGGTTATAAATTATAAATGAAGTATGATTGCCTTTTAATGATGACATCCTGCAAGTATGTAAGTATGTATGTAATATTAGTTCCTGTGTTATGTGACAGATCCTTGCGTAGGCTTCTTATTTTCTCTCCCACAATACGCCCTAGTTTCTCCCCAAGTTTCCTGTAAGCAAATATTGCTTCTGAATATGATTCCATGCACAACGGCAATTTCGCAAGTCAAGAGTGTTTAATTGTCATTTGTACCGAAAACGGGATAATGACATTCTTACTTAAGGGGCTGTCCCACTTAGGTGATTTTTTAGGCGACTGCATGTCGCCATATGGTTGCCGGGGTGTTGCCTGTATGGTCGTGAGTTGTCTATTCAGTCGCCCAATGCGTCGTAGCGTCATTCTGGTCGACACTGGATTTCCAACATGTTCAAAAAATTCCGGCAACATTCGGTGACAGTTGGCTTGACGCCATTGAGCGTAGCTTGACTTCTCCTGACGTAGGTGCTGTCGTAGGTTGTCGCCGGGTGCCATAGCTTGATGACTAGGTGGTAGGTTGTTGTAGCTTGTTATAGACATTGTCGTAGACATTGTCGTAGGGGGGTCCAGTCGCCGTTTGTTCAGTGACCTGCTCTGACTATGACAGCCACCGGCAGTCAGCTAAAAATCACCTAAGTGGGACAGGCCCTTTAGAATCATGGAGTCATACAGCGTGGAAACAGGCCCTTCGGCCCAACTTGCTCACGCTGACTCACGTCCCATCTACACTAGTCCCACCTGCCTGCATTTGGCCATATCCCTTTAAACTTACCCTATCCAAGTACCTGTCTAAATGTTTCTTAAACATTGGGATAGTAGCTGCTTCAACTACCTCCTCCGACAACTCGTTCCACATACCCACCAGCCTTTGTGTAAAAAAAGTTGCCCATCTGATTCCTATTAAATCTTCCCCCCTCATCTTTATGGGTGGCACGGTGGCACAGCAGTAGAGTTGCTGCACCAGATCCCCGGGTCCCGGGTTCGATTCTGACTACGGGTGCTGTCTGCACGGAGTATGTACATTCTCCCCGTGATCTGCGTGGGTTTTCGCCGAGATCTTCGGTTTCCGCCCGCACTCCACAGGTTTGTAGGTTAATTGGCTTGGTATAAATGTAAAATTGTCCCAAGTGTGTGCAGATAGTGTTCATGTGTGGGGATCGCTGGTCGGTGCGGACTTGGTGGGTCGAATTGCCTGTTTCCGCACTGTGTTTCTAAACTAAACTAAACTAAACTAAACTAAACTAAATTAAACTAATGTCCTCTGGTTTTTGACTCCCCTACTCAGGGTAAAAGACTGTGCATTCACCTTCATGATTTTGTACACCTTGAAAAGATCACCCCTCATCCTCCTGTGCTCCAAGGAATAAAGTCCTAACCTGCCCAACCTCTCCCTACAGCTCAGGCCCTTGAGTTCTGGCAACATCCTCATAAGCAGGTTTGCAGCAGTTTAACAGGTCTGTAAACATAGTTATCATAGCTAATATCTAATAAACATAGTCAATAAATTAATAACCACTACTAATATAATAATAGTATAAAAATGACAAAAGTTCTTAGTGCAAACAAAGGCAGTTCATAGTTTAGTCAGTGTAATGTTCAAGAACCTGATGTTTGTTGGGTAGAAGCTGTTCCTGAACCTGGACACAGAGAACTGGTGGTGGTTGACAAAAAAAGACATAAAGTGCTGGAGGCAGCATCTGTGGAGGGAATGTTTCAGGTTGATGTTTCAGGTTGGGACCCTTCCTCAGACGGATTGCACTGGGGAAGAGAAAGCTGTAAAAGCACGTTGCGGGCAGGACCAAGCCTGGTAAGTGATAGGTGGATACAGGTGAGGAGGGTGGGGGTGTTCATTGGCAGATTAATGGAGTAAGTGACAAAGACTAAAGATGAAAATGAGACAAAAGAGTGTAAGATAAGGAGAGCAGGGGGAATCTCAGAGGGGGAGCATTGAGAGAGAGTCTCACAGAACTCACGCCAGAGAGAGGAGGAGAACTTCTTTAAAGTTGTGTTACCTTGAGGAGATTTAGCAGTGGAGCAGTAGAATAGAGACACAAGGTACTGCAGATGCAGGAATCTTGAGCAAAATACAAAGTGCTGGAGTAACCACGCTGGCCAGGCAGCATTTCTGGAGAACATGGGTAGGTGATGTTTGGGGTTGGGACCCTTCTTCAGAGTCCTGAGCCGAAGCGTCATCTATCCCCGAGGGGCCCGATCTGAAATGTGGCCTGCCTATTCCCTCCACAGATGCTGCCTGACCCATCGAGTTACTCCAGCACTTTGTGTTTTGCTTGTGGTTTCCAGCATCTGCAGTTCCTTGTTTCTCCAAGGGTTATCACTGGTTACGCAGTAATCACTGTAGTCATCAAACCCGATTTGGCCGGATTCTCTGCTTTCGATGCTGCCCTGAGAAGTAACGGTGAATTAGGCAAAGAAGATACGAATCCCAGCACTTGTAGCAATGACCAGGAAGACGATGAGTCTGTGTATGCAGAACAAGCCTGATTTTTCTGTGGAGATAGAGACAAACTGTTGGAATAACTCAGCAGCATCTTTGGAGAGAAGGGATGGGTGATGTTTCGGATTCAGACTATGGAGAAAGAGTTGGAGATAGGGCCAGTGTCTGAAGGGCTAGGGTCAGGGTTTAGACCCGGAAAGTCGCCCATTCCTTCTCTCCAGAGATGTTGCCGTGAGTTACTCCAGCATTTTGTATCTGTCTTTGGTGTAAACCAGCATCTGCAGTTCCTGCCTACACATTGATTTTTCTGTGTACGGACGCAAGCATTGGTTTGAAGGAGATGTTTACAGAAGCAAAGCGGCACAGATTGTATCTCTTCTCGGGAACACCCCTTTGACAGGATTTCACAGGGTAGAGTCATTGCCTGTTTTATAGCAGCATTTCTGCCATACTTTGATACCATTAACACAATTTAAAGGACCACTGCCATCAATAACTTCTAACTTTCAAGCAAAGCCTTTTATATTTTATCTTATAAAACTATAAAATATTGTTGAGATAAATCTTTTTGCCTTCACTGTTTTTGTTAGGTCATGATATATATTTATATTTATATATATGTGTGTGTGTATATATGTACGTGTGTATGTGTGTATATGTGCATGCATGCGTGTATATGCAAGTGTATATGCGTGTTTGTATGTCTGCATGTATATATATACATATATATTTATACACATACATCATCATTGGCGGTCACTCGAAACGAGTATGACTGTCCTATCATGGAGGACGCCTGTGCGTGACTTTGTTTAACGTGGGGAGACTGGTGCACAGACAGCCACCCCACGGTCCTTGACAGATAGATCTGGGTCAGGATCCAGTGACATGGAGTCCAAGACGACTGGTGACCCTTTTCTGCTGCAGCCTTTATCCGCCTTCCCAGCCGTTGTGACGCTCCACTAAGGTCAGCCATCATCCTCCGCCTGTTCCACCGTTGAGGTCTTGGTTGGATTGCTCTTTGTCAGAGACCCCCCCCTCGACCTTACCGCCATGGGTGACCCTACCAGGAGCATCGCTCCAGACGGCATCACTCTCAGGATCTCAGGACCACACGCGCTTCTCCACCACGACAAGGTGACAATCCACGGAGAAGAATACATACACACATATACACATATATGTGTGAACACACACACACACACACACACACACACACACACACACACACACACACACACACACACACACACACATATATATATATATATATGTGTGTGTGTATATGTAAATATATATATATATATACACACACATACACTCATACACACATACATATAAACATATAAACACACACACATATACATGCGCACAAATATACATATAAATACATGCATACACACACACACACACACATAAAAAAATACACACACACATAAATATATCTATATATACACACACAAACATATACACAGATACACACACACACACACACACACACACACACACACACACACACACACACACACACACACACACACACACACACACACACACACACACACACACACACACACACACACACACACACACACACGACACACACAGAGGTTCTCCCACCCCAAAATATCTGAGTTGGTGCCTTGTTGCACAATCGCAAAACGATAATCAAAACAGCATGAGATAAAGTGGGTGCGACTGCATTTGGAGTATTGTGGTCAGTTTTGGTCACTGTGTTCTAGGAAGGATGTCAGTAAGTTGGACAAGTGCAGAGATTTATCAGGATCTCGCCAGGACTCGAGTGTCTGGGGGAGAGACTGGGCTGGCTAGGACTTTATTCCTTGGAGCACAGGAGGCTGAAGGGTGACATTGTAGAGGTGTACAAACTCGAGAGGGGAATAGATAGTGTGCTTCTTTTACTCAGAGTAGGGGAATCATGAACCTCAGCATACAGGTTTAAAGAGAGAGGGGCAACTATTTCACTCGAGGTGGTGGGTTTATGGAACGAGCTGCTAGAGGAGGTAGTTGAGGCAGGCAGGTACAAAGCAACATTTAAAAGATACTTGGACAGAAAAGGTTTAGAGGGATATGGGTGAGACTAGTCCGGATGGGGCATCTTGGTCAGCATGGACATTTTGGGCCAAAGGGCCTATCTTCGTGCAGTATGACTCTATGACACTAAGCATGTGTAGGATAATACCCACACTTTGATATTGAAGCATATTTATCAAAGTCAGGTATGCTGCCGTCCTGAGTGAATTAGCTTTGCAGTCTTCATTTTAAACCCACATATGAGGATTTTGTGACCTCACTGGAAGCTGAACAATAGCTCTGAAGAATAATCTGAAAAAGGGTCTCGACCCGAACGTCACCTATTACTTCTCTCCAGAGATGCTGCCTGGCCCGCTGAGTTACTCCAGCTTTTTGTGTCTATCTTCCAAACAATAGCCGTGAAATCTTAATTTACCGAGTTGTCCTACAACTTTAGGCTGTGTACTTGCCCTGTCTTCTCCTTGCGTACGGTGTACACAGCCTAAAGTTGTAGGACAACTTGTTCTATTTGATCTTATTTGATTGTGCACGCCAGGTTTGACTACATTAATTGAAACAGGGGGCAACTTGTCAGTCGCCGGCAGTCCGCTGAAAAATCGCCTAAGTGGGACTGATCAGCCTGAAGAAGGTTCTCGACCCGAAACATCACCCATTCCTTTTCTCCAGCAATGCTGCCTGTTCCGCTGAGTTGCTCCAGCATTTTGTGTCTATCTGCGACTCCTGCACGCATCTTACTGCACTATCTCCATGCATTTTGTACTAATCGGCATGGCAATACTTTACTGCAAGCAAAAAAAAACTTCCTTGTATGTCTGTCACAGTACATACGATAATAAGGAACCATCGAACCATTGAAACTATAAGGAACAATTTTTACAGAGATTTATCTAGTTTGAAAATGAGAAAATATGCTCCCAGCCGTGAATTTAATAACAATAATAGCTGAGAAACTATTAATTACTCTCCCTACCTCCACAGCTGCCTAATGAAATGCATCACTTAAATTAATTAATGATTTCAATCATGAACTTTTTTGAAAAAATGTTACAATTCCCCTCATCTCCACAGAGCAGTGACCTGGGAGTGTGAAATCTGTATTATGTAGCAAGTAAGCAATTAATTGATTCGCAAATTACTTAAAGTTTGTTAAACCCAAGGGAGCAGTCAGACTAATGACAGGAGTCTTTTTTTTTCCTCTCGTCCTCTGATTGTTTTTTAAAAAGCCGTCAATTTTTAGCCAGGTTACAGAGCACATCACCGTGCCGATGAAACGGTGGTGCCTTTCCAACGAGTTAGCACAGGTAGCGATAGATGGCAGAGTCGCTGTCAAACAGTGAACATAAGCGCTGGATAAGTGGCTGTTTCTCGTTGCCTGGTATCAGGCAGCCTAATCTCATCTCCTATTAGCAACTGCTGACATGCAGACACACAGTGTCTGGCTGATTTAAATAAAATAAAATGAAGATAGTTGTTTTAGGTCCCTTGGCTTTAGTCATTGCTATAAACATATGCTCCGCGTCCTCTGTCTTTCCATCTTATTTATGACTTTAATTTGTTGTGTGGGCTGCGTTAGAAATTAAATTTAATACAATTCTCAGAGGGACCCTGTCATATAATAACATGGTAATTTCTGTGTATCCTTTTGAAAAATGAGGAAATTAATTCCTCTTGACATGTTCTAATTATTCCAGTGTGAATGGCAAGCCTTCTCTCCTTGCCCCTGAAGTGGCTGCTTTACAACACTGAGGTGTTAACGTTGACCAACCGTGCGGTTAATTTGAAACATGAGTTGACACCTTTCAACACACCTTAGTAATATGGGAGTGCTTTACAAAAATTAATTCACAACTTATTTAGCGGCTTAGCCTGGGGGTTAGATTTTTTTATCCCCCCAGTCTGGTGGGTTGGTTTCTGAGAGGAATTTTTATAGATGCGATTTATTATATTGCTGCCTAACATTTTTATTAATTGCTCGAATATTTTATGGTATTAACGAATGGCGATTTACTTTCTCTTCTTCATTCAGTATATAAAATAAACAGTTACTGAGCCTGGGAGGATTTATTCTTTGGGTTTTTTTCCCCCTAATAGATGGGAGAGAGGTAGGGGGGTGGACAAAGGAAATAAACCGGCAGATTGAGCCGCTGCCTCTCGGCGCCAGAGACCTGGGTTCAAAACTGACCTAGGGTGCTGTCAGAGTGTGGAATTTGCACGTTCTCCCTGTGACAGCGTGGGTCTCCTCCAGGTGCTCAGGACTCCTCCCACATCACAAAGGTGGGTCAGTGGGTTAATTGGCCCCCTCTGTAAACTGCCCCTAACATAGAGAGAGCGGGCCAGGTCAGGCAGCAACTCTGGAGAAAATGGAGAGTGACGTTTTGTGTCGGGACACTTCTTCATTTGGGTCTCTACCCGAATACGGCATCTGAGGAGGAGTGCCGACCCGAGACATCACTTCTCCACAGATGCTGCCTAACCCACTGTGTTACACCAGCACTTTGTGTTGTTTCACCAAAGGAAGTACCGTACATGCTTTCTTGATCACCTCATCAGTGTGAAGGGACCGGGTTTGGTTGCTGGAACGATCTCTACAGCAGCTCCGGTGATGAGGACAGGGGTGTGTTCATCCCTTCACTCCCTGTATCCACAACCAACTCATTCATCCTGCTGGTGGACACAAAAAGCTGGAGTAAGTCAGCGGGACAGGCAGCAACTCTGGAGAGAAGGATCGGGAGAAGTTACGGATGGAGACCCTTCTTCAGATGATCGTTCATCCTGCTGTCAGCAAGAGCTAGGTTGTAGTCCGCACACCATGGGACAGGGTCCTTGACCTCTCTCCTGTCTTGGAGATCGCCATTGTTGTAGATGGGGCCGACAAGAGTGGGATGGTCAGCAAACCTAAAGCTGTGCTGGCGTTGTACTTCACAAGTTCACGAGTTCGCAAGTTATAGGAGTTATTAGGCTGTTCGGCCCATCGAGTCTACTCCGCCATTCAATCACGGCCGATCTCTGCCTCCTAATCCCATTTTCCTGCCTTCTCCCCATAATCCTTGACACCCGTTCTAATCAAAAATGTATCTATCTCTGCCTTAAAAATATCCCCTGACATTTCACTGCACATCTCGTATGTGTATGTGACGAATAAACTTGACTTGACTCCACTGCCCTCTGTGGCAATGAGTTCCACAGATTAACTACCCTCTGATTAAATAAGTTTCTTCTCACCTCCTTTCTAAAAGAGCGCCCTTTATTGCTTGGTCAAGATAGACACAATGCTGGAGTAACTCAGCGGGTCAGACAGCATCTCTGGAGAAAAGGTGACGTTTCAGGTCGAGACCTTTCCTCAAGGTTGTACTTGGTCACACAGGTCATGGGTGTAGAAGGAGTAGAGTGAGTGACTGACGGATAATGCCATGAGTGTCAGGCTGGGGGACAATGTCATCACCACCTCTAGCTGACCCAGGTCTGCCGATCAAGGAATGACTGACCTCAGCTGGTGATCTCCTCAACATATCTGAACCAAGGACACGCCGTTCTCTTTGCTGCTCCTTTCTTTCTGTATTTTTAGAAAGTAACATTGATACTGTGTTAGCTCAGGCTACGTATAATATCGCATTTCCCGTCACATGCATTGTGAAATGTGGCATTGAGTTTCACTTGTCTGCTCACTGACACTCAAGGAGAAATTGGTTTGGAAGTAGACTGGTGGTGGGTGTCTTAAAGACAATTACAAAAGTAAAGTAAAAGTAAAGTATCCTTTATTGTCAAACAGACCTTTTGGTCTGAACGAATTTCATTGCCTTGCAGTCATACATATAATAAAAACAAAACACACAATAAACACATATTTAACATCCACCACAGTGAGTTCACCAGGCACCTCCTCGCTGTGATGGAAGGCAATAGTCTTAAGTCTTTGTCTTCTTCCCTCCTTGTTCTCCCTCTGCGTTGAGGCGATCCAGGCCTCCGACGTTGTCGTCCACCAGGCCCGCGGCCGAGACTCCGAAGCCGGGCCGCCGCCACCGCTGTCGCCGGAACGCTGGAGCACCGCCACAGCTCTGAAGCCGGGTCTGCTACCGGAACGCTGGAGCACCACAGCTCTGAAGCCGGGTCGGCTGCTGGAACACCACCACAGCTCTGAAGCCGGGTCCGCTACCGGAACGCTGGAACACCACAGTTCTGAAGCCTGGTCCGCCGCTGGAACACCACAGCTCTGAAGCCGGGTCCGCTGCTGGAACACCACCACAGCTCTGAAGCCGGGTCTGCTACCGGAACGCTGGAACACCACAGCTCTGAAGCCGGGTCCGCTGCTGGAACACCACCACAGCTCTGAAGCCGGGTCTGCTACCGGAACGCTGGAACACCACAGCTCTGAAGCCGGGTCCGCTGCTGGAACACCACCACAGCTCTGAAGCCGGGTCTGCTACCGGAACGCTGGAACACCACAGCTCTGAAGCCGGGTCCGCTGCTGGAACACCACCACAGCTCTGAAGCCGGGTCTGCTACCGGAACGCTGGAACACCACAGCTCTGAAGCTGGGTCCACTGCTGGAACACCACCACAGCTCGGGAGTCGGGTCCTCCGCCGCCGCTGGAATGATGAAACACCGCCACAGCTCCGAGGTCGCCAGCTCCGCCATTAGGCCTCAGCACAGACGGAGACGGTGACGGGGGACACGGCAAGAAAAGTCGCATCCCCCCAAAGGGAGAGACTAAAACCTTGTTTCTCCCACCCCCCCCCCCCCCACCCCCCACGCACATACACAGCCTAATAAACTAAATTCAACTAAAACAAACACAAGAAAACAAAAAATAATGAAAAAACAGACAGACTGCAGGCGAGCCGCAGCTGCCAGGCAGCGCCGCCACTTCTGGAGTTTAAAAAATCCCAACCTATAATAGATACAAGGAACTGCAGATGCTGGTTTAGAAAAAAAAAGACACAAAGTGTTGGAGTAACCCAATGGGTGAGGAAGCATCTCTGGAGAACATGGATAGCTGACGTTTCAGACCTGCCCTGAAATGTCACCGATCCACGTGTGCCGAGGTACAGCAAAAAGCTTTTTTGTTGCATGCTATCCAGTCAGCGGAAAGACTGTACATTATTACAATCAAGTCCTCCACAGTGTGCAGATACAGGGAATAAGGTTTATTGCAAAATAAAGTACAGTAAAGTCCAATTAAAGATAGTCTAAGGGTCTCCAATGAGGTAGATGGTGGGTCAACACTGCTCTCTAGTTGATTTGATGGTTCAGTTGCCTGATTACATCTGGGAAGAAAAAGCCTGAATCTGGAGGTGTGTGTTTTTAAACTTTTGCACCTCATGCCTGATGGGAGAGGGGAGAAGAGGGAGTGAACTCTTGATTATGCTGGTGGTGTGAAGGGTAGATGGAGTCTATGGAAGGGAGAGTGTTTTGTGTGATAGTCTGGGCTGCATCCACATCTCTTGTGATTTCGGATGGAGCTGTTCCCAAACCTTACTGTGATGCAACTCTTTAAAATGCTTTCTACGGCGTAGAAGTTGGTGAGAGTTGTTGGGGATTTGCTGAACTTACTCAGCCTTGTAAGGAAGTCGAGGCGTTAGTGTGCTTTCTTGGCTGTTGCTTTAATATGGGCGGTCCAGGACAAATTTCTGGTGGTATTTCCACCTAAGAACGTGAAGCTTTCAAACATCTCTCCTTTGGCGCTGACAATGTATACCGTGATGTGTGTACCATTTCAGTTCCATCACTATCTCCTTTGTCTTGCTGACATTGAGAGAAAGGTTGTTGTCTTGGCACCAGGTTACGAGATTCTCAATTTCCTTCCTGTGCTCCGTCTCGTCATTATTTCAACTCCCCCCAAACACTTCCAGCACTTTGTGTTTTGTTCAAGATGCCAGCATCTGCAGTTCATGAGTCTTCTAAGGTGGCTTTGCATCCCGGTGAAGAAAGACACAAATGGCTGGAGTAGCTCAGCGGGTCAGGCATCATCTGTGGAGAACATGGATAGGTGACTCAAGACTTGAGTCTGATGAAGGGTTCTGACCCAAAACATCACCCACCCATGTTCTCCAGAGATGTTGCCTGACCCGCTGAGTTACTCCAGCACTCTGTGTCTTTTTTTGTCAACCAGTGTCTGCAGTGCCTTGTTTCTCAATTCCTTGAAAGTTTTGCTGTGCTTGTTGGCATTTGAACAGGAGAAGTATTTGTTTGCAAGGGAGCATGTGGAGGAGGAAACAAACACTTTCACAATGTCACATCAGTGGGACGCGGCCAGCTGGCGTTCGGCATGGCTTGTGGGGAAAAGTTTCATTTGGATGCAGTTATCAGTTCCATTACAACTTAGAACAGTTTGTTTGTTTAACGAGCTGCATGGCAGGGAGTGGGTGCGGCAAGGGAGTGCTGCCAAAATGTATGTGGATAGGGAGAGAGACTGAGGCAACGTTGCTAAGTTCTCTGCTGCATCTCACTGAGCTCGCTGCATGGTCACACAGCCGTAGAGTTGCTGCCTTACAGCCGGGTTCCATCCCGGGTTCCATCCCGACTATGGGTGCTGTCTGTACGGAGTTTGTACGTTCTCCCCGTGACCACGTGGGTTTTCTCCGAGATCTTCGGTTTCCTCCCACACTCCAAAGACGTACAGGTTTGCAGGTTAATTGGCTATTTGGTATAAGTATAAATTGTTCCTAGTATGTGTAGGATAGTGTTAATGTGCGGGGATCACTGGTCGATGCGGACTCGGTGGGCCGAAGGGCCCGTTTCCAAGCTGTATCTCTAAACTAAACGAAAGTCAGCTCAGCGGAGAGACTTGGAGGATGTGGCATACATTTGCTGCCACCATTACACCACTGTTACACTGGGATCAACTAGGTTGAGATTGGGAAATACTGTCCCCTGTCTCTCACTGTTACAATCATCCAAATTAGAGTTCTGAAGAAGGGTATCGACCCGAAACGTCACCACATTCCTTCTTTCCAGAGATGCTGCCTGTCTCGCTGAGTTACTCCAGCACTTTGCATCTATCTTCGGTGTAAACCAGCATCTGCAGTTCCTTCTGTTTTCAATATAGTTCCATCACCTTTCCATACATTGTGCAATGTCTTTAGTCTTGAGAGATACAGCACCGTACACGCTGGAAGGGAGGTGGGGGCTGGTCGAAAACTGCAAGTGAATTGGTACAATAGTAAACTTAACCCTAATCTAAAACAAAGGATGATAATCTTAAAAACATCTCATGCGGTACACGTGACAGATTGAGTTTGCGCCGACCATCAAATTCGCTTTTGGGTGTGAGAGGAAACCGGAGTATCCAGAGAAAGCCCACATAGTCATAGGGAGAACGTACAAACTCTGTGCTGACAGCACCTGTAGTCAGGTCCGAACCCGGGTCACTGGCGCTGTAAGGTGGCAACTCTACCGCTGCACCACTGAGCTGTGGGAGAGTTGAAATAGAATATAACTTGATTGATTGAAAGATACATGTTCCAAAATGTTTCCTTGTGAATATTTAATTTAATGTAGAGAGACAGCATGGAGGTAGGCCCTTCAGCCCACTGAGTCCATGCTGACCAGCGTTCACCCGTTCACATTGTTCTATGTTATCCCACATTCTCATCCACACCCTGCTCTGTACGGGCAATTTACAGAGGGCCCAATTGACCTACAAACCTGTACATTTTTAGGATGTAGGAGGAAACCGGAGCACCTGGAGGAAACCCACGCAGTCAGAACGAGAACATGCAAACTCCACACGGACAGCACCCATGGTCAGGATCGAACCCAGGTCCCTAGTACTGTGAGGCAGCAGCTCTACCAGCTGCACAATTTTTCTTGAGTAATAGGATAACAACATTCATCTTGCAATGATTAAACATCTGTACTTTATATTGCACTTAGATGTAATGGAACATTAAAAAAGATAATTGGTCCAGCAATGGAACATCTTTAAAATTATAAATATGAGTAAAGTTCAATTGAACTAAGCAATTACAAATGCTTTTCTCTGCTAGATGTAGCGTCATCGCTATGCATTGTCAATCTTTTGTAAGTACTCAAAGCACAGTGGTGCAGCGGGTAGAGCTGCTGCCTCACAGCACCAGAGGGCCAGGTTCGATCCTGACTTCGAGTGCTGTCTGTGTGAAGTTTGCATGTTCTCCCTGTGGCCACGTGGATTTCCTCCGGGTGCTCCAGTCATCTCCCACATCCCAAAGACCTATGGATTTGTTGGTTAATTTGGCTCTGTAACGCACAAGACCACGTCCTTCAGCCGACAATGTCTGTGCCAAGAATGGCGCCAAGACAAACTGGTATCTGCCTGCACATAATCAGTATCCCTCCATTGCCTGCATATCCATGTGCCCATCCACAGGACTCATAAACACCACTATTGGATCAGCCTCCACCACCACCCCCGCCAGCCAGTTCCAGGCACCAATCACCCTCAATGCAAAAAATATTTCCCCCGCACACTCCTTTAAACTTTTCCCCTCTCACCTGAAAGCTGTGCCCTCTCGTCTTTGATTTTTCCCCTCTGGGAAATGTGTTCTGACTGTCTACCCTATCTATGCCACTCATAACTGTATACACTTCTACCCGTAGCCTCCAGCGTTCCAGAGACACCAATGGAAGTTTGTCCAACCTCTCCCTGTAGCTACTTGCCCTAATCCAGGCATCGTTCTGGTAAATCTCCTCTGTACTCTTCCCAAAGCCTCCGCATCCTTCCTGTAAAGGGGCGACCAGAACTGCATGCAAGACTCCAAATGTGGCCTCACCAAAGTCCTATAAAGCTCCATCATGACCTCCTGAATCTTATACTCAATGCCCCAAACTATGCAAGCAAGCATACCAAACTCTTTCTTTATATGTAGGGAGTGGATGCAAAAGTGGGATAACTGGTGTGAGCGGATGATCGATGGTTGGCAGTGATTCGGTGGGCCGAAGGACCTGTTTCAATGCTGTCTCTGTAAACTAGACTCAAACTAAGTTGGCTGGAACAAGCAGGTACATTTGATCAAATTTTGGGTTCAGATCAGCCAGGGTCTTACTGAACAAGCTCGATGGACAACAGATCTTCCCGAATTCCTAGTTCTATGTGTAGGAAGGAACTGCAGATGCTGGTTTACACCGAAGATAGACCCAACATGCCCCACAGAATGTACAAAATGTAACTGAATGGACAGGCTGCATCCCTGGAGAAAAAGGAATAGGTGAAGTTTTGGGGTCGAGACCCTTCTTCAGAGAGTCAGGAGAGAGGGAAACTAGAGATGTAAGAAAGGTCAAAGAAGGAAAGAATGAAAGGTGGGAAAAGAACACACCATGGCCAGCAATAATGATTAAGGAAAGGTGGAGCCCACAATGCTTTATTGTTGGCTGTGGAAGAGGTGATAACGAGGGGGTTCGAACAGTCAAACTAAGCACTAAGCTTTCCCCTTCCCCTGACTGTCAGTCAGAAGAAGGGTCTCGACCCACAACATCACCCGCCATTCTGCCTGACCCGTTGAGTTACTCCATCCTTTTGTGTCAACTTCCTAATTCTTATGGTACACAAAAATGCTGGAGAAACTCAGCGGGTGCAGCAGCATCTATGGAGCGAAGGAAATAGGCAACGTTTCGGGCCGAAACCCTTCTTCAGACGTTGCCTATTTCCTTCACTCCATAGATGCTGCTGCACCCGCTGAGTTTCTCCAGCATTTTTGTGTACCTTCGTTTTTCCAGTTCCTTCATAAACTCCTAATTCTTATGTTCTTTTGCTCAAATGTAAGGCACTTATCAGCAAAAGAATAACAGCGCTGGCTCAGATAGCAGCCGTCCTGGCACCTGTTGTTGTCTGGATGATAATAGGAGTTGTGGCAGAGGGCACGCAGACATTAGTCAGGCTCTGGTCCCATGCTGTTGAGACATCTGTGTACTTCTGTTGCCTTATCTCAAGCATCGAGGACTGTAGGAAGCATGAAAGGCACAAGATTTATTGTTAAATGAATCCAAAATCCCATCAACCTTCTGCGCAGAAATTATTTGAAGCAAGTTTTTTGGGGCAGCACAGTGGCGCAGCGGTAGAGTTGCTGCTTCACAGCGCCAGAGACCCATGTTCGATCCTGACTACGGGTGCTGTCTGTACGGAGTTTGTACGTTCTTCCTGTGACCACGTTGGTTTTCTCTGCGTGCCCCGGTTTCCTCCCACACTCCAAAGACGTACAGGTTTGGAGGTTACAAAAAGCTGTGGTTTAAACCAGCATCTGCAGTACACAGGTTTGTAAGTTACTTGGCTTTGGTAAAAAAATTATAAATTGTCCCTAATGTGTAGGATAGTGTTAGTGTATGGGTGATTATTGGTCAGCGCAGACTTGGTGGGCCGAAGGGCCTGTTTCTGTGCTGTCCCTCTAAAGTCTAAAGTTAAGTGTTTCGTGATGAGATGTTTTTATGATTATTGTAGTTTGTTTTCGGTTTTGTTGCGTGCTAACCAGTCAGCGGGAAGATGATACATGATTACAATCGAGCTAGTCACAGTTTCCAGATACATGATAAGGGAATAACGTTTAGTGCAAGATAAAGACCCATCAAAGATAGTCTGAGGATCCCCGATGAGGTAGATAGTAGCTCAGGACTGCTCTGTGGTTGTGGTAGGACGGTTCAGTTGCCTGATAACAGCTGGGAAGAAACTGTCCCTGAGTCTGGAGGTGTGCATTTTCACACTTCTATACGTTTTGCCCAATGGGAGAGGGGAGAAGAGGGAGTGACCAGGGTGCTGGTGGTCGAATCACATCATAATTGACATCACCAATATGTGAACAAGCTTGATCCTTAAGCACGATTGACGTTTTTATGCGACGTCAACCGGCCCATTTAGCACTGCCATTGAGGGGCACTGGAAAGTTTGGGCAATGTGGGTCAGTATATCAGTAGACACCATGTACCGTACTTGTTGAGAACAGTACATCCATTGTACATCTATAATCAGCGCATTGTATCCCAGATCTATTACACGACGAACAACTTCTGATTGAAGCTATCGTGGTTTATTGCTCCATGCATTTTGTGGTTGCCTTGAGGAGATAATCTGGCATTTAGAAGAACATGTGTAGGAAGGAACTGCAGATGCTGGTTTAAACCGAAGATAGACACTAAAAGCTGGAGTAACGAAGCAGGACAGGCAGCATCTCTGGAGAGCAGGAATGGGTGACGTTTCAGGTCGAGACCCTTCTTCAGACCGAGACCAGTCTGCAGAAGTCATCGGGAATGGATTGAGAGGGAAGAAGGTGGAGATGTAAACACTGGAATTATTTAAGAAACAGTGGGTTTCTGTGGTTGAGGGAGTCTAATGTTTTCCACGTGTCTGTTGAGAGAAATAGAATAACATTTTCATCTGTATCTAACTTGTGACTTTTCAGAGGTAATTAGAAGCAGCACCTATATCTGGGAATAGACACAAAAAGCTGGGGTAACTCAGCGGGACAGGCAGCATCTTTGCAGAGAAGGAATGGGTGACGTTTTGGGTTGAGAGCCTTCCTCAGTCCTATATCTGGTTTTAGCTTCAGTATAAACTGAAGTGTGGGCCCCTTCCCATTCCCACGCTGTCCTTTCTGTCTTGGACCTCCTCCACTGCCAGAGTGAAGCCACAAGCAAACTGGAGAACTGGAGGAGCAGCACCTCCTATCACCTTGGATAGCTAAAAACCCGCCGGTACGAACTTTAATTCTATAATTTTAGGCAATGACTATTAGCAACCCCCTCCCCCCCCTGCTCCCTGTCTCCCTCCCACCCCCCTCTATCCTGTGCCCCACTTGAATTTGCACCCATTTCTCCCACATGTTGGTAGATCTTGAACCAAAATATTCATTGAACAGACTGACTTTCTACACAGTGCGGCACAGTGCCAGAGACCCGGTTTCTATCCTGCCCTTGGGTGCTGCAGTATGTGTGCGCGGAGTTTGCACGTTCTCCCTGTTGGTTTCTACCGGGTGCTCCGGTTCGTCCCACATCCCAAATACGTACAGGTTTATAAGTTAAATGGCCCCCTGTAAATTGCCCCTAGTCTGTAGGGAGTGGATGAGAAAGTGGGATAATGTAGAACTAGTGTGAACGGGTGATCGATGGTCAGCGTGGACCCGGTGGGCCGAAGGGCCTGCGTCCATGCTGTATCTCTAAACTAAGCTACAAACCACTACCAACATCTGCCATTTGTCTCAGCCTCAAAGGAAAGTTTGAATTATTTTAAGCAAGTTAGTCATAAATGATGTCAGATGAAGTTGAGAGAAGAGCTGTAATATTTATTTCAGTCCATATATTTTTGGTCAATACTAGAACATGTCGCCTAATAAAGAAACTACATTCCATGTGCAAGGACGGGAATAAGGAAAGAAGAAGATATATTCCTTTAGCACTTAGTACATCTCTGAGAAGTATTTAAATGGGGAGCAATGAATTAGTCCCCACAAAGGCCAGTGCTTATTGGTGTTTGAACAGTTGCAAGAGTTATTTTGTGTGAAGCAGGTTTCATGTACAGCAGTGAAATGGATGGGCATTTTAACCAACACACAAAGTGCTCAGTGAGGAACTGAGTGGGTCAGGCAGCATCTGTGGAGGGAGATGGGTAGACTGTGTTTCGTGTTGGGTGGGGTGGGACAAATCCTGGCAAGTAATAGATGGTAGTCCGCCCGGGCCTATGTGATCTCCCAGTTGCTAAACACTGTAACTCCCCCTCCCATTCCCTCAATGACCTTTCTGGTGTGGGCCTCCTCCACCGTCAGAGTGAGGCCCAACGCAAATTGGAGGAACTGCAACTCATATTTCGCTTGGGCAGCTTACAACCCAGCGGTATGAATGTTGATTTTTCTAACTTCAACTAACCTTTGCATCCCCTCTCAATCGGTTCCTCCCCTTCCTAGTTCTCCAACTAGTTTCACTGACATCTTGCTAATATTTTACTGATCGTATGCCTTGTTGTCACCTTCACCTCAGCTAATATTGAACCATTCTGCAATTCCTTGATCGTCACCTTTGATGTCTTGTTTTCACATCTTAACCTTCCATATCTCTGTCTCCCTCACCGCTGACTCTCTGTTTGAAGAAGGGTCTCCACCTGAATCATCACCCACTCCTTCTATCCAGAGATGCTGCCTGTCCCGCTGAGTTACTCCAGCATTTTGTATCTATCTTTGATTTAAACCAGCATCTATAAGTTCATTCCTGCATACTTCTTCACTAATTGTTCTGCAGCAAGAGATGGGATTAGAAAGTAGAAACAAAGAACTGCAGATGCTGGTTTACCAAGGAAAGACCCAATGTGCTGGAGTAACTCAGCAGGTCAGGCAGCATCTCTGGAGAACGTGTATCGATGCAGTTTGCATCAGGACCCTTCCTCAGCCTGAAGAAGGGTCCCAACACGAAACTTCACCTATCCATGTTCTTCAGCTGCTGCCTGACTCACTGAGTTACTCCAGCACTTTGTGCAAGAGATGGGATGAATTGATTAATTTCCAGCAAATGAGATGGGTATGTCATTTGAACCTATTCCTGAGCTTTCCTGCTGCAGGGCTAACTCCATGGACCTGCCTTTTTTCTCATTGATCTTTGCCCCTGTACATTGCTAATCTTATTACAGCAAGGTGTGGAAGCTTTGAAGAGCGTGCAGAAAATTTACCTTAATTATGCTGCCTGAATTAGCATTTATTAGCTACAGGGAGAGGTTGGACAGATTTGGACTGTTTTCTCTGGAGCGTCAGAGGAAGAGGGTAGACCTGATAGATGTATAAAGAATGATGAGAGGTATTATAGGGGAAATAGCCAGAACTTGTCAGGATGTTACAGTGGCGCAGCGGTAGAGTTGCTGCCTCACAGTGCCAGAGTTCCGGGTTCGATCCTGACTACGGGTGCTGTGTGTACAGACTTTTTCTGTTCTCCCAGTGACCTGCGTGAGTTTTCCCCAGGAGCTCCGGTTTCCTCCCATGCTCCAAAAACGTTCAGTTTTGTAGGTTAATTGGGCTGGTAAAATTGTAAATTGTCCCAAGTGTGTAGGATAGTGTTAGTGTATGGGGATCGCTAGTCGGCATGGATTCGGTGGGCCAAAGGGCCTGTTTCCGCGCTGTATCTCTAAACTAAACTAAACTAAACCTTTTACCCAGGCTGGAAATATCAAATATTTGAGGGCTTAGCTTTAAGGTGAGAGGGGAGAAGTTTACAAGAGGTGTGCGAGGCAGGTTTTCTTATACAGAGAGGTTGGTGAGTGCGTGGAACGAGCTGCCAGGGGTGGTGGTGGAGGCAGATACCATAGTGACGTTTAAGAGGATTTTAGATAGGCACATGGATATGCAGGGAATGGAGGGATATGGATCACGTGCATGCAGAGGAGGTTATTTTTCTTGGCATCATGTCGTGTGCTGTATTGTTCTATAGTCTGTGGTCTATTGAATAGAACAAGACAACTAGGCCTATGATTGTTATATGAAACCATCTCTCCTGCCATTATTTTGCATTTCAATATCCTGCATGCAACTGCTGAGGAGACTGGGAGATGTTGTCCACAACTCACTTACCAAAGGACAAGGTTACACTTGAAGTGACTAAGAAAAGCTGCATTTTGTGATGTTTAAAATTAGAAGATTGTACTGACTACAAGCCTAGTATACGCATATTGAGGCCTGATAAGTGGACATCCTGTTCTCTCTTTACATGCATTAGTAAATTATTTGCATTGAAATGTCAGATTAGAGAATTGGAACAGATTAGGTACACATTACAGAGCATTTGAACAAATTATTGGGCAATAACCTTGGAAACATTGCACAAAACTATTTTTCAATATGTATATGTTTTGCCATAGAAAGGTATCAGGCAAAAAGTCCCCATCTAAAGTCTGAACGCTAATAAATTTAGTATTACTGTACATTGTGAACAATTATTTACTTGCTATCGGATAATGAACAAGGATGTTTGGTCAAAGATCCACTGGTTATATTCTAATCTTTTCAAATATTGATTGAGTGTGCTCAAAATAGATTCCCGTTAACAAGATGAGCTTTATTTCCTGAAATAGAATGTGCTCCAAGTAAAATAAAAATTAAACAGCACTTTTGAAATGAATTGTCATCGTTGTACAATCACGGAGGTTGAAGTTCAAAAGGACATAGTGGTGGGGTTACCTCTCTTCTGTATCCACCTATCACTCATCAGCTTTCATCCTGCCCCTCCGCTCTTCCAGCTGTCTCCCCGTCCCCTCCCATCACAATCAGTCTGAAAAAGGGTCTCAACCCGGAACGTCACCTATCCTTGTTCTCCGGAGATGCTGCATGACTCGCTAAACTATTCCAGCACTTTGTGGGTTTTTTTGAAGAAATGTCTTAAAATCATAGGATCGTAGGATGCTTGTTGAGCCATGGATTGGTTTGTAAGTTTAATGAGCCAATATATGATTAAATCATTGCTTTGTCAGGGCTGGCATTACAGGTAAGGTGTGGTCTTTCCAGGTGAGGTGACGTGTTGGTCTACAGGCAGTTTAGTTTAGACCAGAGTACACGTGACAATAACGACAATTGCTTTTCTTGCAGATAATACCATACGTTGATACAATCAAGCCAAACTCCAGCACACTAGGTAGAGCAAAGGGGAAGATACAGAGTGCAGAATATAGTTCTCAGCATTGTAGCGCATCAGTTCCACAGACAAAGTCCAATGTCCGCAATGGGAGTCATTATTCTATGAGTTAAATTAATAAGTGTTAGGTTTATCGGGATATTTAAAGTATTGAATGACGCCATTATCAATTGACTTTAAATTAGATTCAAAAACTTGAAGATATAATCATTTAGATTTCATTTAGATTTGATTCATTTTTATTTGAATACCCAAATATCATTGACCTTTTTTTACCCAAACTCAAATCTGTCTGTTGTTTCATGCATAATAGGTAATAAAGAACAGTTCAAGATAGCAGCACTAATCTCCAATCTAAAGCGGCACTGTAAGCCAAACCTTTCCTACAGGGCGGCACAGTGGCACAGTGGTACAGTTGCTGCCTTCTTCTCCTTGTTGCATAGTGCACAGCCTAAAGTTGCAGGACAACTTGTTCTATTTGATCTCACTTGATTGTGCACGTCGAGTTGATTGCATTCGTCGAAACAGGGCGGACCACGTGAAGGTTGCAATCTCCCACCCCAGTTGCTGCCTCACAGCACCAGAGACCCGGCTTTGATCCTGACCTCGGGTGCTGACTGTACGGAGTTTGCACTTTCTCTCTGTGACCACGTGTGATTTCTCCGAGTGCTCCGGTTTCCTCCTACATACCAAAGACATCCAGCTTTGCAGGTTAATTGGCTTCTGTAAGTTATTAGTATAGCTTATGAGTTAGTTTAGTTTATCGTCACGTGTACCGAGGTACAGTGAAAAGCTTTTGTTGCGTGTTGTCCAGTCAGCGGAAAGACGATACATGATCGCAAGCGAGCCGTCCACAGTCTACAGATACAGGATAAAGGGAATAACGTTTAGTGCGTGATAAAGTCCAGTGAAGTCCAATTATAGATAGTCCTAGGGTCTCCAGTGAGGTAGATCATAGCTCAGGACTGCTCTCGAGTTGTTGATAGGATGGTTCAGTCCCTCGTGTGTAGAATAGAACAAATGGTGATCGCTGGTCGGCATGGTTCGGTGGGCTGAAAGGCCTGTTTCCATGCTGTATTACTGTGACTCTGTATATCTAAACTAAAGCTTGTCATTCAGACCGGCCCTGCATCCTCGATCACTCTGTTTCTTCACTTTTGCTTACCCATTGTACACAATAGACAATAGGTGCAGGAGTAGGCAGGAGTAGGCCATTCGACCCTTTCAGCCAGCACCGCCATTCAATGTGATCATGACTGATCATCCCCAATCAGTACCCCATTCCTGCCTTCTCCCCATATCCCCAAACTCCGCTATCTTTAAGAGCCCTATCTAGCTCTCTCTTGAAAGTATCCAGAGAACCGGCCTCCACCGCCCTCTGAGGCAGAGAATTCCACAGACTCAAAACTCTTTGTGAGAAAAAGTGTTTCCTCGTCTCCGTTCTAAATGGCTTACCCCTTATTATTAAACTGTGGCCCCTGGTTCTGGACTCCCCCAACATCGGGAACATGTTTCCTGCCTCTACTGTGACCAAACCCTTAATAATCTTATATGTTTCAATGAGATCCCCTCTCATCCTTCTAAACTCCAGAGCTCCAGCCCAGCTGCTCCATTCTCTCAGCATATGACAGTCCCGCCATCCCGGGAATTAACCCTGTAAACCTACGCTGCACTCCCTCAATAGCAAAAATGTCCTTCCTCAAATTAGGGGACCAAAACTGCACACAATACTCCAGGTGTGGTCTCACAAGGGGTCTGTACAACTGCAGAAGGACCTCTTTGCTCTTATACTAAGTTGTATTGAGATTGAACTGATTATTTTGTCTAAAGAACGGTCTCGACCCAAAAGTCACCCATTCCTTCTATCCAGAGATGCTGCCTGTCTCGCTGAGTTGCTCCAGTAATTTGTATTTCTGTCTATATATATATATGTATTCACACATACATATATACACACACACACACACACACACACACACACACACACACACACACACACACACACACACACACACACACACACACACACACACACACACACACACACATATATGTATATTAGTGTCTATCAGTATTTTATATATATAGACTGATAGACACTATATATGTATATAGTCAGGGGAAGGAGGATTTAAGAAATATGAATTGAGCTTATTTTAATTTGAAGCAAGCCTTTGCTGGATGCTTCATGTCTGGCTGGCACGGAGTGGAGGGAGGGAGGGGGGGGGGGGGGGGGTTGAGGCTGCGATGACTTAGACTGCCAGGTTGCAAGCACCCACAGTATGGAATGAATTCAGCAGCCGAATTTACTGAAAAGTCAAAAATCTGTGCCGCATTAGTGGGACGCGCAGAAGCTGTGTTAATTGCTAGCTTGTATTCCATATGGTTCTATTTTACCAGAGCACATTCTGTGCAGATGGTCGGAAAGCGAGTTGGACAGCTTCTAAACTGCCTCTGACTGACTCCTACTGTGAATTTTACTAAACTTTAATGTTTAACTGTTCTGTTTGTGGAATCGCTTTTTTATTCGCGTGGTTCTTTTAGCCCTGAAGTGAGAGCTCAATACTGCCTAGTTAATCTCCTTTGTTTAAACTTGAACTTGGCGGAAAGCAAATATTATGATACATGTAATTATTCTTTTCCTTCTCTCTTGAAGTTTTTTCCCCTTTCTCGTGTTCGCTTCCCTCGCAAGCTTGCATACAATGCAGCTTCGAACCACACCCTTAGTCTGAAAGAAAACATTTAAAAAGGATTTTTTGGTGGATATGGATCAGCCATGATTGAATGGCGGAGTAGATTTGATGGGCCGAATGGCCTAATTCTGCTTCTATCATATGGCCTCATGACATGGGCCAAATGGAAGCATATGGGACTAGCTTAGATGGGGCGTCTTGGTTGGCATGGACGGGTCCGACCTGTTTGCACGCTCCATGACTCTATGAATCCGACACAAGGATAAACAGCGTCTCTGGCGGTGTGAATGGAAGTGTTCGCTCTGCAGCGGCAGTGCAGTCCCTGGCAGAAGTGGGAGCAACGTCAACCAGTGCCCACTCTCTCAATCACTCACAGGCAAAATGGGAAAATCTGACTATTTTTCTTTCATTCTGCCAAAACTCTACAAAGAAAAGAGTGAATGTGACATCATTGCGTCTTATGTAATGTATAGTTACTTCAACGCCTGTGAAATATTTTCCCTGATCTCTTACACGGTTCTGCCAGAACTTTGTAGCATTTTGCCAGTGGAATATTTTGCCTTATAATAACTGTTTGTCTCAAAGTTGTGCCTTTGTCATCACTACCTCCCTGCTTCCACGCACGTACCTTGCCTACCTTAGCTCGCTCATTGTGAGACACTCTCCTAATCCCCTCAGCTATTTTGTTGAAATCAACCGTGTACTAGAACCGTGTACACACAGACTCTGGTGAATGCAAGTGGAATCAGTGTTGCATGACAATAATAATGAGGGCGGGTCACAACTGAATGATGTATCGGATATATATGGACAGGTGACGTTTTGTGTCTGTGCTCTCCTTCGGACTGGATCTGTAGAAGAGTCCCGACCAAAAACGTCACCTATCCCTGTTCTAAGAAGGGTCTCGAGCTGAAACGTCACCCATTCCTTCTCTCCAGAGATGCTGTCTGTCCCCACCCTAGTTACTCCAGCATTTTGTGTCGATCTTCTCCAGAGATGCACATGACCCGCTGAGTTACTCCAGCACTTTTGTGTCCTTTTGTGCATAAACAAGCATCTGCAGTTCCTTGTTTCTACATGGATAGGTGACAATTTCTGGTCGGGACTCTTGTTCAAACTGCTCGTAGTAGGGAGGAGAAAACATGAAGAGAGGTGGGGGCAGGACACTGCCTGGCGAGTGATAGGTGGATAGAGGTGAGGGAGGGGGGCGGGGGGGGGGAGGTTGATAGGCAGGTAGGTGGACAAAGGCCAGAGATGGGAAGAAGCTCAAAGGCTGTGAGTAGAGGTGTGAATTGTGAAGCCAGAGATGGAGTATAGGTGGTAAGGGATGGGCGGGGGGAGGGGGTTGAGAAATGGTGGCATATCCAGGTGGGGCACAGGGAAGAGAGGGGATATAAGGGCAGAGTGTTGTTGGCTTAGTACCTAAATTTGGAGAATTCAATGTCCGTACCACTGGGGTGTAATAGGGGCTGTTCCTCCAGCTTACGCGTAGCCTAACTCTGGCAATGGAGGAGGCCCAGGACAGAGAGGTCAGTGTGGATATGGGAGAGGGAGTTACAATCTCTACCAACTGGGAGATCCCACTGACTTTTCCAAGTAGTGAAGGTTCCCGCTACTCCATAATCCTCACCCTCCCCTGTACTTCACTAAGTAATTTTAGGCAAAAAAAGACACAAAGTGTTGGAGTAACTCAACATTCAGGCATCTCTGGAGAACATAGTTTTAGTTTACTTTAGAGACACAGCATGGAAACAGTTCCTTTGGCCCACCAAATCGGCGGCAACCAGTGATAACCTGTATACTAGCACTATCCTACACACTAGGGACAATTTAAAGAGGCCAATTACCTACAAACCTGCACATCTTTGGGATGTGAGAGGAAACCACAGCACCTGGTAGAAGCCCACGTGGTCACAGGGAGAACACACAAACTCCACACAGACAGCACCCATGGTCAGGATTGAACCTGGGTCTCCGGCGCTGTAAGTCAGCAACTCTACCACTACGGATTTGTTGGGGACTTTTCTCGCCACCAGTTTCCCTCTCCCCCCACCCCTCCCATCTCTATCTTTCAGTCTGAAGGATAGGACAGGTTTCGAGGGATATCGGCTGAACGCAGGCAGGTGGGTCTAGTATAGATGGGATGACACATTGGTCAGTATGGGCAAGTAGGGCCGAAGGTCCACACTGTATGACTCTATAACTTTAAAGGTTCCGACCTGAAAGGTCACCTGTTCCTATTCTCCAGAGATGCCATCTGACCCATTGAGTTACTCGAGTATAAACAGGCATTATATTGTCGGTATAAACCAGCATCTGCAGTTCCTTCCCACACATTTTGTCAACTCCTGTGAACCATTGTTTGCAAATCTTAGCTCGAGAGTCACAGCAACAGTGTGTCACCTTTGAAATGCCCCAAAGAGACCGTCAGCAGATTTTAGCGCTATAGCAAGATAATGGAAGTTAGGAGGTGTGAGGTCAAATATGGGTTATTAAAGAAGAAACAAGTCTTTAGATGATTTGAACTGTTGCCTTATCCAGAACCAGTATGAGTCTGTGACTAGAAATCAGGTGCAAAATGTGAAGTGGTGAAGAGCACAGTTTAGTTTAATGTAGTTTAGTTTAGTTCAGAGATACTGCGTGGAAACAGGCCCTCGTACACAAGCTCTATCCTACACACTAGGACCAATTTACAAATTTTGTTGAAGACAATGAACCTGCAAACACTGCAAGGTTTGACCAATCGATAGCATGACCAATTAGATGCTGCTGCACCCGCTGAGTTTCTCCAGCTTTTTGTGTAACCCAAGGTTCGACCAATGATCACCCGTGCACTAGTTCCATTGTACACATTTGAAACAGTTTACAGAAGCCAATTAATCTACAATCCTGCACGTCTTGAGTGTGGGAGGAAGCTGGAGCACCCGTAGAAAACCCACGTGATGACAGGGAGAACGTGCCAACTCCGTCCAGACAGCACTCTTACTCAGGATCGGACGCAGGTCTTTGGCGCTGTGAGGCAGCAGCTCTACCGCTGGGCCACCATGCCGCCCCAGGTTAGGGCATGTAAATAGGCCAGGTGTGCATTGGAACGTCAAAACCGAGGGACGGTGAAGGTATGGATGGAAATCCTCGCACTAAATGAGATGAGGCACGGTCGGATTGGTCAGGTGGAGATAGGTGGTCATTGGGATAGCATGGACCGGATTTTGTTTGGCAATTGCAACTCCCAATAGTTGGGCAATGGTGGAGAGTCATTGGGTGAGGATGAATGAGTCAAACACATTAGGCTTTGCAGTGAGGTCTTCAAAGATGTGCTGGGCAAGTGGTTGTTGGGTGCCTGGAACATGCAGCCACGGGTGGGGTGGAGGCAGATACGACAGTAAAAGGCGGATAAATTTACAGGGATTAGAGGATTATGGATCACTTTTAAACTGAGGAGATCAATTTAACCTGGCATCATCTTCAGCACAAAGATTGTGGGCCGAAGGGCCTGTGACTGTTCCATGTTGCATGTGTTCGGAGTCACAGTTCCCAGTATACAGATTCTTTGACTATTACGACAGGTTGCCAGCAATGACAGCCCTCAACACGATACAGGGGGTGCTATTAAACAAACAATAGCTATTCAAGAAAGGAACTCTTCAATTTACAGATACTTCACTGGTTTCAGCCCAGTGAATGTCTCGTGACTTATTTATGAAGGTCATAGACTGTGACCCTTTGGTAAAGGCTTTGTCATTCAGTAATTGTAATGAACTGCACACATTGGTGACATCATTACATGTGGGAAATATAACAAGGAAGTCAGGTCTACAGCGGGATAAATCCCAACAGGACTGACGACCTAGTTACCCGTGGCTAGCTATAAACAGGAAGTTGATGCAAACTCTTAAACTCCTCAACATGCTTTTAAAGCACGATTGATGCTTAAAACACAGGCCAAAATGGGTCCAATTTCTCAGCTGTGCGCCTGGGCAGCTGCACAATTTTAGTGGCCTTTAATTGGAGAAACTGATAGCTGTATTGGTTCGAATGTGTAAGGTATTAAAGTGGCGCATTGTTGTTCTCATAGAATAGGCTTTAAAACATCAAGAGTTAACAAACTCTTCAAGGCTAACAAAATAAATCTTGCACAAAGTGCTGCAGCATCTCAGCGGGTCAAGGCAGCATCTCAGAGGGTCAGTACCTTGGTACACGCGGCAATAAACTAAACTAAACTAAACTATACCAGATAGGTGATATGTTGGATTGGGACCCTGCTTCAGACTGAAGCAGAGTCTCGACCCAAAATTTTGCCTATCCACGTTCTCCAGAGATCGCTGCCTAATTTGTTGAGCTACTCCAGTACTTTGTGTTTTTTTCTAGTAAACTAGCATCTACAGTTCCTTGCGCCTAAAATAAGCCTAATATTCAGAGCCAAAGTGGACCAATTTTGCTCGTGTTGTTTTCACGTTCGGTGATACCCTTGGGCTTCCTTTTGGATACCATGCAGGGGAATTCTTTGAATATTTTGACATTAGTAATAAAGTATCTCTCGGGTGACAGATCGATCCCTTGTGTAGCTGAAGAAACCAAGCTAACCATTAGAATTAACTTCCCCCCAGGTTCATTGCAGGGGGAAGGTGGAAAGAGCTCCCATTTGTTCACAAGAAGTAGCAGAGCCAATCAAGGGGAATAAATGGAGTCTGGAAAAGCTGTCAACACTTGTTGGGAAGGACAAAGAGGCAATGTCAAGGATCTTCATGCCCTTGATGTAGTATTCCCAGGGAGCATGTGTGAGGTGTGACTGCACAGAATTGCCTTGGCAATTCTAACCTGATAACGATCAGGCAGCAGTTTGCTCATTCTGTAAAGCTTTAGGTTTGTTATTGTCACATAAACCGAGGTACAGTGAAAAGCTTTGTTTTGCATGCTATCCAAACACAATCGACAATAGACAATAGGCGCAGGAGGAGGCCATTCGGCCCTTTGAGCCAGCACCGCCATTCATTGTGATCATGGCTGATCATCCACATTCAGTACTCCGTTCCTGCCTTCTCCCCATATCCCTTGACTCTGCTATCTTTAAGAGTTCTATCTAACTCGCACTTGAAAGCATACAGAGAATTGGCCTCCACTGCCTTCTGAGGCAGAGAATTCCACAGATTCATTCCTCCGGGTGAAAAAGGTTTTTCCTCATCTCCGTTGTAAATAGCCTACCCCTTATTCTTAAACTGTGGACCCTGGTTACCCTGGAACATAGTATGTCACAGAAACACAATTAGTCAAACGATAGGTAGAGCAAAGGGCGAGAATCCTTGCAACATCGGAGGTTGAAGGGAGACTTGATGGAAGTAAACATATTTATGTTTAGCATAGATAGGGTAGACAGTCAGAACCTTTTCCCCAAGGTAGAAATATCCAACACTAGAGAGCATAGCTATAAAGGTCAGAGGGGGAGAGTTGAATGGAGATGTGTGGAGCAAGTAATTTTACACAGAGTGGAGGGGGCCTGGAATGCATTGTAAGGGGTGGAGGCAGACACGACAGTGCATTATTTAGATCAGCACATGGAAGTGCGGGTAATAGAATGATATGGAGCATATACAGGCAGATAAGATCAGTTTAGCGGGGCATCATGTTCAGCAGAATGATTGTCGGAAAAAGACTCCGTTCCTGTGCTGTACTGTTCTATGTTCCAAACTAACAATGAACTATTTTAAATTTTCCTCTAACTGCTTCCCCTTTGATATCTCATTTTCACACCTTACACTTCCTTATCTCTATGTCTCCCTCTCCCTTGACTCTCAGTCTGAAGAAGGGTCTCGACCGGAAACATCACCCATTTCTACTGTCCAAAGATGCTGCCTGTCCCGCTGAATTACTCGAGCATTTTGTGTCTATCTTCGGTGCAGAATATAGTTCTCAGCATTGTAGTGCACCAGTTCCAAAGACAAAGTCCATTGTCCACAATGGGGTAGAGGTGAATGGGACAGTGCCCTAGCTTATGGAAGGACCGTTCAGAAGCTTGAACTATATGTAAAGTTACTTGCCAGTGACTAGTTTTACTGGTGATGGTGCAAGATGTGACTTCTGTGCATTAGCAAAGTGCGTATATCTCTATC